>NIPS01000037.1:0-745000 GCA_002215975.1 Dryadomyces quercus-mongolicae | reverse complement strand
GATGTGCTGGGGACGGAGGCCGACGTCGCCGACGAAAGAAGCGAGGCGAAGGAGGTGCACGTGAGCGTGAAGGAGGAGGAGGGGGAGAGAGAGGAAGAGGAAGAAGAGGAAAAGGCGGAAGAGAAGACAGAGAACACGGAGAAGGCGGAAGAAGAGCAGATGGACGAAGAGCATAAAGAAGAGAAGAAGGACGAGGAACAGAGTGAAGAAGAAGAAGAAGAAAAGGAAGAAGAGGAAGAAGAGAACGAAGAGACAAAGGTGGAAAGCGTGGAAAGCGTGGAAGAAAGTATGGAAGAAACACCGGAAGAAACGCTGGAAGAAACGCTGGAAGAAACGCCGGCAGAACAGCTTCCTGCCGAGACGACAACCGACGAGGTCGACATTCCAAAGGCCAAAGCTGCGGAAAGCAAGGATGGCGGCAAAAAAACCCATAAGCGACTCGACGAGAACGACTCGCTCGTGACGGTTCGTCTGTCAGAGCCGCCTGCGTTGACCATCGACACAACGGCGGCTGAACAGAGCAAGGATGACCCGACCACAGCCACCCTCTGGAGTGCCCAGAAATCAGCCACCATGCCGACAGTTGACGAAGACGACGAAACCGACGATGTTGATTGGGAGCAGCTGCAGCGGACCGAGGATCAGGAATCCAGCGGCAAACCCTCTACGGAGAATGTATGTGTTTCATCTCTGTTTTGTTTACCCCCTTCTCTCGACGAGCCACTCTTTCTGACCATACTTCGTAGACTGCCATGCTGCTTGCTCGCCTCGAGCAAGAAAACACCAAGATTGCCACAAACCCCAAGAGCGTCAAAGTTCACGGTCCTGAGCTCCAGCCCCAGACACAGTCACCACGCCGCCCTCGTCCGCCCTCCATGGCGCAGCTTCGCGAAATGGTCCACGGACCAACACCATCTGCTCTGCGCTACTCCATGCTTCCACCACCGCCCATGACCGATCTCGAGTTCTACGCCGCCCTCGTGCAGGACTACCACCAGACCGCCGCACGCCTGCCGACGCTGCTGGCCAACAAGATCCGCAAAGGCATTCCGCCGCCTCTGCGTGGTGTTGTCTGGCAAGGCATGACAGGCGCCACTCGCGATAGCGATCTGGCTGCTCGCTTTGATCGCTTCTGTGTGGCCACGAGTCCGTACGAAAACATTATCGGCAAGGATCTCGGGCGCAGCTTTCCCGGGGTCGAAATGTTCCGTGATCCAGACGGCGACGGTCAGCGCATGCTGGGCCGCGTTCTGAAGAGCTACAGCCTACACGACCGCCGCATTGGCTACTGCCAGGGTCTGGCTTTTCTCGTCGGGCCACTGCTGATGCACATGCCCGACCGCGAAGCCTTTTGCGTACTTGTCAAGTGAGTGGATTGTTTCTCCATGCGTATGAGTAAGGAAGATACGGGCAATACGCGTATTGGACCTCATTACGCTACCCCGGGTTTATCCTTGCTTCTTTTCTTCTTTTTTTCTTCTTTCTTTTCCATGATTTCCGCCTTTTCTCACACATCTCGAATAATGACAGGCTTATGGAAAATTACGATCTACGGAGCTCCTATACTCCTGATCTGGCTGGCTTGCACGTGCGCATCTATCAGTTCCGCGAGTTGTTGCGGGCAGCGCTGCCCGATTTATCGGCTCATTTAGACGAATTGCAGGTGGACCCGGCAGCTTACGTTTCACAATGGTTCCTGTCATTCTTTGCGGTGACATGCCCCCTACCCATGTTGTTTCGCATGTTTGACGTGGTATTTGCCGAGGGCGCAGCCGAGACGGTTATGCGGGTCGCGCTGTCGCTGATGATGAAGAACCAAGAGCGACTTTTGGGCTGCGCGGAACTAGAAGACGCGATTCAGTTGCTCTTGTCGCGCGGTCTCTGGGACTGTTACCACTACAACGCTGATGAGTTCGTGCACGATTTCCTGAGCTTATCTAGCGTAGTGAGTCGAGACCGCTTGGCCTTGCTGGAACAGGCTTACCGCGAAGCACAGATCGCCAATACTAATCAAACCGGCTGCGCCAATGTGGATCGATCGTCCGCCATTGCAACAGCAGCCTCTCGTTTTCTCGGCCGCCTCTGGTCGTCGTCGTCCTCCCTTTCTCTGTCCTCCCCTCCAACAGCCACACCCGCCACTTTCCCTTCATCCTTCCTCTTATCCAGTGCATCATCGGCGAACACATCTTCCTCCGACGCGTCTACCAACCCGTTGTCTCCCCCTGCCTCCCACAACGGCAGCCTCTCTGGCGGCCTGAGCTCGGGCCTCAGCGCACCCCCTTCGCGTCCTCTTAGCATGTTGCGGAGGAGCGCGTCAAAGCAAAGCCTTGCCTCCACTGTCAATTCCATGGAGGCCACCTCGGCCAGTATTGCGACATCCTCCTCCTCCTCCACGGCTTCCTCATCCTCCTCCACGGCATCCTCATCCTCCTCCGTCCTGAGCACTGCCTCCACAGAGGCGACGTCGCTGTCGCGCGACTCCGCTGCCGAATCAAATACCTCAACCAAATCGAATTCCGTTTCCCACACCGCTCGAACAGGCAGCAGTCCCGGCGCCAAACAGTCCGAAAGCGAACGCTATCTCAACAGCCAGATTGAAGACCTGCTCACAGCGCTTAGCGACCTGCAGCGACAGCATGCCGTGTTGGCCGACCAATTACAACAAGAACGCGAAGATCGGGACGAAGATCGCAAAGCCGTGCAGACGTTCCTGCGCACGCTGGGCGAAAAGACAAGCGAACAGAGCGCTGATTCAGAGGAGTCCACGCCTGCCATTTCAAACGATGATCTGCAGTCGCTGTTGGAGCCTGTCCAGGCTCGATTCGGAGCAGACAGCAAAGAGCAGCCGGTCGCCCAGACCAAGGCGCAGATGCGCGATGAAGTGGCGCGGGCCAAGGAGCAGCTCGCCAACGAAGTGGCCAAGGGCCGTGAGCGGAACCGCCGGGAGTACGAGCTGGAGCAGGAGATTTCCACCATGAAGGAGCAGCTGCGCGAAAGCCACACCCACGGGCGGAACCTCTACCAGGAAAAGCAGCGATTGGAGCGGCTTGTCCATGACATGCGACGCGGGAAGAACGAGTTTGCGGAAGGCGTTGTGACTTCCGATACGGCGAACGACTGGTTCAACCGGGTGACTGGAAACGTCATGGTCAGTGGAAGCAGTAGCAGCAACGGTGGACTGCGGGAACTGAAGCTCGTCCGGAGCCGGTCGACGCCTACGCAGGCTCTGATTTCGGGTGTTTTGCCACTTCCTGGTGCCGGAGCAAGCAGCAAGCGATCGTCGTCTCTGACGGTCCGCGGCTCCGAGCGGGCATCTTCTATTTTCGGAGGCCCAGCTCCTTCGGAACCGGAATATGAGCCGCCGGCACCGGTCTACACGGTTCCAGTCCCGGTTGCAGCCCCGACTCCGACCAACACGTCCACATCCAACGCTGCCGACACTACCGGCACTGCCGACACGGCCGACGCGTCGAACGCGTCGAACACGGAGCAGTCAGATGCTCTTGTGCTGGAGCTGATCCAGGCCAAGACGTCAGAGGCAGTCGCTCGGCAGGAAACCGAGGAGGTCAAGCAGAAGCTGGAGAGTCTCCGCAAAGCGTTGGGACTCTCGTCCAGCGACCTCACTTCAATTCTGCACATTGCCAGCACACCAGGCAGCTCGATGGCGCCTGGCTCTGCAGGCAGTGCGGCGGCGACAGCAGCGATGGGGATGCTCGGACGGCTGACATCGTCGTCGGATAGCAACAGCAATCACAATGGTGCGAAGAGCGCGGCCGTGCAGGCGGCACCAGCGACCACAGCGGCACCGGCCTCGACGGGGGTCGGCAGCTTTTTTGGGTGGCGGAGGTAATATAACGGGACATCTACTTGACGAGCAATCTACATTTCATCGTTCTTCACTCTTTTTGTTGGCCTTTTATGTTACTCCTGGAAAGATACCACCACAGCATCGGATTTTATTCTTTTTTTTCTCCCCCCTACACACGAAATTGGTACAGCTGGCATAGCAATGGCGTATATGTGTTTTTTTGTAAATAGCGATAGCGTTGAAGAAAAGGATTGGAAGACGAAGATGTGTGCAGCAAACGTGAAATATGACTACAGAGTAAGAAGGAGTTACTCGATGGTAAGTGGTAGTAATCACATGCAATGGTTTGCCTAGGCATGACGACAGGGGGTTACAGGGCCCATATTTTTATGCAGCAGTACACAGTAGCTTCGTGGTTTGCAGCCAGAATCACCAAAGAGGGCCGGGATGAGAGAGCAGTCCGCGTCGATATGCCAGTATCCGCCACCATTATTGTTTCCGCGCGACCGCTAGTTGGCTCGTTCCAGCCAGCCAATCCGCCGCGAGACAAATCCGCCGGAGCAGCCACCAACAAGGGCCTACTTGTCCCGGCGTCCTCCGTAGACGATTAGACAGCTCGGAAAACCCGCCTAGGCTTCAGCGGCTGAGACAGCGGCCCTGCAGGTGACGACGCCCGGGCGACGAGCATTGACATCACCTTTTGTGCCCTATTTTGGTATTTTTCTTTTTCTTTTTCTTTTTTATTATTATTATTATTATTATTATTTTTGCGGTTTATGTATTTTATCATTTTTATTTGCATTATTTTTTTTGCTTTTCCTATTTTTACAATTATTTTTCCATTATCTTTTATCTTTTTCCCTCTCCGTCCGTCTCCCCACTTCTTTTCTGGCGTTTCGACATAAACTCCCCCTCCAAACCAGACACAAACCCTTCTGAGAGCCCTTTTTTTTCCGCTCCTCTTTCTCAATCACGCACTCCTTGTTTGCCGACCTCGAGCATCTCTGCAAGCATTCTCTCGCCATCATCGAGGTAAGATTCTATTCTCTGTTTTTTTGTCTCTTGTCATTCGCCTCTCTCCTTTTTTGTCTGTTTGCATCCCTCCTTCAGCCCCCCCACAATCACAACCACAACCACATGTCCTCTTTTGTACCTGGTGACCTCTTTGGAACACAACCTGCCAGCAGAGCCAGTCTGTCACGAGCCAGACACAGGACAACAGACAACCAAAAAAGGAAAAGAAAAAAAGAAGGGGGGCGGCAGCGGCAGCAACAGCGGCGGCTGTCGGAGGCAGAGTCAAAGAGCCAAAGAAGAGAGAGGACCAGCCAGCATGCAGCCCACCCGACCCAGTTGTTCTTGACCCAGTGTCCTTTTCTCTTTTACCCATCTGCACCATCGATGATCAGACCTATTCTTCTCGTGGACCTAAAGACTGGACAAGTACTCCGTACTTTGTATCCACCTGCTACTTATTCCGCTGCATCATCGACATCCCGCCCCCCCCATTCTGCTCAAAAAGCTTCTGCCCTCTTCTCCTCTGTTCCGCCTTTTTTTTTTGCCTCTCACACGTACAAACTAACAGCTGTCCTTTTCGTGCTGCAGACGATCAGAAACTCTTGAAAAAGTCCTGCAACGTTCCCCCCTAGAAAAGCCCTACTTTGCTCGTGTGACCAACCGAGTATTTCCTTGACATTCCAATACTTCTCACCACGAGGAAAAAAGACCACCACATCCCCGGCTCTCGTCGTCTTCCGTCTTCCGCGCCACCAGTGTTTTTCAACATCTTCTGCCAATCAAGCACCATGGCCGACTTTGCCAGCCCTCCCGTCACCAATGGCGACTCCGTCAAGACTAGTAAGGTACGTTTGTATGGACTCTGTCCTCTGCCCATCATGAGAACTTTCTGGGAATTCTCCTATCGGCAGCAGTCTCTTCCGGTGGTGTGGCTCAGGTCATTGGCAAGCAAGCTAACCTTTTTTTACTTGACAGTTGGGCAACCCGTCTCTTGTTCCTGCTTTTCGCTTTTCGCCTTCCGCGGATAGCATTCCCTTCCCACCCTCCTTATCCTGGCGCCCGCGATGCCGGACGTCCTGATCGGCCTGTCCAAGCCCAACCGGCCGGCACAGGCACAAAACAAGACACGTTGCTAATTCTCCAATTTTTTAGCCCACGATGCATCCGACAAGGACAGCTCGGCCAGCCCGAGCCAGCCTATGACCTACTACCACTCATTCTTCTCGAACCTCTTGTCGTGGAATGATCCCAGTACGTCAAATGGACAAATGGACAAATGGACAATGGCGAAATGGATATGCTGACATAATCACAGAGTCGTCGGCGATTGCTTACACATCGATCGTGGCGCTGATCGTGGCCGGCCGGTACCTCGACGTGATCCGGTGGACGTTCAAGCTGACGTACATTGCACTGGGCATTACCGTGGCCGCCGAGGTGGCCGGCAAAGCCGTCCTGAACAAGGGCCTCGCCAGCCAGCTCCGGCCCCGCAAGTACTTTACCATTCCGCGCGAGACCTTTGACGCTCTGTTCGGCGACGCCTACGAGCTGCTCAACTTTTTCATCATTGAGGCCCAACGCATCCTCTTTGTCGAGAACGTCTACGCCACTGCTGTCGTACGTTGTACACCGCTTTATAGCCCCTTTTCTTTTTCTTGCTGACATGTGATAGTCCTTTGTGGCTTCTCTCCTGTCGTACTTCCTCGTCAAGTTCGTGCCCATCTGGGGCCTGGCCTTGATGGGCACCACGGTTGTCTTCTTCGCCCCTCTGATCTACAAGACCAACAAGGAGCTCATCGACGCTCAGGTCAAGCAGGCCTCGGACCTCGTCAACGCTCAGACCAGCCAGCTGCGCGAGGTTGCCAACAAGCACACCGCACACGCTACTGAGCTGACTAAGCAATACGTCGGCGACTACACGGCCAAGGCCCAGCAGATGCTGCGTGGCCAGTCTACCTCGGCCAAGCTGGCGTCCGCCCCGTCCGCCCCCAAGAGCAACCCCATCAGCGAGTCCGACTTCCCGGCCGCGCCCCAGGAGAACATTAAGTCCGAGCAGGAGCCTCTCCTTTCGTAAAAAAAAGAAGGGAGAAGAATGTGTTTTCCTTTTTTTTTAACAACCCCCCACCGGCCGCGATAGATTTTTTTCTGCAGTCTCCCCCGTCTCCCTTTCCATCTTTTCGCCTTTGCTTCTCCAGTTTTTAGTTTCCCTGGTTTTCCTGGTTTCCTGGTTTCCTGGTTTCCTGGTTTCCTGGTTTCCTGTTTTCCTGTTTTCCTGTTTTTCGGCTGGCCGTCTCCTTTTCTTTTCCCGGTTCACGAGCAAATGGACGACAAACTACGAGCAAGGAAACAGCCAGATGTCTCTTTCTTTTTTCTTGACGGAAAAAGAAAAGGCCTGGCTGCACGATAAAAGACGACCTACGACATGTTTTTGTTTCTGTTCTGTCCGGCTCTCATCCAGCCGGGCGAGGAGAAGGGAACGGCAGCGAGGAAAGGGAGAGGAGGGGGGGAAGGAAGGGATGGGAAAGGAAGGGACGGGGGTTGGGCGTTCCATGACACCAAGCACGACAGGTTGGATTCTTGGAGGTGGCTTCATGATAATTGTTGTTGGTGGACGCAAGAGATTGTATGACTGGTGTGGGATGGATGCCTTGCTTCTGTGCTGCGTTGACCTTGCTTTTTATGCCTTTTTCTGTTCCTGTCTTTTTTTTCATGTGGTCTTGTTGCGGGAATGGACGGACAAATAGGACGATTATGTGTGCTGGAAAAGTGGAAAGGGTTCCCTTTTCTTTTTGTACGCAAGGGGTTTTTTCCTGCATGCTTGATCCCATTCTTCCGCCCTTGGAAGTATATATAGTAAGGGGAGAGAGGCATCATCCCAAGAAAGTTATGTTGCATGTTGTATCTTTTTGTGCATTCTCATTCTCATCCCAGGCACTGCCACAGCTGGTACACGGATCTTTGGCCAGATTGCCTACTAAATTACAGAGTTATACTTGCGTACGCCGTACAGCATACAGAATACACAATGATGATGCCACATATCCAAACAAGTTGGTTCTCCACCCACAACGCCTTCTACATCTATAAATGCAATTCACCCATGCAGACATGCAGACCGCTTTTAGACGCCCGGTAACCGCACAGTCCCCCCATTTATATGAGCCTTCCTCCACACGTTCTTTTAAGCAAGTCCTGTTTACCCTTGTTTGTCTTGTTTTTCTCCATGCTTGTCCCCTCAGCCGTAGTGCGACATGTTTCGCTGTAGGATGGGCTGGTCGAAGCTCTGGTACGTCTCGCGGCGCTCGAGTCCGCGGCGCTCGGGTCCGCGGCCGTCTGCCGTCGCCACCTCGGTCCCGTCGTCGTCCTCGTCGTCCTCGTCGTCCTCATCACCATACTCCTCACTGTCGTAGTCGCTGTCGTCCTCGTCTTCAATCTGTCGGTACAGAAAGAACTGGATGAAGATGCCCATGTCCAGCAGCAGCGTGCCCAGACTGCCGGCCAGCCACGACAAGTTCACCAGCAGGTACCGTCCGTACCGCCGGCGCGCCTCGCCCGGCGTGTAGTCGCCGTGGTCCTCGTGCGCAAAGATCGACAGCACGTACGTCAGGTTGCCGAGGCACGCAAACAGGAAAAAGAGCATGCTGACGCCCTCGGTCGACTGGCGGCGCCAGTTGAGCAGCAGCTGCGGCAGGCGCGAGCCCAGGTACAGCACGGCGCAAAAGTAGCCAAAGATCTGGCCCCAGACACTAAAGGTCAACGGGTCGTCGTCGTTTCCATTGTCGGCACCAGAATCGGGCGTCTTCTCCCGGCTGCCGCCGCTGAGGTACCAGCCAGCGACGCCGGCGGCGCAGACCATTAGGACGGCAACGGCATTGAAGGCGACGGCCTGCAGGTGAGAGGCCACCGAGGTCGCTGCCGAGGTCGAGGATGTCTTGGCCGGTACCGGCGCTGTAGACGCGACAGGCAAAAAGGGAGACTCGCTGGCCGACGACGGGCCGTCCATGACGGGAGCAAAGGGAACGGCGGGCGAGAGGGCAGACCAGCTGGGACGGCGGTGTTCGCCTAGGTTGTAGGAGTGGCTGTGGTGATGCTGGTGCTGGTGCTGGTGCGGTTGTTGTTGGTAAGGGCTCTGTTCCGAAGCGAGGAGAGACGTCTGCTCAGTCACACCGTGGCACAGAGTCTCTTCGGGCGCCGTCGCCTCGCTCGTGACACGCTTGGCCCTTCTCCGCCGCGGGGGAGCCACGTCGTCTCGCCATGTGAAGCCGCGGTAGTAGAAGCACTGGCCGAGCAGGACGATGTCGGCAATGGTGTAGTAGACGGCGAGGATAATCTGGAGGTGAGCATTTAAGCATTCTGGTAGATTTTGAGAATAAAAAGAGAAGAAACACACCATTGTCGGCAGCACGCCCTGCAGGACGGCGCCCAAGATGTTGAAAATATCACCGGCCAGCCAGACGATGATGAATTGCAGCGACAAGCCGTCGGCGCTTCCCCGACGGAAGTTCTCAATGATCTGAGGCGAGAAGACGACGACCCAGCAGGCGATGGAGATGGCCCTGTCTGGTTAGCAGATGCGAGAGGAAGGCGCAGAGCGAATTCGGGGGCCTCGTGAGGTCTTGCGAAAGCAGGGCGACAGCTGAAAAAACGTACCCGCAGATTCCTGAGATGGCCTCGACATCGAGGTTCAGCGGTGCTGTTGGGGGAACCATGGTGATGAAAAGAAGACGTCGCCGACGATGTGGGAGAAGCTGTCAAGGGAAAGAGAAGAAAAAAGAAACACAAAAAAAGGAGAGCAGAAAAAGGAGAGGAGGGAGGAGTCGTACGGAGTCGCACCGAAGAGTCATGGATGACTGATGAATGGCAGAAAAAAACAGCTGAAAAAGCCTAAAAAATCCGTATTCGACTTAGCGGGCTCTAGAAGCCGGCCGGGTCCGGCATAGAAAACATGTCAGATTCACCGCCTTCCTCTTTCGTCACCCGACTACCATAGGATTTGCGGGGTATCTTTTCGACGGCAGCGCCGCCCGGCGGTGGCACACCAGAAGAGGCGATGATCGGAGGTTGAGGTTGTTGAAATATTCCATGAGAAGAACTTTGAAGAGAAAATGGCTGTACCGTGTAAAGCAACGACCGGCAGAGTGGACGATAAGCGTAGATACCGACGGCGCTGGCGGGCTGACACCGATTTGCGGCAGATCTCGAATTCTCCGAATTTCTGATTTATAATGTTTCGTCTCTGCTTCGGTAGATTCAGTCCGGCCGAATTCCCCGCTCAACTGACCGTTGTCTGAAGGGCTGTTTACTCACCGTGAATCTCATCTTGCGTGTGGTCCAGAAAGATCATCCTCTTTAGTCACCTCTCTGAGTCATCTCTTCCTCTCCTCTTCTCTCCTTCAACATGTCTCTCCCCGTCTCTGCACTGCCTGTGCTCCCTCCAGACGACTCCATGCTCACCCGCAAGTTTGGTCGCGAGGTCGCCAACTACTTCTCCGGCAGCCCCCTCAACCGCGTCTCCTTCCTGCGCGGCGACCACGCCTTTCTGCAGGCCGCCTTCGCCCACCCGGCCGCCCGCTTTCTGCTGGTCGACAACCTCGCACCGCTCGTCCACAACTCCACGCCGCCCCGACTCGCCTGGTCCACACAGGCCGACATCCACTCGTTGACCGGCGCCGAACCCTTTGCCCAGTCCGAGAAGGAGGCCATTGAGAACTTCAACTCGGAAAACGAGCCCCATCCCATTGTCCTCTTCCTTGGCATTGACGAGAAGAAGCGCTTTGCTGAGTCCGCCGCCGTCGCCGCCACCGTCCCAACGTTTACTTACAGCACCTTTACCGGCAATCCCTTCTTTGCTGTTGACGTCACGCCTCGCGGGCCCACGAGCGAAAAGGCCAGCGCCGTCATTGAGGCCGCCAAGGCCAAGGACCTCTCGTTTTACCAGAACCCGCGGAGCATGAGCCTGAATGCTGAAGAGGGTAGGCTCTCTTTCCTTGACCACTGAGCGTACACTCGTACTGACCCTGTAGCCGCTGCTTACGCCCAGGTCCGCGCCCTGTTCGACTGGAACGCCCGCAACCCTTTCTGCGCCCAGTGCGGCCAGCCGACGCTGTCTGTCCATGCCGGCACCAAGCGCGTGTGCCCGCCGACCGACGGCGCTGCCGGCATCACGCGCAAGCCCTGCGCCGCCCGCCACGGCGTCTCCAACCTGAGCTTCCCGCGCACCGACCCGACCGTGATCATGGCCTGCGTCAGTGCCGACGGCACGCGCGTCTTGCTGGGCCGCCAGCGACGCTACCCTCCGCACTGGTACAGCACCCTGGCCGGTTTCCTGGAGCCGGGCGAGTCCATTGAGGAGGCCGTGCGCCGCGAGGTCTGGGAGGAGAGCGGCGTCACGATCGGCCGTGTTCTGCTGCACAGCACGCAGCCGTGGCCGTTTCCGGCCAGCCTGATGATCGGTGCCGTCGGCGTGGCCTTGCCGGGCGACGGCGAGAAGATTTTTCTGGGTCACGACCCCGAACTCGAGGACGCCCGCTGGTTCCCGCTCGACGAGGTGCGCAAGGCTCTGCAGCAGAACACGTGGGGTCACGACGAGGCAGCCGGCTCTGGCTACCGGGAGGGCGACCTGCGGGTGCCGCCGGCGACGGCGATTGCGAACCAGCTGCTGGCGGCGGTGGTCAATGGCATTGCTGCTGAGCCAGACAGCGCCAAGATATGAGCAGACAAAACAACAAGGCAACTGGGTCTTGTTCAGCTCATTCTGCCTTGCCTACGCAGTAGACATAACCCAGTGGTCGACGGTACGCGCACGTTTTGTAATGACGGTAGATATTCGTGGTATATACAAGAGAATAAACAAGAGTTCCAAAACACGAAGAAAGCACGAGAGAAAAAAAACGGGTGGACAGAACAGCCTGATGCAGACTCGTTGGACCATTTGTACTCTGGGCGGCAGAGAATATACAAAGTACATGTACAGAGTACTCTGTAATATTCTGTGCTCTGTGCTCTGTGCTCTGTATACTTGACAAAATGCGCTAATCCTGTTGTGCGCTAGCGCCAATATATGTCCATAAAACCGTAAATTTTTTCGCATTTTTTTACTTTCTCTTTTCTCTTCTTTCTCTCACATCGGCAGAGGACTTGATCTTCACCGTCATGTGAAGTGATGGTCTTTACCGATGTCCTAACGAAGGCTCCACTATGTGGCTTGCTGAGGGTTATTGCTTCTCCTCCATGGGTTTCCCTCCGTTCCCGGCCTCCACGAATAAAGTAGTCACCTCTTCCCTTAAAAACTATTGCCATGGACGTCGTCGAAGGTCCTTGACAGTGGGGTGGTTACGACATGTCTTTGCCTCGTAAATGTATTGGCGAAGGCACAGTAGATGTGATTGATGCTGTGCGAGTACTCTGTACAGAGCTGGCACTTTTGGTGCTGTTGGTGCTCTTGATGCAGGAGATGCAGAATCTGCAGGTCTGCCGAGGCGAAAGCCTGCTGGATCGTACTCCACACATGTAAAATCACTATTATTTTCTGCTTAGATATGAGAAGGAATGTTCATTGACTATGGCAGGCTATTTTTCTATCCTACAGACAAAAACGTCTGTCCCATCAAGACCAACCATCCGTGGCCACAATCCCATTTTCCCAGGGTCCTTTCCCATTTAAAAAAAAAAAAAGAAGACTCCTCTCCAGAGTACCAGACGACGATTCGTCGTCTAGTACAGCCGGCGGGGCGGCGACATGGAAGCCTTGATGGTCAGGCTACCGACGTTCTGCCAGCCCTTCTTCAGCAGGGAGACGAGGTAGTTGATAGCCAGCATGATGTTGGCCACCAGCTGCTCCTGGGTCATGCCGACGTTGCCGACGGCCACACCCATGCACAGCACCTTCTTCAGCTGGAACTTGATCGTCGACTTGACCTCGGTGATCTTGGCAGACAGGTCGTCGGCGTGCGACACCGGCGTCGGGAACTTGCCCGCCTTGGACAGACCGGGGCCCAGAATACGCGGGATCGTCTTGATCAGCGTCTCCGAAGCGATGAACGCATCGTACTTGCGCGCCAGCTTCTTGACCAGCTTCTTGTTCTTGTTGAGCTTCTTCAGGTCATCCGAAGACATGGCGTCGACGCCGCCGTGCTTGGCACGGTCGATATCGTGCTGGTCACCGAGAATGCTGACTCGTTAGTTGGACAGCCCCAAGTATACACATCGTGTTCTGCTCCTACGTACCAGATCGCCATGTTAGGGCGAGGCACCGACGGCAGACGGACAGTGCCGGAGAAACGCTTGTCACGCTGGGGGTCATAGTTCTTGAGGCCGATCTGGAGCTCGACGGTCTCGAGGAAGTTCCGCTTCTTGGTCTCCAGAGAGTACTCGAGAAGCTCGGCAACGTTGCCACTGCAAACAATTGTCAGTACGGTGTCCCAGACAACGACGACGACGATCCTGTCTCGACCCGTCGTCCATGATAGGTAGAAATTGCATACCGCACTCCGGCGACGGTGATTCTAAAAGGTTACAGTTAGCAGATGGCTCAGTAGGTAGACAATGTCTCTTCAGAAACGTACTTGGACATTTTGACCGTCTTCCAGTAGAACAGTTGATTCTAATGGTGAGGATTGTTGCGTAGATGAAAAGTTTCGTGAAGAGAGATAGAACGAAGAAAAAAGTTTCGGGGCTAAGCGTCGCAAACTAAAAAAATGACATTTGTGTGTGGGAAGAATACCCTAGAGGGGAGTGATCACGTGATAACAACTGATTTATATTTCACGTGACAGTGTAATTGACAGATAGACATTGTCCGCGATCACGTGATGTGCATCTCAATGCTGAGATTTCGTTGGTCCTGCCTGTCATCCTGCCTGTCATTAGCTACGTGATGGCCGCCCAAATCTCTACACACTGGCCACCGTACCAAAAAAAAAAGTGAAGATCCCCCACCAAAAGAGGCCCAAACACAGCATGCATTCTTCGGTACACCCTTCTGTACACCCTTCGGTTATCTGTAAGCTACGGAACAACGCATTTATTTTGGAGACAAAAAAGCTTTTATCGTTTCATCATGGTGACGGTATAATTAAGCTGCCGCTTTCCAGTCGGCTGTCTGAAAAAGGGCAAAAAATATCTCAAGGTAAAATACAAATTCGCTAGTTGGGCAACATGGTAAAAAAGAAGGAACAGAAAGGTCCGAATATGATACCACCAACGCCATGACTGAAACGCCTCAGCCCTGTGCCAATTATACCCCCTCCCCAGCCTCTACATAGCGACGCTGTCCATACCCTCATCCTTTGCCGGCACCGGTGCCTCGACCACCTGGGCACTCTTGACGTCCTCGTTCTCCGGGGCGGCGTCAAGAGACACCTTGGTTTCGGTACTCTCCAACTCCGCATCCACCGTCTCGACGGCAGTCGAGTCCGCCTCCGTTCCTTCGGTCGGGGCCTGTTCCGAGGTGACGCTGTCGGCCGCTTCTACTGGGCTATCAGCCGGAGCACTGCCATCTGTCTCTGCCTGCTGCGTAGCAGCAGCAGGGGCCTCCTCTGCGACATTGACAGGGTGCACCTCTTCCGTTGGTGTAGGGTCCACTGGGTTTATCTGTGGCGTCGGCTTGGCAGCGTCAGTAGCGATCGCGGCTGGCACCGAAGCCTTTGTCGATGACACGGCGGTTTCCTTTTGATGAGTGTCCACTGACTTCTTCGTCGCGACTGGGCTTTTGCGAGTGACAGGCCGTCTGGCAGGCGAAGTCGCCTGCTTTCGGGCCTGTGGAGTATGCGCCTTGTCAATTGTCTTGGACGCTGAGGCCTGCGTCGGGCGCATCATGCGGGCCAAGAAACCCTCATCCACTTCCTTCTCCTTCCGCAGGACAGGATGGTCGTGAGCTGGCTGCTTCGGCGGGGGGCCAATGCTGGGCCGTGGACGGTTGATCGTCGAGTTCTGTCTTCTGAGGCGGTGAGGAGGCGCTGCAGCAGCAACGTTGGTCCCACTCATCCTACTGGCAGACCGTACTGTAGCCGCGTGGGTCTGGTTGAAGTTGCCAGACATGCTGGACAGCGACTGGCGGTTTAGGTTGGCCTTTGTGGCTGAGGCGGCTGTGTGAGTCGTCAGCCCAGCTGGGAGGTGCACAGGGCGAGTGGGAGACTTTGGCTTCGGCTTGACAAAGCCCGTTCCGTTGGAAGGGGTGGCATGGATGGTCGATGGCTTCTTAGCAGATGATGGGACTGTGGACTTGCCTGCCGTTGAGGCTGTCGATCTCGGCGTCGCAGCAGCGGCCTTGTCTGCAATGGTTGGTGCCTTCTTCTCCGGCGTCTTGGAGTGCGGCTTGGGCGCCGTGTGCTTGGTCGGGCTGGGTGTCTTGGACAGTGTCGGAGACTTCTTGGGCGCCTTTGCCGTGACCTTTGTGTTGATGGTCTTGGGCGCAAATTTGATGGCCGCCGCTGCAGCGGCAGCTATAGCTACAGCGGCAGCGGCCGCTCTGTGCGCGTCCTTGTCCTTGTCCTTGTCGCCCTGGCCGTTAGTTGTCTTCGGAGTGGCAGGGGCAGTGTGGCCGGCCGTTGGCTGCGCCGTCGGTTTACTAGCGGCGCTAGAGGTATGTTTTGCATTATTATTTGTGGCGCCATTGGCGGTAGTCGAAGCAGCCGGCTTGGCTTTCGCGGGAGTCGAGACGCTCGGCTTGATCTCCAAGGCCTTGCCCAGTACCTTCTTGGGCGCCTTGTTCGTCGGTTTCTCCGCCGCCGCTGGAACGACAGGGTCCCGCTTCACCGCTTTAACCTCACCGGTGCCAGCTGGCGTGATTGCAGGGAGGGATTCGGGGGTCGGAAGTGACGCTGGCTCTGGGGTGGTTGCCTTGACAGAGGGCGTCGTGGCAAGAGACTTTGGCTGTTCAGAAACGAGGGCGGGCACAGTCTGTCTTGGAGGCGTTCTCCAAAAGACAGGATTCTCTTGTTGGATAGGGGTAGACAAAACCTCCTCGGATCCACCGGCAGTCTTTCGGGACTGAGAGACGGCAGAGTCGGTGCTGGGATCTCTATGAAGACCAATGCGGCCGTCTTTTTCGACAATAGCGATAAAGTTTGTGCGGACGCGCGAGAGAGGTCGAGGCGAGTCGGAAGCTTTGGAACCTGCAACGGATGATCGGTAAGCCTGCGTCGGGGGCGCGAGATATCGCGAAGAAGAAGCGCCATGCGGCAACGCACCTGTAGGCGACTGGCCTGGGGTTCTGCCACGGTCCGGCGGGCTCGACTCACCCCTCTGTTCAAACATCGCACGGAGATTCTTGACTTGACTCATGGTGGCGGCGTGCGATTATTGACGAGTACACGGGAGTTCCAAAAGGAGAGACAGAGAAGAGAAAACAAAATGGCGGCAACCGCCAGCCGGGGCAGGCGATCGCTTTTTGAAATACAAATGTTCAAAAGAGGGGAACGATGGACAAAATGGTCTGATAAGAGGCGGGCAGAGAGAGAGAGGTAGGTAAGGGTGAGCAAACAGCTCAGTAATTAGTTTGGGAGGAACCGGCCGTCAGCTTGGCGTGAGGAGAACTATAGGACCATGCCCTAAGACGGGGGTGTCGTGAATTGCTGGACGCGAGGCGCGTTTGGTGTTTGGCGATGCTTTCGGGTCCGGTGTTCCGCAAGAGAAGGAAGTGTCGCAAGCTCAAACAAAGGAGAAGCAAAAGTAGAGGCGGAAGCTGAGGCAGAAGCAACAACAGATGCAAACAAAACAAATTAAAAATAAATAAAAGGCAAAACGGGAAGCCTGCAGGTATTTTGCCGGCAGAAAAAACAGCACGAAAAAAGGCAGCAAGAAACTCGCGATGCGGGCAAAAAAGAAGCGCACCTGGTCGGTTGCTGATGGTGAACAGTCTGAAAGGAGAGAATGAAGTCGCTATGTGGTTGTTTGTATTGTTGTTGTTTGGCAGAGAGGGAATCCCGGGCAGAGGAGAGGAAGAAATGTTTTGGTGGAGGTCTGGGACGGGGACTGGGACTGGGACGGGCTGCTCGTGAATGTGGCGCCCCCGATTTTAAATTATTGGGGCCAAGAGCATCTTCCGTCGCGTGTTTCAGGGGGAGCTGTACCCGGAATGACTCTCCGTTTGGGTGGATGGAGTGCCAGGAAAACCAATTTACGGAGTATTACGGAGGCCCAGCCAGGTAGAAAAGCACTACTACGGAGTATGGGCGTATGGACCACCAGGCAACTGCCACACAGCCCTGGACGGAGTCCCCGCTCCTTGCTCGTACTTGCTCCGTATTCCGTATTCCGTATTCCGTAAGATACATCATATACCTGTGACCTACTTGTCCTTTCCTCTGCAACCGAGCGAGCGAAGAGGGGGGAACAGGGAATGAAGCACGGGGCGTTTCGCAATATTGAGGCCATATGGTCTTTCATGCAGCAGCAGCGGCGACCGACGCGCCTGCCTGACGCGACGCCCCTTGTTCGCTCCGTGTGCCTGCCATTTCGGGCAAGAGCGAGAGAGGATGTCAGGAACGGCCCAAGCTAACCTGGTACCTTAGAAATACGAGTACGGAGTACGGAGTAGTGACAAGTGACGAGTGGCATACAGAGAGGTACTCCATACATAGGCATGTCGACTGCCCGCCGCTTGCTATTTGTTCCCGCCACGTGTCACTTCCCAAATAAGTAGGCATCGAGATGAGGAAACGGAGGTCTAGAAAAAGGAAATGGGCGATGGCACTATAATAATAGCATAAAACTATACTATACTCCGTCTAGTAGGACTATACAATACCATGTACGCCGCAAGGCAGCAGTTTAGGAGCCGCACAAAGTCGGCACAGCATGGCTATGTCTACAGCTTCCACAAGCGACGCCACATTGGGACACAACACGAGGTTTTGCAGCGCCCGTGATAATCCTTCCCAGCTTCCCAGGGCCCCATCGAGGGGCAGCGAGAGGAGAGGGGGGCGGATTCACCGCTCGATTCGATATAGCTTCTCCAGTTTAATATGAGAAATAGGGGGTAATATAAGCAGGAAGGAACCAACCGCATCGGCCGTTTCCAGAAGGGGGGGGAGAAAAGACCCACCTGTCACCAGACAAGATGAAGCGACCAAAAAATTAAAAATGAATGTCATAAATTAAAATATATAGTAGAAAATACAGGGTCTTTTCACGGCATTGGCCGTTGCCAGCCAGTCCCCCCCCCAGGGTCCGATCGTCGGCAGTAGAGCTTCCCAGCTGGCGCTGGCGTACCCCGCCATTGGCTGCGACATTTTTTAGTTTTAATTATTTTTTAATTGATTTAATTTTTAATTTTTTTAATTTTTAATTTTTTTTATGACTCGCATGCGAATTCCGATTATCGCGATATCTCCATTGACAATTTTGGGGGGTTGTTTTTTATTCTTCGCTTTTTTTCCCTTGCTCTCTCGCCATTGAACCATAACCATGGCCGCACGGAGAACTCTGCGAATTGGTACGTATGGAGTCTCTCTCCAATAAAAGATAAAAGAACCAGACAAGGAACCGGATCCAACCGCACATTGGTGATGGTGATCCTCGGTGACTCGCATCATGGCCTGGCTAACAAAAAGCACAGGCCTCATTCCCGGCGACGGCATCGGCCGGGAGGTGATCCCGGCGGGGCGGCGGATCCTCGAGGCCCTGCCGTCCAGCCTGGGCCTGCAGTTTTCCTTTGTCGACCTCGACGCCGGTTTCGAGACCTTCCAGAAGACGGGCGCTGCCCTGCCCGACAGCACTGTCGAGACTCTCCAGAAAGAATGTGATGGTGCCCTCTTCGGCGCCGTCTCCTCGCCCACCACGGCCGTCAAGGGCTACTCGTCGCCTATTGTCGCCCTGCGCAAGCGCCTCGACCTCTATGCCAACGTGCGGCCCGTCAAGACCGCCGTCGGCGAGCGCGGCGTCAAGCCCATCGACATGGTCATTGTGCGTGAGAACACCGAAGACCTGTACGTCAAGGAGGAGCGCACCTTTGACGACGACACCGGTGCCGGCCGCGGCAAGGTCGCCGAGGCCATCAAGCGCATCTCGGAGCGCGCCTCGCACCGCATTGCCGCCATGGCTGGCGAGATTGCGCTGCGCCGCCAAAAGATCCGCGAGGCCGGCGTCCCCAGCATCCACACCCGCCCGACGGTCACCATTACGCACAAGTCCAATGTGCTCTCGCAGACGGACGGACTGTTCCGCGCCACGGCCCGCCAGGCCCTCTCAGCGCCCGCCTTCCGCGACGGCGGCGTCACCATTGAGGAGCAGATCGTCGACTCCATGGTCTACAAGCTGTTCCGCCAGCCCGAGTACTACGACGTCATCGTAGCCCCCAACCTGTACGGTGACATTCTGTCGGACGGCGCTGCCGCCCTCGTGGGCTCGCTTGGCCTCGTCCCCAGCGCCAACGTCGGCGAGGGCTTCGCCATTGGCGAGCCCTGCCACGGCTCTGCGCCCGACATCCAGGGCAAGAACATTGCCAACCCTATTGCTACGCTGCGCAGCACTGCTCTTATGCTGGAGTTCCTCGGCGAAGAGATTGCTGCCGCCAAGATCTACGCCGCTGTCGACGCCAACCTCGTCGAGGGCAAGCTGCTGAGCCCGGACCTCGGCGGCTCTGCCAAGACGACCGAGGTTGTCGAGGACGTCCTGAAGAGACTGTAGAGTCCAGCAGAATGGCTCATGGCCAAAAGGCCATCAAAAAAATCTATGAATAAAAGTTTTGATTGAACATGGTTGGCCGTTTATCTTACATTACGCTCTGTATTCATATGCTCGTCTTGTCCAATTTCATGGGGTATTTGAATTATGGCTAATGTTTTCAGCCTCACGCTTTCCTCCTTGCTGACTACTCTGTTTCCAGTTTTTGGCAGATAAAAAGAAAAAGAAAGAAAGAGAAATGGCCTCACGTATGAGACCCCCTTGACACGTCGACAATGTCTCGCTCGCCTTATCCCACCCTCTCTGTCGCACCATGCATGGACGTTCCTCAATGGTTGAATCTTACTTTTTATGGTGGTATAAGAAGGATGCGATTTAAATGATTGTACACTTGCTCGGCAGACCACAGGGACCTGCAGAACTCTTCTTCAGCTCCTGGGGAGCTCCTGCGGCCGGCTTTGCCGGAGCCGTAGTCGCACCCGCCACCGGTTTGGCGGCCGACCCGCCGTTCTGTGACCGTTCTACCACCATCTTAGTCGTCACTTCATCCTGTGTAGTGGAGTCTGTCTGCCCCAGCTACACTGCCAATTGTTTTCTCGTCTCCGTAATTACGCACCGGTGGACTTGGCAACAGTCTTGTAGAACGCTTCACCCTGGTTGGTCGCAATCTCCAGCTCCAGAGGTGTGGGCTGGCGGCTGCCGTCGGCACCGGCGTAGGTACCTGCGCCCCAGGGGGAGCCACCGTGGACCTCAGAGAGGTTGGACAGCTGGGCAAAGGCCACGCTGTAGCCAAGGGGCACGTAGATGATACCGTGGTGGGTGAGGGTGCTGATGCTGTTCAGGGCAGTGACCTCCTGGCCACCACCGGGGGTGCCAGTGCTGATGAAGAGGCCGGCGTACTTGCCAGCGTAGCCACCGCTGGCCCAGATGCCGCCGGTCTTGTCCCAGAATGCCTGTGATGTGTAAGCAATGGGTATGACTTCATGGACAGTGCAAGAAACCTACCTTCCACTGGGCCGGGAAGTTGCCGTAACGGGTCGGGATACCGAGCAGAAGACCATCGTAGGGCTTCAGGTCGTCGGGGTTCGAGAGGACCTTGACGTCCTTGGGCTTGGCCGGGGCGTACATCTTGGCCAACACCTCGTCGGGGAGAGTCTCCTCGACCCTGAGAGCGTTAGTAGTGTCCAGTAGTGTCCAGTAGTGCGTGGAAAGTACTCACTGGAAGAAGTCGGCAGTACCGCCGGCCTTCTCAATGCCCTTCTTCTCGGCCTCCGCAAGCGTGCGGATGTGGCCGTACATGGAGTACTGACAAGTCCTGTCAGCATGATGCTTCTTGTCAATGGTAGTGTGCACTACTTACGTAGACAATAGCAATCTTGGGAGCCATCTTGAGGGATGTGTAGAAATTGGGGAAATGGGAATTGGTATGGAGTATAGAAGAAAAAAATAGTTGGGGGATGGAGTGAAGATGGAGGGGAATCACACTACGTCAGGGAACGGGGAAGAAAGAATGCCCTTTATATACGAGAAAGAACCGTTGCCTTGCTCACGCTTAGCACGTGTCTGATGTAATAATATGGAGACGGAATCGAGACATTGAGGTGCAGCTTCCGAAATGGTGTTGTAATCAATTGTTAAGCAGGCTGAATACCAGGCCAGCGCATGGAGTATGGCCCCGTCGTACCTTCTCTGCGGAGCTATGCGGAGCTCTGACACGGCCACCCCCTCCACAAAGGGAAGGGGCTACTCGTATCGTACTCCGTGTAGAGTACTTTTTACTCAGGGGGACCACGTCCGCAAGTTCGCCAGAGGGCAGCTGTGATCGAGAAGCTCACACTAGCGTCATTGGGGGCGCATCGGCGATTCATTGGCGGTTGCCCGGAAGGCGAACGCCGCCGAGACCCGCCCGGCAAAAGTCGTCGTGGGCTGACTAAAGTACATGATCGTCAGAGAACTGACTGCTATTCTCTAGTCGGGCAACGTGATTTCGTCCGTTCGGATTCCGTATATGATGGGCCGTGCTCGATATGTCAACAACGTCAACGGCTTTGCAAGCAAACGAGGCAAGGTGGGGGGTTCGAGACGCACAAGCCATTCGTTGCCCACGCCACTACCCATGAATAAGCGATGACACGGCTCGTCAGGAAGAAGCTACCCCGGTAGGACCCATAATTTCGTGATACCGCATTTTTAGTGTCTTAGTAGTACCTGACAAATGCACGAGTTTATTATTATTCCGCGGGCCTTTGGAAAGCAATAGTCCACAACATGGAATCGTCAGCATGGCATTCTGCGATATAAGCCATGTCTAATACACGGAGACAACCTAGACATTTTCCATATCCCATTTATCCTTTTGCCCTTGTTGTTTGATTTCCTTGTTTCAGTTTTCTATTGAATTTTTGTTTATTGTTGCTGATTTTGCTACTTTGTCGATTCTGCCGATTCTGCCGATTCTGTTGATTCTGTTGATTCTGTTGATTCTGCTGATTTTACATTCCTTGCATTCCCAACTTCCTCCTACCCAAACAGTATCCGGTCCCGCTTGAATGAAAATACCCGGCTCAACGTATTGAAGGCAAACGCCAGCAGGATGCCGGCCATACAAAATCCCATCTGGGCCATCCACCGCTTGTCGTCCGTACCGTCCCCCAGGATCGCTCCCGCAATGGGCGGGCCGACCAGAAGCGAGATGCCAGTGGCAAAAAACGACATACCCATGCGTGTGCCCACGAGTTCGGGCCGTGGTGCCAGGTGCATGATCTGACTGGGCATGAGGCTGACAATGCCACCTGAAAACAGACCGTACAACACGTCAAAAGCAATGAGGCTGGCCAAGTGGCCCGTGTTGTCCGTGCTATCCGTGCTGTGCGCCGACAGCGACGAGATGCCCATCCAGCCACCCACGAGGATGACGCAGATTAGGTTGCACACCACCAGCATGTTCATGCTGCCCACATGGTCGGCAATCGTGTTGGGCAGCAGCCGGCCAATGACGCTGCCGACATTGATCATCGTCACATGGTACGACGGACCAAAGGCGGCCGTGTAGATGCCGCGACGCTCTGCAAACAGCTGGATGTAAAAGTAGGGCACATAGAGGCACAGGAAGTTGAGGAAGTTGCCGATGACCATGAGGAAAAAGGGAGGATCCCGCAAAGCGGACGGGTCGAAGAGCCGGCGGTGCTGTCGGGGAGTTTCTGTTTTTTTGGTCGTCGATGCCGTCGGCCGCACACGCATAAAGGCAACCGGCACAACGGCGAGGCCCAGCAGGATAAAGGCAATGACGCGCATGGTCCAGCCGAACCCGATCCGTGGCCGCAGGTGCGCAAACAGAATGGGAAAGATGATGCCGCCAAAGGGACTGCCCGAGGAGCTGAGGCCGATGGCGAGGGCACGCCGCCGCCGAAAGTACTGGGCCAGGATGGCCGTCGTTGGCAGGAACATGAGCCCGTTGCCGATGCCGATGGCGACGCCCTGGGCCAGCATCAACTGCCAGTACACCGTGCACAGCGACGTCAGGAACTGGCCGAGCAGGATGAGCAGGACGCCAGCGACGACGAGATGCCGAAAGTAGCCGGCATCGTACAGCGGGCCAGACAGACAGCCCATGGTCAGCAGCAGCGAGCCCTGCAGCGAGCCGATCCACGAGATGGCGCTCGACGTGCCCTGGGGGTCGCCCAGCAGCAGCGTCGTCTCATAATAGGTCTGGAAGACCCCGAAGCTGGAGACTAATCCCCAGATCATCACCATGGCGGCCCACGAGCCCAGCACCTGGACCCAGGCCAGCCAGCCGCCGTCTGGGAAGTCTTGGACAGCAGTGGCAGGATCTAGTCGGACCGTCACCGCCGGCTCCTGCTCGGTAGCCGACCCGGTCGGTGAGTCGGAAACAATATCTCTCTTCTCTTCGGCATCAGGGATACCAGCCACTGGCTCGAAGCCAATGCAGTCTTTGT
This sequence comes from Dryadomyces quercus-mongolicae, assembly GCA_002215975.1. Classification (NCBI taxonomy): domain Eukaryota; kingdom Fungi; phylum Ascomycota; class Sordariomycetes; order Ophiostomatales; family Ophiostomataceae; genus Dryadomyces; species Dryadomyces quercus-mongolicae. Next base: position 721,597 of record NIPS01000037.1, on the reverse strand, counting down.
GTCCCTTTACCATGTTGCCAATGGTACATTCCAACAAGTTTTTGCCTATTTTTGTGCTATCTGTCTTTTGCCCAACTACGGAAAATTACTTTCCCATCTTCTTATATGACGGTTGCTTTTGCTCATCTCTTAGACGAGCGCCATGGATGTAGTTTATGTGGGTCACTGGGACGGTGTATTACAAAGGCATATTTATTACAAGAGATCTCTATTACAAATACGAATTTTTCCCCATAGCGATAGAGGATTAACTTTGCGGCAGCAAGTTTTTCCCGCCATTTTTAAGCTGGAACGCTCTCGTCCTTGTTCTCACTGGGCGTCTATAAAGATGAAACCGATGCTATTCGCTGCCAGCAAGAAGACATGCATCCTAGCCTGGTTCTATGAAAATGCCAGTCTGTACAGAATGTAGTTGTGCAATGTCCAATCTCAGTTCCCGGCCTGCCCTCTGGCCTTTACCACAGCTCACGACAGCTCGAGACTCTGCAGCCGACTCGCCAGCACCTCCAGATCCAGCAAGACATGTTCCAACTCGGCCTTGTCTGGCTTGCTGTTGCCGCTGTCATCATCTTCGGCCAGCTTATTCCGGAGCTTCGTGGCCGCCTGCACCAGCGGCTCCACATATCGCTGCCCAATCGCTGGACCCATCCCCGGTGGCACCACCGTCGCCCGGAACCGCTCCGATCGGAAGAGAAAGTAGGCAAAGTTGGCGGCTTGCAGGAGAAACGGTCCGTTCTGCATCCAGTAATCCAACAAGACCGCCATGGCCTCGTCCTCGGCCACCGTTGCCATCGCCTCTTCCTGCAGCGCTTGTAGGTCCGGAAAGATGGCGTACTGCAGCAGCTCGACGGCTTCCATCGTAGCAAACGGCGTGTTACCGGCCGCGGATGGATTTACCAGCAGCAGCTCTTCACGCAGCCACGTCACGGCACACGCCTTGAGCGTTGCAAAGATGCAGTTCTCCAGCAAGTCCTGCAGGATCTTGAGCCGGTCCTCCGGGTCGGGGTCGGCATGCAGCACTTCTCCCGCTAGAAACGTAGTGGCATTCCGCACAGCGAGGGACGGATGAAACATGGAACACAGCGTCAAAAGGTGGTGGTACGGCATGTAGAGGCTCTGGGCGGTTGCCGCCTCCGATCCGTTCGCGGACGCAGCTGGCGCAGTGTAAGACCCATTGCGATTCAGCCACATGCCAATAGTCACCAGGGCCTCGACCGTGCCGGGCGACCGTGGCACCTGAGCCGCCGCCACTTCTCCCAGAAAAACATCGAGCATGGCATGGTGCTCCGGGAAGATGTACATGTTGGGCACCGGCGCATCCGCATTGAAGACCGCTGCCGAAAACACCCAGTAAGCCATCAGGCAGATGGTGCCACCCGTCGACAGGGGAATGCCGGCTGGGCCGTGCGTGCCATGCGTGGCGTTTTTGAGGTCGAGCCCGGCAAATGGGTTGCGCTGCAGCGGCCCTTTGCTCGCGCTTGCCACAAACGAGTCCGAGTATTTGAGTCCCAGGTCCAGAGCCAGAGCCTAGAGTGCTTGTTAGCGGAGTCCATTGGGAAGCAAAGTCCCAGGAGGATGTCAGTTACTGACCACCAGCTTTCCAACAGCCGAGTCGCGAGCCTCCAGTTCCGGGTCATCACGATAGCTCTGGTGTGCCGTCGGCCGCCCCGGCACAGTCTTCTCGGGATGATACGTCTCCAACAGACGCGGCGCCCAGGCCATTTCGTTGGCGTTGACGTAGGCCTCAAGAATGCATGTCACAAAGGACTGCAGCAGCCGTTGCTGCACCGCACCCTCGGCCGGGTCCACAAGGTCTTCGGCTTCCGGGTCAGGCACCGACACGGCAGACTCGTCCGTTTGGTCATTGTTTCTAGCCACCTGGCCAATGGCACTGGACTGCCGTACGAGGTTTCCTGGCCCAGGGGGGCTGCCACGCTGGCTGGAGGCTTCCTCTTCCTTGCCTTTGCCTGAAACGGCCGTCAAGACATCGTTGCTGGTCAAGCTCAGAGACACAAGCCGGGATTCCGACCGCCGCATTGGTGGAAGGGGTCGTTTGTGGGCAGAGAGAGAGCGCACGAGTCCCAGCACGGCCGTCGTCATGGCCGGCCGTTCGGGGCGATAGGCGGCCAAGATGGTCCGTAGGATCGTTTCGAGGAAGCGGGAAGGGTACCGTGTCTTGATCCGCCGGTAGAGAATGCTCAGCATGCCCAGCAGCACAATGAACGACCGCGTGGTCGCCTCGGCTGTCTTCTGGTCTTCCTTGTCGTCTCCATTTGCAGCACTGTGCTCTTCCTCCTCTCCCTCCTCTTCTTCGCCGTCCACTTCGCTTCCCTTCAATTTGCTGCCTCGATTGGTCTTGAGGACTTCGAGGGCTTCCAGAACCTTGAGAATAACTTCTCTCGGATTTCCCAGACGGGCGACGTCATCCAAACAGGCTTCAGATACGGGGAGGAGAGGTACGAGCATCTCCACCAGGTCCCAGCCAATGTCCTGCGTCAGCCGGGCATCCTGGAGGACGTCATGCAAAGCGGGTAAGACATCGGGCGACAATGTTTCTTCGATGAGGGTCAAGTACGTAAACCGATCGGTAGCGGGAGGCCGAGCCTCTAGAATAGCCTTGGAGGCATCATTCGAAGAGATCGGATGCGTTTGGGTGCTCGATTCTGCCATGATGTGTTGTATAGTAATCGGAAGAAGGAGAATGAAAGCGATAAGAGTGCGAGGCCTTACTCATATTGGAAAACAGCCATTTCTTCAGGCAAGTGCTAAGCTTTCGAGGAGCCCCGCACCAGAGGGTCTTCGCTGGACTTGGCCCCGCCTGCCCATATTAGCTTCAAACACAGTGCAGCAGTAGTGCCACAGCGTGGTTACAGTGCTAATAGCACAGCCATCATTGAAACGAGAGCATGATGAAGTTGTTGAATCTATCATGGCCTGTTAAATCTCGTTTATTTTCACGGACGGAGTATAAGACTACGCGTATATATTGCGTGCTTTACTCGAAGAATTTAAAAGAGCCCAAGCTGACTTGAATAACTTCACAACTCAAGTTATAAAGTAAGTAGTTTCTTCTCCACATCCTAGTAGGCCGCTTGTTGAGGCGTCTAGGAGAAATGACCTCGGCTAGTTCTCTGTATGGGGTTGATATAGGACGAGAACACCGCAAAGTTCCAGTGCCACCTGATCCGGCTCCCGTAATCTGGTATCAGCCAACGCGGCAGGCTTGTGCTCTGCTATTGTCCGTTAGGTCGGGTTCCTACATCATGCACCAATCACGTTTCTGTTTCTCATGTCTTTATCCTTCGCTTTCCTGCTATTCACAACATATTGTTCCGAGAAACTCGGGTGATCCTTCTTGCTTGAAGCGAACACCAGCAACCTCACCTTTCCCGCCCAGCCGACAAAGGACTGGTGGAAATAAGAGTTCTCGCAGAGGTCTCAGCCGTGTCCAAGCCATCACCTGCCCATCCAAAGGAGTACATGAATGCAGATAGTAAGTCGGGTCACATTTCCGCTTTCAACAAAATATTGGCTCTGTGAAACACAGGTCAGCGCCCGATTGAAGGTGTGCTTTGATGTGATTCGCAAATGTTCGCTGGGTATATCTTCTTTTGGCCGCTGTTCCGTTGCATATTATGCTCATTCGGAATTTGTAAAACGGGCAGAGCACTCTCATGACCTGTTCGTAATAAGGGAGTTTGTATGGTAACGGCGTACAAGGCATCCTGTGTTCCCAGATACAATATTCTTCTTATTGCCGTCTGCTTGTATTCCAGCTCGGGTCAAGCGGCCGTTGTGTTCATCGGTCTGACTTCATGGGAATACTCGGCACGAGTTTCCCCCACATGAGACAGGACGGCCTGTCTGGAGTGAGAAATTGGGCTGCCATCAGATTTCTTGCTCGCAGGATGAAAATAATTATGGCCCAAGTGAAGGTGTTGGGCTGCCCCAGCCAATCCTTTTTCACAACGACAACGACAACCACACACACCAGAGGAATAACCATATCACGGGTTCTTATGCAGATCTCAAAAGCCTTGATGTTCGTATTCTAATCTAAAACTTAAGCGAGATTTCAAATCTCTCAACCCTCTGGATCTCAAAACCCAGCATTGACATAGTGGCCCGTCTCCATCTAAAGTATCAAGTCTAAGACAACGACTGTGAACTGTACGTCGTCCCAAGACCTCGGACGGAAACAAAAGGTTCCCTGGAAGTAGTCACAGACCTGCTGTCAACCGTCGGGTTATTTCATCACGTTGTCTGCGCAATCTCGTCTGCCAACTGGAACTGCCGAAACTGAAAGACAAAGGAAAAAGGAAAAAAGTCCCGGCACATACTCCCAGAATCAAATGGGGATCCGGCTAGTTGCCGTAGACTATTCCAGAAGAGGCGGTCAGTGAAAACGATTCAAATGGATTGGCGAAGAGCAGAAACAAGGAGCAATTTCCGTAAAACAGCAAAAGATAGGGGGTGTGATGAGTGTTGTGGCACAAGGAGTGGCCGGCAGAATGGCCGTGTGTAACAGGAGATGAGGGATATAGTGAAAATAGAGATGAAAGCCGCGCTTTCCGCGACTGCAGAGCGGCCATTGGATAGTGGTAGACATGAGAGGGCAGTACAAAGATGGGGTACCAGGGGAGGGGCGGCAGAGCCTGAGAAGGAATGCGTAGCAAGAAGCCATGTGACTGAAGAGAGAGCGGGAAAGGAAGACGGCACAAGGTTTTGCCACCCACCTCCCGTGCGGTCATTTCCGTCCATCCTTTGCCTTATTGCCCATACAGGAAACGATCTAGGAAAAAGGAAAAAGGAAAGAGAACGAGAGGGCTTACCTGGGTCGACCGGGTTGGGCTTGTCTTCCTTGGGTTCGTCGTCACCCTTGTACAGGACAGGGGAGAACTGTGCAGCAGCTGACATGGTGAAGTTCTTTTGTTTACACTGTGAGCCCGCAAAGTCCCGTCTTTTGTGAAGCGTTTGAACGTTTTGCTGGTACCTGACTTGAGGATATCGTGGAAACAGTAGCACGGACAGGGGCAGAAGTTTGCTCTTTGAAAATGCAGAGTGTAAGAGGCAGCTTCAGCTGTAGTCTTTTGAAAGAAGAGGGCAAATGAAGTGGAATCTATACAATGGCTGAATAGGGCAGAGAGGAGGTAAAGCTTGTATCTTGAGTTCTTGGGATTCAAACTGCAAGTCGAAGGTGGGAGAGACAAGGCATTTATACTTGATATCTCGGCCCCCGAAGAGAAGCAAGTGACGAGAACAGGAAACAATGCCCGTTTCTTCCTTATACAGCTTCCCACAGTAGACTTGCCCTTTCATTCGCCGTTTGGGGCTGGGGGCAGTACACGACACTGAAGACATACGATAACATGCCCTGCCGGCCAGTCTGTCCTGCCTCCTATGTGCTTGTGCAGAATGAGATGGTGCCAGCCCCCGTCCGCTCCCCCCTCCCCCAAGAGGGTGTACGGTTCGTGCCCGAGACAAGGAGAGCAGCGGCACAACGGATGCCATGGCATGTGGGATAAAGCAAAAAGGATAAAAAAAGACGAGGCCTGACCGCCTTCTCGTTTCGTTTCTTTTCCAACAACAGCATTGGAGGGAAACACGGGCCGGCCCAAAGCAGTCTTGGGACCAGGATTCGGCATTTCTGACCATCGTGCACTCGTTCTGTGTCGTTGTCCCCTCTTGTTTCCGCGCATGCGCCTCTTTTGCTGTCTCTAAGCCCATATGCGAGTAGCCGATAGCCTAGTTGTGTCAAGGGGAAGCGGCCTCATCGTGTCTTCGCCTCCGCATATAGCAGCTGCATATGACGTGTTTTTATTGGGGTTTATTTATTTGTTTTTCTTCTTTTTTTGCCTTTGCTGTGCTTTTTTTCTTCTTTTTTTTTCTTTCCTTTTTCCTTTTTCATTTTTCATTTTTCCTCTTTTCCTTCCTTTTTTCTTCCTTTTTCGGCTCATGGCCATTCCTACGAGGATGTACACCCCTGCTTCTGGCGAGCCTCTCGTGAGCACCGGAGTGCCACGGCTTCGATCGAACAAGGACATCCTGGTAACAACGTGGCTTCCCATTGCAGACCGCCAGACGTTGCTGGTTAGACAACCGTGACAAGAGGTAAGCCACGTTCCTCGGAAGCATACGAGGAAAGGCACAAGACAAGAAAAAACCAACAGGGAAGACCCATGGACACCTGTCAGCCCGTGTCAGCGCGTAAGAACTACGCCTCCCGGTCACCTTGGAACGGCAGATCTTGCCTTGCCCATCTCCTATTCCGAATCCCAGGCGCACGGAAAAGTGCCTTTTCTCCATGCAACCTTGCCAAAGAGGCCAAAGGACCAAAGGACCGAAGGAAAAAAGGACCAAAGGGCCAAGAGAGAGCACCGTACTTGTGTACTGTGTATTACTGTAACCGTCGACTTGCAGGGCCGTCGAGTCTTGTTGTGCACGGATGCCAGGAATGTCCTCCACGGCATCTCACAGAGACAAATGTCTCTTTTAAAGCTTACGGACGTGCGTCATCGCACATGCAACCAGCCGTTCACCTGATGAGTTCGCTTCGTTTTGCACTCTCCTCCTCTTCTTCTCCCACCTTTTTGTTTCGTGTCTCGTCCGATGCCTTTGTCAGACTCTCCCGGGTCCAGTTGGCCATCTTTCCTGCTCATTGGGTTTCTTGGGTTGCTGTAAGCCTGATTGCAAAGGCAAGATACCCGAACCAAGCAGAACTACAGATTGGCTGCATGCAGGCGGCAGACGGGGAAAAAGGGGGGAGGGGGTGGAAAAGAGGGGAGAAGGCAGCATGTAAGACAACTGAGTATTGCGAAAAGTAGCATATCGCATGAAAGAGGACGGCCACCTGGTGGCCCTGTCTCAGTGTCTTTTCCCCATCGGGGAGAGACGGGAGACGGAAAGAGACGACCAACGGGGGAATAGCGAGTCACACGGCCAGCGCAGAGTATAGAATCAGACTCGTCCATCCAAGGAGCGCGTGCAAATAAAAAAAGTACAACAATATAGCGGCGGTCTAGATGCAAGGATGTAATCCTTGCGGCATGTCAACAAGCGTACGGCTGAGCTCGCAGCAAGAGGCCTATTTGGTCCTTCGGCCGACTATTCTACATCCTTATGTGGTCAGGAAGTTCGGAATACCCGGAATGGCTATGGTCCATGGTCCATGGTTTATGGCCTGTTCTGCGGAGTAGGAGGACAAAGATACGATTCTGGCTGCCCAGCCGGGCGACAGGCATTCTCTCCCCGGATCACGCGTCGGAAGCAAGAGAACCCCTGCGCCGATGAAGCAGTTCGCAAAAGCCTGCAGAAAGACAAGACAGATACATGTCGGAAGGCCGCCCGTTTCCTGCCCTGTTGGTGGTACCCTGTGCAGGACAGACCAGGTATGACCCTGGTATAGAAGTGGACGGCGACATCCGTTTGGTCTGGCACGCAAATATGACCGATAGGAAGTGGGTGAATCAATATCGGTTGATTAATCGTGCGTAAAAGTGTAAAGAAGAAAAGAGCAAAAAAAAAACAGAAGCGCGACGATGCTAGCGGTTTTATGCTCTTAACGAAGACACGTGACTTTGGGTGGATATCCAAGTCACGTGATAGACGGGACTACTAAACGCGAAGAAATTTTCCATCTTGGCTTTGCATTTTGCACCTCTTCTTCTTCTGCAATAATACTTTGCACAATGCTCTCCGCATTCTGAACATGTTCTCGACATTGAGAGATTCCGAACGTCATGAAACTAGTGGTTTCTATTTTGGCCTTGCTTTTATTTCTCTCTGTCTACAGGTAAGGGAGAGACGAACAAGATTTGAAGGAAATCCTCATCTTGACTGTCTCTCTTTTCATTTCGTTTTTGCTTCCGTATCTTGTCTCCAATTGCTACCCACAATTTGCCTACCTCTGCACGTTCAATGTGCTGTCAGGTCAACTTATATTATCGTTCGATGTGGAAGAGAAAACAAGGGTCTAGACAACCCGTCCAGTCCACCCTGCTGACGTCGATTGAGTGCGTCAACGGGACTAAACAGGACAAACATGCTACAAGCAGATGTCATGAATTGGCGAAACAAGGCACAAGACAGGCAGGTAGCCGCGCTCTTGTGGCCCGTTCAGAAGCCTTGCTGCCGTTCGCAAATGCTGCTGGCCGTGTGTGCGACCCGACAGCGGTGCATTGTCGTAGTCTACAATAGGCTCCGACAAGCGAGGCTTTCTGGCTGGCGTAACGGTTGGCGTACGGAGTATATGAGTACTCGTAAATAAGCTCACGGATGTCCTTACGAGCACGAGAATGAATCTGCAGGCATACGAAAAGAACAAAAAGATGTAAAACACGTGCTCTGCAGCCCGTCCGATAATTTTTGTATCATTGGCTCGTATACGTCCACCCCTCATGCTGTGATATACACCCCTTCCCCCTTTGGGCGACCGAAGAGGACCCTTGATCGGTGCCTCCTTCCAGCACTGGCCGAGTTGGAGGAAATGCGCCTCCTTCCCTTTTTTCCCGTCGCGCACTCTTCCATTCTCTGAATTCCTGTCTGTCCTCTTCTGTCCTCTTCTGCTCTGTGGAAACACACCTACGACGCTGTTTGTCCTCTCTGCTCTGGAAGCACACCTACGACTCTGATCTGTCTGTTTCACGCACCCGTACAACCCGTACTACGATAAGCGGTTTGACAGCGAGTACAGGCTGGCCACAGCGACTTGTGACAGGCAGTCGACAACCAAGCAGAACCACTGCGGCGGAGCCTCAATTTTTTTCTAAGAACTTCTGCCGTGCGCCACAGAATCTGACAGCCCATCACTCTCTTGCTTCACACGAGCGAGCCAAGCGTCGCAGCGATTTGGCAGACAGACAGCGGGGTTTGTGTTCAGTTGCCATCCCCCATAAATAACGACTGTCCGGCCTCCCCCATCTGTTTCGGCACTCGTCTTTTCGTTTCTTTACATTCATCGAAACAACATCAAACAGATCAAACAGAATAAACAGACCAAGCAGAATAAACAGAATAAACGGAACAAGCGGAACAAACAACAGCTCAAATGCCTGCCAACGGCTCAGTCGCTGGCTCACCTATGGGTGCGGCTGATATCCTCCAGTCAGATGACGAGTCTTGGGCATTTCTGAATACACCCAATACCAACTCGCATTCAGATTCGTCTGTTGCTTTCATGCCGAGCCCAGCCAGCCAGAGCCTGGCTTCTTACGGCGTCATTGTCCTTTCCGAGAACAGTCACAACGGTCATCGTGGGCCAAGCCCCAGTCTCAGCAGCATTGGTCTCAGAAGCCCTGTTCAGCTCCAGATGGCCCCGACATCATCCCCTGCCGTCACGGCATCCGTGCCGTCGCCCTCCATCTTCTCGATGCAGACCCAACAGCCATCTCACAACTCGTTCCCCATGCAGCTCACTGAGAGCTCTTCGCCAGACGCCACTGGCCTACTGAACAACAGCCAGTTCATTACACCAGATACAGGCGGTCTCTTGTCGTCGCCGGACGATTTTCTGCTGGACCAGTTTCATAGTACGTCATATTTGGGTATATCCATGGAACCTCCCTAACCATATTAGATCTCGTGTCGACTTTTTCAGCGGCCACTACGGCTCCTGCGCTCATGTCCAACTTCGCCATGCTTCAGCAACAGGCGCAACAACAAGCACAGCAACAGGCCCAGCTGCAAGCACAAATGCAACAGCAGGCTATCAACCTGGACATTCCTCCCCAAATGCAATCCCCGGTCGATGTGCCGCCCTGGAACCCAATGGCCGTGTCGGATCCACAGGAACCCTCGATGTTTTCCATGGATGGCTTTGCTCCGTTGTCGTCGCCATCACCGCCCGCTCCCTTCACCCCTGGCAGCTTCGGTTCCTCTCAAGGAGCCAGTCCGTCATCGATGAGCAACAGTAGACTAGAGCTCTCTTCTAGCAACATTTCTCAGCTGCAGGAGACACAGCAACAAACCTCTCCATTTAGCCAATTTCAGATCCAGGAATTCCTCCTCGGACAGCAATCGCTTCAGCCGCAACCCCGGCAGCAGTTGTCCCCGGCAGCTCCACCTCCGGCTTCTTCTTCCAAGTCGCCGTCGACAGCCGCCACCGTGTCCTCCCGGCCCATCCCACAACGGTCCAGTGGAAGCAGCATAAACAAGGTCAGGGGTTCAGGATCCCGTGTTGAGAAGCGGAAGGCAGCAAATACTTCTTCCAGTGCCGAGAAACTCCAGGCAAGTGTCAGCAGCAGTGCTGCCAGTGAAGATAAATTCTTCATTGTCACGCCTACGACGATCAACTCGCACGCTGGTAATGGCAACCGGATATTCGAATGTCTCGAGGCCATGAGTGCTACGCAAAAGGGCCGCAAGGGTCCGCTGGCAGAAGAAATCAAGGAGAGTGCCTTGCAAGTTCGCCGCCTCGGCGCATGCTTCTGCTGCCACGCACGGAAGGTTCGCTGTGACGCACAGCGGCCATGCAAGAACTGCATGAAGCTCCGGCTAGCCGTGCCATTTGCGGTGTGCTGGCGCTTTGATGATTTCCTGGCAGACCTTTTCCCCAACAAAATCCGCAGCCACCTCAGCAAGGACAAGATGAATGCGTTCTACAAGGAAAACATTTTCAATTTCGATGTTGCAAACGTGCCGGCAGAACCAATCACCATTCACCTGTCTTCTGGCATGGCCTTCAAAAACACGCTGGAGATTCGAGGCGTCCGTTTCTTCAACCCCGCAACAATCGATATAGTGCGCCATGAGCGTCTGCTGGTGGAAGGCAACAATGCATTCCGCAAGGTGTTTTTGGCAGTTCCCCTAGCCCTGGAAATGTCCGACACGTCCATCATCAGCGCCTCGCAGCAGCAGGAGAAGGTCCGAAAGGCTCTGCGTACGTATGTGGAAAACATTATCACGGAAGAGCCCTTTGTCAACCAAATCGGTGCCTCGCTCAACCACACCGATCTGCCCAAGAGAATCCTGCACATTGTTTGGAACTATTACGTGCAGACTGAGGTATGTGCACGGCATTCATCCCATGCCCTTCCTTGCTATCCAAAAGCTAACACGAAGTAAAAAAAAAAAGTCCCTCATTGTGAAGCAAGCTCTCATCATCTACACGATGCACTACATGATGGCACAGCACTTGTGCATTGCCAAGGAGACGATCCGGAAATTCGAAAGCACAAGACTGATGCCGCAAGAGGATGACTTCTTGACCTCCCGCATGCTTGGCCGGCAGGTCAAAACCATTCTCGATGAGATGTTGCAGGAGGAGGTCGACAAGCTGTTCAAGATGTTTTCTCGCGAGCTGAAGCCCAAGTCCCGTGCTTCATGGGCACCCTGCCTGGCCGCCTTTCTGGTACTCTGCCTCTTCATGGAGGCCGTCGGTCTTGTCATTGACCGCTTTGTCAATGCACACAACGAGAAGGAGTTGCAGAGCGACCGCTCGCCCAAGAACTCAGGATACCTTCGCTCGGAGGCAGTCAACCTCAGCCGTGCCATTGAAAACATGCCTTTCCGCCAGTTTGCCTTCCAATTCCACAACGTCTACCAGACCCACCAAACCCCTCCTGGCGCCACCAACGCCTCCACTTCTTCCTCTTCTGCCGGATCGCCTTCTTCTTCCATATCGTCTGCTGCGTCTTCGGCGGCTTCGGCCGCGAAGATTTCCTTCAACCCAATCGTGGACGATACGGTCCTTGTGTCGAATGACTTGGACCGGCCAGCGGTAGAACTGGTCACCCATCTGCGGGAACTGCTCACGGGAGACTCTTTGATTCAACTCGAGGAGTTGAGCTGGACGCCCATTCTGGATACCATTGACCCGTACCCCTACCCACGGGATGTGGCAGTGGATTACAATGGGCGGCTGTGCTCCAAGTTTTTGCTGTCTTTTTACGACAAGGACAAGATTTTTACTCAGCCTTCCAGCTTTTAGTTTTGATTCTTTTGGTTCTTTTGGTTCTTTTGGTTCTTTTGGTTCTTTTGGTTCTTTTGGTTCTTTTGGTTGAATTGGTTGAATTGGTTGAATTGGTTATTTCTACTATCTAACGAATGGATCACATGACGTGTATATCTGATTTACGAGGATATGACTTTGGAAGGAGTAGGTTGCATGAATTACGTTTTTCTAATCAATATTTTGATTTACGAAAAAAAGATTGTATTTGAAATATAGAGTTGTGATCTCGGGATAAGATACGACGACCTGGTAGCCAAAACGTGAGAACAATCAAGACAATGTCCAAGAAAAACAAATACTCCAGGTCAGGTCGGTTAATCGCACAACACACCAGAGTTTCCCATTTGTGACACACACAAAATGTGGCATTTTCCATTGGTGTGTCAACAGCCTTTTGGGGTTTCAAGCCGCAGGCAGAGTGTAGGTGAATCTATGTTCCCAGTTCCGGTCAAGGGGGGAGGGGGTAATGAGTAAAAACAGTCATGATCATCCAACATGCCATCAGTCGTATATCTTATTTCAAAAAAAAAAGTGTCGAGTCAAGGAAAAGAAGAAAGGAGAGAAGATGGAAGCGCCGAGAGATGCTTCCGAATGGAAACATGGGGCGTAAGAGAAGTAAAATAGCTATTACGCCCGGGCTTCGAGTAAAAAAAAAGGTAAAAAAAAAAGTAAAAAAAAAATCACTCGAGCCGCCATTGTGCAAGAAGAAGATATGAAAAAAGGCACAAGGAACAATAAAAGCCGGAAAGAGAAATAATGTTTTGGTGTCAAGGGCTGTTGCTACTTTCAAAAAAGTGTCGAGAGATTCTCGGACGAGCCATCCATTCCAGGGAGGCTGAAGGTCTGTGGTCCGGTAAAACGTTGTGTGCGTGGGCGTGTGCGTGTGCGTCGTATGTTGTTATTTTTTTGGTGTTTTATTTTTTTGCATGTTTGTGTTTTTTTTTCTGTGTGTTTGCGACAAATGTGTAAACCTCCCAAGTTTTTCCCGGATTCTTGGACCGTCCATGTGGCGATAGAAAATTCGTTCGTGGCCTGTTGCCGCCGAAAATGGCTGTGTAATTAAAGCCAACCAAAGCAAAACGTAATCATTCGATATCTCGGTCGTCTTTATGCATGCATCCCGGCTGTTCTATAGAGACTCGTCCGTTGAAAAAAAAAGTGTTGGACGTTTCGTAAAAGGGGTATTTCTGAGATCTTGGGAGACGAGAGCTGGTTCCGAAAGCAAGGAAATAGGAAATAGGAATAGGAATAGGAAACGGAAATAGGAAATAAATAAAGAAATAAGGGAAAAGAAGATGAAATAAAAGAAATAAAAAAGAGGATAAAGGTAAAAGGTAAAAAGAAGGGAAAAAAGAGAACCTTGTAATGGATGGATAGATGGATGAGTCATCCTCCTCCTCTGCCTCAGGTGCGGAACCGCGCCGCCGTGGCCGCGCTCCGCTCCTGGATCTTCCTGTCGGTGTCGACGTACAGACGATCCAGCGAGACCATGGCGGGCGCGTCCTTGAGGATCTTGGCCACCTGGATACCGGCCGAGATGAGCTGCAAAATGTTGCGGTCGTCTTTCAGCGGACGCGACTGGTGACGGGCAGCGTGACGCATCTCCAGCGAGTTCTCCAGGATGGTGACAAACTGCTTGATCTGGTTGTTGTAGAGCACGCGGGCCGGGATGCGTCGCTTCGTGGCCAGGCGCTTCAGCAGCTGCACCCACTCCGTCCACTCGCGGTCCTGCGGACGCGACACCCGCCGCATGTCCTGCGTCAGCGGGATGGGGAACTGGTAGCGGGCCACAAAGTCGTAGGCACACTGCGACAGGCGGTCGTTGACCTGCGACAGCACGTGGTCCTGCTCCTCGACGTGCAGGTGCGTCGGCAGGTGCGGCAGCTCACGCTCCTGCTGGGCAATGTACTGCGGCGGCGGACGCGGCAGCAGCTGGTGCGGACCATCAAACTCGTCACGGTTGCCGCCTCGTCGCGGCGGCCGGCTGCGGCCACCGGCCTCGTGCAGGCCGTTGTTGTTGTTGTTGACGTTTCCAGCATTGACGGTGCCATTGGTGATGGGCGTCGGCCCGTTGACGGGAGTAGTCGATACAGTGCTGCTGGCGACAAAGCTGCTGCCGTTGACACTGTTGAGAAAGGCGGTGGCGGCATCGTGGACGGAGGAACCAGGCTGACCCGGCAGCGGAGGCGGAGACTTTTCATAGCCGCCACCATCCATAGAAAGGTCAGAGACGCTGGGTGACACTGTGGTGACATCGTCAGCAGAACCTGTTGGTGAGAAGCTGGACTGACGATGTCCGTGGAGGGACGGTCGGTCCATGCCTTCATCGTTGGACATCAAGGGCACGGAGTTGGCAAGAATGTCGTGGCCGGAGAGGTCATCGTCCATTCGGTAGCCGTGGAAGGCGGCGGCAGAGCCGTTGGCGCCGTTGGTGGAGTTGGCGGTGGTGTAGGACGGGACGGTGGAGCCGATGGGGCCATAGCCGTTGCAAGGGGGGGACTGGTAGGTCGCCTGCTGCCAGCCATAGCTGGGGGGTGGAGAGTAGGGGTACTGGTCGGATCGCGGAGTGCTGTGGAAAGCAGAGAGGTTGCTGGAGACGGAAGGGAGACCGAACGGGGACGTGGACGAGTTGTTACGCGCTACATGCGTACTTGCAGATAACGTGTTATTCTCGAGGTCGGGGATCAAGTAGATGGGGGAGGGAGGGGAGGGGGGGATGGGGAGATGGGGAGATGGGAGATGGGAGATGAGGAAAGGGAGAGAGATGAGAGATCAATGAGATCAATGAGATCAGGATCAAGATCAGAATCAAGATAATCAAGATGGATCAAGATGAATCAGGATGAATCAGGATGGATTGGGATAGACCAGGATGGATCAGGATGGATCAAGATGGATCAGATGGGGATCAAGACAAGGGAATAACGAGAGAATAACATGATAGACCATGATGGGTCTCAATGAAGCCGGGTCAAGGCCTTACCTGGGTGGTCGGTAAGGATCACGGACGAGATCATAACCGCTGTTTTGGTACCCATCGTTGTATCCATTAGGACTATTGTAGCATTAGCCGAATGTGACTCTGAAGTAGTGTGTGCAGCGTCGGCCTGGTGTGGCGGACTACCTTCGAGTGGTAGGCCACTGAGTGCTGTAGGCACTCTGGATTCGGTAGTTGGAGTCCGCTTCAAGCATTGTGTCTCTAATGCTTCCCATGTCCCATGAAACAAGATAATCAGATAGAGAAAAGGGGAGAACCAGAAGCCAGAGTCCAAAGAGGAAAAAGCCAAAAAAGAGGTCGAAAAAAACGAGAAGGCAAAAAAAAAAAAGAGAGAAAAACGTCCAGCGGGGAGCAGTTATAAGAAGTCTTTCCTGGGGACAAGTCCTTGGGTGTCTGATTTCTGATTGCTACCTGACGGGCGAACAGACGGGCTCCAAACACTACCGGGGGGGGAGGGGGCGAGAGGAGAGGATTAAATTTAAAAAAGAACTGGCATCCAATGCAAATAGGATCGAAGGCGACCTTGGCTGAACACACAATCGTCCCGGTAGAGAGAATGACAACATAGGCAGATCATGCCAGCGGGCCGTGGATCGTGGGGGAGGCACGTCTAGGAGAGGATATCTGTTTCTTTGGTCTCTGGTCTTGTCTTGACTCTTTTTTGTCTCTTGCCTCTTGTCTGTCTTCTCTCACTTCGTATAGCAGCTGTAGTGTGCTCGAGGGAAAGAGAGAGGAGGGGCTTATGGCCTGATGGTCTGACGTAGGAAGCAGTCTCTCTTTTTTTTTCGGGACAGCTGTCACGTTCTGTTTTGGGACCTTCTTATGTCGGTCCTTCTCCGTTTAAGGATGGCAGCCGGGGAAAGGTTGGGGAAGAAGGTGGGCTTGGACCATGGAAATGGAAACGAGGAGGACTTGGGCCCCTTTAAACAGTGGCGGATGCCACTGTGGGTTCCTGTTGTTTGGGGGGGGGGAGTTGAAAAGGTTCCCTTAGCTGGCTTGCATAGCAAGCAGAGGTCCCGTTCTCGCCATTCAGATGGCGACACCTTTCGCTGTCCCTTTCGCTGTCCAACCACAGCTGGGCTGCCACTCAGCCAGGGAGACGAGGGACACGGCCGCTGTAGGAGCAATCCCAGGGCCCCAGGGCGGGAACAAAAGTCACCGCTGTTGCTAGAGAGAGGGCGTGTAAGCCACCCAGGAGGCGGTGGATAAAAGTCACCGCGCGGTTGGGCCATTCTTTTTTTATTTTTAAAAAAGGACGGAAGCGCGTCTTTCTTACCCAACCGATGGAGCATTCAAACGCAGCCGACTCTGGACTTTTTGGACCTTTCGATCCTTTTAGAACTCTTTTGGACCCCTTTGGACCCTTTTGGATCCCCTCGGATCCCCGTGGACCCCCCTTGGACCCCCTCTTGGACCCTCCCTTGGACATCTTTAGACCTCTTTAGACCTTCTTTAGACCCCTTGGGACCCTTGGGACCCCTGGGACTTCTTGGGACTCCTCTCCGACCCTGGACAACTCCCGGGGGGGACCCTGGGGATCCTGGGACGGAACCGTGGGTGGGAAACTGTCCGCTGGTCTCCCTTTGGGCATCTGGACCCAAGGTCGGGAGCCACATGGACACTGGCAGCCAAGCAAAGCACCACCGAGACCAGGGCGAGCGTAATGAAATGACCGGCAGAAAGGGTCCTCGCCCAGCCACAGAGAACGCATGGATCGGTTGCAGGGCGAAGCAGAAGCGTGCACATGGCGTGTTTCTAGCGGAGCCCTGGGGGGGCCCTGGTTGGTTCTGGCTGGTCCTGGGCTCTGGCATCGGTCCTCCAGGCGTCTTCCTGTCCTCGAGAAAAGACTCCCCGGCGGCCGTGAGCACGCACAACGCTGGCCAAACCCGCAGGCGTACAAGGTCTCAGGTCACCGCATAATGGTCTGTCGGGCACAAATGGACCCCCTTTTTCTGGGCTGCGTTGGGCATCAACAGCCAGCTGACACCACACAATCCGCAAGCCCTACTTCCCATCCTCTGTACGCGTACGAGTACGGAGTACTCCGCGTGCCGGCCACATCCTTCTCCAGAGGAAGGGCACAAACAGGGAAGGAAAGGAAAGGAAGGGGAAGGAAAGGGAAGGAAAAAGAAAAAAAGGGAAGAAAAAAGAGAAAAAAGAGAGCGAAAAAAAGAAGAAATAAAAAATAAAAATAAAAATAAAAAGGGAAAAAAAAAGGGGAAAAAAAAGGAAAAAAGAAAAAAAGAACGATGTTGGGCGCTCGCTTCGGCAGCATGGGCAATCGGCTTCGAACTGAGAGAATCAGGGGATGCCACGTGCCCCCTGATTGCTGCCCAACGACTGTCCGTGTCCTGGACCCTCCTGGCCCCTCTCTTTTCCCCATCGCGAATCTGGCGATGCCCTTGCTGGTCCGGCAGACTGACGGAAAGTCCAAAGATTAGGTTCGTGTGGACGGTACCCCCTACCGCACTCTAAAAAGGACCCTCTCTGTAAAGCCCCGTCTCGGCAGGTACGACGTATATTATTTGCAGTCGACAAGTCGACGACGAGACAAGACAAAAGGACGAGACAAAGAGACGAAGAGACGAAACTTGTCTGCTCGTTTTGCCTCACAGCACTTTTGCCTCTGCAACTTTTGTGCAGGCCAAAGAGCAGAAACAGGCAATGCAAGGGATGAGTGGGGAGTGTGGGGATCCAAATGCTGTCGACGTGTTCGGATGGAGGCATTGTTGAAGCCCAAGAGCAAAAGCAAAAGCAAATTGCCTCGATATCGTGTTGGCCTTTTTTTCTTTTCAAGCAACAGCCAATGAGCCAATCTAGACGGACCTATTGGAATACGGTATTTGCAAAATGCGGAGAGAGACGAAAAAAAACGCGCAGAAAGAAACAGTCTTGTGGCGTTGTGCTCCGCTGCCTGAATCGCAGTGTTGTCGATAATACAAAGAATGCGCATGGGAAATTTGGAATTAGAGGTTATTATGAATCTCGGAACATTTCCGGGGTAAGGGTCCAGTGACCGGTGTCCGCAAAATGCTGAGTCAGGAAGAGGAGAAGGTGGTGCACTCCGCTCTCCGTACTCCGTACTCGTAGGGATGACGGAGAAAGGGGGGGAGTTCTGTGGAGGAGCTCTGCTTCGTTTAGAGAAGGAGCGAGAGATCTCCTCCGCTCCTGCCCTCTTGCATTCTTGCATTCTTGCATTCTTGCCTTCTTTCCCTCTTTCCTTCGTTCCTTCTTTCCTTCTTGCTCTCCTGCTCTCCTGCCAAATAATAGACCAACTGGGCAAAAGAAATTCTCAACGTTCATTAAATTTATGCCGCTTCACATTTCTCTCATTATTCACTACGAAACGGCCCTCTCAGAAGTTGACCATCTCTGCGAATGCACATCCTCCCCTGCTGTACTCGTACGCGGTCTGCGGAGGCAATACTTTCTTTTCCCGCGCCAAACCCGTCCACAGCCTCTTCCCCAAACAGCATCTAGCTACGATAGCAGCCTGCAATATCAAAATGTCCAGAAGTCCAGAAGTTCAGATGTTCAGATGTTCAGATGTTCGGTGTCCCGGTGTTCCGGTGTCCAATGTTCCGATGCTGTGCTCGACTACACTTTTAGCCATGGCAGCGAGAAAGGAAATTCTGCATTCTGTGAAATGGAGGAATGCATGGCTCCATCTGTAGGATTGCACTTCTGACCGGAACAGAAGTAAGAGGTTTGCCAGTCTGGTTCTGGATAGCCTCAACTGTTGTCATCTGCCGAAGACGGCATGCTCCGTGAGATGAGCACTTCATCGCTTAACGAAGAGAATAGAAGAACAGAACAGGGAAAACGGCACACGGAGAACGACAAGACGACAAGACGACAGACGACAGGACGACAGGACGACAGGACGACAGGACAAGACGAACGACAAATGCAAGAAAGCGAAATCGAAAAACAGCAAACCGGAAAACGCAAAGCAAAAAGAGAAAAGGGAAAAACAAGCAAAACTCCTGACAGGCACTCGCCTTCATGAGATCCCTGTCTGGCCGGGCTCTGCTCCTGGCATCCAAAAATCCGTCCCAAGGCTGTGTCTTTGAACAGGGAAAATGGCTCTTCTCGCTGCTCAACATCCATTGCCGAGAACGGATGTTCGCCTCGTCACACTTTTGAGCACGGCAGATACTCAACAAGTGCACACCAATCGCAGCAGCACAAGTCGGCACAACTTGCAACAACAAACCGCACATCAACACTGGACAGGTGGTTGATTCCTCTTTCGTCCTTCCGAATCACATCCGGTGTTCTCTTGCAGGAGAAAAGGGAGAAAAAAAGCAAAAACAATACGTGCATAGTATCACACGCAGTATGCAGCTCGTGAGAAGAACGAGAGTGACGATGCATACCTGTACGGTGAACTGGCACTCCACGAATCTGTGCCACGACTGTCACGTTCAATTTCCCTGACAGGCATGACATCAGGCATGATGTCATGATGATGACAGAAAAAAAGCATCTGTTGCTCGGCACTTGTGTTTTCTGATCGATGGCATGCATATTTTGCATGTTGTTGGGACCATTTGGGGCCATTTGGGACCATTTAGGACCATCTAGGGCCATCTAGGACCAGTTGCCGTCAGACAATTGCAAGGGAACACATGTTGCTGCATGCTTCCCGAGCCGTGAGGGAAAAAGGAAGCACAAACGATTCACGATTTTCACGATTTGCACGATTTGCACGATTTGCACGATTTGTACGATGAAAACTGCGTTTCACTCGATGCTGTCCGGGTTTCAGCGACGCATGGTGGAGCCAAGATGCTCCGAGTTTTTCCTCTCGGCCCCAGGGAAACCACTCAAGAGGCTGGGATAATGCACGAAGAGAAAGGGCAGGTTGACAGCGTGTCAAGTGAAGAGGGGCAAGAGACAGCGGGAGCGAGAGCGCCGCGTTGCTCACCCGTGTTGGCCGTGGCCAAGACGACTACGATAAGAAAAGCAGCCAGTCGCATGCTGCCAACGCAGAGATGCACATTGACGCACACCCTGCATTGTTGTGGCGGTCTGTAAGACGGCTTCCTCGATTGGGACATGTCGTTGCTGGTTGATGCATATGCGACCCACTCTGTCACAGATACGAGCGGGAGAAGACCGTCCTAGGGTCGTCGGTTTGTCTTCGTCAGCTACTGTGTATCAACGGGCCCTCATCCTTTTGCGTGGACACAGCAGCATCCTACCCGTACTCGTACCGCGTACTCCGTATACAGATGCGAGACACGGAAAGAGGCCGATACGGCGGCAAGCGCCCGGGAACCGAATCGGCAAAAACCGAGACGTCACAACAAGTCCGTATTGCCTTCCGTGGTGTGGTGATTGCTGCGTTGTTCAGACAGGCCGTCACAGGTCATCACAGGTCATCACGGGCTATCACGGGCCATCGCAGCCATCACGACCATCACGGGCCGTCTACAGGCCGTCCACAGGCCGTTTTCACAGGCCGTCTTCACAAGCGTCTTTAACAAGCGCCTTCACAAGCCGTGATCCATGGTCCATGGTCCGTGGCCCGCGGGGTGCTAAAGGAACACCTCCTCTTTTTTCCTCATTTTCTTCCTTTTTTCCTCTTTTTTTTTAGTATTGCACATTTACTGCTTATCACCCGCATGGATGAGTTGGCAGAGCAGAGATTTTCAGCCAGTTTGCGTGCTGAGACGAGTGATAGGAGGATGGCGCACGAGGGTCCACTTGCAATGCGAGGGTAGGGACCGAACAGGCCGTGGCATCGTGGCCAGCTTATGGTGGGGCGACAGGCTATGGACGAACAGAGGGGGAATGAGTGGTCCTCGTTCACTCAGTGCTGACGCCTTTGCTGTGCCAACTCTGCCAACTCACACATACACACACGCATCCACGCAAGCAGTATCTGCGGCCGCTGTGACGGCCGAGTGCAGAAAGTGGAACGAGAGTCTCAGAAAATAGACGACAACTATGCCAACAATGCAGAAGACTTGCTGGCAAGCAGACGAGAAGGCGGAGCCATGGCTGGGATGGGCAAATGCACAACGGCAGGAGGATGCGTCCAGACAAATCAGAGCCGAGAATCGATGCCTCCGACAAGCGGTGTGTTTTCCTAGCGGTTCCTTCTGCTGAGACGACGCCCCTCCCCCCCTGCTGCAGCCGACCCATGTCCCCCTCCCCCATTTTCCTGTTTGTCACTCACCTCATTTCCTCTCCAGCTTCCTCTTTGGCTCCATCTACTTTATAAACCCCCCTCTGCCCGTATGCCAGTCCATTCTTTTCCTTTTCCTTTCTGCCCAACTTCATGCCCAAAGTATCCACTGTCATACTTGCCACTCCACTATCTTTGCTCATTGTCACACGCCTTACCCTCGTCATTCTTCCTTCTAAATACATATCGCCGCGACATCCCAACAACCCAACTGTTCCACTAGGTCCACCTCTCTCCACTGACCCAGGATTTTGTCTCTTCTGCTGTGAAAGATTCAGACGTGATTCGTATTGTCGTTTGACGTACGCTGTTTCTTCAGTGTTTTTGCAAGCACCAGCGAACAGACCGGAGAACCACAATCACAAGGATTGCTATTCTACTGTCAGCCGACAGGGCAGAATTTCCCTCTTCCAGGAGAAATGCCAGGACGCAAAATTAACATGAACGACTCTACAACACCTAGGTATATAGTTTTTTTCTTTTCTTTTGGGAGGTTCTTTCTGCTTTCTTGTCCCCTGTATTCTGCCATGTATGCGTTTATCCGTTTTCTCTTTCGTTACTTGCTTCTTTTTACCTGTTGGGAGTTTCTCTTGCATTTCGACAAAATCTGGATATGGATCCCATACTGTTCCCAGGAAACCCCGGACTGGACTTTTTTTCTCTCTGAAACTGCTACCCATTCTGGAGAGCCTTGTTCGTGAACAAGGCCGGCCCAGACCTATTCCAGGTCTTGTGGCCAGCACTCTTGCCGGGCCTATCCAGGCTGTCTACGGAAGACAAACGGCAAGAGTAGCAACTGTTATTATCATATTCATGAAAAGAAAGGTAGGCTTTTGTTTATGGCTAAACGGACAAGTCAAATTCAAAAAATGGACGACAAGAAACAAAAATTATATTCTGGATATCATTTCAAGTGCCCAAGGATTTATTGTTCAAGGAAAGAGGTTGCGTTTCGATGCTGGACTACAGGATGTGAACTGGAACCAGGCCAGACTGCACACTTGAAAGAATGTCTCTTGAACGCAATTTTCTATGATTCGAAGAGCACCACTTATGAAAGGATGTGCAATGCTACTTTTACTGCCTGGACTCNCCCCCCCCCCCCCCCCCCCCCAACACTGCCTTACTGGACTATTGTGATGCAAATGCTTGCTGCTGTGTTTTGACCAAAAAAATGACTCGACCAACACATGTCGAAAAATATATTGGCCCATGGATGTGACATCTTGGATATCTTACAAATGCGGAACTGGATGAGCTGAGCTAAGCTTGTGGCTTGCTTCCATGGATTCTTTTTTTCCTTTTTCCTTTTTTCTTTCTTTCTGTTTTTGCTTCGCTTCCAAGTCATCTCGGCAACCACAAAACCACATGGCAATTGGCTTTCAAAAGTTTTTTCCAATGTCAACAAAAAAGTCTTGAGGATGCATTTGACGTGGGAGTCGAACGAAAGGAGGAGCACAACCAAACGACAAAAAAAACGCGCATACGATCCGCAACTTGATATGGATTCGAAAGGATGCCAGGTTCCCAGGACTGCAAGAATCCCCATGCAAACAGGTCGAACAGCGCACTGTAATAGCGCCAGTCTGGTTGGTTTCCAGTCCTCTTCCATATACCACGTGACAGTTCCCTCGTACTGACCGTCACTCCAGGAACAAAGTTGTGCCTATGGAAGTCCACTGTCTCGCTTTTTTTTTGTTTTTTGCGGTTCTTTCCTTTTTCTTTTTTTTTTTTCTTTTTTTTCTCTTTTTTCTTATCTTCTCGTTTGTCTTTACTTCTGTTTTCCTTTGTCAAAGTCCTGTATGAGAGATTGTTGGAGAACATCCACAACCAACAAACACAAAAACCGGACAGCAGAAGTGGTCAACAGCACACTGACTTTTCTTTTTTCTTTTGTTCTTGCAGCTCTTTTACTTCCTCTTCCGGGATGCTCTACCTTGGATCTCAGTCAGGAACTTCCACCATGAACGGTGGCGCGTGGGATGCCACCATTGAAGGAACACAGAACTTCGCCGACTACTCCGACCATGGAGACATGCCCCAGGACCCTGAGGAGACCTCATATCAGATGAACAGCCTGGAAGACTACCAGCAGCAAAAATGGAACCTGGGGCCGTCTCCCATGCAGAGGACAGTGTCTCGGAGTTCTGCCGGCAGCTTCAAGAACCGCACGGTGCGTGCTTCGGCCCAGAGGACGCGGCCCAGGATCCAGACGGATATGTCTCAGGGCGCTTCGTCCGTGTTTGGTGCTTCGGGTGCTTCGGGTGCCGCCGCCGCGGTAGCTGGCGGTTACGCCATCACCGGTGATGCCTTTTCTTCCACAAGTGCCATGGCGTCTGCCATGACTTCGATGCCGGCTGTGGCCAACGGCTTCTTTGGCGATGCCTCGGCCGCCTCTAGCAACCAGATGCTCCAGCAGCAGTACTTCCCGCTGTACCAGACAGGCCTGACCACTACGGCCTACAGCACGGACGGTCTCAACTATGCCAGCGACCTCGGATCGGCCTTTGACGCACCGGTGCAGCAGCACGTGGACCCGGCCTGCACGCAGGTCGTCAAGATGGACTTTGAGACGAGCACCATGGGCTCTCCGCACACTCTGGAATCTCGCAGCTCACGGCGTTCTTCCCCGGACATTGGTGGCGAGGATGGCTGGTCCTTCCGGCTGGACTCTTCGCCTGCCGAGAGCCACGACTCGACTGTGTCTTCCTTTGCTCCCCTGTCGGTCTCTGACGACACTGTGCACAGCTCCATGAACGGCGAGTTCGGCACCTCTGCTCCTATGCAGCAGCGTTCCAACAGCGAGAGCGACTCTGTTCGCGACCACCCGCTGTACAAGAAGGCCAACCCGGATGCCAACGGTCTGTACCACTGCCCGTGGGAGGGTGAGAGCAGCTGCAACCACAAGCCCGAGAAGCTCAAGTGCAACTATGAGTAGGTGATCCCTTTTGTCTTTTGTCTTTGTGTTCCGTCTGTTCCGTCTAACCCCCATAGCAAATATGTCGACTCGCACCTGAAGCCGTATCGCTGCAAGAACCCCCTGTGCGAGAATACCCGCTTCTCCTCCACGGCCTGTCTTCTGCGCCACGAGCGCGAGGCCCACGCCATGCACGGTCACGGTGACAAGCCGTACCTGTGCACCTACGAGGGCTGCGAGCGTGCCGCTGTCGGCAACGGTTTCCCGCGCCAGTGGAACCTAAAGGACCACATGCGCCGTGTGCACCACGACGACGCCACCCAGGCCACCACCGCTGCGGCCACACTGCCGTCGCCGCCCACCACGTCGAGCGGCCAGGCCATCTCCAAGGGCCGCAAGCGCAAGAAGGACAGCGTGTCGTCGTCGGGCGGTCACGGCAGCTCGCCGAGCCGCAAGTCGTCGGCACGTGTCAGCAAGAGCCAGCAGGTGTCTGGCCTGGACGCCGGCAGCAGCCGGAGCCACCACTCTGAGACCAGCAGCCGCTCCCAGGCTCAGCTTCAAGCCGCCGCCGCCAAGGCCCAGCTGGACCAGTCGTTCAAGCTCTGGACCGAGCACAAGGCTGCCTTGGCTGACCTCGTCATGAACATGGGCCAGCCGTATGCCCTGCAGACCACCCAGCAGCTCCAGGAGGCCCAGACTCATCTCAGCGTGCTGCAGCAGATCCCCCACACCATGACCCTGGCTCAGGGTGGCCCCGATATGGTGGCCTATGGCCGGCAGCAGTCTGGCTGAAGAAAAAACCTCTTTTTGATTTCCGTTTTTTTGTTTGATTTTCCATCTGGTTCCGTGATCCGCCAGGATCACACATTTGGTCCCACGCCATTTCCAGCCGCTCTATTCTTGGACGGACTTTTTTTTACCCGTGCTGCCTCGCGGCATGCAATCTTTGAAAGACATTCACTTTTGGATCGGTTTTTCTTTCAAAAAAAAACCCTATTTTGGGCGGCTCTACTTGGCTTTTTTTTGCTCCACGCAGCACATCAATTTTCTTTGCCTTTTTCACAAAGAGTTTTTTATTGGCTCTGCCTTTCGCGCGCTCGATCTCTCTCTTTTGTGGACAGAACGAGAAGGAAAGGACAAAGGCAGGTACAAGGAGATGAAGACGTCACGGCACAGAAAACACAAAGGCACATAAGCCTCGTTTTCTGGCCCACTGGCGCCCATCTCTTGGACTTGGAGAGGGGAGGAAGACATGAGGGAAGGATTGTTTGCTCTCTGAGATGAAGCACGAGAACATCCTTCTACTCCAAGTCGCGTCGAGAAGAGGAGGAAGAGGAGGAAGGGAAGAGCTGGTAACAGCCAAAGAAGAGGAAAAAAAAAGGCGGGCATTGGGCTCCTCTGCAGAGGCGGGGAGAATGCTTGGCGGATGTTGAGTTGAATGGGACGCCTGGAACGGCGACCAAAGAGGAGGATGCGAGATGATGATCATGGTTTATGATTTGCCTTTCCTTTTGCTTTCATTTGTTTTTTCCTTGTTTCTTGTTTTGTTCTTTACTGTTTATCTTCGGTTTTGTTTTATTCTTCCCCTTTGACCTTCCCCTCCCTTGTGTTTTCCTTTGTCATTTTTGTTTTATGCTTTATGCTTTGCAGTCAAGTAGTTATGAGAATCCATGAGATATGATATGATAGATGACGTGAACTTTGATGAGAATTCATTGATACAGAGTACGGAGTACAGTACGGAGTATCGTAGATTTCACAAGGCTGTATCACGTGACACCAAACAGTGAAGAGCAGCGTATATTTCCAGGCCCGTTTGTCTAACCCTATAATACATACACATGGAATCATGACAAGACGTAGATGCAGAATCGACATGGCCCGCCGAGCCCGAGCTGTCAGACTTACTTGGTCCGCTTGGCCTCGAGCTCCTTCTCGTACTTGGCGATCAACTCTTTTCTGCAGACAGTTAGCCGGCAAGAAGCCTTGTTTGATTTTCAGAGGGACGTACTGCAAATGGGGCGCGGCCGGGGCGTAGTGCGAGAACTCCATGGAGAACTCGCCCTTGCCCTGAGTGGCGGCGCGCAAGTCGGTGCTGAAGCCGAACATGGCATTGAGCGAGCAGTCGGCCACGAGGGTGAAGTCGTCGGGGCCGATTTCCGTATCGACGACAGTGCCGCGCTTGTTGATCAGCATCAGCAGGTTGCCCTGGAACTCGCTGGGCGCCGTAATGGTCGTGCGCATCAGCGGCTCGAGCACCTGGCCGCCAGCCTCCTTGAAAGCCTGCCGGAAAGCCATCTGGGTGGCGAGGCTGAAGGCGTAGTCGGACGAATCCGTAACGTGCGTGGCACCGTCGACAATCACCATGGCCGTGCCGATGACGCGGTGGCCCAGTAGGGGGCCCTTGGAACAGGCCAGCTCGAATCCCTTGGAACAGGCCGATAAGAACTTGTCCGGGATGTTGCCGCCTGCGACACGCTGCTCGAAGCGGTTGGCCTCGGCCGTGTCAGTCTCGCCTTCGGCGTCTTCATCCTTGGTCTTGGCCGGCTCGATCCAGCCCATGACGCGAGCAAAGTCACCGGGACCGCCAGACTGCCGCTTCAGCAGGTAGTCAAAGTCGGCCCGACGCGAAATGGTCTCGCGGTAGGCGACGCGCGGCTGGCCGACCTCGCAGGCCACACGGTACTCGCGGCGCAGACGCTCAACGTAAATCTCCAGGTGCAGTTCGCCCATGCCGCTGATAATGGTCTCCTCGGACTCCTCGTCGACGTGCAGTCGGAACGTCGGGTCCTCACGCTGGAAACGGTTCATAGCCTTGGAAAAGGCGTCGGCGTCGCTGCTGCGCTGCGGACGGATCGACAGCGACATGACGGCGTCGGGCACAAACATGGACGTCATCGTATAGGGCAGATGGCCGTCGGTGAACGTGTCGCCCGAGGCACACTCGACGCCAAAGACGGCACAGATCTCGCCAGCACCCACCTCGGCCACATCCTCCATCTCGTTGGAGTGCATGCGCACAATGCGCGGAATGCGGACCTTCTTGCCGGAGCGCGAGTTGAACAGGTACGTGCCCTTCTTGAGCGAGCCCTGGTAGACGCGCATGTATGTCAGCTGGCCGTAGGGATTCTCCTCGAGCTTGAAGGCGAGGCCGACAAACGGCAGCGCATTGTACGGCACGAGTGCCACGGGCTTCTCGGCCTGGGCCCGGTCCAGTGCCGTGTTGGGCACCTCGCCCGGGTGCGGCAGGTAGTCGCAGACGGCATCGAGCATCGGCTGGATGGCCTTGTCGGCCATGGCCGAGCCCATGAGGACGGGCGTAAACTTGAGGCCAATGGTGGCCCGCCGGATGGCCGCCTTGATCTGCGCGTTGGTGGGTTCCTGCTCGTCCAGGAAGAGCTCGGCCATCTCGTCGTCGACGTCGGCCAGCTTCTCAATCAGTTCCTGGCGCTTCTCGCGCGCCAACTCCTGCAGATCCGCCGGGATGTCGTCAGTCACCTTGACGTTGACGCCGCGCTGGCCCGTGTTGCGGATGGCGCGCATCTCGACAAGGTCCACGATGCCCTCAAACTCCTTTTCCGTGCCAATCGGGATCTGGATGGCCGCCGCTGCAATCTTGAGCTTGCTGTTGATGCCCTCGACGGCCTTCCAGGGATTGGCGCCCATGCGGTCCATCTTGTTGACAAAACTGATCCGCGGCACATTGTACCGCTTCATCTGCCGGTCGACCGTAATCGTCTGGCTCTGCACGCCGCTGACGGCACACAGGATCATGACGGCGCCGTCGAGCACCCGCAGCGCCCGCTCCACTTCAATCGTAAAGTCAATATGGCCCGGCGTGTCGATCAGGTTGACGTGAAACGTCTCGTCGGCGCCGTCGTTGTCAGCCTTTTTCTGCCAGTCGCAAAACGTCGCCGCCGACTGGATCGTAATGCCACGCTCACGCTCCAGCTCCATCGAGTCCATCTTGGCGCCCACAGCATCGCGGCCACGCACTTCGTGAATGGCTTTGATCCGTCCCGTGTAGAAAAGCACGCGTTCCGTCACTGTCGTCTTGCCGCTGTCGATGTGCGCCGCAATGCCAATGTTGCGCACGCTCGCCAACCGCTTGGCTTCCTCGGGCGTCATCTTGGACGCCGCTGCCTCCGCTGTCAGGTTGGCTGCCGCTTCTTGTGCCGCCTTGAGCGCTTCTTGGGCCGCGTTGGCCGCCAGCCAGCGTGGACTCCCACTGAACCATTGCCGTCTCGGAAGAATCGTGGGCTGCTCGGCAGAGGGTCGACGGATGAGATAGGCACCGGCACGCGTGCTCATGACGCTATAGGCACGCACAGAGGCTATGCTGACGGCACCGCGTGACCGTAAAGACAGAGTCGCCGGACATCGGCAAGAGCTGCTGCGGAGCAGCGAAACAGCCCTGCGGGCACTGCTCATGGTGAAGGCCTGGTCGAAACTCGGGATACCGGACAGACAAGGAGAGAAGCCGGCGTCAGGAGCACCAGCATGGCCGGCCGCGGTGTCGAGAGAGAGAGGAGAGGGGGGGAGGGGGGGCGTGTGTGAAGAAAAAGTCGCGAGAAAAAAATCTACACCAAAAAAGCAAAAAGTTATTATCGGCTACGATAGGAAAATGTACTTTTGCTGCTATTTTTATCGCAGAGCTACATGCCAGCACAACCAATCACGGCATAGATATTGTTCAGTGTTCAGCGTAATGGAGGTTCCAAAACCAGCTTAGTAATATATTTCCAATAGAGATCTCTGTCCCATATCAAGTCTTCCAAGTCTCCAAATCCTCCAACCTTTGTGCAAACCCATATGCAGAGGCATATCCGAAATGCCCATCCCAAACTCCATCCTTAAAATATACTTGCAAATGCAATGAATGTGCTGCGCCGCCCACATCCCATATTCTGACCCATGCAAGCGAGTGAAATGTGAAATGCAAAAATAAAGAAAGATAAATAACTGAAAGCAGAAGCCCAGAAATACACCAACTCTCGGGTATCATGCGCCTCGTCGTAAAGAGAAGTAGTGACATACTCGGCCGTTTGCAATATATTTTATCGTTCCTTTTGTTCGTCGTCCTTGTCCCGGCTCGCCCGGTGGAGCTGTCATTATAAGACGAACAGGCCACCGGCCATGAACATGCTTATGCTGATCACGCACACGTGGAATACCTCCATGGCTGCAAACCGGACACTGCTGCCCGAGTCGAGGTCGCCAAAGCCGGAGGCGGCTGAGTAGCCCGGCAGACTTTCAGAGGTCGAGCTGGTCACCTCATCTTGGTTGGGTGCCGCCGTCGACGACGGAATCGTTGCGCCTGAGCTGGTAAAGGCGACAATGTTGCTCGTCGTGGCATTGAACGTGGTCTGCGCGATGCCAATCTCGTTGTTGGACATGTCATACACCACATAGGCCGAGCGCAAAAAGGTGTCGCCCAGCAGGTAGGTCGAGCTCGAGTTCTGGATGCCAAACTCGCAGGCGCTCTGACCCTTGTATTCGCCCGAAGTAAAGACGGCGTTGCTGCCGAGATCCAGGACGAGCTCGTCCATGCCGACGCTGATGATGGGACCGTCAGTGCCGCCAAAGCCAAACTGGATCTGCCCAGACACGTCTGCCTTGCTGCAGGGAATCACGGCCAGATCCAGGCTGCTGCTGTAAACAGCGCCGACCTCGGTCCAGATCTCGGTGGCCAGGTCGTTGGGCAGATAGGACAGTGTAGTGCCCGAGTCGAGGATGGCACCAATGGGGAATTCCTTGGACGACAGCTGGTCGGTGCCGCTGGTGCTGGTGGCATTGACAGCCGTCAGAGCCACCTGGAAAGAAGTGTACGTCGACGAAGTCTTGTAGATGTTGATGCGCGTCAAATCACCCTCGTACTTGTCTGTGTCGATGCCGCCAAAGAGCAGGCTGCCGCTGCTGGAATCTGAAGGGGGTTAGCATCTGTATGCCATAGATTTCGTACACAGCTGAACATACCCAAATCATTCAGCCACAGGCTGTAGGCCTTGCTGTTGATGAGACCTGAATCGACCAGGGCCGCGGGCAGGTTGGCATACTGAGCCGACAGCGAGTCCTTGCTCGACACAATGGCCTCATTGGCCGTGTAGCCAATACCGACCAGGCCATAGGCGATATCCGAGTCGGAACCCAGACCCATGGTGAGATTGCTCACGGTGATATCGCCCATGGTGAACGTATCGGTAAAGTAGTCGCCAGCGGCACCGCTGCCGTCCACATAGGTGATGCTAAAGGCGTCTTGGTCGACAACTGTGAAAGTGGAGGACGCAGAAGAGTCGACTGACGAGTCAGCTGGATGCACGGAAAACAGAGCAGAAAAAAAGAAGAAAAAAAACATACAGGAGCCATAAGAGCAGGCGCTCGAGCTGGAGCTTCTGGAGCCAAGGCCACCAGAGTTGCTCGTGCACACAGTGGCGTTGCTGGCGACCATCCATGTGTCACTGCTGCCGGTGTCGAGCAATAGAGTAACGGTTTGGTTGGGGGTGCCGACAGAGCATTCCACAAAGTAGCCGCCGCTGGCGACGATATTTTGGAGATCGGCCTGCTCGGTGTCGGCAGTGTCTCGGCGCCGATTTACCAGGGGATGTGGATTCCGCTTGCTGATGCTCCAGTGGACAACGCCTGGGGGTGTGTCGGCTTGGACAGCCGTAGCAGCAGCCAGCATGGCGCCGGCAGCCAGGGTGAAGCCCTTCATAGTGGGAAGGGTGGAGTGGTGGAACTTTGGAGAACCGGTGAAACCGACAAGAGCCAATTGTGTATCTTTTGATCGACCAATTCAGAATGTCAACAATTCAGAGTAGACAAGACGAGACGACAGGACGGAGACGACGAGATGACAAAACGACAAGACGACAAGACGACAAGACGACAAGACGACAAGACGACAAGACGACAAGACGACAAGACGACAAGACGACAAGACGACAAGATGGGCCCGCAGAAACAAGACAAAAGACAGTTCAGCCGGTCGAGCTGGAAAGAAACTCGGACTCGAAGTTGTTCTTGGATCCCATCATAATGGCAAAAGGCCAACACGCTTGGGACCGTAGAAGCTTGCGCCTGCCCATCAAATATATTTTGCCTGGAACCCCCCTGCCGGGCCCAGGGCGACGACGACAGCGGAGTCCTTATTTAGCTGGACACTCCTCTTTGCCCGGGCTGACGACGTTCGCCTGCAGTTTCGCATTGTGTCTAGTAGGGCTTCAGGGCGGCTTGCGTTGCGGCACAGTGTGCGCATTCTGATGAGCGCCAAAACACCAGTGCCGTGTTTGTCTGCACACTGTGGATTCGTATGCGTGGAGTGGGCCGCAGCTGTTCTGCTCTGTGCTGATTGGCCCACTTTGCCAGCAACTGCCGCGCTTGCGTATGCCCGTCTGCTTGAAAGTGCTCACTTTCTACTTGCGGGTCTCCATCGGCTTGCGAATTACGCGTGCCCTCCGTCTTTTGCCCACCCCCTTTCCTCTTTTGCCTGCTTGCTCTTTCCGGAGCTGACTACGCTGACTACTTTGACAAGGAACGGGCTCTTGCCTTGCACCAATGTCCTCGCGTCCATTTGTCCATCGACCCATTGGCTTGCTGCTCCGTACGATTCGGTACTCGGTACTCCGTGCTTTCCGTGCTTTCCGTGCTTTTCGTGTAGCTCCTTCCTGCCTATGGCTTTCATAGCCTCCATAGCTCCATAGCCTCCATGTTTCCTGCCTATTGTCTCCATGGCCTCCATGGCCCCTTCCCTGCCTGTCTGCGTCATGCGCTAAGCCATGTGCTGTGCAGACCGAGGCAGCCGCTCTTCGCTCTTTCCTTGTCACGCGGCCCTCGTCCACTGCCCACGTCAACCCCCTTTGGCAGCAACGCCTCGTAGCACCGCCGCGCCACGCCAGCACCGCATCACTCTGTCAACCCCCCCTTTCGCCTCACGCCCCCCTGAAACGGTCTCTCCTAAAATTTGCGTTTCACCCGGCGCTGTACTGTGTAGACAAAAATATGTGCAACGCTGAGTGGTCTGAATGCTGAACTCGAAGGACGCAAACGACGAGTACGGGTACGGAATACTGTACTCCATACAGACTATATTCCGTACAGGCTGCTCACTTCTATTCTTGCACTTCGGATGACTTCTAGCGCCGAACCCGTTCTTGGCTTCTTGGCTTTTTCGCTTCTCGACTTTTTCCCCTTCTCTCTCTCTCTCTCGGCTCTTGCCAGACGCACAGCACAGACTCTGCTCTCTCCAAGTGCCAGGGGGGGAGAGACACGCCGACATAAGTGACGACATTTGGAACGTGCATGGTTCATGACGGGGCCACTCTTGCGGCTGGTAGCTCTGCCTGACCCTCCTGATCCCTGACCGATGCCACCTCCCTGTTCCATATATTAGTCATCACATTGGACGAACTGTGACGTGTAAGGTACTCGAGAGATCTTTGTTTCACATACAATGTACTCCGTAGATCTGCCTGGCTACCGTCTCTTCACCTCATCCCTTGCCGCCAGGTAACCTTCCAGCCTGGCCAGTGCTTCCTGCAGAACCGCCGTCGAGCACACATATCCAATCCGCACGTAGCCGCGGAAATCTTTGCCGCCGCCAAAGCACCGCGACCCAGGCACCATCATGACCTTGGTGGCCGTTAGTACGTCGATGCAGAACTGCTCGTCGTCGTCGTCATTGTCGTCGTCGACGGCCGCAAACTGGACAAAGGCTGTCGTTCCCGCCGTCGGCACCTGCCACGCGCGCACCTGTCCACGCGCCTGCCACTGCTGCACGTACTTGGCCAGCAGACGCGCATTGGTCTGTGCCAGCCGGATGTTGCGCTGCAGCAGCGGACGGCGCACGGCGTCCGACAGTGCAAAGGCGGCGACGCCGTCGTCCAGCTGCGACACGCTGATGGTCGTGTAATCGCGGGCAGCCAGCAGGGCGTCGACGATGTCGTGGTCACGTGACGCCACCCAGCCGACGCGGATGCCCGCGAGCGCAAACGCCTTGGACATGGACCCCGTCGCCACGGTGCGGTCGTAGCCGAGCGTCAGAACGCTGGGCGGGCCTTTTGCATGGTCCTGTCCATCCGGACCCCCGTGGTGCAGTGGCAGATACACCTCGTCGCACAGGAGAAGCAGGTTGCGGGCGCGGGCGAAGGCGACGATCCGCTCGAGCACCGGCCGCGGGATGGGCACGCCCATGG
This sequence comes from Dryadomyces quercus-mongolicae, assembly GCA_002215975.1. Taxonomy (NCBI): domain Eukaryota; kingdom Fungi; phylum Ascomycota; class Sordariomycetes; order Ophiostomatales; family Ophiostomataceae; genus Dryadomyces; species Dryadomyces quercus-mongolicae. The sequence goes on along the minus strand of NIPS01000037.1, from coordinate 688,345 downwards.
GGTTGTTAGGATTGTTGAGGACGATCATCTGGCATGAGCCTTAGTATGACCCGTCTCTGATCTCTCTCATAGGTCCTACCTTGGTGTTGGGCTGCACCAGATGGTCCAGCTCGTCCGGGTCTGGCACATGACCGTTGTCGGCCCGGAGCCGCCAGAGCGACACCTCGGCGCCCAGACTGGCCGGCACGCCATACAGCTGCTGATACGTTGGGTAGACGCAGATGACATGGTCGCCAGGGCCGACGAGCGCATAGAAGAGCAGGTGGTTGGCTGCAATGGCGCCCTGGGTGATGACTACGTTGTCAGACGATAGCGGTGGCACGCCGTCGTCCTTGCCCGTGTCCAGCAGGCTGGCCACCTGCTTTCGGAGGGCATCAGAGCCGCGGATGGCGCCATAGGTCAGATTTGTGCCGGCGAGGGCTGCCAGCGGACTCTCTACTTGCGTCCCGGCATCGGCTGCCAGAGTGACCAAGTCGTCGATGGACACGGAGGCTGCACAGGTCTCGGCAATGTTGAGGACGCCGGGCGTTGTCTCATAGGTGTCCATCCATTGCTCCACCTCGAACGGTTCGATTTTCATGCTGGCGATTCCGTACGGGTGGTTGACTGGCTTGTCTTTGCCGCTGTCGACAGCTGTAAGCCTGCGGAGTACGGAGTACGGAGTACCCGTAGAGTGTACCACAGTCCATTGTCCCATAATCTTGCATAAATTTTTTGCGATCCCGTGACCTGCACGTGATCATTTTTGACTAATTTTAACATTTTTTTCGCGTCAGCCCAGTCACGTGTTGGCGCGTAGCTTGACTGACTAATAAGGGACGTTCCACAGTCCTGACTCATCACGTGCAGGTGTTGCCACTCTGGCCGAATAGGAAGGTGCAAAAGGCGATGGCTATCTATCGCGAAGTACATCCCTGCACACGCAAATTGCATGCAAACCAATGTACCCACGCAACGCCCCCGTAATCGTGCCCTGGAGCTCAGGCCATTCCCCGCATCCTACAGCGCTGTCGTTCGCTACAAGCTTCGGGTTATCTTCGCTACCCCGTGACGCCACGAACTTTGTAACTTTGTTTGGCATTTCCAGGCATCAAAAGCCTCAAGGCCCTCATCAACCGGCGTCTCTTTACGTTCCTTGGCCGCTCTTCATCGCCCACTTGCTGCATTCCGACCTGCACTGATCGTCGCAGCCGTGCTGCACCCCGTGGCTGCCCCAGCTCGGTTGCTGTGGATATCTCTCGCATAATAATAACGGAGTCTGGAGTAAGAAACCAGCCAACAGCCACCCTTTTTTCTTTTTGGTCTGTGGACATCCTGGCGATTTCCGAAACGGCGCGCGCGCATCCTGTTTCTTATTGCCTCATTCTATCTGCGCGCTGGGCTGCTCTCACATCAACTCCCCTGTCGCTGTCGCCGTCGCCGTCGTCGCTGTCTTCAGCCCCGACCGTCAAAGACTCCGACTATCCAATTCCAGCCTCGGCAGTCGATAGCGCCCAACAATAGCTCCACGAGTGCCCCGTACCCACGCCGGGATCCGACCGGCTCTCGCGTCATTCTGTGCATCCATCGTTTCTGACCGCTTTTACATCGAGTATCCCCCTCTCTCTTCTCGGTCCGCGACCAATTTTCGCGGCTCCCGGGCAAAGAAACAAAAGGCAAAATGGCACGACTTCGTTCTCTGGCCGTCGGCGCGGTCGCTGCCTCGATGGCGAGCTTCGTCTCGGCGGCCTCGAACTATACCAGTCTGGACGCGATGCAGGCGCGATTTGCGCTCATGGCCGGCAATCCGGACTGTCCGCCCTGGTGAGGCTTCTCGTTTCGGGTTGTTTGGACGATGTTTTGTTTGCTGACTCTACAGCTTCAATTGTCTGACCCCTGCCACTACCTGTGGCCAATATGCCGAGTGCAACACATACGACGGCACTTGTATCTGTCCGTCAGGATGGGCTGGCCAGGACTGTTTGAAACCCTGTTAGTCAACTCGAACTATAGGGTTCTCGACATCTCTAACATCTCTTCTCTAGTATGCGGCTCTCTCGCTGGCGGACGCGACCGTCCTCTACGCGGCGACGCACCCTGCGAATGCGACGAAGGCTGGACCGGCATCAACTGCAACGTGTGCACGGAAGACGTGGCCTGCAATGCTCTGATGGAGACCAAGGAAGGCGGCGTCTGTTACCAACGAGGCGATGTCGTCAAGAACAACTACCAGATGTGTGATGTCACCAACAAACAAATCCTGACCATGCTCGGCGACAAGATCCCTCAGGTGACGTTTACGTGCGACCGGGAGGACGGCGAGTGCGATTTCCAATGTAGGTTGTGCTTCTTCTGATTCTGTTTCTCATCCTCTAACACGTCCAGTCTGGGTCGACCAAGAGGAATCTTTCTTCTGCCATCTGAACGAATGCGAATCCGGCGCCCAGTTCGACGACTCCTCCAACAACACGCAGTACCGCTGCAACAAGATCGACTGCAGCTGTGTGGCCGACCGGATGCTCTGTGGCAAAGATGGATCCGTCGATCTGACCGACTACCTCAAGGAAGAGATCAAGGGCCCGGCTTCGTTTGACTGTGTGCAAAAGGACGGCGGATCCAACAAGTGCTCCTTTGACGAGCCGAACATGAACGAACTGATCAGCAGCATCTTTGGAGACGCCAACATCTTCTTGACCTGCCGCTCCGGCGAGTGTCTCTACAACACCGAAGTCCCCGGCTACAAGCGACCCGTCCCCAAGATCAACACGCCGCTCATTGCTGCCATCATTGCCGCTACGTCCCTCTTCCTCGTCGCCGCCATCCTCCTCACTTGGTACCTGTCGCATCGCCAGTCCCGGTACGAGTTGCTCCGCTTTGACGACTCGGACGACGAGTCTATCAAGCTCATGGCCGACCACAAACCCGCCTCGCTCTATTTTGAAGACGTTGCCTATGTTCTCAACGGCAAGACCATCCTCGAGGGCCTGAGCGGCCTGGCACGTCCGGGTGAAGTCATGGCCATCATGGGTGCCTCGGGTGCCGGCAAGACGACTTTCTTGGATATTCTGGCTCGCAAGAACAAGCGCGGCGAGGTCTCGGGAAGCTTTTACGTCAACGGCGAAAAGGTCAACGACAACGAGTTCAAGCAGGTCGTTGGCTTTGTCGACCAGGAGGACACCATGTTGCCGACGCTTACGGTCCACGAAACGATTCTCAACAGCGCCCTGCTGCGTCTCCCGCGTGACATGAGCCGATCGGCCAAGGAGCAGCGTGTCTACGAAGTCGAGAAGCAGCTGGGCATCCACCACATCCGCGACTCGCTGATCGGTTCCGAAGAGGGTCGTGGTCGTGGCATTTCGGGCGGTGAGAAGCGCCGTGTCGGCATCGCCTGTGAACTGGTCACTAGTCCGTCCATTCTCTTCCTCGACGAGCCGACGAGTGGCCTCGACGCCTACAATGCCTACAATGTTGTCGAGTGCCTCGTCACTCTGGCCAAGGACTACAAGCGCACCGTCATCTTCACCATCCACCAGCCGCGTTCCAACATTACCGCTCTCTTCGATCGCCTCGTTCTTCTCGCCCAGGGCCACACTGTCTACTCGGGTCCCTTTGCCCAGTGCCAGGACTACTTTGACCACATTGGCTATGCCTGCCCCCCCGGTTTCAACATCTCTGACTACCTGGTCGACCTCACGATGCATGCCAGCAACGCGACGCCCTACCACGACGAACTCGAGGATGCCACGGCCACGCTGACCACGGGTTCCGATACGACCAGCCTGCGTGCCAGCAGCACCCGCGCCATCAAGTCCATTGCCAGCGTCTCGGCAGTGAGCGCAATGGCCGACGAGGGTGTAGGCGCAAACTTGGGCAACGCCGAGGGTCCTTCGTCAGGCATACGCGCCAAGGGCAAGCACCGGGACTCTGTGCGCCTGCGCCAGGAACGCGAACTGTTTACACGCCGCAAGAACACTGTCGACACCACGGCTTCATCCGAGGCCGGCGACGATGTCGCTGCCAGTGGTTTCAAGCTTCATGTGCAGCCGCCCAACTTTGTGCCCTCGCAAATGGACGACCCCGACGACCCGCTGCCGGCCACGACCGGTGGCGACCTCGACATTCTTCTCGATGCCTTTGTCAAGTCCGATATTGCCAGCGAAACGCGCGAGACCATCCGCCAGGCCATTGTGGACGCCCAGTCTGCCAACGGGTACAACTCTGGCTCTGTCGACGGCACGGCCAATGACGCTGGCTCTCTGCCCACGCCGACCAATGGTACCTCCTCGTCCGGGCCCAAGGGCTATTCGAGCGTCGTCGGCAGAGGATATGCCCGGGTGGGTCTGTACCGCCAGTTCATCATCCTGTCGCAGCGGACGTGGAAGAACCTGTACCGGAACCCGATGCTGATGCTGACGCACTATGCCATTTCGATTCTGCTGGGCGTGCTCTCTGGATTCTTGTTCTACGGTCTGACCGTCGACATTCCCGGTTTCCAGAACCGTCTGGGTCTCTTCTTTTTCGTGCTGGCGCTCTTTGGTTTCAGCACGCTGACGAGTCTGAGCACCTTTTCGAGCGAGCGGCTGCTGTTTGTGCGCGAGCGGGCCAACGGCTACTACTCGCCCCTGACCTACTTTGCCTCCAAGGTGTTGTTTGACATTCTGCCGCTGCGCATCCTGCCGCCCATTCTGATGGGCGCCATCATCTACCCCATGACGGGTCTCGTGCCCGACATGGAGCACTTTGCCGTCTTTGTGCTGGTGCTGGTTCTCTTCAATCTGGCCGCCTCGGGCATTTGCCTGTTTATTGGCATTGTGTGCAAGGACGGCAGCGTGGCCAACCTGATTGGCAGCCTCGTCATGTTGTTCAGTCTGTTGTTTGCCGGTCTGTTGCTCAACCACGACAAGATCCCGGCGACTGCCGTGTGGCTGCAGTACCTGTCCATCTTCCATTATGCCTTTGAAGCGTTGATTGTCAACGAGGTGCGGTACCTGACGTTGATTGACCAAAAGTACGGTCTCGACATTACCGTGCCGGGCGCGGCCATTCTGAGCTCCTTTGGGTTCAGCAACACGTCGCTGTGGCGGGACGTCACCAGCTTGGGCATCTTTGCGGGCGTCTTTATCGTCCTGGCCTACGGTGCCATGCATATTCTGTTGGTGGAGAAGCGGTGATGAAGGGACAGGCGGACGTGTTCTATCTATCGTCTTTCCTATGTATTATGCTCTCTTATTTTGTTGTTTTCTTTTTTTGTTCTTTTTTTGTTCTTTTTTCCTGTCTTCTTTTCTGTCTTCTTTGCTGGTTTCAGCCAACATCGCATAATTCGCATTCGGGAGTTTCTGGGATTCGTCTTCGTTGGGTAGCAGTAGGCAGACGAATAATTAAGGACATGCAGTTGCAGAGAAGCAGAGACGTAATTTCATAGTTTCGTGATTTGCGATTTGTGATTTGTGATTTGCTTTCAGCTTTTCATGTTGCTACAGTACATATATTCAAGGCATCTTGCCGCCCGTCAATGCCTCGGCCACCATCTTCTGCCGCTTGGTCGTGCGGTCGACCTCGGTCCGCTTCGAGTCGTAGAGCTTCGTCTCCGTGCGCGTAATGCCCGTCATCATCTCCTGGACCGTCGACGGCTTGCCCATGACGTCCCAGATGTTCTCGGCATTGATCGATCCGTAGCTGTAGCCCTCGTCCTTGAAGTAGTCGGGCCGGAACAGCTCGTCCACCCGCTTCTGCAGCTCCTGCTCGTCCACTATAAAATTGCCTGCCGCCTGATACAGTTCCATGAGCGCGTCCCGCCGGCTCTCCCGCTTGAACTGTGCCAATGCTGCCGTCCGTGCCGCCGACTCTGCCTGTCGCTCGTGCCGCAGCGGATCCCGGATCACAGCCGTCACTTTGGCCGTCGAATCCCGTACCGACGACCGCGTCAGCACGTCGTCCAGCCGCTCTGGCTCCTCGAGCGCCAACCGTCGGTTCCGCTCGGCCACGCCCGCTGCACGCGCCCGCTCGTGTCGCACTCGCTGCTGCTGCCGCCGCCACAGCCCCGACAGACCGGCCTGCAGACTCTGCCGCCGGCTCTCGGCCAACCGCCGCCGCCAGGCATCGCGCTCGTTGCGCGGCGCGTCACCCCGCAGCTCGGCCTGCGATCGCGGCGCCGCCTTGGCCGCCCAGGCAGCCGCATTGGCCTTGTGGTGGGCGCCGGCCGGCGACAGCGAGCCAGATTTGCGGGTGTGGAAGATATTGCGGGGCACCGGCAGGTGGCCGCGGCGGGGCGGGTACTGGATTTCCTCGGACTGGGGCGGGGTGGGGATGTTGATGTAGCGAGGCGATTCGGCGGGCAGGCGGGGCGGTGCCGAAGAGGCATCGGTGTCGGCGGTAGACGATGACGCTTTGGGGGCGGCATCGCGTGCAGTCGAAGTGAAGCTGCGGGCGATGCTGGTGATACTAGCGACTGGTCTTGCACTGTGGCTGCAGCTTGTCCGGGCCAGCAGGCCAGACGGTAGTATTGGCCTCGGAGGCATGATGGACAGACGGGAGAATGCGTGTTGCCCGAGGAAGGGAATTCCGGGGCCGCCTTGACGCAAGTCTTTGGGGAAGCCGAGAAAAATGAGAAATGGTTGAATCTGTAAAATTCACAATGGAGAAATGTATTTCCGGTCCGCGCGACTAGTGTAGACTTTCCAGCCTTCCTGGTATACTGGACCCATAATTTCCGTATCAGCGATAAAAAAAAAAGTTCTACAAATCCCATCTTTTTTTTTCCCCTTCTCTACCTCCTACTTTTTCTCTTTCTACCACCCTTCCCAACACACAATGGGAACCGGGAAGAAGGAAGCGAGTCGTCGGACCCGCGAGGGGAAGACGACGGATGGAAACATCCGCGTCAAGGGCGAGAACTTTTACCGCGATGCCAGTAAGTATTTTTTCCTTTTCCCGCGAAAAGCGAGAGAAAAAAAATGAGGAAAATCCCCGAAAAAAAGGTCTAACAGCCTCCAGAAAAGGTCAAACAGCTCAGCGTGTACAAGGAGGGTCGTGCCCAGCGGAATGCCGACGGCAAGATCACCAAGGCGGCCGCCTTCCAGAGCCGTGACGTGCCGACGGCTGTCATCGAGCCCAACCGGAAATGGTTCCAGAACTCGCGGGTCATCAGCCAGGAAAGCCTGCAGGCATTCCGGTCAGCCATGGCCGAGCAGGCCAAGGACCCCAACCGGTTCTTGCTGAAAAGCGCCAAGCTGCCCATGTCGCTGATCCAGGACGAGACGTCGCTGGCCAAGAGCCGACCGGTTCTGGTCGAGTCGTTTGCTGAAGTCTTCGGGTCCAAGGCCAAGCGCAAGCGGGTGACCATGAAGAACTTTAGCTCGCTCGACGACCTGGCCGACACCGCCAAGCAGAGCATCTCGTCGTACCACGACCGGCGCGCCAATCTGCTCCAGAACGGGCTGATCAGCGCGCCGGCCACTGGCAACGGCGAAGAGGCTGACGGCAGCAGTGGCGCCGGCGGCGTGGACGAGACGGACTATGCGCCGCCCGAGATTGGCGTCGACGTGGGTCACCACGATGACAACGGTCCGTCGGCACGCATGGAGCCGGTCTTCTCCAAGGGCCAGAGCCGGCGGATCTGGAACGAGCTGTATCGCACGATTGACTCGTCGGATGTCATCATCCACGTTCTCGACGCGCGGGATCCCGTGGGCACGACCTGTCGGAGCATTCAAGAGTACCTCCGGAAGGATGCGCCTCATGTGCGTACCTGTCCTTTCTTTTGTTCTGTCTGTCTTTTCACTAACACTTTTAGAAACACCTCATCTACGTGCTGAACAAAGTGAGCTGCATTGTTTGACATCCTTCATCCTGTCCTTGCTAACCTTCCTGTAGTGTGACTTGGTTCCCTCAGGTGTTGCTGTAAGTTCAAGTTCTTTTGCTTTCCTTTTGCTTTTGCTATTGCTCCTGCTATTGCTATTGCTATTGCTTTTGCTTTGCCTTTTTTCCCAGCCTTCATGGCACCCCAATGATTAAGTCAGGGAACCTACCACTCGCACTTGTTGCAGTCCATGGAAGGCTATCCGTTACGGCATTGGGAGATCGAAATTGAGCTCTCGCAATCCCTGACCTTTACATGGCCACTGTGTTGTTGGCAGCTTCCGTCTTGGAAGTCTGCCTGAGAGCTCATGTTTACATCGCAATGAGTTGAAATCTGCCGTGTCCAGTTCTTGGGCACCTCCTGGTGGAATTTCTTAGTAGTGATGCAGACATTTTTTCACATCTGAGAGTTGCTGTTTTGTCTTGTTCTTTTTCGTCTTTGGTTTGAACACATCACTAACAGACAACAGGCACGCTGGGTCAAGAACCTGCAAAAGACGGTGCCGACTTGTGCATTCCGTGCATCGGTCACCAACCCTTTCGGCAAGGGATCTCTGATCTCTCTGCTGAGACAGTTTTCGTCGCTGCACGCAGACCGAAAGCAGATCAGCGTCGGCCTCGTCGGCTATCCCAACGTTGGCAAGAGCTCTGTGCTCAACGCGCTGCTGGGCAAGAAGACGTGCAATGTGGCGCCCATTCCTGGCGAGACCAAGGTCTGGCAGTTTGTCCGTCTGGTAAGTCAAAACGAACCATCCGATTCACTTGACGCTCTTGACTAACCTTTCCCCTACAGATGAAGCGGATATACCTCATCGACTGCCCTGGCATTGTCCCGCCTGATCAAAATGCTTCGCCGGAGGACATTCTTCTACGCGGCGCTGTGCGCACAGAGAAGATCTACAATCCGGCACAGTACATTGCTGCAGTCCTCAAGCGGACAAAGAAGCACCATCTTGCGCGGACATATGAGCTCAAGGATTGGGAGGATGCTGTTGACTTCTTGGAACAGCTGTCCAGAAAGCGTGGTCGGCTGTTGGCAGGTGGTGAAGCCGACATCGACGGTATGGCACGCATTGTGCTCAACGACTTTCTCCGAGGCAAGATTCCATGGTACACGGTGCCCCCTGACTTCTCTCCCGGAGAGGACAAGGGGGCCGGTATTGAGGGCCGTGCTGGACGTCTGGGAGAAATGCCCAAGAAGCGCAAGCATGAAGATGCAGAAAGCGAACCGGGCACCTCCATGGGAGCACCGTCGCCCACCAGTGGTGTCGAGTCTGAGGAGGAAGAGGAGAAGGCAAAAGGCGAAGATGAGTTTGAGGGCTTTGGCAGCGATAGTGCGCCTAGCTATCTTTCAGACGAGGAAGACGCCAACGATCGGATATCGCTTGGAAGCATGAGCGATGAGGAGGAGGAAGAAGAGGAAGAAGAAGAGGAAGCGCCCAAACAGGCCTCCAAAGCGAAACGGCAACGTCGATAGAGAAACGGAAAAGCCAAAGGAAAGGAAAGGCGGGCAGTTGCTAGCCAATAAAAAAATCGTAAAACAAGGATTCATGATACTGTGCTTCATATCGTGACTTTCATTCGTCTTGAGCCATGTGGTGATATCTTGATTAGTAATATTAGTACAGTGCTCAAAACACGCTTGTCGACACGGTTCTGTGTAACAACCTCTGGCCGAACGATAGCAGCCAATCACAACGAGCCGTAGGCACGACTAAGCCCCACTTACTCATGTGCCGGAATCGCGCTTTCTCCGCCTGCCTGGAATTTCGAAATCGCCTTCTCACGAAAGCAGCTCCTCATTCATTACCTCTTTTCCTATTCACCACACCCGCTGCTCTCCGACCTATCGAACCTCGCAATTTTCGCATCTCTATCATCTACCATTTTTTTACTCTTTTCTCCGACTTCTTTCACGCTTTCCGACCCATCACCCACCGCCGATAAAGCGCATCCTCACAAACCACTCACCTCTCGAAAAAAAGTGCAAAGTGCGAAACCGATTTCCAAGCAACGACTGGTTGCCCCTTTCCCTGCCATGATGCGAAGTGCTCTGTCTACATCTGCCTGAGTGAAGCTATCGAGGAGGAAAAGGGGGGGATTGACCCAGAACATCGCGATCGATTCGCAAACGCGCAACTAGCGGAACAAAATGCCGGCACCAACAGACGACAAGCACGAGTTTTCCTCGTTCAACGAGGATGACTGGAAGCGCACAGCCAACGAAGATGAAGCTGCTATTATTCAGATTCTTAACGGCAGTCAGCAGGGGGCAGAAAACGGCAGTCTTCCTTCTGATCTTTTGAATATTCAGTTCAACCAAGAGGGTAAAGCCCAGGATGCAGAAGATTACGAAGACATTAGCGACGATGATCTGCCCGAGGAAGAGGAGGCCACCCAGAATGTGGCCACAGAGTTGCCTGGCCTGACCGACGATACGGGTACGAGTAACGACACCGACGATCTGTTTGGCGACCAGCTGTCATCACCGACGCACGATGGCGTTTTCCGCCTGTCGCCGGGCCTGGACAAGGAGGCGGGCGACGTCGAGATTGCCGACGACGCTGCGAGCGACAAGGCCGTGGGTGGCGACGAAGAAAAGAACGACGAGGCCGCGACATCCGGCGTACAGCCTTCGGTTGCGAACGATCCCTTTGCCGTGACCGACAGCGACCGCGCCATCAACTTTCCCGAAGACTACCGCCACGACGCCAACCAAGACCCGAACATCCCACCAGCTGCCGAAAACCTCATCGACCTCGTGAAACTAGCTTTCCCGTCGTTTGAGAAGGGAAAGATCCTCAACTTCAACGAGCAGCTCGCGCCTAAACCCCTCTTTTTGACGGAGAAGAAACCTCCCAAACTGCCAAAGCCACTCGTTCCTGCTAAGCTCAGTATTGAGTTTGAGGCAGACCAGGAGAAGGTCTTCCGTATTCCGGGGGCGGCACAGTCTACCGTGCAGCAGCGGATCCAAGACGCCACTGCCAAGGGCTTTGTTTCCTTGCTGCAGCCCGAGCCTAAGGACGAGGACAGTGGCAACATCTTTTACGATACCTTTGACGGCGATGAGGACGCACCCGTGGGCGGCTTCCAACTTAAGGACTTTAGTCTGATCTGCTCTGACTGGGACCAAATTGCCGGGCCTCTGTCGCCTCCGCCCGAGGATGGAGACGAGGCCGAGGCCGAGGCCAGCCGCAGCAGTGCGGGGAAGCGGAAACAGCAGAGCGAGCAAGACGAATGGGAGCGGGAGATCTTGGGAACAGCATCGGCTGTCAAGAAGCGCAAGATTATTGTCGAGCGCGGTCTGCCGGCTATTCCTCGCTACGTGGCACCGTCCTTTGACTCGTTTGAAGAGGCCACAGCACGGGCAGCCAAGCGTGTGTATCTGGATATGTCGGATAGCCGATTGCTGCTGGATGATGCAGAAGCCGGACGGGCTACCAAGCGGACCAAAACGTCGTCCCAGAACGAGAAGCCGCTGCCCAACGGTCGTCTGGCCCGCGGCCTGGCAGCACGGTTCAACTTTTCCAACGATCAGGCATATGAGCAACTGAAGGAGAACCACCAGCACCGTGTGCGGGCACAGCTCAGCAACGTCCAGGTGGAGCACAGCTTGCCTGCTCTGAAGCTTCTGTGGCCTTACTACACAATTACGCGTTACGGACCAGAGCCGCATGATTACCACAGGCCACAACTCAAGACGAATAAGGGCGTCGGGTTCCCTGTGCGGATCCAGAAGCTGCAAAAGGTGGCGAAGCGAGAATGGAAGTTCAAGAAGGTGCAGGAGATCTTTTCGAAATCCAAGGATCTGTCTCTGGGCGACAACTCGAATGCAGTTCTGTTTGAGTACTGCGAAGAGATCCCGACGGTCTTGTCAAACTTTGGCATGGGCAACAAGATCATCAACTACTACCGGCGCAAGACTAAGGGCGACGAAGAGCGGCCACCGAAGCCGGACTTGGGCGAGGTGTCGTTTCTGTTGCCAGAGGACAAGTCGCCCTTTTCCAACTTTGGGTCGGTCGATCCGGGCGAGACGGTGCCGACGATCCACAACCCGATGTTCCATGCGCCCATTTTCAGGCACAAGCCTCGTCCGACGGACTTTTTGTTTGGCCGTACACACACGAGCACGGACGGGACGGCATACTATCTGCGCAAGATTGAGCATCTGTACGTGGTTGGGCAGACGTTCCCGCTTGCCGAGGTGCCAGGGCCGCACTCGCGCAAGGTGACGGCACTGAGCAAGAACCGGCTCAAGATGGTGGCGTACCGGATGATCTCGAAGAATGGGTCGGTGTCGCTGTCGGACATCACATCGCACGTGAAGGACTCGAACGATGCACAGAATCGGCAAAAGCTCAAGGAATTCCTGCACTACGACAAGGAGACGAAGACGTGGGGCCTGAAGCCAAACGACACGCTCATGGACCTGGCGACGATCAACGGGATGATCAAGCCGGACGACGTGTGCCTACACGATGCGATGCAGGTGGGCCAGAACGAGCTGTCGCAAAACGGGTACCAGCTCGACGACAATGCGGCGCTGGATGACGTGGACGACGAGAACGACAAGGAGAACGCAGCGATGAGCATGGTGCCGTGGAAGACGACCAAGTCCTTTATTGATGCGTGTGCGGGCAAAGCGATGCTTCAGCTGCACGGAGCGGGCGACCCGACAGGCAAAGGATTGGGATTCAGCTTTATCCGCACATCTATGAAAGGCGGGTTTATGGGCGCGATCCAGGGCCCTGCGGCCACCTCCGCTGACGCTATGGAACGTGAGCGGAAGGCCAACAATGGGCACCTGTACAATGTGAAGAAGCAAGATGCGCTCTACAACGAGGCGATCCGTAAGATTTGGACGTCACAGCGGACGACGCTGGAGGACGAGACGCCGCACGACGACGAAGATGTGCAGCCGCAGGACGACGAAGACGATCGCTTTATGGCAGCGAAGGAGACGGCACCGACGCCGGCAGCACACCACCACGATGATGGCGTCAGCCAGATGAGCCGGCCTAGCATGTCGAACGCCCCGGAGAAGAGAAAGCTGCGGATTACGCGCACGTACCGGGACGAGAAGACAGGCCAGATGCATACGAAGACAGAGGTTGTGCATGATCCGGGCGTGATTTCCCAGTACATGCGGCAGCGAGCGTCGATTGATATGGAAAAAATCGAGTATGTCTACGAAGCAGTTTTTTTTGTTATTCATTTTCAGACGACTAACATGCTGCAGCCCGTACTCTGTCAAGCCTACCGGTAACATCGACTACGACCGCGTCTTGATGCAACGGTATGTAACGTGGCAGATGGGGAGATTTGTGAGGCCGCGTGGCGCGATGACTAACGTATGGGTGGCAGACTCGAGAGCGAAGAAGCGCGACTACACCGCAACAAGGAGCGGCGGCATGCGCGGGAAAAGCAAAAGGCGCTGCAGCAGCAGATCCACGATGGCGACCCGGATTCACCAGCGCCGTCGATTGAGCGGGGCGGAACGACGACACGGAAGTGTGCCAACTGCGGGTTGCAGGGGCACATCAAGACGAATAAGAAGTATGTCCCCTCTGATCTCCTACTTTTTCTGATAATTAACTAACGTATAAGGCTGTGTCCTATGTTGAACGGAACATGGAAGGCCGAGAAAGGCGCAGAAGAAGGTGCCTTTGGTGTGTATGCGCCAGACGGCATGAGTGGTACTGCTTAGTAGGAATGGCAGTGAAAAAAAAAAGAAGATCGTATTGTTGACCGTTGTGTTTTTTTGGGTCCTGTTTCTCTTTTTGGGGGGCTGTATCTTACCATTGTGCCTGTCTTGGTGGACATTGATTTTATTTTTAGGTGGCATCCGTCCAACCCGGTGAAACAAGGACGGGGGGTGTCTTTTTTTTCTTTCTTTTTTACTTAATTTGGGATGGACAAAAAAAACCGTCAGGGAGGCGTCGAGCGTCGAAAGTGTCGAAGCACACGGCATGGGGAGACAAGGGGTGAAGGGTGGGGGAGAGAGGGGGGGGACAGCGGCAGCGGCAGCGGCAGCGGCAGCGGCAGCGGCAACGGCAGCGGCAGCGTCATATGGGCGATGTATTCGTACTCAGCGTTTGATATGCAAAGAAAACAGCAGCGTTCCAGTGGACTATTTCTCAGGCTCGTATGTTGAATTTGTGGCGGTTGACACGCCACTCTGGAAGGGGCATTTTGCGGCGTTTTCGGGTGTTCTGACACGCGCAGTGTGCCGCATCTTGTGAGGCGAGGAGAGTGGACGAGGGCGGACGAGGACTGGCAAGGACTGACAAGGACAGACGAGGACAGACAAGGAGAGTGGACGACGAGAGGGGACGAGGAAGGGAACTAATAGCCGAAGCCGTCTGATTGGCGGCCCGGACGCGTCTTCTGGCGAATAGTGGGACTTTCCGCAGCGCTTGCATGTTAAATCTATTTATAGCATCTGAGCCACGAGAAGGTCTCTTCAGTTGAGAGAAAAGAGGTTGGCGATCGTTGGCCTCATCGGGCCGTCTAACTGTCCTGGCCGTCTGGCGGCATTGCGGCGGCTGCAGATGGGGGGTTGGGGGGTTGGGGATTCGGTTTACCCTGTACACAGTAGGCTGTGATTCTGCCGCAGAAGGATGCATCCTCTGGATGAGCAGACTTGCATGGACGACTGATATGGCAGTTGTCTACGGAGTAGTCCGGTCTGCGGAGGCGAGTATGTAGGTTTCATGCAGAGTGCATATGCAGCAGAGCGGACCAGTCTTGGCTGTTCCTACTCCTGTTCCTTTTTCGTTTTCTTCGGTTCGTTTATTTTGGTCTTTGGTCTTGGGTTGCGTCGTCTTGCTTCATCTGTTCCCATCTGGTTTTCGGTTCTCATCAGCCTTACCACAGATGACCGACGACCGCGCTTATTGCATGCCATCACGAGCATGCCGGCGGCTATGCAAGTCGTTGGGTGAGCAGGCCACCCTCCATTGTCTTTCAGCCCAGCTAGCTGCGGGTTCTTCCTGCGGCAGATGCCGGGCGAATCCCCGGGCTGGGGGCCGTCTAGAACAGGCCTGCCAGTTGGATCCGATCGAGTGAGTGCGAGTATGTACAGAGTACGAGTACGAGTACGAACATGTACGGAGTATGGCGTACTCCGTGTTATTCCTTCATTCTCTTCAGTCTCTCCACCGTTCCTGCAGCCCTTCGCACGACACGATCGACCTTGACCAACAAGGATGGCAGATAGACACGGAAAAAGGAAAAAGGAACAAAAGTGGAGGTCGTCCAGGCAATGGTGTTCTCCACGTGCTGCAACAAGCTCAGTTCGCCTGCATTCGTACTCCGTATTTTGTGATTTTGGATTTTGGATTTTAGATTTTAGATTTTAGATTTTGGATTCTGTGACTACTACGGAGTAAACGCCAGTGGCTGCAGTAGTCGATTGCCTGCACAGCCCTGCTGCAGCCCCACTAGCCCCTGGAAGGGTGCTCCGTACGAGTACGAGTAAGAGGAGTAAGATACGATACGAGTAAAGTAAGGAGTACGGACACAATAGTCCGTACTGTACTCGTACGAGTAGTACTCGTACTCGTTCCTCGCCAATGGTTTTGTTCGTTCTCCCATCGCGCCTTCCGCCTTCCGCCTTCCGCCTCCCGTCTTTCGCCTTCCACCTTCCACCTTCCATCTTCCCCGATTTTTTCGGCCCTGAACATTCCCCATCGTCCGGCTAAAAGGCTATTTTTAGGAACCTGCAACCTTTTTCAGCCATGGGTCGCAACAGCCTCTTTGGAACGTCTGCACCGGTCATGAATGGTCACAAATCAAAAAAGCCAAACCCCTCTTTCCCCCCCATAAGCCCAAAAAAAAGTAACGGCGCGCATGGACGCGGTTCTTCGTCTCCTCCTCTCCTG
The DNA here is from genome assembly GCA_002215975.1 of Dryadomyces quercus-mongolicae. Classification (NCBI taxonomy): domain Eukaryota; kingdom Fungi; phylum Ascomycota; class Sordariomycetes; order Ophiostomatales; family Ophiostomataceae; genus Dryadomyces; species Dryadomyces quercus-mongolicae. The sequence continues at coordinate 672,626 of NIPS01000037.1, read as the reverse complement.
TTCACCCGGCCGTCGGCTGTCTGCACATACCATCGCTAGTCTCTTCTTGGCCTATGAGCCTCGTATAGCAGTACGAGTACTCCGTAACCCGTACTTATTGGGGCCCTACTTATTTCGTGCGCGCAAGCTACGAGTAGAGAGTAGAGAGTACGGAGTAATATAGTAGTACTTCTTCTAGTCAAGGCAGGCACGCCGGCTCTTACTTCCCGTTCGGACCCATGTCCCATGTCCCCATGTCCCCATGTCTCTTTCGCTCTTTCCCTCCGGCGTCTTCTCCTCACCACTAAGATTCCTACTATTCTCCGTCTCGTACCTTGGTACCCTCGTGCCTTCCTCGTACCCGCCAAACCCAACCAGAACCAGACCAGCCCACCTAAAACGCTCCCTGGTTTCCTGATCCGCTCTAACCCAAATATCGTCTCATCGCCTCCTTTTTTCGCTTTAAACCCTCCTTTCTCATCTCCTTCGTCTCCCCACTCCCCAGCAGGCAACTCCTCTCTCTCGCCCATCCTCTTTTTGCTCCTCCACCAAACACGCCTCCACCAACCTTGTCGCGTCTTTCCCACCCCCTCCCTCTTCAACCCCCTCCCCCATGCGATTCCTCTAGTGTTTCACATCTATCCGTCGGCCATTTTTTTGTGTGCGTTTTATTACGCAGACACGCACAATCAAGAGAAGAGGCCACGGAAAGCGACCCAAGCGACAAGTCCGCGACCAAACGGCGCCCAAGGGAATTCCTCGTACTTTGTACCAGCCAATCTCGTCTCGTCCGTAGGACTCTGGTTCTCTGGATTCCATTTTATTTTCCCTTTTTTCACCCCACCGCTTCGGCAGCTTTTTTCTGCTCTTCGCGACCTAAAAAAAGAAACACGCAAACAAACCACTGCGGCCGATCGAGCCAAGAAAGCGGAACAAAAAAAAAGTAGCTTCTATTCAGCTTCCATCTTTCCATTCCGTGTGCAAAGTCAGCGCCCACGGGCTGCTTTATCCCGGGCCTCTCATCCACATCCACACCGGGACAAATTGCCGCTGGTGAACGACTGCTGTCCACGCGATCGTCCGATTCCTCCGATCTCCGATCATCCTCTAGCTCTCTCTCTCTCTCTCTCTCTCTCTTTGTTTATCTCTCTATCTCTCTATCTCTCCTTCACGATGGGTCGTCGAAAAATCGAGATCAAGGCGATCAAAGATGATCGGAACCGCTCAGTGTAAGTACCCCTGTTCAACAAAAGGAAGATGAAGATCACTGACCACCACACAGCACCTTCTTGAAGCGCAAGGGCGGCCTCTTTAAAAAGGCCCACGAGCTCTCCGTCCTGTGCTCCGTCGATGTCGCCGTCTTCATCTTTGGCAGCAACAAGAAACTGTACGAGTACTCGTCGAGTGACATGCGCGACCTCATCGGCCGCTACACTTACCACGGCGGCCCCAACGAGCACAAAGGCCCCTCCGACTTCAACGGCGGCGTCGACGACGGCTCCGACGAGGAGGTCGAGGGCTCACCACAGCCCCCGCAGCCATTGCCGCCAAACGACGTCCTCGACGCCCACTTGATGCCGCCCCAATACCAGGGCCAGCCCCAGCAGTTTGCCCACCTCCGACACCACACCCCTTCGGCCTCGCCGCCCATCCCCAACGGCGTCACCTTTGCGCCCCATGCCGCCGCCACGCAGGCCATGCAGCGCGGCCACACGCCCCAGCCGCCTCAGGTCATTGCGCGTCCCGACTCCCGCAACGATATGCGCCGCATGTCCCAAAACCAACCGCCGCCGCCTCAGCAACACTCGGTCAATGGCTATGCCTTTATTCCTCACCCGGCCATTTACAACCCCCAGGGACAGCCAAATGGACAGCCGCCGCAACAACAACAGCAGCAGCAGCAACAGCAGCAGCAGCAACAGCAACAGCAACAACCACCCCCTCCGCAATACTCGTACGCGCCCCCACCGCCTCCGCATATGCAGCAGTATATCGATGAACGGCCGTCTTCTCTTCCGCCCAACTTCCCGCAGAATCCGCAAGGACCCGGCGTGTCGCTGGCACCGCCGCCACCGCCACAGCAGCAGCAGCGACACTCAGCCTCTCCTCCTCAGCAGAATATGCAGCGGATGTCTCAGCCGCCTCATGTCTCGCCTCGCCCCATACAATCGTCTCTGCCGCCGCCGCCCCAGAACCAAGCGCAATTACGACAGCCGTCGTTGAGTCCGCCGCAACAACAGCAGCAACAGCAACAACAACCACAGATTCAGGAACCGCAACCGCCTACGCCCGTGGAACCCAAGTCGGACGTGGTATCGGAATGGCCAGAGGTGAAAAAGATGCCGCAGCGGAAACAGTACAGCATATTTACGCCCATTGACGAGAGCCGGTCGATCCTGTCGCAGCACTTGGCAGCTTTCCATAGCGATTCCATCAAGCCCGATCCGGTCATGGAGTCGCCTCCCAACAACCGAGGCATGGGCGGCGACAAGTTCCAGTATATGAACGGCGAGAGCAACGAGTCGATTGAGCGGTCGCAGTCGCTGGATATGGGCAGCGTAGCGCGCAACACCAAGCCGTCTCCACCTACCAAGAACGCAGACGGCACGCCGGCACCGCTGCCGCAGCCCAAGGCACGTGCTTCGATGTCATCGATTCCCGAGACATTTACGCCCCCTTCGCGACAGAACAGCCTGCGATCGGGACCGCTGCGGCCGCGTTTACGCGTGGAAATCCCTCCGGACGGGTCCGACGACAACAACAGCAACACAGGGACGGCATCGACGTCGCCTCGCACGACGAGTGAAGGCGGTCCGGTACGGTCGCAGCGCAACGGCGAGCATGCGCATGGCGGAATGGTTCTTCCGCCGCCGTCGCCTTCAGCGTCGGCTCTGCTGTCGGCGGGAGCGACAGGGCCACCGAACCCGTTTGCGCGTCCGCCGCCGCATCAGAACAGCAATGGCAACAGCATGCACATTGACACGCCCGGGTCGGCGCTTCCGTCGCGATTCCTCAACAACGAACTGCTGCCGAGTCCGAACAGTTTCTATCCGGACTGGGGCTTTGGCCGGGGCAACGATAGCGCAACGCTGCCGAGTCCGCTGAACTTTACGACGCCTGTTGTGGGCACGGGGCCGAGTTTCTTGCGCGACGACCATGTGGCGTCGAATAAGCGAAAGAGTCCCGAGACGAATGCCGGGGCGCCGTCTGATTCTCTCGACCACTCCAGCGAAGCCAAGCGAGTCAAGGTAGACTCGTGAGGTGAAGCACTTCTTTTTCCTCCTCTTCCTCCTCTTCCTCTTCTTCCTCCTCTCGATATACCTACCACGCAACGCCCATGATATGCAGCTCGCTTAATAGCAGTTTTTATGTATTTTCTCTATTTTCTTTTCTCGGTGGGAGACATGGCTGGACTGTTTTTTACCCTTTACCTTTTTCACTTTTCACTTTTCACCTTTTTTACCTCTTTTTTTTATGTGACTGGTTTCCCCTGGGGTTGAGCTCCAATGTCATTGCGCACAAGGCGTTTTTGGGGAAGTCAAAGTTTCTATTAGATTGGTATAGGGACTTGTGCCTGGGACGGCTCGACGGGAACATGGGCTGGCGTCCGGGTCCAGCTGTTACGTGTGGTGTCTCGAAGGTATTCCTTTCGATAGTTTGATATAATGTATCATTTAAGCAATGCAAAGTGCGAGTAGGGAAACTTATCGTCGAAGCCGATCCGGTCCGATACGGAAAAGAAATAGCGGCATCGGAAAACTTGTGGACCGGACTTTAGACTGTGATACAAGCTGCAGTAATTTGTGGTCTTGTGTCTTTGTAGATTTTGTCTTTGTAGATTTTGTCTTGTACAGTCTTTCTATCTTCTGTCTTCCATCTTCTGTCTTCCATCTTTCGTCTTTCGTCTTTCGTCTTTCGTCTTTCGTCTCCTAACATGGATCGTTCACTCATTGGAAAACGTCTCGATGATCCGGCAGTGCCGACACCGGCGGTGGTTTTGGATAAAGCCATTGTGACTCGGAACTGTCAACGCATGTTGCAGGCGGCGCAGTCTTTGCATTTGCAGTGGCGGGCACACATCAAGACGCACAAGACGACCGAGGTCACGCGTCTCATGGTCGGCGAGACGGGGCCGGCCAACCTCGTCGTCTCGACGCTGCTCGAGGCCGAGAAGATTCAGCCGCTGCTCTCGACATTCCAGCAACAGGGCCGTCCCGTCAGCATGCTCTATGGCTTCCCGCTCTATGCAGCAGCCGTGCCGCGTCTGGCTGCCGTCGGCCGCGTCCTCGGCCTCGGCAGCCTCGCTGTCCTCGTCGACCACCCCGACCAACTCGCCGTCGTCCAACAGCTCGTGTCTTCCGTCTCAGGTTCTTCTGACTCGTCACTGCCCGTCTTCCTCAAGATCGATGTCGGCTCCGCACGCGCCGGCGTCGTCCCGGACTCGTCTCTCTGCGCCACCCTCATCCACAACTTGCTCGCCCTCCACGCCGACCCCGCCAGCCATGTCCGCTTCCACGGCCTCTACTGCCATGCCGGCCACTCCTACGATGCCCGCCAGCCCTGGTCGTCCATGAACCACCTCGCCAGCGAGTTTGGCGTGCTCGCCCAGGCCGCCACGGCCGTCCGCGCCGCTGCCGACGCCCTCGCCCTCCCGGCCACCAGCCGGCCGCTGCTGACGTTGTCCGTGGGTGCCTCGCCGACCGTGGCGACGCTGCTGCATCCAGAGTTGGGGGGAGAGGCCAACGAAATCAATGAAAAGAGCACGTCGGGTGCCGACCGTGTGGTGGCCACCCAACTACGCCAAACCCTCGCTGAACTGCACGCCGCCGGCATCCAGCTCGAGGCCCATGCCGGCGTCTACCCCCTGCGCGACCTCCAGCAGCTGGCAACACACTCGTGGGCAGGCGTCGACGCCGTGGCCGAGATCGACGACCTCGCCCTCACCGTGCTGGCCGACGTGGCATCGGTGTATCCGGGCCGCGGCCGCGACGGCAGCGACGAGGTACTCATCAATGCGGGCGTGCTGGCGTTGTCGCGAGAGGCGGTCAAGAATGTGAGCGGCCAGGGCTATGACGGGTTCGGGGTGGTCATGCCAGAGGCTGGTCAAGTCAACCAAGCTCTCGCTCGACCAGACGCGAGGTTCCCGGCCGGCCCGGCCGACAGCACGGGCTGGTGGCAGGTGGGCCGACTGAGCCAAGAGCACGGGATTCTGACATGGGCGGGCGCATGGAAAGACACGGCGGCAGCAGCAACGACGCCGGCCATGGGACAACGGGTGCGGATCTGGCCAAACCATGCATGCATTACGGCGGCGATGTATGGGCAATTCCTGGTGGTGGACAGCAGCGACGGAGACGGGGCGACGGTGGTGGATGTGTGGGATCGATGGGTTGGATGGTAGGAAGGATAGAGATGGATAGAAAATAAAATATGAAATGCATTGAGGAACTCGGTCTACAAATGTAACCACTCTCTCTCTCTTCTCTCTCTTCTCACTTCTACTTAACCTATAGACGAGATCTTGAAATGGCACGCACCTGTTACTCGAGTCTTTATTTTTGGCGTGTCTCAGAGAGCCCTCACAAAAAAACAGAAGCTGAGAAACGGCTCGTCCGAGGCCATTTCATTCCCAACAATGCCGAACTGATTCCTCCAGCGGAAGAAGTGTTCTTCAACCGGCTCCGGGCCATGTACTTGAACGCGGATTTCAAAGACACAACTGATCCCAGATTTGCACATTTCTTCAGACTCAAGGAAATCACGCTCGGAGTTCTCCAGGCAGAAGACGAAGTGGCCGCATTCGAAGTGTTGGCGGCTAAAATCACCTCTGCCATCGAGACATGCGAGGCTCTCGAAGAAAAGGAAGAGCCGTACAGCCACGAACTGCCTACCCGTGAGGATCTCCTCGCGTACAAGCTGTTGTCCCTTGACTACGAGCACCACAACAAGGCCAAGGTGTTTCTTGAAAGCTCAGCATTTGAAAACGAATACCTTTTGAGGACGCTCAATTGGCACAAGAAAACCAATGATGTCGTCTCCATGTCCGACGCTTTGAAAGTGTTTGATCTTTGTCTGCAGGCCCAAGAAAAATTCATGGATTTTCGCGACGACAATAAACCCATTCTCCAGGCGTTGGAACAAATCATGGACATGGATGCTCAGTTGGCTACTGCCCGCCAAAAGATCAGTGTCATCTTCAAGAACTCTCTTGCCAAGATGGCCCAGAACACATGCCAGAAGACGAAGATCTCCAAGGGCCGTTCCCGTTGAGGGACAGTCAGAGACTGGATGTCAGATAGAGATAGAACATGACTAATCAAACATCACATCACAGCGATGCTTCACGTTCAACTCACTGCTGTTCTCCCGTATAAAGCTAGAGTCCTTTCCATACATCTCGTCTTCCACTGCTTCATCCTCATCATGACCAAAAAAGGATCCCACCCCTAGATGGAGTCTTGTATAGAAGCCGATGATTTTTCTAGTTTTTGTTTGTTTCCAATATCCAATTTTCAGTTTTCAGTTTAATTTTAATTTTAATTTTCAAAGAGTAACAATCAACCAAAAACACCACCCACACCATTCATACAAACTGCTCCTGTAAACTATCTCCTCCTACTTGCACCGCTTCTCCACAATGGCCGACCCGTTCTCCTCGTACTCAGCCCGCGAAATCCACATCTGGTGGAAAGTGCCCAGACTCGCCAGAATGCTGCCGCCAATCCACGCCCCAAACCGCCGTTCGCTCGTCAAACCGGCCGCGTGCAGCTTGATCCGCACGCCTGGCCAGAGCGCCGTCAGCTCGCTGTTGAGCCGGTCGTTGAATCCCGTCAGCAGACTCGTGCTGCCCGTCACCACCACATTGCCCAGCAGCAGCGGCCGCAGGTCTGCGTCCACGCTGTTGACGGCTGCCCGCACCAGCTCGGGAATCGTCTGTGCTTTGGTGAGGGTAGAAGCGGTAGTGGTGGTGGCGGCAGCGGCAGCGGCAGCCGTGACAGCCGCCGAGTTGGTCACGACCGGTTCACTGCCTTCCACGGCTGCAGGCGTAGCCGGTGCCGGCGTCGTGGCTGCAGCCGGAGCTGGAGCTGCAGCCGGAGCTGTCCCCGTATACGACACACGCTCGTCCCACATGCTCTCGGCCACGCGGAAACGCTGCTCGCGCCACATCTGGTTGGCGCCGTCGGGCATCTCAAAGACGCGTCCGGGCTGGGCGCGCGCAAAGTCCTCGTTGCCGGGCGTCAGGAAACGGCCAGGCCCGCGCCAGACTTCGACCACCGACTCCTTGAACTCGGTCAGCAGACGCTCCTCCTCGTAGGCCCGGAACGACGCCTGCACGGTAAACGGGAAGTTGCGCAGACGGGCCTGGGCCGGGGCGCCGGCGTCGACGGGCGTCTTGGCCTCGACCATGAACCCAGGCACAATCGTGGCCACGGGCGGGTCCGCGGTCGTCTTCCACATCTCGCGGATCTGGCTCGACAGGTACAGTCCGCCGACGGGCGAACGCTGCACGGAGCGCCGCAGCACCATGCCGTCGTGGACGGCCGTGACACTGGTGCCGGCGCCGCCAACGTCCACGACAAGAGCCGAAGCCTTGCCGGCAGCAAAGGCCGAGAGCACGGGCGTGCGGCTCAGCCAAAAGGCCGGCGTGCCCCAGCTCTCCATGGCGACTTCGATGGCGCGCTCGCGGGCCTTGGCGCTGTTCCAGGGGGCTTCTGTCATGAGCAGCGGGTTCTCGAGCAGCGGCTTTTCCAGCGTGTCGGCCAGGTCCGTGTCGACGTCCATGTCGTCGGCTCCGGGGGCAGCACCCGTCGTGGCAGCGCCCCCAGCAGCAGCACCACCAGCAGCAGCACCGCCACCACCACCACTCGTCGCCGATCCCCGCGTCAGCAACGGCGACCGGGTGGGCTGCAGCCGACGCACGAGAACATGCTCCCACAACTTGATGGCGGCATCCCAGTCCTCGACGACGCTGTCGCGGTTCATGTAGTTGCGGATATCGAGTTCGGGTCGCGGAATGAGCACCTCGTCGCCAAAGAGGTCGCGCGCCGGAGCCGAGCCTTTGGCGGCAAAGTGGGCGTAAAATGACGGCACAACCACCTTGGGCACGTCCTCGCCGGCAAAGCCTGCCCGCGTATGGCAGTAGCCAGGGTCCAGCACGAGCGCAGACACCTCATCTAGTTGGTCAGCATTGTTCTTTTGTTCTTTTCTCTTCTCTCTTCTCTTCATTCCTCTTTCGTTCTTCCTCCCCTCTCTCTCTCTTCTCTCTTTCTTCTTCCTCTCTCCCCTTCACATACCTCCACCATATACATCCGTCGGCTGCGTGGCCGATGTCAGCGGCTGCTGTTGTGCCATGGTCGTCGTGATGTCTGTTGAGGGAGAAGCTTCCAGCAGCTCAAACTACCGCTTTCTGTCGCGCGTCGCCGTCAATAAAACGCGATCGCTGCCTCCACAGGAACGCGTCTGTGCAATTGCCCGAGGCCCGATGGGAATGCTCGCTGTTTGGGACTGTACGATGAGATGTGGCCGTGACCGTTTGTGTTTTCGTTGGCTTGTGTTCTTTTTTTTGCGCCGTCGTCACGTTGAAGCTGCCATAGACATCCAAACAGCAGCTGAATTGGTTTTTGGCAGAGTGCGCTGATTGGTCGCTAGTCCATCAATTGATTAGTCAGCAGGACATAAGAGGCACGCCCGAGAAGAGAGAACCAGCCAGCATTACGGAGTACTCAACATTATATTCCGCACGAGAAGAGTCTTCTACTGGGTATCTATTCTAACTAGCAAGAACTTCACGCATACAGCACTTCACAGACGCCCGCCAGCGGAATGTCCATGACAGCGTCGGTTCCTTCGCTCCAGAGACTCTTCCAGTCAGGCGTGTTGAATTGGTCGCTGCCTTGTTCATGGCGACTGTCCGGCCGGTTCTTGCGTGACCGTTTCCCGCTGCTCATCGTCAGGCCCCAGTCGTCCTCGGCCGGCGGTCCCCGGCTGCCTCCTCGCTTGCCCTGCCTGGCCTTGTCCTTTTTGTTGTCCTTGTTGCCAGCGGTTGTCCAACCGGCCATGCCGCCGAGTGGAGGTGATGGCGACGACGGCTGGCGGTGGTGGTATGCTGGTGCCTGTGTGCTCGTCCAGGGCAGTGTCGACCAAGCCGACAGGGAGGCGAGCGAGGCGGCCGCATCCGGGTGCAGACGGCTGTTGGTGCCCCTGTTGGTGCCCCTGTTGCTATGGCTGGTACCACTGCTGCTGGCGCTGCTGCTGCTACTAACGGCACCATCGCCGCTGTGGCTCTTCTTTCCCTGCAGTCGTCGTCCGTCGGGTCCGCCCACAACAACGACGCGGCCGTGTTCGTCGACAGCGGCCATCTTGGCCGCCCCGTCCACAATAGTCTCGGCACTGTTGAGCGGCAGCGTCAGAATCTCCGTGTTGTAGCAGGCAAGAGCCACGTAGGTATAGGCAAGGCTGATGACGAGAAAGCTCGGAATGGCCAGACTCCACCACCGGTTCGGGTAGTAGTAGATGCCGAGGCCATGCAAAAACGGACTTGGCAGGTAGCTCCACAGCAAGTAGATGAGAAAAGCGAGGCTCGAGAAGAGGTACAGCACGAAGCCATAGTACTCGTAGGTCGGCACTTGAGGAGCAGCACGCGGCACAGGCTCGAGTTCGTCGTCGGTGGCGTCGGGTGTCGTCGGCCGTGACGGGCGCAACAGCGATGTCAACGACGGCGACGGCGGCAACGGTGTTGGCGGCCGGCCATAAAAGGGCGGCGCAAAGTTGTGCTGGGGCAGCGGTGGACGGCGGTGGTTCTGGTTCTGGTTGTGGTTGTTGTTATTGTTGCTGTTGCGAGCCGTGTTCTTGGCTGTCGCCGCAGTGCTGCTGCCGCCGTCTCCGTCGCTGTATGCCCGGTCGACGGCTGTCGCGCTGTCGTTGCTACCGGCGCTGTCACCGCCATCGTCTGGCCGGTTGCCAGCAGCCAGTTCTGCGTCTGCTTCTGCTTCTGCTTCTGCTTCTGCGATTTCATCTTCGATTTCTTCGATTTCTTCGATTTCGTCAATTTCGTCGATTTCGTCGTCTTCATCCTCCTCTTCTTCCTCGCCGTAGTCTCCCTCGTAGTCGTCCGTTTCCGACGCCGCCGTGTCCGGCTTGCCGTCTTCTTCTGAACTCGCTGCCATGGTTCGTCGCAGCTTGTCGCCGTGGCAGCTGTCGCAGTGGCAGCTGTCACGGCTATAGCTGTCGATGACGATACACGGAGATACGTTTTTCCGACCCAGCGATGAGTCAGCAATGGAGATTACTCCGTAAGATACCCTGTAAAATACTTCATACCATGTACTCCGTACCGTGGCTAGCGTTCTTCTACTGATTTTCAGGGCGGCAACGCGCTAAGACTCGACCTTCCTCTTGTACCTGTGGTGCATGACTGTGTCTTCCGTTGGTTGGGTAGCAGTGACACTCTGTGCTCCGTACTCCGTACTGCGCAGGTGGTAGCGAAAGGCGCTGCAGCCAGCTGCTGAATGCTGCGGCTTCTTACTCCGTGCCATTGCGTCGCCAGGGCTGTTCAGCTCGGCAGCTGCCTGATGGGGGAATCATGCGTGCAGATGCCTCGGGCGCAAATGAGCTACGCGTACGGAGTACGGAGAGCACTTGACAGGAAATGAGCAGCAGCAGCAGCAGCAGCAGCAGTCAGGTACGAGTGCGAGTGCGAGTGCGGACGAGAAGCGCTGAGAAAAGCAAGCTGGAACAACGGGCTGTCTCGTCTGTTCTCGACGGCGTACGAGTCTGACAAGGGTCCCCAATAGCCCAATAGCCCAATAGATGGCTGTGTGAAACAAGCTGGAGTCGGTAGGCATTCATACACAGCACCAGACGGGTCGCAGTTTGGGTGCCAGGACGAGTCGATAACCCTTGTAGCATATGGATCGGCGCTGGGAAGAAAAGTGGCGCCAGAGTCGTCTATAATAAGACGAGACGAGCACGGAGTACCCGAACGCGTACGAGCAGGAGTGAGCAGGAGTGAGCAGGAGTACTCTGTACGAGTACGAGTAAGAGTACTCCCTGTTTCGTATTCTTTACGTCGACGAGGCTGTTCATGAAAGACTCCGTATTGTGGAATGCATAAGATCAGAAACGTGCTGCGGGCCCGTGAACCTTGTCGACTGGTCTGCCGTGCGCGTTCGTAATTAAGATATTAAGATATTTGCCAAGAAGGGGCTCATCTGCTGGCTCATCTGCGGCGAGCAGTCCATACACAGTACTTTCCTATTCGGACCTGGTCACTTCACCTGTCAGGGGGGTGAGTACGGAGTACGAGTGCAGCGTACGGAATACAACATGAGTATATAGTAATACACAATAGGATGCACAGAGTACTCCGTACTCCGTGCCAACACTCTGTGCTCAGTTTGCACGGAGCACGCTGAAAAAAGTGGCTTGCATGGGGAGACGCCTGCTTGCGCTGCCACACGCAAGTCCGAAAGCCCACGTGCGGAGCGACACGGCGATGCGAGGGCGGGAGAGCAGGCGAATAAGTGGGCAAACAGTTGCAGAAGGAAAGTGGTAGCACTAGAGACAGTCGTGGTGGTGGTGGTACGGATTAGAAGAGCGGGCAAAGCGGGCGAAACGAGCCAAACGGGCAAAACGGGCAGATCGAACCAAAAGAGTAAACACAGGCGGATAGCCAACCAGCATGGTCCGGCCTCGCCACGGGTGAGACGTAGTGAGGAGAGGAGAGAGTACGGAGCAGAAACAGAACAAAGCCTAGCATGACCAGGATTACGTAGGTTCTTCTTCCATTTCTTTCTTTTCCGGTCAGGCTCGTCAGCATCCTTGGGCACATCGCCCAGCCTCTGCCGGTCACTTCCGGTCCATCGCTGCAGCGTCATCCTTGGTGCCGTCAGACGTGGCAGTCGGGCCGTCCAGGAAGTAGGAAGAAGTAGAGGGAATACTCCGTAAAAGGAAGCGGAAAAGAAAAAGAAAAAAAAAAAAGGAAAAAAAAAACTTTAACCAGTCCGACTTCGCCATTCCCATTCCTGATCAAGACACCAGAAGGCCAATGAAGTGGCAGTCCCTTGCGGTAGTCTAGCCAGTTGGCTTGGTTCTGCTGCCATTCGCAGGCTGGTTTACTGGCCTGGCTGCTGGGTTTGCTGGGTTTGCTGGCTACTGGCTGGCTACTGGCTACTGCCACTACCAGACAGAACGTGAGACAGATCGGGCCCCTGTCTACTCCGTACGTATGTGAATCTCTCTGCTCCGTCCAGGTACAATGCATACGGCATAGGACTTGTGGGAAGTCGCATGCGGAAGGCCATGCCGATAGCCCAAAACGAGATGGAGACGATGATATCCACTGGAGAGGCCACCAAGAAAAAGAAAAAGAAGTACGGATTACGGATTACGGAGTACGGATTAAAAAAAAAGAAAAAAGAAAAAAGAAAATGAGAAAAAAGAAAATAAGAAAAATAAGAAAAACTGGTCCCGTCCCCCCCAAATAAACAATCAAACAAAAACAAACAATGCCCCAAAATCCCCCACTCCGCGCAAGATACGACTTGCAGAGATCCGTACAATGTCCTCCGTAGCAATGGAAGGCACAGTAGTGTGCACACATGCCTTCAGATGAAGCATTTGATGGCCAATGGCCCCCGACAAAAGTGCCGCCTTTTCTGGTATTTGTTTCAGTTGTGCCGTCTCATGCTGTTGGAAACGCTCAGATCTGTAGGAGTACAGAGTACGGAGTACTCGTACGCTGTAGAGTACTCCTACTCACCCTGGGTCTTGGCGCTCCGAGGCCCCGCTGGCCGCTCCCTGTGGTCCTCAGGCAGCGGGCCCTTTTTAGTCAGATAGGTTACGAGAGGAGGTACTCGTACGGAGTACTCCGTATTATAGTATCTTACGGAGTAAGATACTCCGTATGGGGTGCTCTGTACGTAAGATAACCAATACGAGCAGAATGGCGCCGTGCTCGTCATTCCAAGATGCCTGCCGCCAGCCCTGCCGGTTGCCTTTCCGCCTTGGGCAAGAATGGGTAAGAATGGGCAAGAATCACGGTGCTGCTCTCGTGAAGGAGTACTCGATGCGGCATTGTTTCCCGTGAGCACCGCCGGTTGGACACCGGTTGGTACATTGGTACGCAGTACGCAGTAGCACTACTGCGTACAAAAGGCAGGGCGTGGGTGGGGCGCAGTGGCGACGCTCGGCACCCCTGGTGTCTATGCAACGTGCATATTTTCCATGAGTAACGACTTCTTCCATCGCTCTACGCGAGAGGGCATGGCTGGCTGCGACGTATGAGTAATGACGAGTAATACGGAGCACGAGTGGACGGTACGAGGACTCGTACGTGTTGTCCGCACACCGCACACCGTAAGATGCAGGGTACGAGTATATACTACGAGTACGGAGTATATAGTACGGAGTATTGGACCAGCGGTTGGCTAGACGGCAGCGGGCCACTCCCGGATAGAGTGATTACGGCCAACGCTGTACGGCGTAGTAGCTCGTGTGGCTCAAGGCCGTGGGCAGAAGGGTAGCCGCCCTGGCCGGAGAAGCGGGTCATGAGCCTTTTTTGAGGATCTGGGGGGAGTACGAGTACGGAGTACTTGCAGAGAAGAGGGGGAGATAGGACAGGACAGAGTATTGAGGACTGGGACAGGACTGGGACAGGACTGAGGACAGTACTGAGGACAGGACTGAGGTAGAGTACTGACTCGTCGAACGTCAGCAGGGTCAAAGAAACGGAAAAAGACACCAGGTCATGCGGCCTCGGTTCCCCTCTCGGATGGTTCGCAGTTTCGTTCCAGATGCCGTCGTTCGATCTATTCCTCGTATGTCTATTGAGCACGAAGTACTGTCCTCTGTACCCTGTACGGGTACTCTGCACTGCTCTTCGTGTTTCCTCTTTCTTCTTCTCCTCCCCTCCTCCTCTCCTCTCCTCTCCCCCAGATCCACGATGACGACCATGCGATCATTGCCCGCTGAACAAGGCGGTGATGCGCTGTGCCACAGGTAGAAGTACCTATAAACACCACTAAACCCCACCTAAAACAGGTACCTATACATTTCGCGGTGGCCGTGTACTTCTGACTGATCCACCCGGCCCGTCTGGCAGGGCGCCCCCCTCCCAACAAGGCCCGCCAACCAAAGAGCTCGCTTCTTGTCTGCACCTTCGCCTCCGTACTCCGTACAGGGTACGCTCGTCCATAGTCCATCCCCCCTACGCAGGTCTGTTCAGGCCTGTTCAGGCCTGTTCAGGTCTGTCTAGGTCTGTTCAGCGCACTTGTCTGCGCAGTTGGTGCCCGCCGCCTATGTCCGGCCTTTCAATAGTGCCCTGCCGCAAAAGGCGCTAGACCCACTCCAGCCTGGGGCACTCCCCGGTAACGCACGAATAGCAGCAGGTACTAGTACTTGACCTCGTCGCTATTCGCCCGTTCCCGTCCGCCCTTGCCTGCCTGTGGCCGCCTAACCGTAACGTTATGCGCTCTCCACACACTGTACCAGTACCTGTCGCCTGTACCGACGACAAACCTGGCACGCCCTTCTTGGCTTAGCACCGTTACCCTCGTAAGATACCTCGTGTGTTGTGCCTCTCCGCCTCCGTCCCGGCCTTCCAACCTGCACTTGCTGGCTGGCATCGCTCGTATCACACACACTCTCTCACTCACTCACTCTTCCTCTCGCTTCCTATCTCACCTCCTCCTTCTCCGCCTCCTCCCCTCTCCTTCTCCTCTTCCTCAACCCCCCCTCCCACCTCTCTATCCTCTCCTCCCTGCTGTTTGCCAGCGTCGAGAGATCCTCTGCCGAATTCGAGACAATTCTGCGCTGGTGCGGCTAATTCTCCACAATCAGACCGGACTGGAAAGAGGAAAGAGCGAACTGACGGCCCCCAGACAGGTACTCCGTACTCGTACCTTCCTTCGTCTTCACCTCCGCTGTCTCACTCCCAACTCGCCGCTTCCTCTTTTGCCTAATCACGTTTGCCCTGCCTCATTCTTCCAAAAATAAAGAAGAAGAAAGAAAGAATTAAGAATTAAAACATCCTCGTCACATCTTCGCCTCTTTCTCTCTCTCTCTCTCCTCTCTGCCTCCTCCCCTATATTCGATCCGTCCGACCATGTAACGATCCGCTTCCGCCAGACGCCGCTCAGCTCGATCCGTGTATCGTTCTGCAACAATCACCGTCTACCTCTCGTTTTCTCTTCCTTCTCCACTTTCTCCCTTTCAATCTTTCTCTACTAAGCTCTGCGAGCTTTCTTTCTCTCCTCTTCTTCCCACTCCACCTCTACAACTTTACATCCTCTACATTTTCTCCCCAGCTTCTCCCCAACTTCTCTCCAACCCTTCTTCTACAATCTCTCTGCTCTCGACCGCCTTCCCGCACCATCGCCCTCTAGACCACGCGAGAACCACCAACGCCGAAACCGGGGAAACAATACCTTTCTTCGCCCTCTCCTCTCTGGTTGCCGGTCGGTGTTCGGGATGGCTTTCAAAATCCCCCATGCCGGCCTCCAGCTGGAGGAGGACTACAATGACTCTGCCGACCTTCCCACCCAGGCATTCCTCCTCGACCTCAGCGATTCCGTCATTGATGATATGATCGAGTCCGTCAACCAGGGTCACGAGATCCGTTTGGCTCTGGGCAAGACTCCGGTGCGAATTCCCTGTCTACGCGTCGCTCGCCTTTGGGCGTTTTTGGGCGTTTTTTTTGAACATTTTGAGCCTTTGCCTTTTGGGCCTTTGAGCCTTTTGAGACTCGAGCTTTGGGCTTCCGCTTCTTTGGGCAACTGACTGACTTTCTCCCAGACTTTCCTCTACGGCCCTTCCAGTCACCACATCGAACCCGCTGCCGAAGATGGCAACGATGACCTCGAACTCTTCCTCTCCTCCTCCCTCTCCAAGGCTGAACGCCTTCCACAATTTGCCATGTCCCTTTTCCGAAAGCCGGAACTGGGCGACCCATGGGAACAGTACCGGGCTGGCTCCTCTGAAGACGAGGACGACGAATACGAAGAAGATGCCGACTCACCAGAACCCGAAGACGTCAGCGACCAGCAGTCCTACAACGCCTTGAATACAGACATTGCCCTCCTCCGAAACTCTCTGGCACAAAAGGAAGCTGAGAAGCTCGAGAAATCGTACGCTAGCTCTCCCCTCCGTTTTGTTTTGTTTTGTTTTTATTCCTGTCTTTCGCACGTTTGTTTGCATTTCACTTCCCCGTTGGTAAGATTCGGTGGGGATCATGGATGGGGCTTACCTGTTTCCCGTCTCTGCAGAGCAAAGGTTATCGAGGGAAGCAGTACCGTCCCAACCGGCAAAACCGCCAGCAAACGCGTCGGCTCCCTGCAAAAAGCACTCTCGGGTCGACGCTCCCCCTTCAACCGAGCATCTCCCTCTCCGCTGCCCGGCAGCCCTTCTCTCAGCGCCATTGGCTCGCCTTCTCTCACACCAAACGATGCCGCTTCACAACAGGCTGTCGACAAGGCCAAGCAAACACGGTTACCCATCATCCACGAACTCGCCTTCCAGGAGCAGCCGTATGACCTCCTGTGGCAAAAATACCCTGCCTGCTACTCCGAGGCGGAGTTCAAGACCGCCTTGGAAAAGGTCGCCGACATTGACGAGGAAACACAAAACTACACGCTTCGGAAAAAGTACTGGAAGGAACTCGACGTGTGGAACCACGAGTACGCAAGCAATGACGAACGCCAGCAGGCTATTGATAATGCTGTCCGCCAGTATGACAAGATGCGGCTCTCCCAGTCTGACCCAGAATGGGAGAAGCTGTTGCCCAAGGAGGAACGTGGCAAGGGCCGGATATTGAGCAAGATTTACTCGGCCATTTCCAAGGGTCCACCGCCCCCCAAGTCCAAGTCCCAACGGACAGACGATTCTGGTGGCGATTTGGGCAGTGGCCGCCGGAGTAGCAGCCGGGACGACTCTGGGGACAACGGCAATGGCAGCAATCGCACGGACGAGGATGGCATGGATTCCGAGAGCGTCGTGGTCTCGTCGCAAAAAGGCCCATCTGCCGGGAAAAAGAAGGTCACGGCCCAAGAGAAGCGGTTGCTGTCCACCAAGAAGAAGAGCACAACCACTTCGTCTGCTACTTCGCAGCCGTCTTCGACAAGACCGTCCCCG
Source organism: Dryadomyces quercus-mongolicae (assembly GCA_002215975.1). Lineage (NCBI taxonomy): Eukaryota > Fungi > Ascomycota > Sordariomycetes > Ophiostomatales > Ophiostomataceae > Dryadomyces > Dryadomyces quercus-mongolicae. Next base: position 655,520 of record NIPS01000037.1, on the reverse strand, counting down.
ACAAAACCAAGTGCCAAGGCCAGCAACGAGAAGCAGACCAAGTTCAAGTCCAAGGAGTTCATTACGGATTCGGATTCTACCGACTCGGAGTCTGAGTCGGCGCCTTTGTCCACGACCGTCCACCAGTCCAAGCTGGCGGCAGCGAATACCAAGCCATTGGCCACAATGGCTGCCAAGATGGTTTCCAAGGCCGCTTCGTCGACTTCGGCAGGGTCTACTGTCGGGGACAAGGCACGCAAGGCGTCTGCCGCGCCCGCAGTGGAGGCACGGAAGTCCAAGCCGTTGCCGCCTGCCAAGGAAGTGATCAAGTCGCAGATCACGGCCAAGCCGTTACCCAAGAAGCGCGTCCGCGAGGACGAGGACGACAGCAGCAGCAGTTCGAGTTCAGGGACACCTCTGAGCAAGCGGATCAAGCCGCTCAAGCCGACAGCAGCGAAGCCAGCCCTGGCCAAGGAGCGCGACAAGTATCAGCAGCCACGACAACAACGCCCGCCGCCGCCACCACTTCGAGCATCGAACAATGTGGGCAGCAGCAATGGGCCTGGGAGTGGCGCCAGCGCCAATGGCAACAAGCCCAGGAGCAGTAGCAGCAATAACAACAGCAACAATTCGCCGACCAAGTCATCCCCGTTGGCGTCTTCGCCACCGACGAATGCCTCGGAACTCGATGTGTCCTCGGAAGAGAGCGTGCCGCCCATTAGCACAAGCAATACCAGCCAGAAGCGGAAGCTGGCAGACGAGCGCCGGAACAACTTTGGCACGGAATCCTCTTCAGGCAACAATGTCAAGGCGAAAAAGCGGAAGCACCTGCCCGACGATGTGGTCCAGCAGGCGCGGAGATTCAAGGTCGTGTACGAAAAGTACGAAACATTGTACCGGGACATTGCGAGCCGGGCGAACCCGCCAAAGGAGAAGGTGGGAACGTTGTTGGCGATGCACCACCAACTGCAGGAGATGAAGAAGAACATCTACAGCGAGACCATGATGCGTGCCTAAGGAAGCGCGGATACGAGGTCGAAGAGACAAAACGAAGGGACCAGCAGCCCAAGCATGGCTGTCTGACGAATATCAAGACGACGCCCAGATCTGATTTGCATTTCCGAAAAAAAAAGAGAGAGAGAAAAGGTGGGGAGGGGGAAGCACAGTTGCACACATGGCATAGGTATAAATGGCGAGGTCTTTTTCGTTCCTTTTAGCCGGCATACAGGATACGGGAGGTGTTTATTTTTGTCCGAGAAAGGGTTGACCTGTTTAATGTGTCCCCGACAATGTGTTTGTTTTGTTTTGTGGTTTTTTATTCGCTTCATTTAGGCGTCATAATGTCTTGCTTGTAACCGCCATGGCGGGTGTGGTTTTGTTGCGATAACTACAGAATACCATTTGAGATTCCAGCAGAGCTATATCTGAAGACACGAATACATTTCAAAGCAGCCCGTGGATTCGTATTTCTCGTTCATTAACAACACAATAGTCGGTCGTGTCTATGCCAGCCGGCCTGTCTCTCGACTTGTCTCTCGATGGGTGGGTGTCGGGGGATAAAAGTAGGGGGGTTCGTCGTTCTCCTTTGTTGATTACTGGGTCTTGAAGAGCAGGATAGCACAGTGCCCCAGATAGAAGTACACAAAGTGCTTCGTTTCTGTGTGTGTTAGTTTCTTTTTCTCGTTTTCTTTTTTAGAGTCACATGCTCACCGTGCGTCACAAAACTCCCAAAGTTGCGGCCCACGATGCAGTGCCAGGTTGGGCCCTTGCGGTCGTCAAACTGTAGTCGCGGTCAGCAGACTGTTCATGTATGGAGTACAGAGTACAGGGGGGGTCTTCGTCGTGGCAGCGTACGGTCTTCTTGATGTACTTGGCAATATCCTAGAATGGCGTGTCAGCATAGGTCGAGTGGCCTGTTGACGGGATTCGCACCAACCTTTTCAACGGTGAACTTGGCCATGGCGTCCTGGGCTAGTCGTGGTCAGCGTCATGGTCCATGGTTGTGCCGGCCAGGGGCGGGGAGGAGGAGGATGGAGGGTCCACAAGATAGGACCGGAAGGGTAGGATTTTGTCGTCCTGCAAACATACCCACTTCGATGGCCTCGGCTTGCATCTCTTCTGTCTGGAGGCGCCATCGTTAATACGGTCTATCTGGTAGGCCAGCCGACGGAAGCGCGTCGTCGGCGACGGAATGACGGAACGAGGAACGAAGACATATGCTTACCATATCGGCCGACTTCACCTGGGCTGTGCGGCAGGTCAAACACGGTTAGCCCAGCTCTTGCTCTCTCTCTTGCTTGCTCTCTCTCTCTCTCTCTCTCTCTCTCCTTGCTCCTACTCACCCTCGAGCTTCTCGCGCGCCGCCGGCGACGGCGTCTCTGCCTTGGCCTCGACTGCCATTGTGTTGGATGTTTCGGTGGTTCGGAAGAAGATGGATGATGCAGTCCGTTCGCAGTCGGTTTCAAGTGGTGTCCGGATTCTCTGTAATGCGTGTCGAGACTAAAGAAAAACGGTCAGCTCGCAGGTTGGGTTTCTCGCACGAATGCCAGTGGCCGCCTCCACAACGGCCATTTTCTCCTCTTCCGTCTCCTCTTCCGCCTCCTCCGCCCCTCCTGCCGGGGCCCTGAGAAATGCCAGTAGCAATGGACAATGGACGGATGACCCCCCCCCTGAAGAAGCGGGTCGCAAAGCTTTTGCCTGGGCGACAAGTGATCAGGAGAACGGGGGAGGCGAACAAGAGAACAAGGAGAACACACAAAAAGAGGGGGCGACCAAAACGCAGCCTTACCTTTTTGTCGATGCCGCGTAAAAGCGAAAAAAAAAAATACACGTTGCTCGCAAAGATGCAAGAAAAGGCTTCGAATCGGGCAACGAAAAGTGGGAGCAGCGTGTTTTGTTTCCTGGACGGCCAGCGGCTGAAAAAACGTTGGACAACAAACAGGGGGGTTTTGGTGGTGGTGGTGGTGGTGGTGGTGGATGGGAGGGAATGCGCCTTTGCTGGCTTGCTTTGGTTGCTTAGTGCATCCTGACCACGACCCCCCTGCTAAAAGTGCCTTTCTCGTAATAGCTGTAGTTCATGGGCGGCTGGCCTGGGGGGAGGGGGCCGTTTCTGCGAGCTGCAGCCATCGTCTTACCTAATTGCCTAATTGTTCCGGACGAGGCTTGTTGCCCAGGCGAAGTTTTTCCGGTCTACTAGTCTGATAAGATAACGTTTTTTTTTTTTTTTTCCTGATAGACTTTTTTCGTCTCGTCGATTTTTTCCGGCTCTTTTTTTGTCTTTTCTCTCTACTCTTCCCAGTCCATCTTGTTTCTCCCCCCTCCCCAACAAGATGCCTTCTGCCGTCCCGACGAGCATGGCTTCTGCGGCAGTCGTGCCAGAGGACGTATCTGTCCCGGCAGAAGAAGACGACTCTTCGTCACGCATATTTGTCAAGAACCTCCCCCCCAACATCACTGAAGAAGGTCTGCGCAAGCACTTCTCGGCCGGTGGCCGCCATATCACCGATGTCAAGCTCATTGTCCGGCGCCGCATCGCCTTTGTCGGCTACCGGTCACCCCAAGAAGCCCAGACTGCCGTCCGCTACTTCAACCGCTCCTACATCCGCCTCTCCAAGCTGTCGGTCGCCCTGGCGAAAGCCATCAACGACCCGTCGCTACCCGTCAACAAGGCCAAGCGCATGCGGGAGGCACACGATGCTGCTGCTGCTGCTTCTTCCGCGGAACGGGAGGAGGCCTTTCAACAAACCAAGAAGAGGAAAGTGGATGCGTCTGATCCCAAGCTGCGGGAATTCCTCGAGGTCATGAAACCTCAGAATGGCCGCGGCATCAGCAGCACGGCCGACGTCTTTGCCACCATGGGCGATGCACAAGCCCTGCAGGCCGCACAGGCAGAATCTGGTGAGACGGCAGAAGCAGCCCTGGCGGCTGCCGAGGCGGAGAGCGACGACGAGTACGAGACGCTGCCGATCGCCGCCGCGGCCAAGGCCCCACAGGACGATGTCGTCATGGACGATACACCCCAAGGGCGGCCGGCACCAGTAGTCATCAGTGCGACGGCAATTGAAGAGGTGCAGCCAGATGTGACCGCACCCGCGGAACCGGCGCCCGAACAGGAACCGGATCCGCAGGCACAGCAGGAGCTGCAGCGGCGACGCCAGGCCGAAGCAGCAGCAACCGACGATCAGTGGCTGCGGTCGCGCACAAACCGGCTGCTGGATCTTCTGGATCCCAGTGAGCTGGCACCACCCGTATCAGCACCAGTACCAACACCGGCTCCAGCACCAACACCGGCACCATTACCGGTGCGCACGGTCGTGGCGGTCCAAGACAGGATAGAGGACGGCGAAGCAATGCCAAAAGACGACAAACCAGCGAGCACAGAAAAAGCAGTGCCCGCAACCTCCAACGAGCCGGTCTCTGCAGAGGATCAAATTCGCGAGACGTCGCGTCTCTTTATCAGGAATCTGCCGTATGGTGCAACAGAAGCCCATCTCTGGAAGTATTTTGAGACGTTTGGAAACGTCACAGAGGTATGTACTTGTTTTGTTTCCATTTGAGACGGACCGCATTCCTCCTCGGCCTATCCCGTGATGAACCCCTGATAGGGACATCTTATTGTCTTTGACATGATGTGAACTTTGGGCCAAGTATTTTAGTAGATATCTTGTTGTCTGATCTTAGGCGAGGAACCCAGGAATGCGGTCTTTGATTTGCTCTTGTCTTATTGCTGCATACGCTCCCGGGACGGGCTAACTGTTCCTGCCAGGTCAATCTCCCTGTCACGAGCACAGGCTCCAACAAAGGATTTGCCATGGTTCTTTTCTCCGAGGCATCCGCCGCCCTGGCGGCATTCCACAATGCCGACGGCAAGACATTCCAGGGCCGTATTCTACACGTGCTGCCAGCCAAGGCGAAGAAGTCGGCTATAGCGGTGGCCATGGACGAGTTTGCCATCTCGCAGATGCCACTGAAGAAGCAGAAGCTGCTGCGCAAAAAGGCAGACGCGGCCACGGGCACGTTCTCATGGAACGCGTTGTTCATGAGCCAAGATGCCGTAAATGCAGCGGTGGCAGAGCGGTTGGGCGTGTCCAAGTCGGAGATCTTGGATCCGACATCGTCGGACGAAGCTGTGCGGCAGGCCGTGCGGCAGACGTCGCTTATCGAGGAGACCAAGAGCTACTTTGCAGCGAACGGTGTCGATCTGGACTTGTTCAAGCCGCACATCAAGCGGGGCGACAGGTGCATTCTAGTCAAGAACTTTCCGTATGGCACGACCTCACAAGAGTTGCGCGGCATGTTTGAGGAGTTTGGGGCCGTGGTGCGCGTACTTATGCCTACGGGCGGCACCCTTGCCATTATACAGTTTGCACAGGCAGCCCACGGCCGCCTGGCGTATTCACGGATGGCCTACCGGCGCGTCAACGATACGGTGCTTATGCTGGAGAAGTGTCCGGAGAGCCTGTTTGGCGGCAGCACAAGTGACGAACTGCTGGACGACAAGGCGGCAGAGAAGAAGGCCAAGGGACCCAAGGTGACGGGCAGTGAGCTGTTAGGGGGGTCGACAGCCACCGAGGAACCTGCAGGCCATGCGGGCGACAGCAGCAACGCCACGACGAGCTCGCTGTTTGTGCGGAACCTCAACTTTACGACGACGACGGAGCAGCTGGCGGCAGCGTTTGCTGCGCAGGACGGCTTTGTGTCGGCGCGCGTCAACACCAAGGCGAACCCGAAGAAGCCGGGCGAGGTGTTGAGCATGGGTTTTGGATTTGTCGAGTTCCGGAACCAGACAGCAGCAGCAGCAGCCACGGCAGCCATGCATGGCCACATCCTGCAGGGCCACACGTTGACGGTGCAGGCGGCACACCGGGGCCAGCAAGACGCGGCGGCAGACCGACGGGAAGCCGACCGACGCAAGAAGCAGGCGGCCAACGAGGGCAGCAAGCTGATTATCAAGAACGTACCATTTGAGGCGACCCGCAAGGACCTGCACACGCTGCTGAGCACGTACGGACAAGTCAAGGCGGTACGGCTGCCGCGCAAGGTGGGCAGCGGGACGCGTGGATACGCGTTTGCCGAGTTTGTGACGCCGAGCGAGGCAGCACACGCGATGGAGGCACTGCGGGACACACATCTGCTGGGACGACGACTGGTGCTGCAGTATGCGGCGGCAGAAGCACTGGACCCGGAGGAGGAGCTGGCCAAGATGCGGAAGAAGGTCGGAGCACAGGTGGACACGGTAGCCTTGCAGCAGCTGACGACGGGACGACGACAGCGGTCTCGGGTGCATATAGGAGAAGAGGAAGAGGGATGAGTGAGGGGGAAGAAGAGTGAGGAAGAATGAGGAAGAAGTCAGGAAATGAGGAAGAGAAAGATGAGGAATGAACGATTCAGACGTGTCGCGACTCCAAGGGCGCAAGCCAGGAATGAAGTTTGATGAGACCCAGGAAGACAGGCGTTCAGGATGGGCCAAGGGCTATAAAGGTGATCAGGGCGTTCAAGCGTGTCCATGTCTTACTGTACAATATAGAGTATTCTATGAAAAGATGCCTCAGGCCAAGACGGCCTTTCCTCTTTGACGTGCATGCGTGCTAGGTGAGTGACTTGCAGCGAACCCTTGTCCTGTCCCTCGGAACTCGGGAAGGCCTGTAGACCCTGTAAACCCTGTAAACCCTGCAGGTCCTGCAGAATAGACGCGCATAGGCGCGCCTTCCTGGAGGGGGACAGGGCCAGCTCCTCGAAGAACAAATAAGTGGGTCCAAAGGGAGGACTTGACCGAATGGAGATGGCGCCAGAACGGCAGGCACGACCTGTGCCGAACAATACGAGTACGAAGAGGGTACGAAGAGGTTTTTCCGGGCACGCGTGACGGCAGGGATGGAGGAAGAGGGGGACAGCCCTTGGCCCTTGGACCCTTGGACCCTTGGGGGCACACAGGTTTTCTCTTCATGCAGGGCGAAAGTGCGTGCATAGAGCAGGGCGCGGGTATCGTGTCTGATTGGTCAACAGTCAAGGGCATTATCCCTTGCAGGAGGTGAAGAGGACTGAAGAGGACTGAAGAGGACTGAAGAGGGGAGAGAAGGGGAGAGGACTGAAGAGGAGGGGAGATGAGAGCAGTGAGGAGTGAGGAGTGAGGAGTGAGGAGTGAGGAGTGAGGAGTGAGGAGTGAGGAGTGATGGGGTGAGGACATCAAGAGACTTGTTTATATTTCTGTTTATTGATGTCTTTCTCATGAAAAGCTGCAGAAGCCAACATTCCGGACAGCATTCTGAGGCGGAGTCGCCACTAAGAGAGGAATTCAAAAAGATAGAGGGCCTAAGAAGCCTAAGAAGCCTAGGAAGCCTAGGAAGACTAAGAAGATCTAGGAAGATCTAGGAACCTGGTTCTCAGACGGACGCCATAGTGGGGAAGACATGCCGAAGGGCTGCAGCGGGCCTAGACAGGGATGGGGGCGATCGGCCGTGCTCGCTATCCCGAGCCTTGGGAGGCCTACAGGAAGAGATCTTGACGCCGGCCAGGAAGTCCACCAATATCGAAACGAATCTCCTTGCGTGCCAGTGGGGGACTTTTGGGTGGACACCCGCCCGGCTTTGAAGAATGTGGACATTGTGGCCATTGTGGCCATTGTGGATTTTGTGGATTTTGTGCGCCGAGGCGGTCTTGGCTTACGATCGACGGAAGATCCGAAGTTTGTCCTTGAAGCAGCAGGCATGACCCTGTAGGCAGTCGATCATCCGAGAGACCAGGCCAGCATGAGAGACCTGGTGAGAGACCAGAGCCAGAAGTGCTCTGATCAGATGTAACCAATATCAAGACTTCAGTCAGTCGTCTTCGTCTTCGTCGTCGTCTTCGTCAGTCAGTAAAATCAAATCATATTCCTCCCCTCCACCTCGGCCTCCCTCCAGGAGGAAGTGGAACAAGAAAATCGAAAATATAATAGTCATACCAGTGGTAGCCTTAACGGTCGTCTTGTCGTTACTGCTCCTACCCCCTCCACCCCTCCACCCCTCCCCTCCTCTCGTCGTCTCCCTCTCCCCCTTGGGCCAAAGTACTCGTGCTCGCCGTCGTGAGATGGAGATGGGCATCCACCAAGGAGCTTCCCCTGGGCTCCGTTGCAGTTTGATTAACTGTTGTCAGATTCTCGCTTCCCAGGAATGAGTCCCATCGACATCCACGCGTTTTGGCTCCTCCAAGCAACCTTCTCCCTCATAAGAATCGCCCTCCCGCTTGCCTGTCCTTCGACAACTTTCTCTTCGTTGGCATGCCTCGTAACCAACTTAGTTCTCTAGTTCCCTGAGCGGCTTTCATTCTTTATCACTCGCCCGTTCCTCCCGTCTCTCCCTCCTGCGCCTTTTACATTTTTCTCCTTCTTTCACAGGCTCTTTTCATTCTTTTCACGAGAACTTCACAGACGCTCCTTTGCACTTGGCTTCGGCTTTCCACCTGCCTTCACATCTGGCTCCTGCCTTTGGCTTTTTGCCCTCTTCAGTGCTCCACTTGCCTGCCAGTCTTTTTTTTATTTTGATTTTGACTTTTTCCTCTTTGATTGAATACCCTAGAATTCATACAACTCCATTCATTACCATGGAGGTGGCTTGTCCCGTGCTGCCCTCGCAGCATACAGAGTTCCATGCCGACGGCTCTGTTGCCCGCCATCACCGCCTTCCCCTTCAGGAGTCCACTGGCAACGTCCAGTCCCACGACAGCAGCACCAACAGCAGTGGCATTCTTGCCTACTGCTCGCCTGCTTCGGCCCCTTCCCACTCTTCCTCTCCTGCCTCCGCGGCCTCTGTGCCCTCCACACTCCCTATCCTGCCATCCTCTCTCCCCTCGGCTCCCATCCTGCCTACCCAGTCTCTCGACACCACTGCCCAACAGCAGCAGCCCAGCTACACCTATCACAGCCAGCCAGCACAGCCTACCTACTACACCGGTCCCCTGGTGAAGCCTCTGCCCTCGCAGTCCTACCCTCAGCCCCCTCCGGCCCATCAGGCCTACCCATCCCAGCAGCAGCTACTGTCGCGTCGCCAGACCCCGCGGCATGCCAGTCTCGCCATGGGCAGCAGTCTTCCGAGCACCAACCTTCTCGGTGTCGGTCCTGGTCTTGGGCCTGCCCATCCCAACAATGTCAATATCAATGTCAACCCCATCTACCTGTCGCCGCAGTTCCAGGCCTACCGCAAGAAGCAGGCCGAGAAGGACGACAAGACAGAACAGATCTGGCCCGATGTTCTGGAGGATGCCTTTCTTGATGGTGAGTTCTTTTTTTTCTTCTTGGTTTTGATTTTCCATCGCTAACCATCAGCCCTCCTGTTGATCCCCCAGATGGGACGTAAAAAGTATGCCATGCGCGGTCAACTGCATGGTCGCAACATGCTCATCAGCGAGTATCTCTGGGTGGCCTACTGCCTGTCTTTGCCGCCCGGCGTCAAGCCCGACCGCAAGATGGCCCGTGGCCGCAAACAGGTCTCGAGCCACATCCAGGTGCTCAAGAACTTTTTCATTCACCACCGCTGCTACCACTTCTTCTTCCCCAGCAAGGAAAAGAAGGAGGACACCCGCAAAGACCTGCTGGAAAAGGAGTCTTTCAAGGACAACCTCGTCCTGCGTGCCCTCTTTGACGGCCGTCTGCCTGACGAGCGGCCCAACTATGAATACTTTGGTCAGCTGCTGGCCTCTGACGCCCTCGTCGCCATCCGCCCCAGCCTCTGCTGGATTCTTGTTTCTTCGGCTGCCGTTCGCTACGAGAGCGACGGCTCCCGGCGCGGCGAGGCCTTCAAGCCCGACGGTCTTCCCCTCGACGGCCGTCTCTACCCGCATCTTCACCTCAACAACAAGCGTGAAGAGTGGCCCGAACGCGGCAAAATCATCCGCGGCACCCTGCTCCAGGAGTACACGCGGGCCCTCAGCCAAAAGGAGGCCAGCTCCGTCCGCGAGATCTCTCAGGACTGGGAGGACCGCTTCCCTGGCCAGATGTGCGATACGCTCGACCAGATCGTCCGCGACGACCTGCGCGATATCCTGCACTTTCACGTCACTCTCGACGTCCAGGAGCCCGACCGCTTCCCCGAGGGCTCCGAGCTCAACAGCCTCGTCGAGGTCACCATTGAGCAGCCCTACCTGCAGAACCACCGCTGGAAGTCGGTCACCCGTCTGGCCCGGCCGTCTGAGTTGGTGCCGGGTCGGCCAGAAGACGAGGAGAATGGGGCCTCGGGCCACAACACCGACCCTGTTACGGTTTCTGTCATCACCCGCGAAATCGGCAACCAGTACGTCCACCAGCCGGGCTGCCGCGGCACGCTGGCCAACGGCGGTGCCGGCAACTCTTGCGACTGCTTCCCGAGTGCTTCCCGCATGCGTCGGCAGCAGCTGGCAGTGCCGTTTCCCGCACCGGAGTGGGCCACCATGCTCAGCATGTTGACGAGCCACCGCAAGCACCCTCTCGATGAGGACACTGGACTGGGCGAGCCGCCAATGCCGGCTGGTGTCTACGGTGCGCGGCCGCTCTCGAAGAAGAGCAGCAGCAGTGGCAAGCGGTCTTCGTACGGATCGACGACAACGGCATCGACATCGACACGTCGTCGCGAGTCTGACGGATACACTGTCGACGAGGAGGCCGTCGGTGACGAGAGTTTCACATCGGCATCGTCGGGTGCCAGCAGCCACACGAGCCAAGGCGCACCCACACAAATGGACCTCGTGCGCAACATTGCCATGTTGCAGGAGCTGTGGTCGTGCGGGCCGTCGTCGTCCTCCTCATCTACATCGCAGGCTCCCTCGCCAGCTGCTGATGAGTCTACGGAGCCGACATGGGTGCGCCGTGCTGTCATTCTCTGGACGTTTGAGACCGTCTACAGCATCAACGAGCGCAAGATGGAAGTCGTCAAGACGCCTGCTGGCACAGGCTGGCGATTCCTGACGACTATTGACCCGGCTTCTGAGTACCATCAGCAGCAGGCATTGGTGACGCCGGGCGGCAAGAGCTTGTACATGCAGCAGCAGCAACAACAACAACAACGACAACAGCAGCAGCAGCATCAACAGCAGCATCAACATCACCGTCAGCAACACTCTCGACCATACCCATCATCTCGGCATCACCACCAGGTGCCATCACCACCGCCGCATCCCTCCTACCAGATGACGGCATATCAGCCGCAGCAGCCACGGCGTGATGTCATGTCGCCTCATCCGGGCTACCAGCAGCACTTGACAGCCACCATGAGCGAGCATCTCGGTAGTGCCTGGGACCCGAATGTGGCCGCTGCCGCTGCCGCTGCTGCCGCCGCTGCTGCCTACCGCCAGCCATCTTCGCTGTCGCCTCCACAGTCGTCGTACCTGCTGGACTCGACCTTTGGAGCTGGACTGGCGACACCACCGCCGACAGCCGGACTGCCGCCGCTGCCATACAGCTATGAGCAGCAGTCCCAGGGACAGTCACAGCAACAGACACAACAGTCTCAGCCGCAGTCCCGTCCAAACCCATATAGCCAGCAACAGAGCTATCCAAGCCAGCTGGGTTTCCTGTCGACGTCGTCGGCATCGGATGCAAACAGCGTGGCGGTGACAGTGACGGCAGCAGCTCCTACACATACACAGACGGCCATTGATCCGTTCCTGGCCAGCAACAACACGGCCAACACTACCAACGGTGGTGCCGGCGAGTTGTCCGACTGGGACCCGCAAGATATGTCGGCCCTGGATGGCTGGCAAGCGGTGACGACGGGTCCGACAGGGGCTGGAAGCACAGGGACTACGACTGGAACTGCCGGCAACTGGCAGCCACAGACACTGCAGCTGCCGCCACCGCCCCAGCAGAGCCGGAAGCGTGGGCGGTCAGACAGTATGGATGGAGGATATCCGGTGGCGACGATGCCGAAGTTGAGCAACAACGGGTTCAGCAGTTGGCGGTAAAATATTGTATTGGATAGGAATTGGGTTGGTTTGGGTTTTGGTTACTGGATTGGATATCTTGGGTTTGGGTTTGGATTTTTCTTTTCTTTTCTGTCCTTTTCCTTTTTCCTTTTCTTTTTCTTTCCTCCTCACCTTTAATTCCTCCCGCGATATTGCTTTGCTTGTCTGGGCTTTCCACGATTGATACACACTGAAGCAGCGAGCTATTGCCTTTTGTTTCTACCAGGAGTTGAGTGTTTCGAGGGTTGGCACATGGAATGACGCGTTCTGTTTGATTCTTGGGCTATGGGACGAGCTGCTGTATTATACTTTTAATTTGAAACAATGGCCAAGTCTATTGGGCAAATGTCTAGAGCGAAACGAAGTGAAACGAAAAAGATGTGCTGGAACAAGAGCACAGACGAATCAGACAGGAGGAAGGGGAGATGATGAAAAGGAGAGGGGAAAGAGAAAAGAAGGAAAGAAAGGAAAGAAAAAGAAAAGAAAGGAGAAAGGAAAAAGAATCTCGTTTGGAAGTTCACGAGAATCGAATCTCACGAGAATCGAATCTCACAATAATCGAATCTCAACTGATCAAATCGCACAACGACCAGAAAGACGGAAACTTTATTTTCGCCCGACCTGCATCGCCTCTTCGTGGTCCGTCCGTTGGCGATCGCTGCCCCCCATCTTGGTTGACCCCCCCGGCAAAGCCAAGACGCAGACTCCCGGCCACCGGAACGATCCAGCCAATGAACCATGACAGATTCTGTCAGGGCGATACAGTTGTGCATGCCTGTAAATTAGTGGGTCACAGCCCTGTCCATAATAACGTTATAATAGGTTATAGCGTCATTGCACTTATACGGAGTTCTCCATACAGCACTCCCGTACGCCGTTTAGCGCACTCACTAGCCGCCTGTAGAACTGTCTTTCGCGCTCTGATCTCTTCTACCGCTCCGTCGTCCTTGCTGCACATCTGAAACGGCCCCGGCCGCCGGCCGCCGCCAGGGCTTCTTCCCCGGTCCGACACCCAACGACTGGCTGCCAGCCGTCTGTACTGCTACCTTTTGGTTGTGATTGCCGTCTTTGTGGTCCAACTCTTGCCCAACTGCCATACGCCTGTCCTACTTTCTACCCTGTCCTCCTGTCCTCCTGTCCTCCTGTCCTGCACCTGTCCTAAACGGTCAAGCAGAGTCGTGTCTCGCCTCTTTTCACTCCCTTCTCACCCCTGTCCAAGCTATCCAGGCCGTCCAGGCCGCATCCTGATGTCCAAATCCATGTATTCTGCCGGCAGCCGTCGGACTCGCCCTGGCCATTGGCTGGTCCCCGATTCAGGCCCTCGGTCATCCGCCTTGGCTCATCTGGTCCTTTATTTTCTTTTCCTTTATGCATTTCTCTCCATCGGCGCTTCCATGTTTAAAAAAGAATACGGCTTGCTGCTTCCCGTATTTTAGGTTGCATCCATGCCATGTGAGCTGAAAGATCTCCTGTTCTGTCGCCTTTTTTTGACTCTGGACTTTTTTTTTTTCTTTTGTTCGGCTGATAGTATCCCACCCGCTCTTGCCCTCCTCGTCATATCGCCGTCACCTCTTACGAACTACATCGCTCCTTCCCTTACCAGTATTCTCTTGCTTTCTGGCTCTTGCCGTCTTGACTTGCGTCACCGCTTGTCCGCCCTCTTTCATCCATTGTTCGCTCCTTCCTCTTTTTTTTGTCCTTGACCAGCCCCTTCCCTTTTTGTATCGGCCCGTCTTTGTTATTGTCTCCCGCAAATTTTGTTCACCCCAACAAGAACTTTGTTCTGTGAACGCACAAACAAAAAAGTAACACAAAAAAATATTCACACAAAGGCAAAGACAAAAGAGGGTTTCCTCTTTCTTTCCTCCCAAGGAGACAAACAAAAAAAGTCTTTCACATGGATGAATGACAGACTCTTCAACCACACCACTTTCTCTTCATCTTCATCAGCAGGTCTGCCTGTCACAACGCTGGTCGTTTGTCTGCTTCTTTCTTATAAAAGCTTCTTCTTCCAACTTCGAGACAATATCTCGTTCACTTAGTTTTCGAACTTTACACTCCTTCATTTGTTTGTCAAAATATCTCTTAAAAATCGTGCACGCGCCAAATCCAATATCACCAACCATCAACACCACAACATCACTACTCATCCACTCAACCATGGCTTCTCTTCGCAGTTGCCTTCGCTTCACTTTCGCTCTCGGCCTTTTGGCCGCTGAGTCTGTTTTTGCTCATTCCTGGGTCGAGGAACTCATGACCATCGACTCCAACGGCACCATGACCGGTGACCCTGGCTACATTCGTGGCTACGTCTCGCGATCCGTGTCCGGCTTCAGCGACGACATGGACAACTACCTCGTTCCTCCCAACGGCCGTGCTGCTGGTAATGTCATCTACTCCAACGACACCCTTTGTCACCCAAGTCAAGCCACCAGCAACTACTCCACCGAGTTTCCCATGCTGAACGTCACCGCCGGCGGCTACATTGCCCTCCGCTACCAAGAAAATGGCCACGTTACGCTCCCCGACACGAACCCGACAAAGCCCACCAACCGCGGCACCGTCTACATTTACGGCACAACTGATCCGTCCAGTGACGAGCTCTTCCTCGACGTCTTTGACCAGTGGAATGCCGACGGCACCGGAGGCAACGGCCGCGGCCGTTTGTTGGCCACGCGCAATTTCGACGACGAGCAGTGCTACCAGGTCAACAGCGGATCCATTTCCTCAACCCGGCAGGCCGAGTTCAAGAAGGAAGCGGAGAACCCGCAGGGCTCCGACCTCTGGTGCCAGAACGACATCCAGCTGCCCTCTGACCTCGAGGCCGACTCCATCTACACGCTGTACTGGGTCTGGAGCTGGCCGACGTTCAACATTGCTGGCTCGCCAACCGATGTTCCGACGGATGGTTACAACATCACCACGCTGCAGTACTACACCAGCTGCATGGACGTCTCTGTCTCCGGCAGCACTGATTCGACAGCCTATGGCACCAATGAGAAGACCTCCAGCTTTAGCGCATCCTTCATCCAGGGCCAGGACTTGAACAACGCTGCCATTCTCGATCAGCTCGTCTCTGGCTCCTACCAAGTGGCTGGAGTCAATACCACCGACAGTTCGACCCCTTCTTCGTCCAGCAGCAGCACCGCCACGTCTTCCGCGACTTCGCATGGGACAGCCACCACGGACGACTTTGGTGGCACCAAGACCATTGTGGTCACGGTGACTGCGACCAAATCTCCCATCTACGTTACTGTGACCGAAACCGTCTCGGACGATGCGCCCGAGTCCACCAGCACGGTCTACTCGACTGTGACGCCGGGTGCAACAACATCGTCAACTTCGACTTCGAGCGTCACCACGCAAACAAAGACGAAGACGAAAACGAAGACGAGCACGAGCATGAGCACGCAGACAGCGAGTATGACCACACCGACCACATTCGTGACGGCTTCCAAGACCACCAGCACAGCCCGTGGCACCATCACATACACGGTATCAGCACCTACCGGCACAGGCACCACAACCAGTACGCTGGTGGTAGAGCCGTTCATCGCTCGCCGGGTGCAGCGCATCCGACGGCTGTGATTTTTAACGTCTCTTTTCATTTTTTTTCACCATTTTCACTTCCAGCCTTTCTTCGGCGGCTTTTTCCTTTCCTTTTTCCTTTTCCTTTTCCATTTGATATATATGGCTTTCACATTTGCATGACCGGGGCCCAGGGGATGACACGGAACGGCAGGAACGGCAGAACGGATAGGAATTACGGCAACGGTAATGGTTTATGAAAGGGTCTATCATGCCGGAAACGGGGGGTTCTATGCGGGCGTTTATGGCAATGACAGACTTGGCACGCCAGGTTGCGGGCAAACAGAACCGGCTCTGGCCCGGGTATTCGGATGTACCGAAGCAAATCTGAAATTCAAAAGTCTTTTTATTTTAAGAGTTCCCATGTTGTGATTGTAAAAGAGACCGTAGCCTGCTCTGTATGCTTCATGATCTTACATCTCGCCACACTCGGCCACGACGACGTCCAGGTCGGGCATGTCCCGTCCACGAGCTCCCGTCCGCACGTGCTCCATCTTGCGGACGACATCCATACCGCTGACTACCTTGCCGAAGACGGTGTGTTTCCCATCCAAGAACGGCGTGGGCACAGTTGTGATAAAGAACTGCGAGCCGTTCGTGTTGGGACCGGCGTTCTGATGAACAGGTTAGTGAATGGAAAGCATTCTGAAGCTTCCGAGTTCACTCACCGCCATGGACAGCAGGCCGGGCTGTTCGTGCTTGATGTCAAAGTTCTCGTCGGCAAACGACTTGCCACCGTAGATACAGGTGGACCCGGTGCCGTTGCCGTTCAGAAAGTCGCCGCCTTGGCACATGAAGTTGGGGATCTGTCGTGGTGAGTGGATGCAACAAGATAAGGAACGTAGGGGTTTCGACGCACAATGCGGTGGAACTTGCTGTTCTTGTAGCCGCGCGGGCGGCCCTGGGAATCTTTCTCTTCGCCCGTGCAGAAACGGCGGAAATTCTCTGCTGTCTTGGGGACGACATTCTGAAAGAGCTCAAAGGTGATGCGGCCAAGGGGTTCGCCTGGAGGGGGTTAGCACAACTAGCACAACTGTCTGGGGACGGGATCTCATAGTACGCACCGCCAATGGTAATGTCGAAGAAGACGCTATAAAGATTGGCAAGTCCTGGTCAGTCAAACATGAACGGGAGCGATGCGTTTGTACGGATAGGTGAGAGAGCTTCAGGTTCCGTTCCTCGTAGGCAGGGCAAGCCGTCCACGGCAAGGGGGGTTTGGCTGACGTCACTCACAGGGGATTTCCCGACTCCGGGAGCTGCGTGGGCGGCATAGTTTCGTTCCTCGTGACCAGACGCTGCTTGCCGCTGTACGATACGCAGCAAGATCGCGACTCGATGCAGTTTGCCAGGACAGCTTGGCTGGGCGATTTTTAGTGGACCCCGACCTTACTCATCAATATCACGTGCTCGCGAGCATGATGTCAGTCCGTGATGTTTCACGAGATGTCTCATGCTCCGTCTCGACCACGGAATGTGTCTGGCCAAGGACGGCAGCGTCCCGGCAACCACGTGTGCCACCGGCACATCGACACAGCGACACAAGCGACACAGCGACACAGCGACACAGCAAGTGTGCACATCGCGCGCTGCATTGCCAATGCGACGAAAGCGGGAAGCCCATGCGAAAGGGTCTTTACCGAGTGCGGTCAAGAGGGGTTTGGCCAGCACTACTGCGTACGGACTACGATTTCGTATCATTCTCTAACGGGCTTTCCGTGCCAACTCCGTTCTCCGACTCCGATAGCATGCCCTTTTCTGAGACATGTCCGAGGTGGTCTACACGGTAGTGCCAACGGCGAATTTCTGGGGGATGGGCATGTGTCTCTGTCGTTGACGATATCGGATGCAGAAGGGTTTTTAGTATTGATTATTGATTATTTGATTATCATATTTCTATTCTATTTTATGATTTATATTTTGTACTCCGTACTCGTATCTTATTTCTATTTTCTATTTTCATTTTCGGATTCCCCAAGGATCGACTCCACCAGGGGCGGGGAGACTGCATTCGCCGAATGACGCCTAGACGTATTATGGGGTGGTATTGTGGAGAGAGGCTGCCCACAGAGGCTGCCCAGAGACTGCGACATTTTCAGAGCGAATGTACTCCGTACTTCGCGTGCTCTGTGCCCTGTATCCGAAGAGCGATGCGCTACTGCTGCAACCACTTTGAAGACCCACAGAGGTTGGAGGGCCAAGAGGTTGGGGAGGTTGGCAGGCAAGCAAGAGGACAAGAGGACAGAAGACAGAAGACAAGACTGACGTAATGGCTGATGAAGAGAGAGCCATTGCGAATGGAGCCGGAAGGCTGATGACGACACGGGGAAATCATACGAGATGTTGATCTACCATACAGTGCAGAGTAGTATGCGAGGATGATTCATGTCGAGGGTGTGTGTGGTGGCGGGGAGCTCCGGGTAATACGCAGTAGACCGCTTTCTGCGAGCAGAGCGCGAAAGCGAGATGTCATACGACTTGCAGTGACAGGGCCTGCCATGTTGTTCGCTGTGCGAGTTGCGCGACGAACTGCCAACAAGTTGGGTTGGACAACTGTTGGACAGATTTGGGTGGACTGTGGACTGGACTGTGGACCTGGACTCTGTGCTATCTTTTTTTTTTGGAATTCCTTTTTTTGCCGATCGGCCGAATTGGAGCGAGAACGAGCAAAGTGTCGGTAAGGGTTCACACGGAGCTTCCGTACTGTGCGCGTCAGATGGCCTTGGCCGGGCTATGCAAGCTGGACGACTTGGCCTGGGCACGGGCTACGGCCATGGCCATGCTAACCCCTGCCATCGGTTCAGTGGCTCAGTGATCGTTCAGTGAATGGCCAGCTGACCCGCAGCGGGTTTAAGACTTTTCAGGCCCAGAAACTTGGCCAAGTGCTGCGAATATGGGATCAGTTTTATTGCAGGGTACGATGTGGCTCCTCTGGGGCCAGTCGCCCACAGCACACGTACGAGTACGGAGTACGAGTGCAATAAACAAGAGACCACTCGCCAACCAGACGCCGCAGGCTCAGATGCAGACTGCCGTGGATCGATGCATCTGTCTGGCGATGGCCGTGTGACAAACGAATAGATGGACAAAAAGGAAAAAGTCCATAGACACGAGGGAGCCAAGCTCGCCGGCGTCCGGAGGAGCCATTCAGCCGGCCTGCCAAGCTAACCAACCAAGATGGGCATCTTGTTCGTGGCCATCTTGGGCAAAGACAGTCAAGACAGTCAAGACATTCAAGACATTCAAGACATTCAAGACATTCAAGACATTTGCTCGTACCCCTGGTCGCGTGTCGCCCTGGCTATCTCTCAACGGCAAGGGAGGAGATCGCTGCCGAAAGAGCGTAAGCGTGCTGCAGGTAGGCGCTTGAGACTACGAGCAAGAGTAGCAATAAGATACGATAGTTATCCTCGTACTCAGACGACATCTGTGCACATCTCCACCAGCCGCGTGCACGCCATTCGTCAGCCTTTCGATCCAAACAATCCCTGTCTTGGACCATAGATGCGCATAGTGCAGAAACTCTAGTCAAACTGTGGCTCCTTGATTGTTGATTGTGGCAATTGAGATGACGATATTGCGAACGAGTACAAGTAGAGTACGAGTACAGCGTATCTTACAGCGTACAGTACCCTACAACACTACTTGTATTTTACCCTGTACAGCAACGAGTACAGCTGCCTACTCATAGGCCGCTCCGTCCGCCCAGATAAGATATTCACGACAGTGACCAACCAATGCCGGATCCACTCACACCGTTACGTTTCTTAGCGTTGTGCTCCAGCACGTACCCTGGTTCCCACAGTGACCTAGCACCCCCATCGTCCCAGCACTTCAGCGCCCTAGCATGCCCCAGCACCCTCTAACACTGCGTTCCTCGGCGCTGCTCCACCTTTTTTGCCCTCGTTCGCTCGGTAATAGCGCCTGGAAAATCACCCATAGCCTTTTCGCCTTCCCTCCTCAGCGCACCTTGCTTTGTTCCTTCTCGCCTTAGCCTGGCGTCACTGCCCCCTCCCTCCGTCGCTTCCGCCCCCTTCCACTTTCCTCTTTTTATCCCGCATTTTTTCCAGACCTGTAACTCCATAGTCCTTCACATATCGCCATTCGTCCTCCAGACTGCATCCATCTTCCGTCCTTGATCTCCTCTTCGCCAAGAAACTGCATCGCCCCCCCCCCGCGACAAGCCACGCATTCTCCATTCTCCATTCGTCGCAACTTGCATGCACATGTCGTTTGGACTTTCATTCTTTTCACCTTTTTTGAACATCCCTCTTTCTTCTATTTCCTCTCGTCTGCGCCTGTATCTTATTCGCATCCACCTCCCCTGCAGCCAACACTCGACAGCCTCGACTGCAATCGACTGCAATCGACTGCATCTCCCCATGATCCTGTAACGCCACCCGTCC
Source organism: Dryadomyces quercus-mongolicae (assembly GCA_002215975.1). Classification (NCBI taxonomy): domain Eukaryota; kingdom Fungi; phylum Ascomycota; class Sordariomycetes; order Ophiostomatales; family Ophiostomataceae; genus Dryadomyces; species Dryadomyces quercus-mongolicae. The sequence continues at coordinate 635,640 of NIPS01000037.1, read as the reverse complement.
TCAGCGGAGTGGTCTCCTGGACCCCTCACAACCTCGTGCTCCCCTCCCGATCGTCGGCCGATTGACTATCCCGTGATCTTGTCGATTCGCTGTTGCCGGCCCGTCGACTACGAGTCGCTTTTATTTCGACCCTACGACGTTTGGCGTTTGGCGTTGGACGTTGGACGTTTGACGCTCGACGTTTGACGCTCGACGTTCACGTCGCTCCTCTCACTTCCTACTCTTCTCACCTCCTCTCACCTCAATGCCTCTCCTACAACGGTTAACAGAAGGCGTCGCCTTGGCCGTCCGCCAGGCAGCAGAAACAGCCACGGCCACTGTCTCGGCTGCCGCAACAATATCAGCAGCTACCGCCGCCGCGACAACTGCCGCAGAAGCAAGCGCGAGTGGATCGGTGGATGGGGCCCTGGGCGACGGAACTGCGGTTGGCGGCGACGCCCAGGTGCCCACTTATACTTACTCGGCTGGGAATGCCACCAGCACCAGTACCTCCAGTAACAGCGGCTCCGGCAGCAGCTCGCCGCTGTTGTTTTTTGTGGCTCTCGGTTTTGGCGTTGTCTTCACCAACCTCTGGATCATTGTGGGCGTCAAGTATTGTTTCCGGTACAATGCCAGAGCCCGCGCCCTACGACAAGCCCAAGAAGACGGCGAACCCATTAATCTCGAGACCATGCCGCGTCCACACCGCCGCCGCAGAGAAAAGAAGCTCATGGCCATTGACGAGGTCAATGAGAAGTTCCCCATGGTGAAATACAAGAGCTGGGTCGCCAGCCGCGAGAGACAGGGCCTCTCCCCGCGTGGCGGCGTCGATGCTCCCACCCGTGCGAACAGTGTTCGGTCCGTCGACGGCGTCGTTGTCCATCACAAGGAACGGGACTCGACCGACGAAACCGAAGAAGGCAAGGTCGCAACTGCTGCCATCGCCACCGTCCCCACCGCCTCTTCTGCCGATGTCGATACTGAAATCACTGCTGTTCCCTCGTCCGTGACGCCGAAGCCGAAGCCGACAGCACCTGCATCCCAGGCCACGCCGACCGAGTTCAAAGAGAAAGATGCCCAAGAAATGAAAGAAAAAGAAGAAAAAGAACAAGAAAAGGAAGAAATGACACCCGCTGCCTCCAACACAGCTACAACCGTAGCTGCAGAGAATGGGGAATCGGCCAACGGTTTGCGGGATAGCTATCATCACAGCGAGGACGACGACGACCATGACGAGCACATGATTGACGCTGCCCTGCCGCCCGAGTGCATTGGTACATCGGGCGATACTTGTGCGATCTGCATCGACACGCTCGAGGATGACGACGACGTTCGCGGCCTGACGTGCGGCCACGCCTTCCATGCAGTTTGTCTCGACCCCTGGCTGACAAGCCGCCGCGCGTGCTGCCCGCTCTGCAAGGCCGACTACTATACGCCGAAACCCCGTCCACCCCCTGTGGAGGGCGCCGATCCACCGACCCCTGTTATCATTTCCACCCTGAGCCATAGTGACACCCACAGTCGCCGCCCCGTGAACCGGCCAAGCACCTCGTGGAGTCTGCTCCGGGTGTTGACCCGCCCGCCTACTTCGGGGACCGCCCGCGCCAATGAGGTACAGGCTGCCTATGCTGCACGGGCGGCACGAGCAGCGCGGGCTTCACAGGCGGCACAGGCTAGACGGACCCGACGGGCACAGACTGCACCGAATGAGCGTCCTTCGCGGTTTGGCCTGTTTTCTCGGATGTGGCCAGGGGAGTCAGGCACTCAATCAGGCACCCAATCGGGGACATCATCAAGCACAGCAGTGAACAACTCTCCGTCAAACAGTGCAAACAGCGCGAATAGCGCGAACAGTGCGAACAACTCTCGTGGCTGGCTGAGCAACATGCGGCCAGCGTTTACGATCCCCGGCTTCCGTAATTCTGCACGGCAAGGCCAGACAGAGGTTACGCCGTCTCAGCTGGAGGCTGGTGCTCAGTTCCGGTACGCATAACGACTTACTTTGAGACGCAATCTACATATTTTCTACACACCTACTCTCCCATACATATATACCCTCTGAGCCCGTCAGGTGCCCAATCCGCTTGATGAGATGTCCCCCCCTGGGGCATGACGACATCCTCGTACTTGGACGAGGATATGAGGCAAGACAGACGCAACAGTCTGATGCCTGTACTTTTTTGTGTCTCGACATATGAACATTTTCCATTATTGTTATCCAAGCACGATTATATTGCAATCAGTATTATAGGTGCTATCTGGTTTTCGGGGTGCTGTGGTTGCATAGCACGGAGGGATGGCTGCTCTGTGTACAGAAAGAAGCTGGCTAACGGAGTCACGGACTGCTTTGAGAATAAATACGTGTACGCATTGTGTGCTGTGCTGTGCTGTGCTGTGATCTATAAATAACTTCCTTTTTGAAACCGGCCGCCAAAGTCGCTTGCTCGGTTGAGCAGTTCGCGACGTTGCTTATGATTGATGTGAACGCCGAGGCCCATATCTTTGTCCCGGTCGAATGCTCGCGCGCTGGGATCGTCTTCTTTTTCCTGTTTCCGAGAGGAGCGTTTCTCGTCCTGCTTGTGTCTGTGGCTGTGTCTCTCGCGATCGTGTCTGCTGTCCCTGCTGTCCTTGCCGTCCATTTCGTGTCTGCTATCCCGGCTTTCATGTCTTTCCCGTCCACTCTCGTGTCTGTGTCTGTGTCGATGCCGGTCTCGGTCCCGGTCCCGATGGCGTTCACTCTTCTCGCTGCTTTTCTCGCCGCTCTTCTCGCCGTTCTTGAGTGATTCTTGGTGTGTCTCATACAGACTGCGCCCGCGCGTCGCCTCAGTATATGCCTGAATTTGCGCCTCCTGGGCGACTGCCTTGCGGGCAGTAGACGTGGTCGTGTGACTGCTTCCTCTCGGATCACCCCCCTGCCGTGGATCCGGCTTGCGCCCCAGCACTGTATCGGCCAGCCGCTGTGCCTTCTGCTCCGTCGTCTCCGTCCACAGACTACCAATGGCTGAGGCGGCGGCGCCGCCGTCACTCACACTGTGCATGCTTGCGGCGACGGCTGCCCGACCCGTGGCAAACTTGCGTGCTCGGATCTTGGTTGGGTCGACAGCGCGGGCGCTGGCATCGTCAGTGGGCGGGGCCAGCATCCAGTCGTCGCGCTGGACCGGGGCAGCAGTGGCAGCAGGCGGGCGGGGGATGCCATGAAGACGGGGGTCGTCGTTGTCGTCGGAAGAGGGGGAGGGAGAAGGGGCTGCGGGGGCGGATTCTCCAGGGAGGGCAGGGCCGTAATCGGAGGAGGAGGCTGACAGAGCCGGGCTGGCAGGCTCAGGCCCAGCAAGCTCGGGCTCAGGCCCTACACTGTCGCTGAGATCAATCTCGTCGACATTCTGAGGAGGCATAGCTGGACCGACGACGGGTCTGGCTGGGCCATGAGTCTTGGGGGACGCGTGTCGGACGCGACGAGTGTTCTGGTCATCATCGCTATCGTCTTCAGGGGTGCGTTTCCTCTTGGCGAGGTGCGGCGGCATCTGGGGGCCGATCTGGGACATGGTGATGGCTCAGTGGTAGTATGAATCTCATATGAAAAGTACGGAGTACTGCGTATCGTACAGGAAAGTACTTTGTAGAGTACGTAATTATCTGATGCACGGATCAACGACGGCCCGCTTCAGCGCTAGCATGGTCGCTAACGATTGGGGGTACGTCGTAACGGGGCCTAGGAAACAAGAAGCTACGACAGCTTCGGAAAGGCTGTTCGATAATACAACTCGAAAAATACGGAATAGCAAAAGTTGGTCCCCTCCCTCCCCCCCCGGAAGTCAGGATCTTCCCACATTGCCAGACCAGCATCAGGCGCATACGTGGACACTGCCATCGACACTCCGTCTCCTATTCCGCTTTGCGTTCTTTTGCGTTGTTTGTGGTTGTCTGCATCGAGCGGCTTTGCCGGCGCAACTTGTTCTCTCCGACCCCAACGCTCATCCCTGCTGCCTTCTCCTTTTCCAGCGGATTCCTCGCAACCGCGATAATTACTACCCAGCACCCAGTACGCCCCCCGTATATAGCGCCGTCTTCTCGAACCTCGTCTACGACCCCCCCTGTTCCTGCGGATCGCTCTCGAGTCGGAAGAGACCCATATCTGTCCTTGTCTTTTTTTTCTCTCGCTGTTCGCTGTTCGCTGTTCGCACAAACCCCTCACCCTCTGGACATCGCCGAAGCCATGCGTTGCGTGTCCGCGTCCTGATGAGCTCTAGCCTGACGGAGAGGGACGACGATGGGCGCGGAGGAGTCGTCATGGGGGCAGACGAAGACTTGAACGCCGTGAGCGCTGTGAATGCGGTGCCGGCGGCAGACGACGGCGATGACGATGATGATAGCAAGACAATACGTGGGGGAGACGACGCGGACGACCAGGAAGTGTTTGTAGATGCCAGCAGCACGATCGGCGACGGCGAGTCGATCCGGTCGAACGAGTCGAATGAGTCGCCCAAAGAAAGCAAAGAAAGCAATGGAAGCAATGGAGACAAAAGCAACGGAACGTCGGCCCTCGCCAGCCGGTACCGTGAACTGCTGCGGGATCATGCTCCAGATACCGTGTCCGAAGATGGCTCGGCGCTCGGCTTGCCGCGACGTCCCGGCAGTCCTTCGGGATCCGTGGTCTCGTTGGCCGATTCGATGGCATCGACAGCGCAACGATCAGGCGTGTCGTCGATCGTCGGCAGCAGCGTGTTTCCGTCCGGCAGCTCGACACGGTCGGGTCTCCGCAGCTCGAGTCCGTCGTTCCGCCCATTCGACCGGCGGTTCCAATCGCGCATTGCGTCGCCCATTGGCAGCATGAGCAGTAGCGGCCTGTTGTCGCCGCGGCCGTCGTCGCCGTCACTACTGTCGATGAGCCTGAGCTCGCTGGGCTCACACAGCCGCAACGGGTCGACGTTGAGCCAGTTCCGGCTGCTCGAGACGGGCGGCAGCGGCGTGGACGCGCAGACATCGTCGCCGCCGTGGGAAGTAGTGCGCTGGACGAAGCTGATGAAGCTGTCGAACCAGGCATTCTCGGAGTCGGCCAAGCGCAACTTTGGCACGCCGACGTGCATGACGATCTCGGCATCGCTTGTACTGGGAACGACCAAAGGCATTCTACTGGTCTTTGACTACAACCAGAACCTCAAGATGATCATTGGGCCAGGAACACGAGGTGAGCACAGAATAGATATCAGAGAACAGAGAACAGGAACAGGAGCATGCTAACGAACAGCCGTCGAGTCCGGAGCCATCACGTCGCTGGCCATGTCGGCAGACCACACGACTGTAGCAGGCGGCCACGCGGACGGATCCATCTTCACGTGGGAGATTAGCCGAGCAGCACGGCCGTTTCTACACATCCCTCCGCTCGAAGGCAAGCAGGCGGATTTGCAGCACCGGACGATGGACGGACACATGTTTGGGTTTGCCGTGACACACTTGGGATTTCTAGGGACACGACGCACGGCGCTGGTATCGGCAGACGACCGGGGCATGGCGTTTGCCCATCTGGCGACACGCGGGACGGGCTCTCTCGGGCGTACAGTCAAGACGAGCCGGATTCTGGGACGATACCCCGGATCGAAGCCGCTGGCATCGGGCAAGCCGATCAAGCCGAGCACGGTGTTGGCCTTTGCGCCGTTGCCGTTGGGGAATGTAGAACGGGCAACGGACACGATGGGTCTGACAGCGATGCTGACGCCGTATCTGCTGGTGATTGTGTCGACGACGCCGGTGGCCAACACGCAACACAAGTCGCCACGGCCGCGAGAAGTGGCGCCGCACAGTGCCATGAGCGGATGTCTGGCGTGGTTTCCGGCGGTGCGGCTCAAGATGCCGGATGCACGAACGGGCGCGGATATCTCGCAGGCGAAGCTGGTATACTGCTGGTCGAACGTGCTGACGGTGTTGGACGTGGAAGAAGAGGCAGCCGAGGATGCGGGCAAGCCGCCGAATCTGCACTGCCGAGCACGCAGCCGGTGGAAGTGCGAGGAGGCCGTGGTGGCGGTGCAGTGGTTGACACGATCAGTGTTGGCGGTGCTGACGGTGTCGCAGCGGCTGATTGTGCTGGAGGACCACAGCATGCGGGTGACGGAGGCGTTTGATCTCATGGACCGGTATATCTTCCATGCGGATTTGTTCTCGCGACAGCTGCAGGGCGTCGTGGAGACGCTGGACGAAGAGGACACGACGCTGCACGGCGTGGTGGCAGACGCATTCTACATGAGTTTCAAGGCCTACAAAGGGCGGCTGTTCCTTCTGGGGTTCAGCGACATGGCCATTGGTGCGTTGTCGAACTGGGCCGACCGGCTGTTGGCGTTGATGGAGCACGGCGACTATGTGGGAGCGATCCAGTTGGCGACGAGCTTTTACACGGGCGATGCCGACAAGTTGACGATTGGACTGCCAGAAGACACGGCGACACGGCATGGCATGGTGCGGACGCGGTTGATGGAGATGATGGGGGGAGCGATGAAGACGTTTGAGCAGCGGCAGAAGAGGCTGTCGGTGGGCAATGATCAGCAGCAGAAGGAAGTGGCACTGGCACAACTGGCGCAGACGTGTTTTGCAGCGTGCATCGGCATTGGCGAGATGGACTTTATATGGGACGACATGTTTGAATGGTTTGAAGAGACGGGAGCGGAAGGCATCTTCTTGGAGACGCTGGAGCCGTATATTCTGGAACAGACGATCACGACGATGCCGCCAACAGTGGTCAAGTCATTGGTGCGACATTATGTTGGCCGTGGACTCGAGAGTCGACTCGAAGAGATGATCTGCAACATGGAGACGGCGACGTTGGATCTCGACGAAGTCACGGGACTCTGCAAACAGCACGGATTATACGATGCACTCATCTATGTGTGGAACCAGGCCATGGGTGATTTTGTGACGCCCCTCGTCGAACTGCTGGCGTTGCTGGTGCCACATATGGCGAGTGGAGAGTACGAGGGCAACGACGAGGTCGAGGGTGACGAGTCCAATGCCGTCAAGATGTTTCCCTATCTCTCGTATGTGTTGACTGGCCGCGTCTATCCGACCGGAGCCGCCATGGACGAGGCAACACAGCAGGTGGCCAAGTCGGAAGTGTACTGGTTCCTCTTCTCGGGCAAAAGTGTGCAGTGGCCACGAGGAGGTGGTCGAGGTCAGAGCCAACCGTTTCTGACGCGACCGGGTGCTGCTCAAGAACCCTCGTTTCCATATCTGCGGATGATTCTCAAGTTCGACGCTCCGAGTCTGTTGAGTGCTTTGAACGAGGCTTTTGAAGACTCTTTTCTCAACGAGTCGCCCGAGAAACAACTCGCCAGTGCCAGTCGTGGTCAACTGCCGGAAGAACAAGTCTTTGGCCTGACGGTCAGTCGGCAGTACATTGTGTCGATCTTGAGTGAAGTCATGGGAGGCGATGCTTTTGCTCCTGCTGACACCGTCTATCTCGACATGTTCATCGCCCGCAACGTCCCCAAATATCCGCAGTACTTGTTACTGCCCGAGTCGACACTGACACGTGTGTTGACGGGTCTCTGCCGTTATCCTGGTGCCGACCTGGCCGAAGATGCTCAGCTGAGTGCCGAGTATCTGATGTCGGTCTACCAGCCGCCCGAGATGGCCGCCTTGATCCCGCTCTTCCGCGATGCTGGCTTCTTCCGCATCCTCAAGCGCACTTACCGTGCCGATCGCCAGTACGGAAAGCTGTTGCAGACGTACTTTGAGGATCCCGACGACCGTCCCGGCATCTTTGCCTGTGTGGGAGAATGTCTGCGTGGAAGTCGGCCGACTGACACTTGCGATAATCCCAATGTCCTCCGTCGCCAGGCCCAAGAAGTCCGTCAGGTCCTGCGCGACCATGCTCGCGTGCTCGTCGAGCTGGACGCTGCTGCTGCCGCCCGCAGTCTTGCCGAACACGCTGCCGAGCTGCATCGGCCTATGCTGGATGCCGTCGATGACCGCCACGACCTGCAGTATGAGTATCTGCGAGCTCTCTTGGAGCCGAGCACGACCGGTGCTGGTGCCGGTACTGGTGCCGGTGCCGCAGCTGGAGCCAATGCCGACACGCATCTCCCCCGCGACCTCGTCGAGCAGTACGTTCGGCTGATGTGCGAGTTTGAGCCGGCGCACGTGTCTGATTATGTGGGTGTCGTCCAAGTGGCCACTGACCTGCGGCTCGACGAACTGCTGCCGACCATGGAAGAGACAGGAGTCATTGACGCGGCCGTCGTGCTGATGGCCCGCGAAGGTCAGGTCCAGCAGGCCATGGACCGGCTGGTGCGACACCTGCGAACATTGGAGGCCGCTGTCGAAGGTGTCTTGGCCGACCACGAGACTCCATCTCTCAAGACTCTCGGGACGGTCGGGACCGAAACGCCTCGCTCGGCCGTTTCCAATGTGACGGTCATCCAGCGCAACGCGGCCGAGGATCTGATGCGGGCTCTGCAAAAGTACACGCACGTGGGCATCTGGCTGTGCCAAGGTCAGACGCGGACGCAGCGGCGGACAACCCCAAAACCAGTTGATGGTGAGACCCCGACCGACAAGCAGATGCTGCCGCCTGACGAGAAGCTGTGGCTCGACCTCATCGACACGACAGTCCAGATCACCTGTCGTCTGTCTGCCCACATGAAGACGGAAGCGGCATTGTCAGAGTCCCAAGAGACCGAAGAGGCCCGTCTGGTCGGTCTGTTGCGGTCGTTGGTGCAGCACACGTTTACGGCTTTGTTGACAACCACGGCTGCTGCCGCTGCCGCCGTCTCGTCTCCGTCCAAGAGCGCCACGGTCGGCCTCACACCCTCGTCGTCTCCGCCGCCGACGAGCAACTTGTCGTTCTTGCGCATCCTCAAGGCCTTTCTGGTCCGCGCTGCCGCCTCGTCGCCCAGTCTCGCCGACCTGCGCGCCGTCTTGGCTTCCATCTTTTCCGCGTACGCCTATGAAGAGTCCATCCTGCGTCTCGCCAACCGCCTGCTCGATCGCAGCCTCTTTGTCAGCGTCCATCGCTCGGTAGAGCTGCGCCAACGCGGCTGGCGCGCCAAGAGTTCCATCTGTGAAGCCTGTGGCCGTCGCGTCTGGGGACCGGGCGTCCAGGCCAACGGGCCCGGCCTCGGCGCCACTGGCCCCAATGGCCCCAGCGGCTCCAGTGGTATGGGCGTCTACGAGGCCTGGGAGGCGCGCCAGGCAGCCGAGACACAGCATCGCAACGAGCGCAAGGCGGCTCGACGAGCAGCCAGCGGTGCCGTCCTCGACCGAGGAAAAGGGAAGGCGAGCGAGGAAGTGAGTGGCAGCATTGGAAAAGGAAAACAGCCCGATGACGGTCCTGCTCGGCTGGGCATGACGGTGCCGCCTGACCCGACAGGCGATCCGACGTCTCTGCCATCCGATGCGGCCGTCGTCGCAGCACCGCCGGTCGCCGCCGTGCAGAACGGCCGGTTGACAGCACCACCGACGACACTCGGCCCCCTCGTGCTGTTTGCCTGTCGCCATATCTTCCACCAGGCCTGTCTGGACACGCTGGAAACGGCACGGGGGGCCCATGCCCATGCCCATACTCCAGGGCCAGAGCGGGAGCGGGAATACACGTGCCCGATTGACGGGTGAAGCGAGGCGAAGCAGATGGTCCTTGATTATATAATCAATGTATTTGTGCGATGTTCTATAAAGCTTCTATAAGCGATCTAAAAAGTCTATGCATGTCTTGTCGTGTCATGTCGTGTCTTATGTCTACTTCTACTCCCGCCGGAAGGCCCACCAGGCACAGACAAACGAGGAGGTGCCACTACTCTCGCCCCAGTCGCTGTCCTGGCCGGCCGTGTGGCCCTGTGCGGCGACGGCGAGGCCGCGGCCGGCCATGGCAGCCACAAAGGCCTGGGCCATGCGTTCGGTGTGGCGGTCGCGCAGGGGGACCATGACGACGGCGCGGGGGTCGCCGCGGTGGGCGAGGCCGTGGACGAGGCCGTCGTCGGCAAGGTGAGTATCGATGGCGTCGGCCAGCAGGGGGACATGGGCGTCGTCGTAGAGAGGGTCGGCAGCGAGGACGAGGGGGAAAGAGGGGCGGTCAACGAACAGGGGATCAACCTCTTCCGGGTTGTGTCGGTCGCCGCCCCATTGCAGCACGGCCGCCCGGGCACGGCCGCCGCGGCTGGCGACGGTGTCGGCATTGCGGTCGACGTTGGCGGCGAGGTTGGGCACGATGGCGGCGAGGTCTGTCAGCAGGACATCGGCGCGCCAGAGCACGGCGGCGGCGAGGCCCAGCAGGCCGGTGCCGGCGCCGAGTTCGAGGGTGGGCAGACGACGGAACAGATGGGACAAATGATGGAGGCAGGTCTTCTGCAACTCTGGCAGCAGTCGAGCCATCACATAGGCCGTTCCCCATGTCTTGAAGCCGAGAGAGTCGCCGACGAGGGCAGGTTCGCGCAGGACGATGTCGACGTCGTCGACCGGCCACCGCCGTGTAATGTCGCCCATGGCGGTGCGGCCGCAGCGGGCAGCCATGCAGCGACTGGCGGCAGTCCAGACGGTCTCGCGCTCGTCGTCGTCGGCCAACCAGGCCAGGTCGCTGCCGACGATGCTGCCGAGGTAGCGGGCAATAGCGCCGGCGCGGCGCTGGGCACGCAGGGCGGCGGCGGCAGAGGCGGCCTCAATATCGTCGCGGGGCGTGGCGCAGTCCCAGACGGGGTCGAAGTCGACGTCGGCATCGGGAGCGGCGAGACGGTCGAGGCAGGCAACGAGGGCGGCATACGGGGGGAGTGCCCGCATCGGGGGGAAGAGGTCTGGAGGGGTGAACCCGTGCATGGTGAGGAGGAGAGAGGGGAGGAGAGAAAGAGAGGAGAGAAAGAGAGGAGAGAAAGAGAAAAGAGAGAAGAGAAGAGAAGAGAAAAGAGAAAAATCAAAGGAATCTATCGAAACTATCGATACTATCGATACTATCGAGCCTACCGCCCGGCCACAGAAACAGACATCTTGACACGCTGAACACGGACGCACGCAGGCGGTGAAAGGTGAGGCCGAAAAAAAAGAAAAAAGTTTCGCGACGGTCCATTGCTTAGAGCCTCTTTTTTCAACCAGGTGGATCCACTGCCAGATAAGGCAGCCCTGCCGCACAGACAAGGGTGACGGGGGTCCGGAATGCAAAGTCTCCGCCGGAGACATATGCAGGCACTGGCCAGCATGTGCGCACTCATCGGAGGGTAAATGGTGCCGACGGTGAGAGAACCAGCGACTTCGTTTCCCGATGAGGCTGAGTCTGAGGCGAGTCTGTTGAGTCTGAGGGAAGCAGCAGCATGACACGAGGCCGGTATATCCTGCTGTCATGGACACTATCCGTGGACATCCGCTCGCACCGCATGATCCGCTCACACCGCACCACACGCATCGTGCCGCTGGCCTGCAGACTGTTTCCGGACGTCTGGTCCATGAAAGTGGAGGCAAAAGCTTCACCAAGACATGGAGTTGTCGAATGAGTCAGCAAAGTCCCCACTCTTCAGCCACCATGACGTACGAGCACGCGCCGCAGCTCGCTGGCGCCGCCGAAAAGCCCTGGACCCGGACCTACCAGGCAGCCGCTAAAAAAGCAAGAGCAACCCTGGACCAGCTGAAGGCGTGGCCACTTTCCCAATAAGCTGTTCGCTGTTCTGTCCCACAACTACGTCAAGCCGCTGCCTCTCCATTCTTTTTAAACTACTGAATATCCCCTCTTCTTTTCGTCTCTTTTTTTTTCTGTACTCCGTACTCTGCACCTCTTCGATTGCATAGAACATCTCCCAGCATTTGCGGCAAGCCATCCGACACAATGACCATCTACTACTCCCTGGTGCGTGCCCGCAGGCAGTGACAGCTGTCGTTGTCTCTTGTCTCTTTGTCTTTTGTCCTTTTTTGGCATATCTGTCAAATTGGACTTTGGCTTCACCCTTGACTTGCTTGGCTCCCTTCAGACAACTGACTTTTCAGGTATTTGCCCTGCTCATGGCAGAGATGGCAGTCTTTTTGCTGCTCATCGTCCCGCTGCCCTTCAACGTCCGGCGCAAGGTCTTTACGTATGTTGCCGTCTTTTCCCTTTTTTCCTTTTTTTCCCTCTTGACACCGCTCAACTAACCCCATCGCTCAGCTTCTTGGCCGAAAACCCTGTCGTCGCCAAAATCCAATATGGCCTAAAGATCTCCTTCATCTTCATCCTCATCCTCTTCATCGACAGCGCCAACCGTGTCTTCCGCGTCCAGGCCGAGCTGTCCGCCGCCACTGCGCCCGGTAACAATGGGTGAGTTCTCTCTTTTTTTTCTTTTTTTTTTTTCTTTTTTTTTTCTTTTTTTAGTTTTCTCCTCTTTTTTCTTTTTCTCTTTTCTAACCCTCCAGCGCCGCTGTTATTCTCGGCCACGAACGCCTCGAGGTCCAGAACCGCAAGTTTTACAGCCAGCGCAATATGTACCTCTGCGGCTTCACCCTCTTCCTGTCCCTCATCCTCCACCGCACCTACATTATGATCATCGACATCCTGCGCCTCGAGGAGAAGGTCAAGATCTACGAGAGCTCCGGCGCAGGCAAGAAGTCCAGCAGCGCCGATGCCTCGGAGGTCGCCAAGCTGCGCAAGGAGCTCGCCAGCAAGGACACCGACCTGCAGACGCTCAAGAAGCAGGCCGAGGCTCTGCAGCGCGAGTACAACGAGATGAGCGACAAGTACGCCGCCGTGACGCAGGGCAGCTCGGGGTCCAAGAAGGCCAACTAAGCAGGCCCGTGTAACTGGAAAAAAAGTCGGAAGTCGGAACATTACGGAACCGGATGGGACTGGATTGGACTGGGGGCAGTGCCTGTTATGTCTTTTCGACAAGACAGGCACACATGCTTTGCATTTGTGTGTACATTTCGCTTTTTTCGCTTTTTCGCGTGCGTGGCATCTTCGGCGTGTTGGTCTTCCATGGCAGCTATCGTACACAGAAGAGTCTAGTTGATGTGTTTTGGAATGCAAAAGTATATCATGTGCTCTCTTTGATCCGTCGAGACCGTCGCGTAGGGACAGTCTCTGTCGGCTTGTCTGTTCGTTTCCTCTTGGCTGCTGGCTGAGAAGCTTTTGGCAGATCCACAGCCTTGCCCTCCTTCTTCTCTGTCAGCAGCACAAACGCCACCTTCTCGACGTCGCCTGCCTGCAACTTGGCTTCGTTCCCGTCGCCATGTAGCCGTCGGAGAAGCGCCGCCGCCCGTTGACTGAGGTCCTCGTACTCACGCTCGTTGTACTTGCTCGGCATCGTCCAGGACGAGCCACCACACAGCCATGCATAGGCGGCGTCGGCAAAGAAGATGACCTGTTGCGGGTCGTGCACAGAGAGCAGCAGTGATGCCGTGGCCGGGCCAATTCCACGAAGGCGACAGAGTACTTTGAGCACTTTTGTTTTTTGGTCCTCGCTGAGCTCGCCCTTACTTTTGTCCTCGCTGAGCTCGCTTTTGTTTTTGTCCTTGCTGAGCTCGCCCTCGCTCCTATACACTTCCAATGCCTCCTGCACGACTTTACGCACGACTGCATCATCATTGGACGAGACCAGCTTCATCAAAGTCGGGCGGAACTTGCCGTGCCGACTGTCTCTGTCAGAACTGAACTGGCGCAGACAGTGAAACATTCCAGACACTTACAGCTTCCAGGCCACAAGAGTCTGGACATCTTCAAGACCCATCGGCTCTGCGCCGCCGTCGAGACCAAACCGAGCCGGCGCTTCCTGGTAGCGGAAAACATCCAGCTCTGCCAAAGTCTGCTGGCCAGGTTTGGCTATAAGAAGTCAGACTTTACCTTTACTGCTTCTCTCCATCTCTCGTCTCTCGTCTCACCTTTGGCATCCGAGATGGCCTGCAGGACAGCCGGATACCGGGCCAGCACCTGCTCAAACGTCTCACGGGAAATACTTCCGGGTGTCGACATGTCCGGCGTGTCCATGGTCGGTTGGATAGGCACTGGAGGTGGACGTGGAGGCGGTCGACCTTTCAGCTCTATACAAAGTAGTAGGCATTGCCTGTTTAGGCGATAGACAGGACCCACTGAATCCGCGGACATCCCGCTGCCAATGGCGAATCAGCACGCAAGCAAGTGGGCAAGAGCCTATTAATAAATTTCTTCTTTTTTTCTTTTTTCCCTTTTTTTTTACCTCGAAATTCTGCCGCCTGAATTTCCTTCCGCCTGACGATCCCCCGCGACAGAAAACATTCTTTCTCTTCCCACCGTCCACGACCTTTTACAAGCCTCCTTTCGGTTTCTATTTACTTTCTTCTCTTTACACTCTTGCACAATGGGTGGCGGAAACGTAAGTATTGCGTGACTTTCGAGTGATGGAGTGATGGCGGTGAATCCAAGAAGACAGACGAAGACGAAGAGAAGAGAAGAAAACTGACAGAAACAGGGTGCCAAGGCTGCGCAGAAGCGTGAGCGCAATGCCAAGGAGAAGGGCGGTGCAGCCAAGTCGCAGCTCAAGGCCAACGAGAAGGCACTGAACATCCAGTGCGAGACCTGCAAGGCGACTTTCCTGAGTACTACGCGGGAGAATGCGTGAGTATTGTCCACATCCAGAGGCAGATCATTTTTCTAACTGTCTAGCCTCACGGAGCATGCGACCAACAAGCACAGCAAGACGCTGGCCGACTGCTTCCCCAAGTACAAGAAATAAAGCAGCAGCAGCAGCAGCAGTAGTGCTCAACAGATGGAGCAGGATCCTGGAGTTTCGAGGCGGTGTTGAGGGAGCGTAGGAGTGGCGAGATAGAGAGGTGGCGTTGGCATATTATGGAGTGATGTCTTTTTGATTTTGTGGAAGCCTAGATTATGACATGATTTCCTTTTCCTTTTCTTTTCCCTCGTTCCTCAATGGGCCGGTACGGCCGGGCTTGAAGAGGCGGCAGGCTGTACACTGGCCGAGCTTGAAGAAGCGGCCGTGGCAGTCTGGGCAGTTTGGGCAGTCTGGGCAGTCTGGGCCGTCTGCTCACGCTGCCGCTGCTGCTCCGCCCGGATGTCCGCCAGAATGTCCGGATACCACCGCTCGCCCACGTCCGGATGGCTCTTGACGCGGTTGCGCAGCGTTGCCTCGCCCAGTGTCCGCGAAGCTCCGCCCGTCCGGAAGGTGAACTCGACGTCGTCGAGCCGGCCGCCAACCGCAGCCACGACGGCCCGTCGCTGGGCCCGCACAGCTTCGGGAATAGCAGCGGCGACACCGGCGCCCGTGCTCTCAAGCTCGGCAAACTCGGCGTCGAGACGCACGCCCTGGAAAAAGGGAATGGAGAAACGGGCGCCGGCACCGGCGGGCGGCGATACCACGCGGTGTGTCGTGGACGCACACACGCCCTGGGTCAGCGCCTCGAGGCCCTGGCCGATGACGACAACGAGGGTGCCATCACGCGGCGGCGCATCGACCCAGGCGCCACGTGGGTTCTGTGCCTGCAGGCCGCGGTGGGCACTGGCCTGCAGCAGGAACGTGATGTACATGCTGTCCTTGTGGGGGCCGACGCCTTGGCCAGAGGCGTCCAGACCGAGCTCGCCCACGTCTGGGTACTTGACCACCTTGAGCTTGTGCTGGCGACGGGCCGGGTCCGGGTCAAAGTAGCGGTGCAGGGCATCGGCAGGCAAGCCAATGGCCTCGGCGACGAGAGCAGTAAAGTCGAGAGACATGGCGCCCATGCGCTCGAGGTACTCGGTGAAAGCGGGCCGGAAAGCGGGCAGCACGGCCGGCGAAGGCCACTGGTTGGGGGCCAGGAGGTTCTCGTAGCGTGGAGCATGGGGGCCGGGCACGGCATGTTCAGTAGACAAGTCGATCTGTTCGCGATGGTCGATGGCGCCGGCAGTGATTTCGGCAGACAGACGGGAGTAGCCAAGGAACGAGGGGGCGTTTTTCATTTCGATCTTGAGTCTGAGGATGAGCAGAGATAGAAGACAGAAGACAGAAGACAGACAGAGGACAGGACCTACTTTTCTTCTTCTGGGATATCAAAAAAAGTGCGGCCTTGCTCAATGACTCGTTGGAAGAGTTCGTCGGGAATGCCGACATTCTCAATGTAAAAGAAGCCGACTTCGATAAGAGCATCGCGCAGCTCGGCCAAGAAGGCCGGCTTGGTTGCCGGGTCGCGGGCGCGGCTGAGGTCGAGTACTGGGATAGAAGTAAAGGACATGTCGATATCTGTTTCTTTAATTCTTTTTTTCCCTCCTTTTTTTTTTTTCTTTTCTTTTCTTTAATTCTTTATTTTAATCCTATCCGGATGCACCTGCCAAAATGGCCGGCGCGTGCCTTCCCTATATACACGACTCCAAGGACCCCAAATGGTGCCACAGCAATTGCGCCATCGCCACAACCCCGCTAAAGACAAAGGTCTCAACTCTTTTGACAGCCTTCCAACCGACAGCCGACACGTCCGTCTTATGATCGTCCCGCCGGCACAACGGGCGGCAGCGCCGTCAGAAGTCCCGACACTTCCCAGAAGAGCTCTTCAATCGATGCTGCTGTGGCTGGTGCTGCCTCAAAAATGTCACGCAGCTTCTGTGGCGCAATCACTGCTGCATGATTGTCGTCGTCGTCGTCGTCTTCCTCTTCCTCTTCTTCTTCCTTTTCATCGTTGACATCTGCCATCTCCCGGTCCTCGTCGTCACTGTCCGCTCCACCATTGACCACCACTTCCTGTTGCTGTTGGCTCGTGAGACCCAGCGCCGCCAGCGGTTGACCCAACGAGGCTGTGTCGGCGGCGTGGACAGCCGACCAGATCTGGGCTGATGCGTCGAGAGCCAAGAAGCCCGAAGCACCCACAGCCGGCAGCAGCGAGACCACAAGATGCGGCAGTTCGCGTGCAAACAGCGGCGCAGCGTCGTCAGGGGAAAAGAGCAGCAGCCGCGAACCCGGCCACTTCTGACCGGCCGGCGACGGCACGGCAACGGAGACGGCAAACGTCTGCGACTGGCGGGCGACGGCGAGCTGTGACAGTGCCGACATGGACAGTAAACCATCTAGATGCACGGAATAACGCAGCTCGTCGGCCACGACATCGTATACGCGCAGATCCTCCGACAGCAGCAGCAGTGCCGGCCCGAGACTGTCTAAGCCGCGCACGTGACCTCGGAAGAGCCCCGACAACGTGTTGCGCACGGCGCCCGACTCGGCATCCAGCACGTACAGCAGTGCCTCGTCGGCTGCCCCGAAAGCCACAAACACCGTCGACCCGTCTTCCGAGAATGCCAGAGCACCGCTGCGGGGGCCTCGCGGACCTGGCTCGCGCGCCACCACTTCGCCGTCGACGACGCCACTGCTCTGCGTGTCGGCTGCACCCAACGGCAGCTCCACTGTCTGTGTGCAGTACCAGCTGACCACTGGCTGTCCGGCCTTGTTGCGCACCTGCACGCCATTCTGCATGCGTTGCCGCAGACCCCAGAACCGCACAATGCCGTCGTCGCCGAGCGTCGCAAACCGCCGCGTCCGCCCGCTGTCGGCAGCAACAGCAAAGATGGATTCGGCACGCGTCGTGAAATGTGCCTCGTCCACGCGCGTCACCAGCTCGTAGTAGGCACTGTCGCTGCCGTTCTCGCCGTTCTCGCCCGCCTCCTGGACCGACCAGAACTTGAGGTGCACCTCGCGCCGCTCCCGCGCCCACTCGCCCTGCAGCGACGGTTCACCAGCAATGCCGCTGATGTCGCGTGCCGGCGGCTGCCACTCGTCCACCGACGCAAGCCAGCGACCGTCACGCGACGTGCACAGGTGCGTAATCGTCGGCTCCGTCACCGGGAAACCGTCCTTGGTCAGGTTGCGGTCAGTCGGGTTGGTCCGCGCCAGCGGCTGCTTGCCGATGCTCTGAAAGGCTGCAATATCAAACGTCTGCAGCAGCGATGCCGACGGCCACTCGTCGGCCGTCTTGGCCGCTTTCTGGCCGTTGCTCACGCGCACCAACAGCCGCGACGCATCGGTCGGGCTGACCGCCGCCGGCACCGGTCGTGAAATGGTCTCGGCCGGCTGCCACACCCGTCGCACATTGGCATCCTTGCGTGGCGTCTCGGACAGCGTCAGTGACTGTACGCCCGACACGTAGCACGTCGGCTTCATCTCTGCCGTCGAGAGTACCATGGCCGAGTTGTCGTCTAGGTGTACGGCATACGAGGCTCCGCGCGGCGACACCACAATGTTCTCGATGCTGGCAGCCAAGTGCGGCAGCACCTCGAGCCGGCCTGTATCTGTTTGCCACATCACCAAGACGTTTTCCTGACCACCCGAGATGAAGTATTGGCCTGAAGTGTTAGAGAGAAAGAGAAAAGGAGGAGAAAGAAGGAGAACTCACCATCTCGCGACCACTTGACAGCGTGGACGGTCCGCGAATGCCAATGGTGCTTCCGTGGCTTAATACCCTTCTTCTTGAGCGGATCGCCTGCTGCTGCCGTCTGCAGCCGCTTAAGCACGTCTCCGTAAACATAAATGGCGCCACGGACACAGCCCACGACGACATCGACCTGTGTCTCCTTGGCTGCCCGCACGTCGAGGCTAGCCACCTCGTCGGCCGCGTCAAAAGCGTAGACCTCGTATGCCAGCTTCGAGCCTGAGCCTGGTTTCAGTCCGGCCACAAACAGCGTGCTGCCCTGGGCGCCCACCACGACACGACCCTGACCGGCCGTGCGCAGCTGGTCAATGGCCTTGCCGCCCGGGTGGGAGAAGAGGTGTGTGCGGCCACCTGTCTTGTTGGCCAGCGCGTCTGCCTCGTATGCGGCCACCTGCCACACATTGGCCGTTCCCTCTGACAGGAACAGCACTTCCTTGGGCTTGCCATTGCCCAGTGGGACGACGTCCACGGCCATATCGGCGAGCTGCGACACCGTCTGTTCCTTTGTCTGCTTCCGTCGGTGCATGGGCTCGATGGCCCCCGTCTTCCAGTTGACGCGGAAGAGCGAGCCATCGGCACAGCCGACCCAGACAAGTTCCGGCGACACCGGCGACAACACGGTGGCGACGATGCGTCGGGACGCTGCGCCGGTCTCGTCTGGCAGCCGTATCCGGCGCTCCAGCAAAGAGTCTTCTGTTGAGTAGACCTGGATCGACGTGTTGTAGGTGAGGATGAGGCGGCTTAACGGTCAGTTTCTTTCTCTTTTCGTTCTCTTTTTTCTTTCTCGCTATTCCTCTCACTCACTTTTCGTCCGTCGTAAAAACTGGATCCACGTCTGCCATACAGCCGCCCATGGGCTCCAACAGCTTCCATGCTGCGGCCTTTTTGGTTACCTGACCAGCCTGGGTCGCCACGACGGCCATACTGCTTTCTGTGCCCTCTTTGCTCTCGTCTGCTGCCTCGGCGTTCTCCTGCGGTTTTCTCTTTTTTAACCGGCGGCTGTCTTCCGTCTTGTCTCGCTTGCGCTTCTTCTGGGCCTCCGCTGCTGCGGACGCGGACCCCGTCTTCTTGGCCGTCATGTCTGCACGGTCGATCTCTGCTGTTCAAGGGCCGCGTGCCGTGTCGTCTATGCCGTGTCTTTCGTCTTGCGTTCGTCTGCAAATCCGCTGCCACTGAAAAACGACAGGAAAAGAGGAACGGCCGCTAAAAAAAAAAATCTACGATAAGCAAATGGAGACCCGATAAGAGCACACTAGCGCCGGAATTTTATTGTTCCGACACCGCCAAACTTTTTTTGACGCCTTCTTGTCACACGAGCCATTCTCTCCATCGCGAGATTGTCTATTGCTCGTCTTTGCTTGTCCTTGCTTCCTCGCCTCATCGCTTCTCAGCTGGACGTTTACCGGCGACTCCTACTCCTTCTACGCGTGACTGTCTTTCGATCCATCCAGACACAATGATTATCCCGATTCGGTGCTTCTCCTGCGGCAAGGTTCGTCACGGTCGCGACGAGGCCGTCGCCTTTTTTTACTCTCTCTCTGTTTCTTGGATGACGCAGCAGAATTTCGAATGATCTGACAGGTCAATCTAGGTGACCGGCGACCTCTGGGAGCGCTACCTCAAGCTTCTGGACGACGGTGTTCCAGACGGGTAAGCCAAACTGCTTCTCTCCGCATTCCCCCACCCTCTTTTCTTTCTCTTTCTGCGCATTCTGCATATTCTGCACATTCTGCGGCTCCTAAATGCTGACATTTATTGTTTCTTTTCTTGGCAGCGACGCTATGGATCAGCTCGGCTGCAAGCGGTACTGCTGTCGGCGTATGATCATGACACACGTCGACTTGATCGAGAAGCTGCTCAAGTACGTTTGGGGAGACGAGGAAGGCAAAGGACAGCGCTTATGCTGCCGGGCGTCTCTCGTGCATACTTCTTGAATCTTTTTCTGACTCACGGACAACAGGTACACTCCGGACGGCCGCAGTGAGAAGAAGATTGCTCTGGCCAACCAGTAAAGGCGGTCACCGACTCTTTTCCCCCCCTTCCCGTCGCACCGGCTACTTTCCCTCTCCCTCCTCCTCTTCCCGGCAGCGAACCAAACGCGACCTTTCCCTTCGCCTCGCAGCAGCGGTCTCGGATGTTTCATGCATATGGCTGGCGTGCTGGCGATTTGGATGACGGAAGGCAAGCAGCCACCGGACCTCTCCGAGCGAAATGGAAACCCGAAATGGAAACCCCAAAAGGAAAAACAGTATGCATTCACGGGTGTTTTTGATTATTTGTTTGCGCGCTTTGTACGACTTGATCTTTTAAAGGATGGCGTTTAAGACTAGGGAACCACAGGTGGTGTGTCTGACGCGACGGGATTGGGTGCTATACTCTAGAACAGAAATCGGAACGCACAACAAACACGTCTTTTTGGTGTCCTAGGCGCTTGCCGGCCATGTAGGAGCCTGTCAGAGAGCCTGTCAGATGCGGGCAAAACAACGCCGGCGGTGGAGACGGGGACATGCAAGCTTCATGTATGTGTGACCTGGACAGACGAGAGCCAACAGATTGTAGACATTCTCGTTGTTTTGGTCTTGCGAGTGGTTTGTTTTCTTTTGATCTCGCTATGGATGCATATGCAGTCTACAGGAGCACAAAGCTTAGAACAGAAGCTGAGTTTCTAAATCAGCCTGGCCTCGATTTGGGCCTCTGTCCATTTGAGGACCCATACTCGTACAAAGTATACAGTCTCGTAGTGGGTTGTTCGCTTGGGTATAGTCGGCAGCAGACTTGTTTCTTGGCTGCTGCCCCGGAATAGTGGAACAGCCGGTCGAGAGGGACGTCGTCTCATGCAACCAACATCCGGACGTGCTCTGTAGCGAATCTTGTGCAAGCCTCGCTAGATTGTTGCGCGTCGAGGTCCGCTTTTTCGTTTATATACCGCAGCAGGGCGCGCCTGTTAGCCGTTCAACGAGAACAGGCCAATGGGTGTCCTCCACGCTCCGGAAGAGTATTTTGTGTTACCGACCATCGGCCTGTTCGCCGACGAGAGGGCATGCTTGTTGGTGTTGTTGGGCCGCCATGCTAAGTGCAAGTACTACGAGGTAATGTGACCGGCCATGCCTGCGAGAAAACGGCTGAAGCGGTGTATGAATACGGCGAGTACGGCGAGTGCGGCAAGTACGGAGTACGGGGTATTGCACAAGACAAGATATTCACGGTCCAGGGTGTCCATACGAAATACGAGTAGTCCGTTCTTTTGTACTTTTTACCCTGTAAAATACGGAGTACTCCGCACTCTGCATAGCTCGTATGGCAAGAAACATCGTTCGACTCCTACGGACTGCCTGCCCAGACAGGCGAGCTGGGGCAAGCGTGTGTGTCCGTACGAGGACGAAGGAGGAAAGATCGGCTATGCATGTAATTATCTACTTTGGATGTGAGCCTTTTATTTATTTATTTGATTTTGGGTGTCGGTTTTTTTTTTCTCTTTTGTGATATCTTACAGCCAGAGGGCCGAGCTTGAAAGAGACACCCCCACCGCCTTGCTGCCCATGGCGCATGTCGCTGCTGAACGCCCCGAGCAGCAGAGGGTGGGGGAGATTTGCTTCCCGTTGGATGGAGGTGACGACAGTCACAGTGGGTCCCTCCTTTGGACTATCTTTCCGGGCGCCTAAATCAGCGAACTGGGGGGGAGGGGAAGACAGGAGAAGTGGGGAGGGGTGCGGCTTCTCGCGGTCTGGCAGTCGATCCCTTGTACTTCTAGGAAGAGGAGTTCCGGAGAAAAAAAAGAAAAAAAGCAAAAGACGGGCATGAGACGCTTTCTGGAAGGAGGAAGATGGAGCAAGGAGGAGCAGAGGTTTGGTGGCCTAGGATATCACTATCGTGGTGGTACGAGTTCCAGTTCCAGTTCCAGTATCCTACATGGGCGGCAACATTCCAAGAGCACATTGGTTCCCAGGCATGTCCCCTCTCGGTCTAGCCCAGGCAGGAAGGGCGTTGATACGTGGGAGGAGTACCGGTCTGCGAGTTCCAGGGACAATGGACAGTCGTTTGTATGCAGACGAAGCTGGTTGGCCTTTATGAGTACCACGTAACACGAATGCGGACGACGGCAGTAAAGGCAGAACAGGAAAGTCATGTCAGCACAAGGCAAAGAAAGGGGGCGTCTTCGACGCTAATAGGTGTGACGACCAGACAAGCGATCACCGCCTGCCTTCACCGTGGCTGTGGCTCTGGGTCGGCGAAGGCTGACCGATGTATACGAGTACAAGTACATGAGTACACAGTACACGAGTAGGAGCAGTGCCCGAGAGTGCTGTGACGGGCTTGTGAAGACGGCTAGCGAGGACTAACTTAAGCTATTCCCAGATTGTCGGGAGGGTTTAGGCGCCGGGGAGAAGAGTGACGCTCGTGGTTGGTCAGTGGCTGTGCGCTGGAATTCGGTGGACCTGACCAGGGACATTTCTGAGCATCGAGGCTGATGCCGGCGGTTCAGTCTACGAGTACGAGGATACCAGTTCCTGTCTACCTGTTCTGTCCTATCGGTCTAGTCAACGAACAGGGATTCTCATGGGCGGTGCTACGTCGGCCTCAGCTCTCGGTGCCCAGTGCAGCGTTCCACTGAGAGACGCGCCAGGCGCGTGCTGTAGTAGTGTTTGGCTGGTTTTCTGCATTTCGAATTTCTGTATTCTGAATTTCTGTACTCTGAATTTCTGTATTTCTGTATTTCGAATTTCTGTTTCTGTATCTCCGTACTTCTTTCTGCTCTACCTTTCGACTCCATCGTAAACACGGGCTGAGCCGTGCTGTGCCGTCGCAGTCGTGCTTTGTGATGGGCAATGCTTGCCTGCAGAGTGGCGCTTCCTTTGGAGAAGCAGAAATCAAAGAGTGGTATTGGAGCGGAGAGGAGGCGCAAGAAGACCCGCTGGAGGTCTAGGTCGATCCTGGGTCGATCAGTGGTCGATGGCCATGGCCTTAATGGCGATGGCCATCCGATGACCGTGGCGACTACAGCGACCATGCCGACCATGCCGGCCATGATGACCATGATGACCATGCCATGCCATGACAAGTCCGCTGACTAAGCAAAAGAAAACAAACCCGGCACAGAATCAAAATCACCTCGAATCAAAATCAAAAACTCAAATCAAAACAAGCCAAATCCAATGGCAGACATGGCCTCCAGACTAAACAGCTGACCCACCATCAGGCAAATGCCCTGCGTCAATCAACTGCCTGGCTTAAGCGCCAACCCCTGGTCGCTCGTCATGCAGCTCCATCAGGCCAACCTGGCCCTCCTCTGCCTCCTGACTGGTCCGTTCCCTCTCCCAAGACGCGCTCCTCCTCCCTCTGGATGGTGCGCATGTCTGCTCAAACGGTCCTGTCCTCCACACACGCCTCCACTCCCCCATCATCAGCATCCTCCCCCTCCGAGCGTTCGTTCCCCTGTCCAGCCATTTCCCAATTCCCTATTCCCTTTTCCTTTTCCGTTCTCTTTCTCTGCTTTCTGCCCTCTGCTCTCTGTTCTGTTTTTTCCTGCTGCCCCTCGTCCTCTCTATTCACACCCCTCTCTTCTTTCGACAAGGCTGTGGGCCTGCTGGCGCATTGCAGCGCCCCCATACTCTGTACTGCTGCGCTGGCCGCCGCACACTGCACAGGCGATATTCCCATACGAATACGGAGTATTATTACGGCGTACGATCGATTTGGCTGTTCTGCATCGTTCCTCTCCACCCACCCCCCTCTATTAGACCCGAATGACTTCAGTCAACGAAGCCTAATAAAAGTGGAAGTCTGCAGGAGATATTAGAGTGAGAGGATAATAAAGAGAGAAGAAAGAGAAGAAGTAAACAAAGCAAAGAAGAAAAGAAGAAAAAGAAAGGAAAACAGAAAACAAGAAAGGAGAAAAAAGAAAAAAAAGAAGAAAGAAGAAAGAAAAAAACAGAACGGCGCATCGTCAACACCGGATTCTCACCCGCTGTCTCTTCCTCTTGTTGGACCCTCTTCTCTTCCCTCTCCCCCCCCCTTCCGCTCTTAGTCCATGTTGCTCGGCTGCGCCAGCGACGGCTAGACGTTCCCTCAACTCTCCCCCCTGTCACCCCTCCATCCATTCTTCCGCTCTTCTTTCCCACCATCTACCATTTATCTCTGGCCCGCTGCCCAATTTTATATTTTATATTTTATCTTTCTGCTTCGTCTCTTTTGTGTGGACGGTCTGTGGAAGCTCCTGCGAGCTCCAATGCAAGTACGCGACGCCAGTCCCAAGCCTGCCTTGCCTGACTGGTTGTCTAGTCGTCTAGTCGTCTAGTCGTCTGCGAGTATTGGTCGTCTACCGGTCTGTCTGGCCTGTCTGGCCCGTCTGACCTGCTCGATTGAGCGGCTCTTGACACCTTAAGAAGCTCCAGCAGCCGCCTCTGCTCACCTCTCTCTCCTCTGCCCTCTGCCCTCTGCCCTCTGCCCTCTGCCCTTCTGCTTTCTGCCCTCTGCTACCCTCCTCCTTCTCTTGCTCCCCCCCCCCTCTTCTTCCCGCATATCCATTCCAGGCAGATTTCTCCACCTGCTCTCTTACTGCCTGCCGCCGACCCTTCTTTTGCGCGCCCCAGCCACGGACGACTTTGCAGACCCTGCCGATCCTGTCGGGCATTCTCTAATTCTCTGATCTCTGGTTTCTGGTCTCTGGTCTCTGGTCTCTGGTCTCTTTCCTGGTCCATCCTCCGGACAAGGCAGACAGAAGACTGCAGACTGCAGACAACAAACAGCAGACCGCGTCCGAGTCTCTGTATATCTTCTCCGCTCGCCGTGTCCGCATCGACGCTGCCACTCACACTCACCACCAGTCATTGTCATCGCTGTCGTCACACAACTACTCATAAACATGGCCGTGCAGGCGCCTTTACGGTCTTCCACCGGTAATATTACCTTCTCGCATCAGACAGACCTGTCCTTTTCGGCAGACGTATATCACAAGCGGATTTCCATGTACGTCTCCACCTTGGATGCTCACTCTTTCATCCTTCCGCCCGCCTCTCCTCTCCTCTCGCTGACAGACAGGCCTCCTTCGTCCGTTTCTAGTACCGATTCACAGCCACAACGGTTCCAGAACATCCGGAATCTGTCAGCGCAGATCATGAGCCCCACAAGTGATATTGTCGGCCCCTCACCAGTAACATCCAACGGGACCGAGACAACAGAGATCGAGGACGACGAGGCCGTCGACGGCACTGGCGACCACCGGACTCGAGTAGGTCACTGTACAGCCGTTGCTTGTTCCATGTGCTGACCACACAGATGATGATGCTACGGACAAACATTCCCAGCCATACCCGGCAGTCGTCTAGCGAAGAGGCCATTTCGGTCATCCACGCACCCGAGAGTTTCCACTCGTGGGTCGGCCCAGGTAGCAGTCGAGATCAGCAGCAGCAGCGGCCAGACAAGCCGCCGGGTGTCATCAGTCCACCAGCCAGCGAGGCCGACGACAAGTCGACGTCACCGGCGCCGCCGCCCATCTCGACCGATGTGAAGCCGGTGCGCTTCAGCA
The DNA here is from genome assembly GCA_002215975.1 of Dryadomyces quercus-mongolicae. Classification (NCBI taxonomy): domain Eukaryota; kingdom Fungi; phylum Ascomycota; class Sordariomycetes; order Ophiostomatales; family Ophiostomataceae; genus Dryadomyces; species Dryadomyces quercus-mongolicae. The sequence goes on along the minus strand of NIPS01000037.1, from coordinate 609,827 downwards.
TCGATTCGGCCACGCCACAGGCACAGAACCTGGACGACGCATTGACAGAGCCGTCGCGGCTGCGGTCGTCGAGCGTCGGTGGACTACAGAGTGCGTGCCTTGGGAACGAGGAAGCAATGGACGTGCTGTCGAACAAGCTGACCTCCCCTCTCCCCCTTCCGACAGACATTCCAGAAAACGGTGAGGCCGAGCTCGGCAGTCTCTCCAGAGTCAGTGGTCACAGCTACGACTATGTGACGAGTCCACACATGGACGGCAGCAGTGAGATTCATGCGCTGCGGGCAGCACTGGAAGAGTGCTGGACGCTGTGCAACACGCTGGCGAACCTCAGCTCCATCCACCGCGAGCGCATCTTCAACAGTTCCGGCACGCCCGACGCCCATGAAAAAGCCTGGAAGTGCTGCTGGAAGTTGTGCCAGCGACTGTATCAGAGCCGCGAAGAGGCCTCGGAGAACTACAGCGTCTGTACTAATGTCGACCTGTGCCGCGAGTTTTGCCAGGCGCTCTTTGACGTACGGCAGCGCGAGGGTGGCGACTCCGTCCTGCGCGTGAGCTTTGAGCTGAACAATCAGTGAGTGGGGGGGAAGAGGAGGAAATCTCATCTCAAAAAAGAGGATCGTGGCGCTGACTAAGCAGTCTCTATTCGGGCCAGGACTGGCGCAACCTGCCGGAGCCCTTCAAGGAGCGCACGCTCGACTTTTACATTACGCTGTGCCACCGGCTGATGAAGCAGCGCAGCGAGCTGGCCGAGGAGACCGACTCGCTGCTGCGCGCCTGCTGGTCGTTGGCCGAGATGCTCTTCAGCCTGCGCCAGAGCGCCCGCGACGACAAGATCCCCGACGAAGAGCTGCTCGGCTCGGCCGTGCAGGCGTGCTGGGAGCTCTGCGATATTTTCCGCGAGGGCTGGACCCAGGTCCGTCCTGACCGCGGCACGCCGCGGCCCAGCCAGATCACCTTCCAGCTGTCGCAGCAGTTCACGCCGCCCCAGCAGCACCAGCAGCAGTTCTTCTCGGAGACGGCCAGCATCCAGTCGACGGCGAGCCGTGTCTCGAGTCACCACTCGAAGCACGACAGCTTCTCGTCGGCCGGCCTGTCGAGCCTGACGGGTCTGTCCGGCATGACGGACCGGCCGGGCTCGGTGGCATCGCAGCGCAACAAGGGACGCAAAGGCGGCAGTTCCGGTGGCAGTGGCGGTGCAGCCGGTGTTGGTGTCGGTGGAGCAACGCCGCTGCCGCCACCGCCGCCGTCGTCGCAGCGGATCCCGGAGACGCCCGTGACCGAGTTCGAGGACACGCCGGTGTCGCCCGAAAGTACGAGTCCGCAGGTGCCCAACATTATGGTGCTGGGGACGGCCGGAAACACGAACAGCACGGCCAATAGTATTGTGAGCGGCGGCGGCGGCGGCGGCGGCGGTGGTGGTGGTGGTGGCGGCAGCAGCACGGTATCCGGGACGGTCACAGGCAGTGTAGTTGGACCGGGAGGCGGACCGAACGTGCCGGGGGCTGGACCACGGTGGCCGAGCAGTGCATCGAACCTGTCGGGGTATTCGCAGGGCAGCAACAAGACGAGCAGCACGGCGACGACGGCGACGTCGGCGGAAGACATTAACGTGACACGGATCAAGATGTTGATTTTGAAAGCGGCCATGAACATTGGGTTCAGCCGGGACGCGGCGGCAGCAGACGGACGTGGCGGCAGTGCCTCGCTGCAAGCGTTTGTCAAGAGTCTGCCGCCGGGGTCGTTTGGCAGTCTACCGACGCACGCGACGCTGCTGCAGAGCTACAAGAATCTGGTGCTGGCGGATGCATTCCGGGCGTCGAGCAGTCTGCCGGCACGAGGGCGGCGGGTGGCGGCGGCGGATGCGGCCAAGAGTGTGGGCTGGATGATGTTGCGGTCGAACCAGTATGGGTTTCTGCGGGATCTGTTCCGGCTGGTGTTTAGTTTTCCGCTAGACGAGGCCGAGACCCGCAAGACGTCGAGTATTGTGGTGTGAGACACAAGCAGTTCTTCGCCTTTTTCTATTCCACGCACACAAACACGCAGAGATACCCCCTTTCACACACGACCACGACCCCGTTGGGGCGAACTGGCGCCCGCATTTTCCCTGGACCTTGTTTATTTTTTTTCTTTATTTCTATTGGGCGGAGGCATGTTGGATAGCTTTCTTTTTGCGAAATTGTACTTTGGGTTTTGGGGGTTTTTACTTTTTTTTACTCTTTTTTTTTTTACTTTTTTTCCCTCTACGTTTTCTACGTCTTCTCTCACCTTGTCTCTCTCTCTCGTGTTCTCTTTGGCACTTCCCTGCTCTACATTGTGCATCCTCCTTGGCTACCGTGTCTGGGACATTATAAAGCTTCATGGCCTCTCTGGCAACTCAGGATAACAACGAACTTGAATAAAAGAGTAAATGCTTGTCTGGTGTTAAGGATACGAATCATCCGCAACGTCTATCAAATGTAGGAGAGACCGAGACTAGAAAACAGAACCCTGCAAACATGCACCATTAAAAAGTAATGCTATAGAACCAGAAACCAGAAACCAGAAACCAAAAACATGAAAAAAACCACAAAAAAAAAAGCCAAAAGCCAAAACCAAAAAGAAAACAAAGAGCCAAAACCGAAATCAAAATCAAAACCAACCCAAAAACGTCACAAAAAGACATGGAAAAGAGCAAAAGAACAAGAAAGCAAAAAAAAAGCTGTAAACCCATACACTAATCCTACAAGATAGGCCATAATACGGTTTTGTCGCTCTTTCTTCTTCGCCTTGTGTCTCTTGTGTCTTCACCATTATGTCAGCCGCTTTTCGTCCAAGGGTTTGTTACAAATCCCACCACACCCGGACTGTCGTCTTCCTGCTCTGTCTCTCTCGTGCGCTCTCTCTACACAGGTGAGCAAATTGCCCATTGCTCATGGCCCATTGCCCATTGCTCATTGCTTGCATGGTCCGCTGTACACAACTGCTCGGCCAAGATGGCCCACAGCCACTCAACGGAAGACGAACAGAACAACATCCACGTCCAGTATACAAAGGCCTTCTGCTTCTTCTTTCCTGCTTTGTTCTCTGCTCTCTGCTCTCTGCTCTCTGCTCTCTGCTCTCTGTTCTCTGCTCTCTGCTCTCTGCACCAACCAAAGCCTTTGTACACTGCTTCATTCGGCAGCCTCGCCACAATGCCTACCATTCCAGGTAGGCAAGGCAAGAAAAATGCTGGCTGCCCACGGTTGTCGCGTCCCCCGTCCTTTTCAGGCTGAAACCTTCCGTGAAGCCATGTCCAGCGCCGTGGACCCTCTACTCCGGAGAGAAACAGGCGTGTTCTGTGCCTGACCTTGCGTGCCGGCTGTCTATGGCGGTATGTCGGCGTGTGCGTGTGCGTGTGCGCGTGCGTGTGCGTATGCGTGTGTATGTGTGTATGTGTGTGTGTTTGTGTTTTGTCTTTCTGTATGGTGCGGCGTACTCGTACTGAAAACACCGGTGAGCCCATGGGGCAGGCAGCATTGATCTGTGTTCTAATATGTCCACTGAAACATATCCACTTGTCCTCAAAAAGAAGTCGTTCCCCTTCTCCTCTTTTTGCTCTTCTTGCCGATCGAGGACCGTCGCTTGCAGGGCGGTTTATACACTTTGGGGGTACACGTTGGCAGGCTAGGTAGCACATGGTCAGGAGACTGCGTCACGAGGGCAATATGCACATGGCATGCACCTGCACTTACTGGACTGTTGATAAAGTTCTTGCGATTGTTCCTCTGTTTCTTGATGTGGCTCTTCAGGCCGTGCGAGTCCAGCGGTTTCAAAAGCTCAAAGCTGCAGAGAAGCTCAGACGACACTGACATCACGGCGCCCCAGTTGTCAAATTCGCCACAGTACTGTTGGGTTAGCGGGGAAGAAAGTGTTGTGGACCATGGAAACATGAAAACACGAAAACACGAAAACTCACATTGGGCGCACTGAAAACAGTAACCAGCACGCGGTCGCTAAAGAATTCGTAGCCGTCCTCGACCACCATGTGTGCGCGGCAGACGAGGTCAAAGTCGTGCTTGACGAGGAAATCCGTAATGACCTTCTTGTTGAAACAGTAACTGACGCCGCGCTCGTTGGAGTCCCAATCTTGCTCCATATCAGCCGGATCGGACCACAACAGGTCGTTCAGCAACCCGTAATCTGGAACGTCGGTGGGCCGAGAAATATGCCGAATGTCGTCCATGTGATCGAGGGCAGGCGACAGACCGCCGTGCACACAAAAGATCTTGCCGGCTACAATGGCCGCCACAGGCAATGTGTTAAATGCGTCAATAAACGTTTTCCAGATGCGCACGTTGCAGCGCCGCTTGCACTCGTCGTAGAAACCGTAGACCCGCGTCACGTTGGCGCACTCGTGGTTCCCACGCAGCAGGAAAAAGTTCTCCGGGTACTTGATCTTGTAGCACAGCAGCAGTAGAATGGTCTCGAGCGATTGCTTGCCCCGATCGACGTAATCGCCCAAGAACAAAAAGTTGGCCGACGGGGGGAAGCCGCACATCTCGAACATGCGGATCAGGTCCGTGTACTGGCCGTGGACATCTCCCACAATCTTGACCGGGGCATCGAGTTCTAGCAGGGTGGGCTGCGACAAGAAACATTCGCGGGCGCGGTGGCAAATGGCCACGATTTCGGCGTTCTTCAGGCACACAGCCTTCGTGACCTTACCAGCGTAGGCTGCGTCGAGCAGACGCTTAATGTAGTCGTCAATGTCGATGCCCTGGATCTCGCTCATCGCCACGCCAGACTCCTCCGGCCCTGGGCTGCTGGGGTCTACGAGGCCGGGAAAGGAGGGGCTGCCAACATCGCGGCGCGCCAGGATGGATTGACCAGGCGCCAACAGGGGTTGGTTCGGGTCCGGGGCGGTGGCAGACGGTGGGGATTCGGAGACCAGGTCCACCTCGCCGGCGGCCTGGGCAGAGCCCACATTGTGCTTGCCTGCCTTCATGGATGCCGATTGGATAGGCGATGGGGGCAGAGAGTTGGGGTCGTCGCTCTGGGAGGGCGAGGGTGAGGCAGCATCCATGGACGAGCGCACTGGAGAGGAGGCGGAGTCGGCGCGGTTCAAGCGAGAGGGTGGTGGCATAGAGGCTCGGCTCTGCCTGTTGGATTTGGAGGGGCCGGAATCTGATCGATCGGGAGCGCCATCGCCGCCGGCGAAAATACCCGAGGAGCGGGGACTGTCCGTCTTTCCATTGCCGGGGATTTTGGAGCGCAGGGAGCGAAAGGAGCGGGTAGATTCTTTTGTGTCGGAGCGGCTAAAGGAAGGGTAGGATTGCAAGTTATCGGCGGTGTTGGCCTTGGAGGAGCTGCCGCCTTCCTTGGAAACCTGTCCCCCCATCTTTCCAGAGCGCGGAGAGCTACCGGCAAGAGCGGGACTGCGGCAGAGGGATTTGTTGTTGTGATCGTTGTCGGTCAAGCGAGGGTCGTAGGCGAAAGCGGAGGCCAAGAGTCAGCAAAATGGCAGGTGGGGAAGGCGAGCGGGGGGTTAATGGTAATGGTAAGTTTGGTGGTGACTAGAAAAAAGCGAAGCTGTGGCGATCGGATTCTAAGAGTCAGAGGCGGATCCTATGGAGGATAAAAGATGTGGTCCAGACAGGACGACACGAAGAAGGCTGGGGGGAGGAGAGAGCGGCCCAATGTTGTCGCCGTGGTTGGAGATTGGGATGGCTGACCCGGGGAAATGCGGCACAGGCGGCAAAGCTGATGAGAATTCAGAGTATATGGTAATGGCGGTAGAGCGATTGAAGGCAGCCGAAGCGGATATGCGACGACGGCTGAAAGAGGATGCGACAGTGGGCAGGAGGAAAGCGAATGAGATGCCAAAGAGGAGGAATGGTCGCAGGCTCGCGAGACGTCTGGAGCAATGGTTGGTAGAACGAGGAAAAAAAAGTGGTGATGGAGAGGAGGTGGGAGCCTGAGGGCGTAAAGTCGGAAGGGCTTGGTAATGCGACTAAGAATTCGCAAGTCAGCAAAAGTCGCCACTGGATCGGAATTAGAGGGCGCCGAGGGGGGGAGGGGAGGAGGGAAAGCGGGTCTAGACTGTCGGGGCAATAGACGAGGCTCGGGCGGTTGAGAAAAGGAAGAGGAAAGACAAGAGGAAAGACAAGAGGATAAAGAAAAGAAGATAAGGAGAAGAAGCGCAGGAGGAATGAAGGGAGGAAGAAGAAAGCAGGAAAAAGGAAAAGGGAAAAGGGAAAAGGGAAAAGGGAAAAGGGAAACTGACGGTATGGACAATCGGACAATCAGTCAGCAGGCAGCGATGTAGGCGAACGAAAAAGAAGCAGAGCGGAGCTTGTAGAAGCTTCTTGTTTCGGGCCTATGAATGCTAGAGATGTTAGGACGAGGAATATGCGACAGGAGGACGGCAGACGGCGGACGGAGGACGAACGGGGAGAACAGACGGAGAAAAGGGTAGACAGAGAGGAGAAGAGGAAAACGAGGAGAGGGGAAAGTGGAAGTGTCTATCAGTTGGAAAAACGGATAGCGCAGTTCTGAGTGGACGACGGAGTCAAAAGGGAGGGCAGGGCTAGATCTTGGCGAGAAAGCGACAAGGTGGGCGGGCTGTGTTGCCAATCAGGGAGCGAGAAATGGCTGGGCCGTGTACTGTGTATTGCCTTTGTGTGTGTCGGACGTCGGAAGTCTGGCTTACTGAGACTTTTCACGGGAGCGGTGAGTTGCCCGTTTTGCAGTGTTGGAGTCTTGCAGTTTTGCCGTGTTTGCAGCGTTGGAGTCTCGTCACGACAACACGGTTTGGACGGCGTGTGACCCGGGGACGATGTGACGGTGATGCCTGACGACGGAAGCTGGCAATATCGGGCGCTGGAGGAAGGGAGGCAGAGGAGGCGAAAGGAAGCGAAAGGAGGGAGGGAAAGGAAAGGAGGGAAGGAGGAAAAAGCAAAAGGAGGGAAAGAAGCCAAAGCCAAAGAAGCCAAGAGGCCGAAGAAGCAGAAAAGCAAAAGGCCAAGAAAGCAAAAGCCAAACACAAGCAGACAGACAAAAAAAAGAAACGACATACCGGGGCGGGGCGACGGCGAGTTGAGACGCTGTTTCGACTGCTGCCAGTGCAGGCGCGCAGAGTCTTGCTCGGTCAAAGGACTTGGCTGAGGGAGCCAAACAGAGGCGTAGATTGGTCGAGAGCTGCTGTGCGAGACAGGGATTGGGCGACGGTAGTGTGATGGGCGATGCAACTTGGGGAATAGTGGCGACGGTAGTGGGGGAGCGGCACGGGAGGCCGACCCAGACGGCCACGACCCAAACGACCCAAACGACCCAAGCGAGCGATGGCAGCTGAGCGAGAGAGGGACCACCTGGTCGGATGGTCTGGTCTCGACGGTCTGGATTGTCCAACGGATGGATTGACCGAATGAAGAGCGGGACGGAAGAGATGGGCGCGTGCTGTGAATGGTTGGCAGAGCGGGTAGGTTGGTCACGAGGCTGGTTCCGGGATGGAACGACAAGGGCCGAGAGAGCAAAAAAATGAAGCCAAAAAAAAAGGGAAAAGGGAAAAGGGAAAGGGGACAGGAGATCGTGAGAAAGAGGGGCTCTTGCTTGGTCTGCTGGTCTCGTGGAGGAAAGGACAGCACGTGCCCGGGCCCCTTGCTGGTGGTTGCTCCTTCCCCAGAAGCCTCGAAGAGGAGACACGATGACTAAGGCAATTCGGTGAGTCTACGATAACTACCGTCTGTACGGAGTACTCTGTCTCTGTACAGAGTATTACGGTGTACTCCGTACAGGGTAAGATGGCTGTCCTCACCTGCATGATCGCCCGTGCACGAACCAGTGGCAATGGAGATGACCGTGTCGCGGGGAATCGGCAAGCATTAGAGTTTGCATGCGGCTGAGGACGCGTACGTGACTGACGGTAAACGTAAACCTTTATTCCTATACGAGAAGAGCAAGGTGAAGGCGCTGTGCCTCGCTGTTGATAAGATAGGCGCAGCAGGTGGGGTGTTCTATAATTAGGCAGGCTTAGGTGCTGCCTTTGGTGACTAAGGACTGCCTACGATACGAGTACAGGGTACGGAGTACGTACTCTGCACCCAGCCACCGCGCCACGTTTGGCTTCGTGGCTGGTGCGGGGGTCTGTCTTGGCAGCATTTTTCGCAGCCAGTACGAGTGCGAGTACGAGTGCGAGTACGCGTCGTCGTCGTCGCATCTCACCCTTTTGTCCTAGGTCTCCTCCACTTTTGGGACTTTCTGGCTGGCTGTACCTGTCGTCAGGGTGACGCAAGAAGTCGGCGAAACCTGTTTGCTCAAGCCTGACGATAATTTAGAGGAGGAGCTCTAATACGAGCAGGGATCCAGAATGCGGAGTACGATGAGTACGAGATGAGTACGAGTATGAGTACGAATATGAGCACTCCATACGGAGTACATACTCGTGTCCGAGAAATACTCGTTTCCGTCGACTCGTTTCCGTCTCTCGTACATTGTGTGTTCCGTAATTGCGGCGGATCATCGACCCTGCAAGGCAGAACGCTAGACAGAAGGGTACACAAGATTCGATAGCGCATAATGCCCTGTAACGAAGGTTTCAGTGTGAACTAACAGGCGATCAACGTCGTCAACGTCCGTCAACGTCAACGTGAACGTGAACGTCAACGTCAACGGCCAACGGTCTCGTCTACTGTACTCTGCTCTTCTCCGTATTCTACCTACTGCACTCTACTTACTCTATTCTACTTACTCTATTCTACTTACTCTACTCTACTCTACCTACTCTACTCTTCTACTCCTGCCATCGTATTGCTGGGGCTGAGCACTGCACTAACCATGTCAGGTATGGCGTCTTCGCTGCTCCACCAACAGGCGAACTGCCCGCCTGCGCCACGCCAGCACGCTGCCCAGCCAAGTCCCCATCCGGCAGAGGCTCCCTCCTGCGTTGCTGCCCCTGCGGCCCGCTACGACACAACCGGGTTCATTTTTGTGTATATAGTATTTCTCTGCGTCCGATCCCAACCTTCTCTTCTCGCTTCCTATTGTATCTCGTTTCTGTTTCTCGCTTCCATTTCTCGTGTTTCTTCCTCCTCTTCTCAGCCTCGATATCGATCTTGATCTTGAATCTCGAATCTCTTCCTACCTTCACTTCTCGACATCTTTCCCAAAATGGTCGCCGCCGGCCGCATCGTCTGCGTGGCTTTGCCATTCCTCCTGACTGTCGTCAGCATCATCGCCCTCCTCGTCACCTGTCTCGCTGGTATCACCAACAAGAGCCTCTACATGTTCGAGGTCAACACTACAGACCTCTCCATCTCCACCTCTGACCTAGAGTCCCTCCTTGACTCCCGCTCCCTGGTCGAGATCCGCTCTATCCTGGCTCGCCATGCTCCCAAGGTGTCCACCCGCGATACTACTACCACTACAACAAACATCACCGCTTCTGATCTCGGCATCGGCAAGCTCTATGATATTGATCTCTGGAACTACTGCCTCACGCCGCAGTCTGGCTCTCGCAACTGCTCCAAGGCCGCCTACAACTGGGCTGCCAAGGCTGCCAACGAAACCGAGGAGAGCTTTGAAGACCTCCTCGAGACCTATGGCCTGAGCTCCTCGGAACTGCCTTCTGGCATCACCAAGGCTCTGTCCATCTTCCCTACTCTGTCTCGCTGGACCCAGATCTTCTTTGCCATTTCCTTTGCCTTCCTCGCCGCCGAGATCTTGGTCGGCCTCTTTAGCGGCTGCAGCCGCATCATTTCCTGCCTGACCTTCCTCGTCGCCATGGGCACTGCCATCTCCGTCACTGCCGCTGCCGGTCTCGCTACCGGAACCATGGTGGCTGTCGTTAGCGTTGTCGACTCGACGGCCAAGCAGTACGGCGTCTCGGCCAAGATGAACACCCACTATCTGGCTGCCGTCTGGATTGCTGCCGCTGCCGCTCTCTGTGCCGCCTTCTTCTGGATGTTCACCGTCTGCTGCTGCAGCCCCGACAGCCGCATGAGCAGTCGTCGGCGTGGCGCCCCCATGGGTGCTGGTGCCATGCCGCTGAGCGACAAGCCGATGGCGTCGGGTGCCTACCAGCCCATCAACGACCCGCACATGAGCCCGAGCTACTACAACAACGGCTACGCACCGCAGACGCAGTACGGCGCCCCGCGTCAGGCCAACGGCCGCGCCGACCTCGCCTATGAGCCGTACTCGCACTCGCGTGTGTAAACACGTGTCTACACTGTCTACACTGTAATGAGCGGTGTATCGTCTCTTCTTTGCATTGCTGGCGTTGGGGCTGGAAGACGGGAAAGATGGCCATTCTTGGTTTCATGCCGGCCTAACGATCTTTTTTTGTATGATGTTTTTTTACCCTTTTACCCTTTTACCCTTCTGCCAACTATGGGCACTTTGAGTTGTTAGAAAACTAGCTAGGCCGACAGGCTATGATCCCGCATATGATTGGCATATAATAGCCAAATGAATAGAACATTTGTTGCGATATGGATTCAAGTGCTGCTCGTAAGGCTGCTGAGTGGGGCTTGGGCTTATAAGCTGAGGCAAAAAGCTAAAATGCTGAAATACTAAAATCTCGATATTCTCATTAAAATACTAAATTTGACTTCTCCATTTATCCACAACAGCATCCCCTCAACGTTTGCCATTGATGGAGTCGCTGAGGCTGCACCGGCCGAGACCTCCTCTCTGTCCGGTGACGGCTCTCGCCTTCTTCCGTGTTCGGGGCCGGCGGTCAGACACTCTGGTCGTGTTGGCTGGCGAAGACAATTGTCTCTGTGTCTATGACGCCAGCGAGGGACAGACGGACCGCTGCTATGGCCGTCTGCGTGTCTTTGCCGAACAGTCCATCCAGGGATGTCGTGTCAGCCCGAGAGAAGACGGCCCGGTTCTTGTCTGGGGCGGCCGGTCGGTGGCCTTGATACCGCGCGCCTCGATCGAGGAGTTGGTCAACAAAGGCCAGGACGTCCACGTCCACAAAGTCCACACCCTTGACTGGATCTACGACGGTCTGCTGCCCATGGACGACAGCGACACCGGCGCCCTGATCACCGCCCACAACGAGGTCGTGCCCTTTCGCATCGGCCCCTTGACGACAGACCTCGTCCTGGACCACCCTCTGTCGCCCTCTCGGCCTGTCCTGTACGCTGCCCAGCTGGCCTGGGCGGATCCTGGCCGTCTTGTCGTGTCTGCCGGTACCGTATTTGGCGAGATTCTTGTGTGGACGTGCGTGCTGGCGACTGCAAGTCAGCCAGAGGTGCTGCACGTCTTTGCCGGACACGAGGGATCCATCTTTGGCGTCGCCCTGTCGCCAGAGCTGGCCGTCGATGGCCACACCTCTTTGAGAGTGCTCGTCAGCTGCAGCGACGACCGCACCATCCGGGCGTGGCCAGTGCGGTTGGACGCCGGTGGCGCCAGTGGCACCAGTGGCACCAGTGATGCCCAGCCGACCGTCGAAGAACCGCGGGAGACGGGCTTCTATCACAAGGAGGACGCCACCGCCACCCACCAAACCGACAGCCTCGCCGTCGTCATGGCTCACGTGTCGCGCATCTGGCATGTGCGTTTTGGTGCAGCGGCGTGGGACACCTCAGATCCCAGCAACAGCAACAGTAACAGCATCAGCCTCTTCTCTTTTGGCGAAGACACAGCCACCCAGGAGTGGCGGCTGGTGCTGACGACGGCCGCCGAGACAGGTCTGACGGGTCAGTTTGTGCATGTGCGCACGCTGTCTGGACACGTCGGGAAGAATATCTGGGCAGCAGCCGTACAACTGGAGCCGACACTTGTGGCGACAGGTGCTGCCGACGGAAAGATCTGTCTCTTTTCAAGAGACGAGGACAATTCGCCGGCCATAGCTGCCGTGCCTCAGGCCGAGTCGACGTCCTCGACCAACCGAAAATCAAAAAGAGAAGAAGTCTTCCATAGCTACGCCTTTCTCTCGGCCCACCAACTGCTGGCAGCCACCAACCATGGTCGACTCTTCCTCGGCAGTGTCGAGGCTACGCCCAAGACGACTACATGTGTCTGGTCTCCCGTGACAATGTCTCCGTCCGTCGTCGACGTCCTCCGTGACTACAACATGGTGCGTGCCCCTGGATCCCACGGACTGGCCGTCGTCGGCAGCGTCGACGGACGACTGTTTCTATACTCGTCGGCCGCGGGAGACCTACAGGAGCTGTCGACAGTCGTCGCCGGCAAAGTGGACGACGTCCTTTTCCTGCCCGACCACGAAGACGGCCCTCCTCATCTCCAGATGGTCATCTCGGTCCTGTCGCGCAACGAGGCGTCTGCTTTGGTCATCGACATCGACATCGACACTGATACAGGCAGAGTCGTGTCTGAACAGTCACGTCCACTGACCCTCCCCGAGTCACCCCTGCCGTCCTCCTCGCCGGCATCCATCACTACTGCCAGCCGGTGCTACGGTCATCTCGTCTTGGGCTCTCGCCGTGGACAGCTGCTCGTATATCAAGACGACAGCAACTCCTACTCCTTGGTGGCGCAGCTGCAGACCGGCACCCGCGACGCCATTCTTTCCGTTGTTCCGCTGCCTCCTTGCGACGGCCAGCCGTGGTCGTCGTGCTCTGCTTTTGTTGCCACGGCTCGCGACGGCACCTATCGCATCTATGCCATAGAGAAGACGATGACTACCATAGCTCTGCGCCTCCGCCACGAGACCGCCACGCCCTTTGGGCCCATTGTGCGCGACGCCTGCTTCCTGACTACTGCCCACGGCGGTGCTCCCGACCTTCTTCTCTGCGGTTTCCGCGGCACCCACTTTGTCGTCTGGAACGAGTCCCGCCAGCACGAGCTCGTCGCCGTCGACTGCGGCAGCGCCCACCGCGTTCATGCCTGTCTGCTGGGTCCTGGCGGCGCCGTTGGCTTTGCCTTTACGCGCGGCAGCCGGCTGCATGTGTTTGTTCAGCCGGCCACCGCCAAACCGACCATTCAGGCCGTCAAGACGGGCGGCCACGGACGCGAGATCCGCGCCGCTGCCAGCACGTCGGACCGACGGTACGTGGCGACGGGCGCCGAAGATACGGTCGTGCGCATCTGGGGAGCAGACAATAAATGTCTGGCCGTCCTCAAGCGTCACGATACCGGCCTGCACGGCCTCGCCTGGCTCGGCAACGACTGTCTGGTCAGCGCGGCCGGCGCCGAAGAGCTGTTTGTCTGGCGCGTCGCCCATCTGGCCGACTCGGCCTACGATGGACTGGCCGTGCTGTGTGAGTCGGCCTATCCGGACCGGATGAACAACGACAAGACGCTGCGGGTGACGGGGCTGGACGCGAGTGCCGACGAGGAGGGCCTTCTCATTAGTATTGGCCTCTCCAACTCCCTGCTCAAGACGTACCGCTACGACCCGGCCGACGGTTCCTGGCGTCTGCTGGCCCATGGCCGCTACACGGGCGCCTGTCCGACACAGGTACGACACATCCGCCGGCCGGCCCCACAGACGGAGCTCGTGGTGCTGGCTACTTTTGCCGATGGACACCTGTCGGTGTGGCGGGCGACGAGGCCAGACCCAGACGCCAAGGCCAGTACGTACACGATGGTGCGGGCGACGCCGGTCCATCGCAACGCCATCAAGAGTCTGGATATGAGGTGGACAGAGAGTGATAAAGAGTCTATGGTGGTTCTCACGGGAGGAGACGATAATGCCATGGCCGTGACGCGTCTGCAGCTGTCTGGTGGAGGAGCAGAGATGCTTACAGACTGCACGTTTGCGCAGACATACCGCGTGGCCAGCGCTCATGCTGCCGCCGTGACGGGGATGTGCATTGTTGCCGTCGAGGAGGAGGACGGCGGTGCTTGGCTGACGGTGGTCTCGAGCAGCAACGACCAGCGGGTCAAGGCCTGGCGGGTGCGTGTAGAGGGAGACAGCCGCAGTCCTGGCGTCCGTATACAGTTGCTGGACAACCAAAGCAGTGCCGTAGCAGATCCAGCGGATCTGGAGCAGTTGAACGGAGAAGAAGGGGAGGTGAAAGTTTTGGTCGTCGGCATGGGGATGGAGACGTGGAGTTTGGCGAACAGCCTATTAAAATAGAAGAAATAAGAAGAAGGAAAGCAAAAGTATAGAGTTCAAAAAGAAAACAAACAAAAAGAGTAAAAAGAGTAAAAAGAAAAAAAAAGAAACCTGATCGTGGCAGGGGTCGAACCTGCGATCCCATCCGATCAATAAGAGTACTGTAAAGGACATGCCCTAACCACTAGGCCACACGATCATTAGGGCGGCATTTGTGGTCTTATTTCTACTTATCCAGATTGCCCATCGGCCAGCTTGTAAAATATGGACCAATCCTCTGGATCGCAGAGCTCAGTTTTTCACACAAAACAGACCACCAACCCACTCGCCACCATGAGCTTGACCGCACACGTCCTGGCCCAGCGCGGCAGCACCAGTCTGGCACGGTGTGCAGGGTGAGTCCTGGTCCAATGGCAGGCTACACTCTTTTCGTTTTTGTTCTCCTCTGTACAGCTGCTAACCAGCCAGACCTCTTTGCTCACGAGTCTTTGCCTCGACTTTTACTTCGACCTCATGGCCGCGACCAGCCGTTCACAACTACCATGGCCGGAGCATGGGCTTTTCTCCGGCCTTGGCTGCCGACCAGAAGCGCAGCTTTTCCCACAGTCTCGTGCGGTTGAAAAAGGCCGGCAAAGAAGCCAAGAAGGACAAGAAGAGCAAGACGTCGACTTCCTCGACTTCCTCGACTTCGTCTCCTTCTGATGACGACGACGCGGGTGCCAACCACCCTCTGGCCGATGCCGCGGACCCCTTCAACTTTGCCGACGTCGAGTCCCGCTGGCAGCGCAGCGACACTCACCACGAAGAAAAGCTGCGTGAACTGCAGCGTGCACTCGGCGACGGTGACGGCGCCGTCGATGTCGATGCGATTGGCGCCATCCCCGTCCGCGACTCCAAGGACGCCAAGGCCGTCCCGCTGGCCCAGCTGGCTCTGGTCATTCCGCGTGCCGGCGGCCGTTTTGTCGAGCTGCGCATGCACAGCGCCACCAGTCGCAAGGCTCTGGTCAGTGCCGTCTCGGCCAGTCCGCTGTTCCGTGGCCAGCAGCCGCAGCCGGACCCCGACGACGAGCTCGTGCTGTTGATCCGACTGGGCACGCCGCATGCCGAAGACGGCCGGGACGGCGCTGCTAACGAGACGGCTGACCGTGTGCGCCGCGTCCGCGACCTCGCCAATGCCTGGCGCGCGCAGATCCGCCGAGCTACAGCCCGTCGCCAAAAGACCCACCAGACCTGGAAGAAGGACGGCAGCGTGCGGCCCGACGACCTGCACCGTCTGGACCGCGACCTGCTGCGCGGTCAGGAGAAGCGGCTGGCACGCATCGACACGGCCGAGAAGGAAGCCGTCCGTCAAGTGGAACGGAACAGGCGATGAGTGAAGACATGTAAATGACCTTCTCCTACGAAATAACAGGTTCTTTACAAAGTAGTCAATAGAGTATGGAAATGTCTATGCCCTCTTCTCGACTGGCCGTCGACCTCCCGGCAACAGTGACCGCATCTTGTCCTCCAGAATCCGTCCTGCCGCCGCCGACCACGTATAGTCCTTGCTGCGGTACCGCTGCAGCGTTTCGAACACGGCCGCATGAGCTGGGTTCGTTTCCGCTGTAGACCGCGTCTCGTACAGTCCACGCACCGTCGTCTCTAGAATGGCTGCCCGCGTCGCCGCGCTGGCCGGCACGAGCGGCGAGTCCACGCCCTCGAGCTTCTTGAGGCGTTTGGCCACCCGGTTCGACCGCAGCGCTGTCTCGACACCGGCCCGTTCGGCCTGGCTGTCGAAAAAGGTCCACTGGCCTTCGAGCAGTCGTGCCCGCGCCGCCGACGTGTTCGGCTGGTCGTCGCAGAACGGCTGTCCACCGCCCAGCACCCGCATCGCCCGCAGCACCGACGCCGTCGGGCCCAGCGTGCCTGCTGCCCGGCTCGTCGCCACGGCCGGTCCGTAGCCCAGCAGACTCTCGCGTGTCACCGACGGCTCATAGGCCGTGGCCTCGCCCACCTCGCGCGCCTCCATCCAGGCCTTCTCGCGCGGCGTAAAGTCTTCCGGCTCGGCCTTGCCGAACTTGTTGCCTTCTTCCTCGCCACCGGCGCCCGTCTTGCCCGTCCGTCGTCGGTTCGTTCGTCGACGTCTCCCCTGTCCACCGCCGGCACCGGCACCGGCACCGGCGCCCACTCTCCCTGCAAACCTCCCCGGACCGCCTCCCATGGCTCCGGCGGCACGGCCAACGACACGGAACCGCGAACCCGACGCGCTGCTCGACACGCCGCTCGGGCCCGGGAAGCTGCCGTTTCTTCCGCCGCCGCCGCCACTGCTCGACAGACGCCGCGGCAGACTGCGGACGTTGATTATTTTGTTGGAGGAAGACGACGAGGCCTTGGCTGCTTCAAACTCGGCCAATGCATCGGGTGGCAGTTCCGACACGCCGAGGGAGCGAGCGTCGGCAACCGGTGCTGGTGCCGATTCCGGTGCCGCAGCCGACTCCCGGTCGCCCGGGCTCGTCCGTTCAAACGCCCACCACGACCGCTGCCGTGGCTGCCGCGGCTGCCGCTGCTCTTGTTCTCCTTCTATAGCCCCGAACTCGGATGCTGCCGCCGCCATGCGTTCCTGTCGTGGGACGATGTTCTTCAGTTTGGGTCGTGCCACTGTTGTCGACAAATAGGCGCATCCGGCCGGACTGCTGGCCAGGCGGGCATGCATGCTGCCCGCCAGGACAGAGCGAAGAGCCGGTCGGTTCATGGCTGGATACGATGCGCGCAATCGTGCGATGGAGTTGTGGTGGTGCCGCACAGAGAAGACTGGAGACGACGAAAATCGAGAAAAAATGAGCGTCCGATCGGTGCCGTGATTGGTCAATTCGGAATAGTGCCCACACACTGTTAAGCGCTATAATACAGCGTGCACAGACAGGTTACAGCGATTACAGTACAGAGTACAGAGACAGTATGAATACAATACATTTCTAATTACGAGTACATCACGACTGCAGAGGCTTGCCCATACCACCATACGTCACCATCTTCGTCACCTGGTACTCGCTAATACCGTAGCCCGAGCCCTCACGGCCAAAGCCAGACTCCTTGACACCGCCAAAAGGCGATGCCGCCTCCGAAATGAGACCGCAGTTGACACCCACCATGCCGACCTCGAGGTGCTCGGCCACGCGGTAGATGCGCTCCACGTCGCGCGAGAAGAAGTAGCCCGCCAGACCGACACTGGTGTTGTTGGCAATGCTGACAACCTCCTTCTCCGTCTCAAACGAGTACAGACCAGCCACAGGGCCAAACGTCTCCTCGTGAGCCATGCGCATCTTCTGAGTCAGACCCGTAATGACAGTCGGCTCAAAGAAGTTGGGACCCAGCGACGGGATGGTGTGGCCGCCCACAAGGACCTTGCCACCGTTCTTCTCGGCGTCGCGCACGTGCTCCTCGACCTTGCTGACGGCGCGGTCGTGGATCAAAGGACCATGCGTGATGCCGGCCTCGAAACCGTTGCCGACGCGGAACTCGCGCACCTTGGCGGCAAACTTGGTGGCAAAGGCGTCGTAGATGCCGCTCTGCACAAAGATGCGGTTGGCGCAGACACACGTCTGGCCCGACGAGCGGAACTTGGACATGATGGCCGCGTTGACAGCGTCGTCGAGGTTGGCGTCGTCAAACACAATAAAGGGCGCGTTGCCGCCGAGCTCGAGCGACATCTTCTTGAGCGTGCTCGAGCACTGCTTCATCAGCAGCTTGCCGACACCCGTCGAGCCCGTAAACGACACCTTGCGCACTGTCGGGTGCGTCGTCAACACGAGGCCCACCTCCGGCGTGTTCTTGAGCGCCGTCACCACGTTGACCACGCCCGGCGGCACGCCCGCGCGCGCACCCAGCTCGGCCACAGCCAGCGCCGTGAACGGCGTCTCGCCCGGTGCCTTGACCACGACCGTGCAACCAGCTGCCAGAGCCGGACCGACCTTGCGGGTAATCATAGCGGCAGGAAAGTTCCACGGCGTAATGAGACCGCACACGCCGATGGGCTCCTGGATGGTGTACACACGGTTGCCCGGCTGCACGGACTGGATGGTCTCGCCGTAGATGCGCGGTGCCTCCTCGCTGAACCACTCGTAAAAGTTGGCGGCATACACAGCCTCGCCCTTGGCATCGGCTGCCGGCTTGCCGTTCTCCCAGGTGATCAGAGTGGCAATGTCGTCGGCGTTCTCCAGCAGCAGCTCGTACCAGCGGCGCAGCAGCTTCGACCGCTCACGGCCCGTCTTCAAGCGGAAGGTCTCGAATGCCTTGGCAGCAACCTCGACGGCGGCCTCGGTGTCCTTGGTGTCGAACTCGGGAGCCACGCCCACAAACTTGCCAGTGGCCGGGTCATGGACCTCAAAGGTCTGGCCCGAGGTGGCCGGGATCCATTTGCCGTCGACGTAGCAGACGCCCGTCTTGAGGAGGGAGGGATCACGAAGCTGGAGGTCAGGTCAGAATTTGATTCTTCCCAAACATCAAAACGGATCGCCTACCTTGGGAACCATTGTGGACTGGAGCCGGGAGATGGCTGGCAAGGGGTATCTCTGGAAGCAGGACTGTCTGCGAGGAAGACGTAGGACGGGCGAGGACGAAAGACGCAGCTGAGATCGCAGAGTTCGCAGAGAAGCCATCTTCTACAACTCGTTGGGGGCCAAGGTGAGTGGCAGGTATCAGCTACTTATTGCAACGGAACCGAGATAGCATAGAGGACCGGACCAACGACGCTTCCGAAGGAAAGATAGCTCAAAGCCGGCGCCAACCCGTGCGAAGCAGCGATTGGGCAATTAGTTCCGACGGCGGAGGTGCGGGTCGATGACGAGCAAAAAGGAAGCAAAAAAAAGAGGAATTTTCAACGTCAAAAGAATTTGTCACCGGGCAAAAAAAAATTACAGTGTAGTGACCAAAGGGCCATGACGTCTTATTGTTATACGGAGTACAGGGTAAGGCAAGAGCCCCTCCACCACACGGTCCTGCCTTCCCGGGCTACAAGAACTCGGCGCGCACTAGTCTCTTCGCTCAATTCGGCTGGACTTGCCAAAATGGGAGACCATACAAAACCCGCCAATGTACTCCAAAGGATTCTGCTTTTCCTGGCAGCTGCTTGGTTGCTGCATCGTCGCCGATCTGAGCGACTCCCCCACGCCGATTGCGGACCGTTCTGGCCCGGCACGGTTCTACAGACCGGCACTGACCCGTGTGGACCATTTCTGGTAGGCCGGCACGGCTTTGAATTTTGATAAGCCACAGATCAGGCAAGATGTCAATGGACCCTACATGCACATGAGGCTTTGAGACAATACCCCAGACTATGCCATACTATGGCCCATACTTGGCCGCTGCTGTTTGTTTGGCGGACAATTTAGAACTTGAGACATGTTCGTTGGTTCTTGGGCCAATGAGCAGAATCGTTCGTCTCACGCGGTTAGGCTGGACGGGATGTCAGTTTATATCGGAAATATTGCCGGTCATACAAGAAATCCCATCACAAACAAAGACTGCGCTATCGTATTTGAATCACACGGCAGTGAAACCTCTTCAATTAGATTCCGTATTCATGCTTATTTGGTTTAAGCATCAGATGAGGGGAAGAAAACAAAAGGACCGAACGGCAAGAAATTCCACGAATACCATCCAAGCATGATGAGGGGGAAGGCAGTGCACGGTAGGATCTTCTTTTGTGGCTTGCATGAAAGCTGAACATCAGAACTGCGGGTGCTCATTCTGATATGCTGCAGGAAAAGCAATATATATGAGATCTCAACTATATAAACCACTGATGATTTCATATTTCTGATGATTTCAGACGAGTATCGTTTACTCCGTACAAAAATAAATATTCACCATGACCCCAGCCTTGTCGTCTGCCCTTTTCGCGGCAAGCCTCGCCCTGATGCCATCAGGAGCCGTGGCAGTGCCAACCTACAATATTTCTACTGTCCCTGCCAGTGCTGCAAAGCCGCTGTTGGACTCGTTCATGACCTATTCTCTTGAATTGTTTTACTTGCCTGACTTCGTTGGAAACCTGTCCACGCCCAACACGTTTACCGATGCGCTCTTGAGTAATCTGGCTGCCCTGACGGGCCAGAAACCTCACATTCGAGTTGGGTGAGTGGAAGCTGTGCCTCTGTTTCTTCTCCACGTCCTGGCTTACAAGACACATAGCGGAAACACACAGGACTATGCCCTATACGATGCCAGCCAGACCGTGGCCACCATTGGCGTCTTCAATACTTCACGCTCATCAGACTACCCAACCGAAGTGACCCTTGGACCGGCCTTCTTCGAGTCCTACCAGGCGCTGTCGGACATCCGCTTCAGTCATGGCTTCAACATGGCCAAGTTCATCGACGCAGACGGCCGGCAGACCCTCGTGGACTCGGTGCCCGTGGCCTGCAAGGCCCTCTCGCCCGACGCATCGGGCCAGCCGCGGTTGTACCTGTGGGAACTGGGCAACGAAGCCAACCTGTTCCCGATCTCTGCGCAGATCATTACGCGGCCGACTACCTGGACCAATGCCGATTATGTTGACGAGTGGCTGAACGGCACACAGCTGATCCGCGAGTTGTTAACCGAGCACTGTCCCGACTTGGCCGTCCAGTTCATGGCGCCGTCCTTTACAGAAGTCGGCACGACGATCAACGCCCCGGAGGCGTGGACAGCCGGCCTGGGTGCCGACGACGACATCCTGCTGTTTTCCAAGCACAAGTAAGGACATGACCAAAAGGTTGCGACAAGTACTGACACACGCAGTTACATTGGCAGTGCCCAAGGACTCGGCGTCACGCTGCAGGGCACGCTCATGAACCACACGCGGACGGCCACCGCCGTGAATGACCATGTTTCCGAGTACGAGAGCATTTCGAGCACGTCGTCGACGCCGCTGCCACGGCTTATCTTGGGCGAGACCAACTCGCTCTCCAACCAGGGCCGTCCAGGCCTGTCCAATGTGTTTGGCGCGGCACTCTGGGGCGTCGACTTTGCGTTGTACAGCGCGTCAGCTGGCATTGGCCGCGTCCACATGCACCAGGGCACCGACTACCGGTATGCGTCGTGGCAGCCGATCGACACGGACACGGCGCCACGCGGCACGCTGGCACCCTACTACGGCAACGTGGCGGTAGCGGCGACGGTGGGCGACACGGCGGCATACAACGTGACAGTAGCCACAGCCACAGCCGAAACCGAAGTCGATGCCGAGGTCGACTCGGTCTACGCCGTCTACGTGGACGGCAGTCTTGCGCGCGTGCTCGTGCTCAACATGCGCAGCTACAACACGACGCTCAACGGCAGCGGGCTCGGGTATGCAGACGCCCCGGCAGTTCGGGGCAGCCAGAACTACACGTTTGCGGTGGCCAACACTCATGGCAGCGTCTCGGTGCAGCGGCTGCTGGCCAACGGCAGCGACGCCATCACAGGCATCACGTGGGACGGCTGGAGCTACAACTGGGAGCTGGACGGTGGACAGCCGGTGCGGCTGACCAATGTGACGACGGGTGAGCAGCTAACGGTAGAAGAGGGACAGGTGACGGTGACGGTGCCGGATGCCAGTGCGGCACTGTTGCACTTTGACCAAACATAGCGATTGGGACTGTCCATATATTGGGATCCTAGCAGAAGGGAAACTCGCTATAACGCCTGTGAAAAAACATACAAAACATGCATCCAAGCTGAATTCCAGCACACTGCTCCGTCCATCGTACACTGCCGTCGAGGAAGCCCGTCCTCGTCCTCGTTCTCGTCCTCGTTCTCCTCGTGAGTTGCATCCGTCCATTATCCATTATCCCCTTAGAGGCAGCTTCCGCTCCAGACTGTGGAAGGCCTGCGTGCGGGGCGTAAAAGGCATGGATGAAGGGGCGGCGACGCCCTTTCCCGTGGGCGAGTTGGAGCGCGACTTCAATTCCAGGTCCTCCTTGGACACGATGTAGCCATCCTCGTCATCGGAAGCGTCGTCGTCGTCGCGGGCGTCGAGCGCCTTGTTGGGCAGCATGGACCAGAAGGCGAGACCAAAGGTGCCGACATAGACAGCCAGCAGGATGGCCGAGGCGGCAAGGATGCTCTGGGCTTGCTGGCAAAAGGCATAGGCGCCGTAGGAGCGAGACCAGGAGCAGCCCTTGCGGAGGAACCAGGGCGTCGGGCTCGGGTAGCGAGAGTCAGTGTAGTCGGGGCCGGCCTGGCCGACGATGCTGGCGATGTAGAGGGCGGACATGGCGAAGGAGACCAAAAGGCCAAGGACAGGGTAGTAGAGGTGCATGATAGTAGCGATGAGCTTGGCGATGAAGATGAAGAGGGAGAGGACGCAGATGGCGACTTCGTAATCGGTGAGGCTGCAGTTGTTAGTGAGAGGCCGAGGCTGAAGCTGAAAGGCTGAGAGGAAAGACTCACGTCTCGGACCAGACAAAAGGTGTGTGAGGAATCGGTTGGTGGTTGGCATAGGCATAGAGGATGGTTGCCGGGTTAGAGTTCATCTTGTGGTCGAAGCCGATCTGCCAGAGGGTTGAGCGATAGAGGTCTGTCTGGGCGATGGCCGTCAAGGCCAGGAGGGCGATGGTGGCACCGATCTCAAAGGGGATGAGGTAAAGGAAAGGACGCCTCGCACGCCATGGCCGGCGGATGATACGATAGGCCATTGTGAGGTGAGGTGAGGCGATGAGGTTATTCGATGGCGACGACAGTTGATGGACGACAACGACAGCGATGACGATGACGATAGATACGGCTACAAAACAGAAGAAAACTAAAAGAGACGATGATCTGGCTGGCTGGTGTTTTATGTTTTATTCCGACTCGTTCCTCGTTGCGCCCATCCATGGCAGCAGCCAAGCAGCTGTCGCCTGCAACCGCTGGGACTACTGGACTACTGGGACTACTGGGACTGGGTCGGCGGGAAAACTGGCAGACTGACCCTCCTGTCGTCCTGCAACAGCCATTCTGGGTGTACGGAGCGACGCTGGGCCCCTTGACGATGAGCCAATGGGCGAGCAGAACAGCGTCTTCATCACAGAACGGCCGCAGCCATGCAGGAAAAAAAGTGGACGTTGTGCCGGTCCGAGTGGCAGCAGGAGGCACAATAAGCGCCCACGCTGGACAGGGGGGCATGAGAAGAGCCATGAGGAGAGCCATAAGGAGAGCCATAAGCCATGAGCTATGAGCCATAGTGGGGCGGTGTATCGTGTAGCCAATGAGAGAGGAGAAAAGAGGGCGGCAAGTGGGCGTGTTAGCAGAGCACACTGTGGATCAGCAGGGACGGGCGGGAGACGGGCGGCACAGAGGTTTCCCGTTAACAGCGGGTGAGATACTGTACGAGTACAAGCTGAGTCATGATGCTCACGTCAGCAGAACTACTACTCCGTACTCCATACTTCATACGTACGACATGAAGCAGAAGCCGGTCAGCCGTTGGACAGGTGTTCCTGTAGACTCATACGCCGTTCAAGAGACGGTCAGTGTAAGCGAGAGATGCAGACGCCAAGCAACGCAGACGCAAAGCGACGCAAAGCAACGCAAAGCGACGCAGACGCAGATGCAGACGCGTTGGTCATGCGAACAGGCGTGATCTGGCGTGTTTGCACGAGGATCTCGGCGAGCGAATGCGAGGTGCGAGTTCGAGGTAGGTATTCCGTACCCTCGACAGAGTACTCGTACTCCGTACTCCGTATTACTCCGTATCCCAGAGAGTATCGCTACGAGTACTCCGTACATGCTCACGCAATCGCTACGCGCGGTTTCGCCTGCCGTCTTAGGCCGAAGGATTCGACCATCTGGAACGACGGAAGGTCACGGAGATGATTTAGGGATGTTCTCTTTTTTCCTCTTTTTTCCTCTTTCCCCAGAAGCCCCAGAACACTCCGGCAAGCCTTGCGCCGTTCACGATCCAAGACGATCATCCGCCCGCCATCTGGAGTAAGCCTCCGCCTGCACTCCGTCATATTTGTCCATGTCTGGTGGCGCGAACCAATGGCGACTATGGGAGATTTTCCCGCAAATCCGGTCCGTGTGGCACCGTCCGCTGAAGACGTATGATCTTACGCCCCTCGCAGGCTATAGTATAGTGTATTATAGCCTATAATACAGAGTAGTACGGAGTAGCTTATACTATAATATAGGTCTATAGGCCTATAGTACTCTGTACTGTACTCCGTACTCCATAGCGCCGCTGTTCGGCCAAACCCCCGGTCTGGCCCAGCCAACATGCATGCTGCTGTACGCACAGGGAATGGGCCCAGGGTCTAGACCCGATCTACGAAACAGGGACCCGGTCCGCCACAAGATATACACCGTCATCCCCAACTCCGTACTGTAAGGTCAAAGACTGTCGCCACCAACACGAGTCGGCGTAGGGAATACGACAGCGAATAGTGAGTTATACGGATGCCTGCCAGAGCCCTAGTTTTGCTGTATTCATTTCTAGTCCATACCTACGGGAGTATTCATTCGTATCTGAACCCCCCTATCGGTGCCGGTGGCCAATTGCTACCACAGCCATCTGACTGTATTTCAAACTCTGGTTTCGGCAACCCATTCAAGAATTAGTGCCACCCCCCCTTCTACCCTCCCTCTCCTCCACCCTCGGGCCAGACGCTTCCACGCTCGGTCGAACCGTCCCTGTGGCTGACCGCTTGGCTCACATGCGTATGGCCTCTGCATTTTTTTTATTTGTATTATTATTTTTAAGTATTTTCCCCTTCCTTTGCTCTCCTGCTGCCAGCAAGTAATTGGCGCGTCCTCGTGCGCTCGTATGCCGTACGCCGTACCTCTGTAACGCGGCTCGTGGGCGTGGGCGTCTTTACGGAAATTCTGTACAATTCTGTACGAATTCTGTACGAATTCTGTACGAATTCCGTACGACTTCTGTGCAGGACGCTGCGGGAACGTGGTCTCTTTTTCAGATCCTTTTTCTTTTTTCTACTCTGTACAGCCTTTTCGCTTTCGCATTCTTGCCACGCACTCACCCTCTCTCTCTCTCTCTCTCTCTCTCTCTCTCTCTCTCCCTTGCTCTTTCCTGCTGATCGGCTGGTCGCCACGAGTACTCGTATCGTACTCTTCCGTCGCGCCTTCCATCGCTTGCCTTGCTCGTTCCTTCTTCGAACAGTTCTTGTCCTGTTCCTCCGTCCTCTGCTCCTTCCGTGATCCTTCCATGCTCCTTTCTCGCTGCGTTTCAACCCATCCATCGCCAAGTCCCTCCACTCCCGGCCGGTTAGCCTAGTTTTGGCTTCACTTTTTTTTTTTTACTTTGCCTCCTTGATTCTCACTCATCCGCCAACATCTCTTTGAAACTATCCAACACCTCGCCTTCGTGCGGTCCTCTCCGCCTCCGTCTCTCCGCTTACGTCGACTGAAACGAGCTCTTTCACCGTCGTGCCTCATCCAATCTCATGATCGCCACGACTGATCAGTCTGGCTAAAGGAATCTAAACCACTCCGTACAGCCCGGCAGCCAGATCGAGTACAAACCCGTCTGGCTCCGATGCAGACCGGACGATCTGTCAGCTGCTCTGGACCAGACGAATTCCTTTTGTCTTTTATGTCTGGATCCGCCTCCTCCTTTCCATCACTATCCCCTTCTCTTCTCCTCTTGTCGTCTCCATGACCCCAGCGTCGATTCACCACAACGCCGGCCTCACAGAGGACTCCCAGAACCAGCAACACCACCAGCAACAACACCATCACCCCCTCAGCCTGGCCACACCATCCCTGTCGACCGAACCCCCTTCCCCGGCCTCTCTTGCATCATCTCCGCCCCCCCTCTCCCCGCTTCTGGCCGATCATCAACCCCCACAGGCTCTGCTGTGGGATGCCCGGGGGGGCAGCCGGAATGGTTCAATAGACTCGGCTCCGGTAGTTGGCATCGCTGCCGACGGTGCAGCGGGAATCATCTATGGAACCACTGCTGCCTATTGTCACGACCACGATACCCCATCGGGTGCCAAACGTCCGCCCAATGACCACATCCCAGACGACTCTGTCTTTACCAGCTCCGCCTCCTCTGACTCGGAATCTTCGTACATGTCCTCACCCCCCAAACGACAGCGGCTCTTGTCTTCTCCCGTCCCCTCTTCTCCTCTCGGCCCTGCTTACATTCGCCGCTCCGTCTCCCAACACCCTTCGCCTGCTGCCCATCTCGGAGATTTCTCCGACGCCGATGTGGTCATGACCAACCACCAGCCCGTCTCCCGGCACTTTCGGCCAACCGCCAACGTCGCTCCACGCCTGCTCGCCCACGACGCTGATCCCTTCTCTCCCGGCTGGTCCCCTCTCAACGACCCTGCCACTCCCCGCTCTGCTCCCCTGCTCTCTCCTCCTCTCTTCCCCCTCCAGGATATCGGCCTCGTTGAATTCCTCAACCAGGACAGCCGCCCAACATTCATCCTGGATCTGGCAGACAAGACCAACTTCCGCCCCGGCCCCCTGCAGGCCATCTTCGCCAATACCGCCCTCCAAGCAGAACGAGGCATCTTTGGCTCGCTCGTTTCCTCTGCCTACTCCTTCGATGACGATATTGCCACAAATAGTGATGGCTTTGTTCGCTTCAAGACTTGGGTTTTGAGTCTGGCCGATGGCGGAGAACGCCCCTCCGAGTTGACCCCGCCGCCCTCCTCCACATCGTGTCACCCTTCCAGTTTCATGGGCTTACAATGGACCTGCTCGACCCTACGCCGGAGGTATCGAGTTGTCAGCGGTACCCACAGCATCAACAACATCAACTTTGTTCCTGCCGACGCTGCTGCCCGATCCCAAATACCACCCGCACACCTCCCAGACGGTGCCACACCGTCGCCCACTCCGAGTACTTCTGAAGCAGACGACTACTTTGGTGTCATGGCAATGCCGCCTGTTCCTGCAACAGAACTGACAAACCCGACAGACAAAAAGCAAGATGCTGTGTTTGCCGCGCAGAAATCGTTTGACTGGACGCGGATCAAATTGACCGATCATACTTCCGAGCATATTCGGTTTGCTCGCTCCTTTGACTGGGGACAGACGCCTCTTGGCCCCATCGAGTCGTGGTCGGCCGACTTGCGCGTCTTCTCCAACATGCTCATGGCCTGCCCAACCCCGGTCATCCTTTACTGGGGCCCAGAGTTTACCGCCATCTACAACGAGGCATACGCATTTCTGGCCGGCGAGAAACACCCGAGATTGATGGGATCAAGATACCCCACCGTATGGAACGAGTTTGGCGAAGAGGCTCAGCCGTCCTTCCTCAGGGTCTGGAATTCCGGCCAGTCCATATCGAAACAAGATGACCAAATCTTTATCAAACGCAATGGCCTGCTCGAGGAGGTCTTTTGCAACTGGTCCATCATCCCGCTGGTCGGCTCCGACGGAAATGTCGTGGCTTTGCTCAACCCAGTGACCGACTGTACACGGCGCAATCTGAACGAACGCCGCATGCAGAGTCTGAACCACTTGGGCGAAAAGACCTCCGAGGCACAGACGGTCAAGCGCTTTTGGAATTCCATGCGCCAAGGCCTCGAATACAATGAGTACGACGTGCCCTTTGCTATGTTCTACTCAATCGCCGCCAGTAGCGACGGAGAAGATGGCGAGGCATCTCCACTGCCATCGAGAAGCCTCGATGACACAGCCAACGCGATTTTCCCCTCCCACGTCGTTTTGGAGGGCTCTCTTGGCGTTTCGCCGGACCACCCAGCAGCTGTGCCGGTCCTGGATCTGTGTTCGAGTGACGAGGGCTTTGCACCGTACATGCGGCAGGCCATGGCCGCAACGCCTACCGGATCGGCCACCCATATGGCCATGCCAACGCCGATTGTGCTGTCGGACGAAAACGGCACTCTGCCCCGGGAACTGATAGCCGGTCTCCAAGGGGAGCGTGGCTTTGGCGACGACTGCCATACAGTCGTCGTCTTTCCTCTCTACCATCCAATAGCCCCAGCAAACGGTGTCAACGGTGCAGCAAGCATGGCTGGCTTCGTCGTGATGGGCACCAACCCGCGGCGGCCATTCAACGGACAGTACCAGTTGTTTATCCACCTATTGGCACGACAGCTGACCGCATCGCTGGCCTCTGCGGTCCTGTTCGAAGAAGAGATCCGCCGCGTGGCACGACGGGCCGCCCACGACCAACAAGAGCTTTCACACCAATTGAAACTGCGGACACAGCAAATGATTGACAGTGAGACCAAATTCATGCGCATGGCGGAATCCACGCCGGTTGGCATGTTTGTCACCGACGGTCGCGGATGCATCACGTATAGCAACGATATGTGGTGGGAAATCTTGCAGCATCCGCCATCTTCCAGCTCGCACAACTTTATGCTCTGGTACTCGTTGGTCGATCGCATCGAAGAAGAGGACCGAGCCGGTCTGTTTACGGCGTGGGAACACATGTTGCAAGAAAAGACGCCCCTGGCACACGAGTTCCGCTTCTCCCAAAAGACGGTGGCGCTGGCCAGCGGTGAGACGAGCAGTCACTCGATGAAATCGGTTACCTGGGTGCTTCTGCGGGCCTACCCTGAAAAGGACGAGCCAACGGGCGAGCTCAAGGGGATATTCGGCTACATCATGGACATTACGCAGCAGAAACAGGTGGAAGCATTTGAGAGCCAACGACTAGCAGAAGCTTTGGAGCACAAGCGCCAACAGGAGAACTTTATCGATATTACCAGCCACGAGATGCGGAATCCTCTCAGTGCGATTCTGCAGAGTGTCGATGAAATCATTGGCTCCGTCGGCGCCTTCCGAGCCGGAGGGGAAAACGGCCTTGTCAAGGACACGGCTATGCTGGACGATCTGCTCGAGAGTGTCCTCGATGCCGGTAACACAATCTCGTTGTGTGCCAACCACCAGAAGCGTATCGTGGAGGACGTGCTGCTTCTGTCCAAGCTCGACTCCAATCTGTTACTGGTCGAGCCCATGATTATACAGCCGGTGGCGGTGGTCCGTACGACGCTCAAAGTGGCTACGGCCGAGTTCCGTTCACAAGGCATCCGCTGCACTGTCCGCCTTTTGCCGTCCT
Source organism: Dryadomyces quercus-mongolicae (assembly GCA_002215975.1). Classification (NCBI taxonomy): domain Eukaryota; kingdom Fungi; phylum Ascomycota; class Sordariomycetes; order Ophiostomatales; family Ophiostomataceae; genus Dryadomyces; species Dryadomyces quercus-mongolicae. The sequence continues at coordinate 580,857 of NIPS01000037.1, read as the reverse complement.
ACCAGACGATCATTGGCGTCGATGGTTTCGTCCACATGGATCCGTCACGGCTGGGACAAGTCATCACGAACTTGCTGACAAATGCTGTGAAAGTCACACAGTCCAGCACCGATCGACGCATCATCATCTCCCTGGGCGCATCCAGAGAGGGCGATCCGGTGACGGAGACAGGATCGGCCGATGATGCAAAAAGCTTGCCAGACGGCGAGATCACCTATTTCCCACGTCGTCCCGACGTGTCACAGCTTACAGACGGCCCAGAATGGGGAACGGGCGAAAAACTCAATCTGCACATTGCCGTGACTGATACAGGCCAAGGCATGGACGAGGAAGAGAAGGCCATTATGTTCCAGTTTTTCCCGCACAACCTACCACGCACACATACTCAATACGGTGGACCGGAACTGGGTCTGTTCCTTTCTCGGAACCTGATCGAAATGCAAGGCGGACAAGTTGGGGTCGCGTCACGCAAGGGTCATGGCAGCACGCTCGTCTTCTATGTCAAATGTCGCAAGGTGGACGAGGAGATGTTGGCCTCGCAGAATGGCGGTCTTCTGGAAAAGCCCGCCGTGGCTCTGTCTACTCCCGTGCCCCCTTCGGCCTCTCTTCAATCCTTGACTGTATTTTCGGTTGGCGATGATGACAACAACAATGACAACAACAACAACAACAGGGGTGCCATGGAGAATGAAGTAATAGAGACGGAGGCTGCAGCGAACGCCAGCAGCAACAGTCCGAATCTGAAGGCGTTGCTCCAGCACCCGCCTGCTCGCGTGTCCAGCTTTCCCACACGCACAGCCAGTCTACCGGCTCCACCATCCCCTGGCGCTGTGGCTGCCCGCATGGCCGCCCGCAATGCAGCCAGAGCCGTGGCCGGCAAGGGAGAGTCCAAGAGCATTTTGCTGCCGGAGCAGTTGTCGTTGATGGGCGTGCCTCCTCCATTTGCCAACCTGCCGCCTCTTGATGTACTCATTGTGGAGGACAACATTGTGAACCAGCGGGTGCTGCAGCGGCAGCTCAACCGATGCGGGAACCGGACGCGTCTGGCCAACCACGGCGAAGAGGCTCTAGAGGCTCTGCGCAAATCACGGTTCTGGCGTCGGGATGCCTGCGTCGAAGACGATGCAGTAGCGTTCATGGCCATTGATGCCGTCAGCGAGCTGACGCTCAGCACCAAGATCGGCGACGACGACACGCGGGCCAATATCTCGGTCATTCTGATGGACCTGGAGATGCCCGTCATGGATGGCGTCACGTGTGCGCGAGCCATCCGCGATCTCGAGCGGTCAGGTGCTCTCGTGTGCCACGTTCCCATTATTGCCGTGACGGCATATGCACGGCCAGAGCAGATCGAGGACGCCAAAGCAGCAGGCATTGTATGTTGTCACCTTGTACTTTTTTTCTAAAAAAAACTATATCTAACACACACAGGACGATGTCATTGCCAAACCTTTCCGGCTGGCCCAGCTCATGCCCAAGATCTTGGAGCTGGTCAAGAAGTTCCAGTCACTTTAACGTCGTATAGTACAGAGTACAAAATACGTTGACCTTGAGACAAAAAGAGACAACAGCAACGCCATGGCAGTGCGGCCAGGCGGCCAGACGGCCAGGTGGACTACAGTATTTGGCAGCCACGGCCATTTTCACGAATCAACGCCCATAATACCACGGAACTGTTTGGGGACATGAAAAAAGGGGAGTTTTGCCGTTTTACTGTTTTATTTTTCATTTATTTACTACAATTTTGCATGGGGATCTTGGATTCAATGATGAGCATCTTTCACGGAATACCACATGAGCACTTTTTTTCATTCGTTTATTATAGCAGTGCGAAATACTTCGTAATGTATTACTCATCACAATTCATCTGGCAAGTTTATAGGGTTATGAAAACGCGCTCATATTATTAGCTATTACTAGAGTTTTGTGCTGTATGAAAGGAAGCATGGAACGCTGACGCCCAGCCATTTGAGGGGGCTTAAACCGCCAATACCGTTCATGATCTCTTCCAGCCATCCTCAGACGCTATTCTCTAAACAACCCTCTCTTCTCCTCCTCTATTTCCCCATCCTCCACTTGTGCAGCCTCGCTTCTGCTCAACATCCAAACAACCTGCCCGAGTGAAAAGACAAAACCAGGCATACATTAGGTTGACGTAGAATTAGAAGAATAATAAAAAGGGAGAGAAAGAAAACATCATACTGAGGAGTGGGGTATACTTTGGGTATCAAGAACACAAATCTGCACGCGTTTGGTAAAAAAGCAAACATCTCTCAGTGACGGCGAAATTTTTTTCAGGGTTTTGGAGTTTTTCAGCTGGAGGGGAAAAAAGCAAGAATAAAAAACAAAAAAGGCATGAAAAGACGCAGCAGTTGCCCACACAGGACAGAAAGCCACGCGACTTCTCAGCCAAAAAGCAAAAACAAATTGCAGAAAACACAAACAACCGTTTCCTCTTTGGCAGGGTATCTCAAATGCAGAAACCGAACAACCGGACCCAAATGACGAGCGGAAATGAAATGATTCGTAAGCTGGACGTTCACAGGTCGAAGTCGTGAATGAAATTGTCAATAGGAGCCACAAACCACCTCATCGCTGCCGTTTGAGTGTTGTGCCGAGACGCGCACTCTATGCGGTGGCAGCGACTTGGGGCGCAGCCGCAGCAGGCTTCTCAGCCTCAGCCTCCTTGGGAGCCTCAGCGGGGGCAGCCTCAGCCTCCTTCGGGGCCTCGGCAGCAGCAGCCTCCTCCTTGGGAGCCTCAGCCTCGGCCTCCTTGGGGGCCTCGGCCTCGGCGGCCTCGGCAGCCTCAGCCGGAGCAGCCTCCTCCTCGGTCTTGGCGGGAGCCTTCTCCTTCCGGTTCAGGCGGACGGTGGCACGGAGCTTGGAGAAGGGGGACTTCTTCTCGGCCTCGTCGTCAGACTTCTCGGCCTTGTCCTTCTTGCCGAAGCCAAAGGGCAGAGTCGACTTGCGCTTCTCAGCCTTGGTCTCCTTCTTCTCGCCGTTGGTGGCAGCTTCGGCCTCGCCCTCCTTGGGGGCTTCGGCAGCCGGGGCAGCAACGTCAGTCGAAAGGGGCTCGGTGGTCTCAACAGCCGGGATGACAGGGGCAGACTCGGAGACCGGGGCCTCAGCAGCCTCCTTGATGGGGGCGGGAGCGGTCTCGGGCTCGACCTTCTTCTTGTTGAAGCCAAGGTTGCCAAAGATGCTGGTGCGCTTGCTGGCAGGCGTCTTGGCCTCCTCCTTGGGGGCAGCAGCCTCCTCCTTCGGGGCCTCGGCCTCACCCTCCTTGGGGGCCTCAGCAGCGGGGGTAGCCTCCTCAGCGGCGGCCTCAGCGGTCTCGGGCTCCTCGGGAGTCGACTCGGGCTCAGCGGCCTTCTCCTCCTTGGCCTCCTTCTTGCCAATGAGACCACCGAAGATGGAAGCACGCTTCCGGGAAGCAGAGCGGCGCTTAGGCTCCTTCTTCTCTTCCTCCTTGGGGGCCTCCTTGGGGGTCTCCTCGGTCTCGGCGGCAGCCTCGGCAGCAGGGGCAGCCTCGGCGTCAGCGGGAGCAGCAGCAGCGGGCTCCTCCTCCTTCTTCTCCTCTTCCTTGGGGGCCTCCTTGGGGGTCTCCTTGACGACAGGCTTCAGAGAAGCAAGAGTGGACTTGTAGGTCTCGCTCTCGGTGACGGTAGCGGCAAGCTCCTTGGCCTCGGCAATCTTGGTCTTGATCTGGGCGACCCAGTTGTCACGCTCAGCCGGGGTGCCGGCCTTGAAGATGTGCTTGTGACCCTTGGAGGTCAGCTGGAACTTGTGGGTACCCTCGTTGGTGGGCTCAGAAGCATCGGCCTAAAAGAATCGGGTTAGAAAAGGTTGCAAACGGGATCAAGCAAAACAAAGGTTAAAAAATTAAAAAAACTGGGGCATTCCGGAAACGTACCAGCTGGATGACACCGTGGGCAGTGGACTTGTCGCCCTGCTTCTCGCCGTAGAACAGGAGGCCCTTGCCGGTCTCCGAAGCCCAGGAGACAACATGGTGGGCAACGTCCGTGGCCTTCTCGCTCTTGACATAGGCGGCCAGATCCTTGGCGCTGACGGCCTCGCTGCCGAACCAGAAGAACTTCTTGGTGTAGAGGAAGTTCCTGAGAGGTTAGTTGATGGACAGAAAGAAGCGAAAGAAGTCGGTTAAAAAAATACATACTTGGGGAAGCTGGTGCCCTTGGCCTCCAGGACGCCCTCCTCGATGGGCTCGACCTCCTTCTTGGCCTCCTCAGCCGGGGCAGCCTCAGCGGCAGCTTCAGCAGCGGGCTCAGCAGCAGCCTCGGCGGGGGCAGCAGCAGCCTCAGCCGGGGCGGCGTCCTCCTTGGGAGCCTCAGCAACGGGGGCAGCTTCGGTGGTGGCAGCGGCGGTCTCAGTAGCCGGAACCTCAGCGGCGGGGACCTCGACGGTCTTCTGTTCCTCAGCCATTGCGAATGAAAATGTGTTGATGATTGGGAGTCGTAGGAAGAAAAAGTTTTTCGTGCGACGTTCAGCGAACTGGGTATCTCAGGGGAGATTAGGGTATCGAGGGTATCTTAACGAAAATAAACAACCAGACGACTAAGAAATGGGTATCACAAGAGAAAAGGAAAAAGGAAAATGGAGAGTATTATTAGGTGAAGATGGAAAGGGGGGAAGAAGCTGTTTTTGCCTTTTTTCCGGAAGAGAAATGGTGAGGCGATGGGAAAAAAGAAGGGAGGAAGGAAACCGAAAGAAGGAGAAGGAACGAAAGGGGTTTTTTAAGAGCAGGAAGGAGCAAGAGGGAACCAGGGGGGTTGGCAGGGTGGAGAGCTTTGGGTGCTATCCGACTAGAGCAACGATGCAGACACCTTGGTTCGCGTCTCTGATTGGCTAACGGGGAGGACGGGGCACATGAGCAGGCCTGGAGACGCCTGTTCGAGGTCTTTCTGGCGCTGAGGGCAAGCACCTTTTTCTTTTTTTAATTTTTTTTTCTCAATTTTTTTGGGTCGCGTGGTGGTTGTAGCGTACGAGGAAGGAGCAAGCCGGTACACGTACAGTGCTCTACTCCGTCTCTACGAGTAATACTCTGTGGTCCTATGGTCCTATGGTCCTATGGTCCTATGGTCAGCACGTTCCTTCTCGTCTTTTTTCGACGAGAATCGCAATTCCTCCTGATGGAGACTCCGTACTTTGTACGGAGTAAGATACGGAGTAGCTCTTTCTCTGTTCCTGCCCCCCATTTCCCCGTCATTTCGCTTGTTCCTGTTTACGGAGCACGGGCAATACTTTACGGAGCATTCTGACGGAGCGGCAGCGTATTGTTGGCCTGCTGGCCTGCTGCGCTGACACGTCCTGGAGAAGGGGGCACCGTTCTAAATTGGATTGCGAACGCAGGGTTAAGGGGAAAGGCGAGACGCTGACCAGGGCAGGCCAATGAAGCAAGGAGCTGCACCAGGATGTTTGCGACCTTGTGCTGGACGGGAGAACGGTGAGCAGTTGCGGCACCGTTTGGGAGATGAGCGTATCTTACGAGTAGGGAGTATCGTACACACAGTACGGATTACTCCCTACGAGGAAGCATCGCACGAGCTCGCTCGTTCTTTCCGTTTTTACACAATCTTCAAAGCGAGTGCTCGCCAGCCAACCATGTCGCCTATCTGAAACCGCCTCCAATCACAGGCTGCAGGACGGTGAGATATCTCACTGGACGAGTACTATACGTAGTAAATACCCTGTAAGATGCGCGTATACGAGCGTGGCAGAAGCAAGGTCGTCGAGCGCGCCTTTCGATAGGACGCTAAAGATATGTACATGCTCATGAAGTACCGGCATTTGTGGGCCGCACGTTGTAGTGCATCGCAGCAGCAGCAGCACAAGCAAGCAGGCAACGAGGCAGGCACGGGCGAAAGTCGCACGGCAGGCAGGTGCCCCTGTGGCCAGTTTCCCATTTATTTTTTTTTTCCTTCCTTTTTTTCCTTTCTTTTTCTGGCCTTTATTTTTGCGCGCGCGCGCACATCCTTTTCGGGTTTGTTACCGATCAGACCACCCACCATCCTGCATGCTCGCTCTTGCCTTGTCCACACCAAAAGGCTCGTAAACCCCCTCTCCCCCCCTCCCAAAACCCAAAAAATTTTTTTTTTTTTTTTTTTTTTTTTTTTTTTCATGCACCACTTGCATCAAACATGCACCAGACCGCTTTGCCATGATGGCGTATATGGACTAGTCTACCGAAAACGAGCATGCCAGCTGTTTATTTTTACGACTGGCCTTTTTAGCAAGGTCACCTGTTCGCTGCCATGACTGTCTTTCCGTTCCTGCCCGCTTCTGCCCGTTCTGTCCGTTCTTTTCGCGGTAATACGAGATGGTACGAGGATGAGTAATTACGAGTACTCCGTACTGCACTCATAGCAGTAAGATACAGTACTCCATACTCCGACTCGTATATCATTTACCTCTGGTCAAGGCGCATAAACTGGCCCCCATCCCTGCCCTTGGCTGTCCGTTCGCCGTCGTCCCACTTTCTCTTTGAGAAACATTTTAGTATTATGAGTAATAGTATTATACTACGGACTCGTACATTCGGGGATCGTCAGCCATGTCTGAGCTTGAATTTGTTGGACAGACGGAACGTGCACGAGCACGGAGCACTCGTATTTGCTTCTGCCACAGCTCTCCTGAGGGACAGGCCATTTGGCCATTCATCCGTGCAGGTGAAACTTGCATACAACGTACGAGCAATAGTTACTCCGTAGAACGCTGTGCTTCCAAAGCGGGCCTATAATATAAACTGGATGTTGTACCGCATCCAGACGGAATGGAGTACGAGTACTCCGTACAATGTACTCCCCGGATGTCTCCTTTCTCGTCCCCCTGTCTTGCTCGTCTTCTTTTGTTTTGACTCGTCGCGGCAATCTGGCAGAAAAGAGAGATGATCGGCTGTATTCAGTGGAGGCCGACATTGATTTCTGATCGGCGTTGAGAACTTGAGAACTTGAGAATTCGAAGCGTTCGAAGGATGGGAACAAAGTACAAAGTACAGAGTACTCCGTAGTGTTCCATACTCCGTACTCGTGCCGTTCGCACTCGCGTTCGCCTTCATCTTTGAATGCCTCATGGTGACCGCATGATTTCCTGCGTCTGACCCCAGCTCCGCCCGTTCCTGTTCTCCCGCTTGGGTCCCCCCGTCCATCAGCAGCCGCCGGGCCTTTCTCCTGTCTCATTCCACTCCTTCTCTTATCACTATGGAGCGTGCCCGCTTCTTCTAGTAAGACAGCCCAGTCCTCCTTTTTTTCAGATTATAACGATCAGCCCTCTCTGATTGGCCCGCCCTGCTTGCTCATCTCGATGGATTTGGTCTTCGATTACGACTCGCCTGGAGTACGGAGACCGTTCTCGAGTACGAAGTACGGATGAGTATCTTCTACTCACTCACTCATTGTAATACTCCGTACTCGTACTCATCCCCTCAGAGCCGATCCAACCCTCCAAACCACCCCACTTCCTGCAGGCTATCCAGCCTTGGTGTGTCAATTTGCCCAGTTGCCCATTTGCCCATTTGCCCATTTTTTCGATCCCTTTTTTCGATCCCTTTTTTCGATCCCTTTTTTCGATCATCGCTTTCGGGCCTTGTCTACTGCAGATGTCGGACACGGCAATCCCATTCCTCGTCTCCATATGAACCCTTCCCCCCTTCTTTCCTCCCCCGCCGCCCTGCAGGGAGACGAAGATTTCAAATCTGCCCTTCTTACGAGTCAAATATCCGCAAGATACACTCGAGTACGGAGTACTCCGTGCTCCGTAATGTTCCATGCACCTGCAGCTAGGCTATCGAAAACAACCGCCAACTGCTCCGCATACCAGCTCCTGCGTTAGACGGTCTACTTTTTCCATCACCTGCCATGTTCCGACTTTGGATATCTCCGGCTTCGGAACGCGCACTGTATGTTTGTTGTTGTTTTTTGTTTGTTTGTTTGTTTGTTTGTTGTTTGTTGTTTGTTGTCTTCGCTTTGATGCGTCCAGAGGAGCATTGGTTTCGGCGCGTCAAAGTGCAACGCAGACTCCGTAAGATACGAAGACGCCTGGACCCCGGCACCTGCCATCCTCCCAGGCAGATTGTCCGATGGCTGCAAAGCTGACACAGACCGCCGCGAGCCGCCTCGCAAACCCTGGTTAGCCCTAGCAAAGTAAAACATTGCGCAAAGTAAATATAGCATGAATCATACCCCGTAATAGTGTTCTACCGAGTAACCCGTAATCCGTAATCCGTAAGATATCCTACTGTGTACTCGTACGAAGAGAACTCATCCCGGCTCTTCCTCGCCTCTAGTATTCATGTGGAATAAGACGCAGTCGTGATGCTCTTGGCAGCTGTGTTGGTTCTTTTTTTTATCCTAATGTTCTGCCTGTCCGGTCAGGCGTCTCTCTGGCAGCACGCTGTCCTTCTTCCGTGTCTGCCACACAACCCTGCCACAATCATGCAAGAATGAACTCGCTTGCCCTCGTGGCAGACTTGGCATTCCACCCGTGCATGAGTAAAAGGCAAGTAGAGCAAAACGCCTGTGCCTACGGAACGTGACTTTTTCTGTACAAAGTCCTCGTCGTGCCTTGCAGGAGGCGACATGGTGGCGTTGGCAGCAACAACACCACCACCACCACCAAGCTCGGCTACCATGCTACGCCACTCCCGCCAAGAATTCCCTTGTTGACTAGAGTAGTTTCGTTCACTCGTCATATGCCCTCTCTCGCCTCCTCGTCTCGCGTTTCCATGACTCAACGGTCTAGACGATCCTAGATGATCCTAGATGATCTCTTCTTTCCTGATCCGTACTCCGTACTCCGTACTCGTATCGTACAGCTTCTGCACGAGACCCTTCTCTTATCAGACGCCCCGACCGGTTCGCCCTGCCTGGAAGGATCGTCGCCGAACTGCATGTTGCCCCGCGATGTGAGAACCATGGAAACCATGGGAACCATTGGCTCAGGCATACAAAGCACTGTCTGAAATATATACGGATACAGTAATCCGTACTGCCCTTTGCTGCAGCATACAGGAGACCACAGGAGACCATAGGAGAGACATGGGGGACAGGTACCGTCCGTGCCACAGATAGAAGCGTACGAGTAAGATACGAATACTACTCCGTACAATAAATACCAAGATACTTGTACGAGTACGGAGTAGTGGCTGCTCACCGCTCCTGTCGCCATGATGCAATCCTACGCTTGACGACATCCAAGACGTGCTCGGCAGACTACGTTGGTCCTTTCCCGTCTGGGGTGGCCGTTTGAGATCGCTTGGTCCAGCTGACACCGTCGTCTCATCACTAAACTATCGCCATCATATACTTCCAATGACATCACTTTTCGTTTGGGCACGGAGTTGTCACCATCTGCAACCATCTACAACCATTTACAACCATAAAATTTCATAAACATATTTTCTTCCAAAGGGTGCATGAAAAGCAAAAAAAATAACTAAGAAACAAAAAGCAATAAAAAACTTTTCCCAGACCTTATTTTCCATCCTCTTTCCGTGACCTCTCTATCTCCTCTGCCGTTCTTCCCATTCCTTGTGAGGCTTGTCCGATCCCTCCCAATATGCCATGGGTGTCGACAGCTCTCCTTGTGTGAATGCTCCTTATCCCTCTATTTTTTTTTGGTCAAGAAAAAAAAGCATGCTGGAGCCGACGAAGCCCGCTTCCGCCTCCGCTGTATGCCGCTCCGGTGGAAAAGCACAATCAGGGGAAACCCAAGAACTGCCCCCTTTCTGTAGCTCTGGAAAGGACGTCAAAGAAAAAAAAAGAAACCAGGCAAACGAGGGGAGCGCACCCGCCCAATTTATATACATGTTCCACAACCTCGCAGACGGGTGAGCCCAATATTAATCTATAAAAAGAATGTAGATGTATGTGTTGCAAACAAAAAAAAAGTCAACAAGGGGTGGAGATGACACACAACACAAACATAAAAACAGGCAAGGTCAAGCCAGAAGGAACAACACTCAAAAAAGAGAACACTCGCCATTTCAGTGACTGTTGCTGTAGTACCAACTCCCTGGCCGGCAAAGCTCTTTTGCAAAATATGCGAAAAAAGCTATAGTACGCCAAAAAAATAGAGAAGGACCAGTCAAATCCAACTCCAAAAGGGAGGATTGGGCCAGAAAGGGTTTCCATTTGGGGGAGACGATCAAATGTGATAAAGGGGGTATATCGTGAAAGAAAACAGAACGGGGCATGGCATGAGCTATTCCAGACTGCTCGGTGCCACAGAAATAGAAAATGGACCAACGAGATCGAAAAGAGGACATGCCTCAGTTCATAGATTCTTCTCCAATGTTTGGCAGAGCTGTCACTGCGCTTAGATTTAGAGCCATTGGGTTTTGTCCAAGAGTTGCTGCCATCGTCGAGAGGAGGTTCTGTTGCTGTGCTAGGAGTTCGGGATCGCAAGCCGGCGAGTGTTGCTTGTGCTGTGAGGAGAGAAATCAAATTAGCCTTGGCCCCCAATGCCACAACAAAAAGACGCTACCGGCACTTACATATTTCAGCCCGTTCAAATTCTTGTACCGCTTGCCGCAGACTTCGCACTTGAAAGGCTTCTCCTTTTCCATCCCAAGAGTGCCCGGGTACGGTGCCGACGTCTCTGGGTTGACAATGGAAAATGTGCCGTCGCCATTCTCGTGAAGCTGCTGGGTGGCGTGGCCGTGTGCCTTGTGGTACCTGGAGGGCAATGTTAGCAAGGATCGCGCTACCAAAGGGTAGGCTATGCACAGAAACGTACTTTAAACCGTTCTGGTTCTTATAGGCCTTCTCGCAACCAATAACCGGACACCTGTATGGCTTCGGCTCTTCTGGCAGCAAAAATGCAGCACTCATCTGCTGCAGAAGCGCTGTGGTATCGGTACCAGGGGGGAACTGTGCCTGATCGAGGTTGAACTGTGCCAGCTGCTGAGCGAGCTGCTGCTGCTGCTGGCTGAGCTGTGGCGTGGACGTGCCGCTTGGACTGTAGAGACTCTTTGCCGGGTCATTGATGCAACTAAAATCAATACCGCCAATGTTGTTCGCAAAACCCATACCAAAGTTGTTGCCGTCCAGGTTCATGCTGCCGAGGTTCATCTTCATGGGCATGCCGGGAACTTCGTCGTCATCCATCTCGTCGGGTGACGACTCGTGCTTGAACTGAGACTGCGGTTGCTGAGGGAAGCCCTGCTGGGTAGAGAGAGTAGGGGTGTTCACAGACGAAACGGTAGGGTTGTTACCAAAACCAAAGTTGGCGGTGGCGGGCGTGGTGGGCGTGGTGGTCCGTAATGCCTGATGGGGGCTGCTGAGGGTCAGCTGAGGTCGCTGCTGCCCGAACAACTGTCTTGTCTGCTGGATTGTCCGGTGGTTGCTGTCATCCATATCCATGGGGCCTACGGCGTCGTCCATCTCCATGTCCCCCACGGCATCCAACTCATCATTCATCTGTGACAGTTGTTGGTGCTTGGGGGCAATGGGAGTGGATTGCTGCTGTTGCTGTTGTTGCTGCTGTGGCTGCGGTATAGACTGTTGCGGGAGCTGCTGCTGCTGCCGGACCAGTTGTTGGAATCCACCTGGGCCGATGCCAAGACCGAGGCCAGAACCGTTGGTAGGAGACAATGTTCGACCCGACGGACCCATCTGGCCCGCATTGTGGTGCAGTGCCTGAAGGCCAGACAACCCCGCAACGGCCATGGCTGCGGATCCGGGATGGAGGTTTCCGGAAGGACGCTGGTTGCTCCCCGATGGAGCAAAGGACGATCCGTTCATGTGCCGCGAGTTGGATGGCGTCTGGCGTGTGTGGCTCTCCTCGTAGTGCTGTAATAAGTCATGCATGGTTGGCCAGACACGGTCGCAGCACATAAAATCACGCATGAAGTTCGCCTCCATTTTGGGAAGATAGGATGTGGAATGCAGAGACGGCGATTGGTGTGCAATATTGGGGGACGTTCCCATTGACACGCCTAGCATCCTATAAGGGACAACGGATTAGTCTTCACGTGAAAATGCGGATAGGATGTCGAAAAGAAGAGGAGAAGAGAGGAGGAGAGGGAAAAAGCAAGAGGCAAAAGCAAAAGCAGGAGGCAAAAGACAAAAATTTCAAAGTTGCATCGACAGCCGCAGTCATGCTCATAGCCACATCCGGAGCCGCAGGGATTGGGTACATAAGAGGGGTTTTCAAAGAGCAGAAGAGCAGAAGAGCAGAAGAGCAGAAGAGCAGAAGAGCAGAAGAGCAGAAGAGCAGAAGAGCAGAGAAACAGAAACAGAGACAGAAACAGAAAAAAAGAAAAGACAAAGAAGAAAAAAAAAGACTTACTCATCACGAATGAAACTGCTCACAGACAGGCCTCCCCAGCTCATGCCACCACCCATCAGGCTGCCAGCGAGGCTCTCGCGGCGGTTCCTGTTGGGGTCGCGGTTGGGGTTGTTAATCATGGAAATGGGCTTGGGACCGGCGCTGACAAAAGAGTCCTGGCGGTTGCGGCCCATGGCCGACTCGAAAGAATGACCGGTAGTCATGTCGATGTCGTGATCGAAAGCGGACGCAGATGCGATGAAGTGGTGCTCGGCGTCGGCGTCGGCGGCAGTGGCACGATCCAAGTCGGGATCAAAGCCTGGGTTGGGCTTGTGTTTGGGAGAATGGATGCCGGGGCCGTCTGCCTGGAAGGCAGGATTGTGACAATCGGAAAGCCAAGCGCTGTTGCGGTCGCAAGAAAGCAAGCGACGATGTGTGTGGGAGGGCGGATTGGATAGAGGCGACAGAGAGGAGGAGGCTGACAACGTGGGCTGAGGGAGTGGTGACGTGGACGACAAACAGCCGTCGCCGCCAAAGGGCTTGAGGCGATCCTTGGTAAAGAGGGCCCCGTGTGTATCGTCGGGGCAGGAAGAGTGGGGTGTCGCAGGCTGAGGGGTAGGAGAGAGGGAGAGAGAAGACTGGAGGAGAGGGGACGGAGACGGAGAGGAGGAAGACGGGGTGGAAGGGGATGGAGAAGAGGAAGGGAGTCTCTGGCTGGTTGCGGTGGTTGCGGTGGTTGCGGTGGTTGTGCTGGCCGCAGGAGATACGTGATAACAATTATGGGTGCTGGAAGATGTGGGAAAAGTGTCGTCGGCGCTGAAGTGAGCGCTGCTGCGCCCGTCAGTAGCACTGGCACCAGTGGTACCAGTGGTACCAGTGGTACCAGTGGTGGCGGCGGCGACGGCGGCGACGGCGGCGAGCGTCCCACCAGGAGTAGAACCTGACACAGAGGCAGCGGTGGCTGTCGCAGTCGTCGCACTGGGCGGCCGAGGGACCGGGCTCGAGGGGTTCTCGGTACTTGAGCCAAGCCACCTAAAGGCTGCTTTCATGGTTGGATGGCGTTGTTCAGGGTACCTGGAAGAGGGTAGGGAACCTTTCGGTGGGGTCGTCAAAGAAAGGATGGCCTAGTGGAGACGCTCCAAAGTGGAAAAGTGGAAGCGTGCTGGGAGGAGAACGATGTGGGTGGCGCTTATTGTTGGGGCCCAGGCAAGCGGGGGCGTGGGATTAGCAAATAGCCGTCGAGCGAGAAGAGAGACACGCGATTGTTTGTTAGTTGCGCCCGAGCAAAGGGAGCACGAAGTGAGTAAGGCAATGTTGACAAAGTGTTTGTTCAGGGAATCCAAGAGAACGAAGGGAGCTGTTTAGGGAGCTGGACAAAAAAAGTGAAGCTGACGATAATGGGGGAAAGAGGGAAGAGAGAGGAAGGAGGAAAGATGCAGGGCGGAATTCCGAAACGGCCGAGACTCTTTTTTTTTGGGCACCACGGGGCGGAAGTCGACAATTTGCCTTGTGCCGGAAGGTGCGATGGGGCTAAGTGGGCAAGCGGGAGCGGACGCCGACAACAAAGTTGCGTGGGTATCTCCTGCCTGAGAGGGGCGTCGCGTGCCTTCCGAATTTGTGAGTTTGGTTGTGCGGGCGACGATGCGTACGAGTATTCGTAGACGGTGATGGGATGATAGGGTGTGAGGCAAGAGGAAGACAGGGACAGAGACGGAGACGGAGACGGAGACGGAGAGGACACGAGGACACGAACTTGGGTGGACGAAGGAACATAACACTCGGAGCACGGAAACTGGGAAACTGGGAGACTGGAAGACTGGGAGTCTTGGACTGAGACTGGAAGGAAGAGGAAGACAGGGAGGCCAAGAGAATAAGTATTGGCAAACAGATGGAAGGAAGCAATCGATGCCAGACAAGGAAGGAGCCGACTGCACGGACGTCACAGGAAGAAGGCTCGAAAGTGAAGAGAGAGGTAAAAAAGACACAGAGACACAAAAGAAGCAGACCCAAGCAAAAAGAGGGATTTGCTGGCGAAGAGGGCCAGCATCCAAAACTCGAGACAGACGGATTGCCAATTCGAGTTCTTTTTATTCTCCGGTTCTGTTCCCAAGCGAGTCCATGACGTGCCAATGCTTTTGAGGCTAGCAACAACGCATAAAGAAGGACAAAATCGAGAAGGGAGAATGAGCCCGCGCGCATCGGCAGCAATGGTAAAGAAAAAACAGAAAAAAAAAGAAAAAAAAAAGAAAAAAGAGGCCGTACGATGGTCCCAGCCAATGCGATGGCCGGCAAATCGAACTCTAACTACTTTCACGGAGGATCCATTTTCAGCGGAATCGCTGCAGCTCTGGTTGGACGGCGCGAGCCCGGAATCGTGGGACCAACAGCGAAGCTACTGTGTACGGGAGAGGCAAAAAAACTGGAATAAACGGAAGTTCGGTTGCGACTAATACGGGCGTAATACTTGTTGAATCCCACATGGGACCTGGTTCTCGTGGAGTAATGAGTACGAGTACGAGCCACGTAATAAGCTGGGCGATCCATAGCGTAAAGCCAAGCGCCCTGAATCGAACTTGACTAAGGGAGGAGGCTGTCCGGGTCGTTCTTCTCGTAAGCCGCCCCAAGCCCAGCATGTGTGGGACCAAGGCTGCAAAGGGAAAAGCCCATCTCCTCGGCGCGGTGGGAAGGAATGTAATAATACGGAGTTCAATACACAGATGGAATATGTAATACGGCGAATACTTGAACAAAGTACCGGCGTACTCCGTACGTGTGACATGTGATGAGTCAGCGTGTACGACGAAGCGTCGCGCATGGGCTGGCGTGCACATGCTCAAGCGAGATAAGATGTCGGCCATGAGATATCCATGCATGGAAATGGAAAATAGGACAAGCCAAGCGATCGCTCATCTGTCCATCAGTCCGGAGACGGCAAGCGATGTCTTAGACCATGCTTATCTCTGAGACGCCTTCGATCTCTTAGGATCGCAAGCCAGGGCGTTCTAGCCTTTAGCCACGATGGAGCATTACGTCGTACGAGCACCAACATGTGCATCATATTCCGTACCTCTGCCATATCTCGATGCACATGGGCCCAAGGATATTAATATGTCCCGGTGATGCAATACTGCAGCACGTGTGCCCACCATGTCCGCTTGGCGCGGTGGACCGAGACCGAAATTGCGTTGGAAAACTTCACCGCTTTCCTGTCGACGTCAGAGGTCCACTGTTGACCGGTCGTCTAGAAGGAAACGGCGGTTGTGAAGCCAGGGAAAAAAGCGCATGCTCCCTTTCCTTCTTGGGAGATTGGCCGACAAGCTATTATGCAAGTGCCAAGGACTTATGCACAGAATTACGAGGGTACCGAGTATGGACGTTGGAAATATGGAGGGATAAATATATATCGTAGTAATGAAAATAGGAAAATAGGAAAACTTTTACAGAATACGGAGTGCTGACAAACGACCTTTTTTTTAATGGGCTTAACGAGTACGGGTACGGAGTATTCCGTAATAGTACTCGTAGACATTCTATGGAGTTTTACCCTATTTACGGCGGACACTTTCCGAATTATGGCCGCTGGTGGAATGGAGGCGCCGGACAGTTGTCCGGGCGCACGAAAAAAAACCGCAGGACAATGCTGACATGGCTTCCACAGAGAGGATCCTGGAGATTTGCATCGCACGGAGCCACAGGAAATTCTCGGACATCTGGGAGGGGGCATCCTTGGCTGACAGCTGGGGTCATGGACAAATGACAGCACCAGTCAAGAGGGATCCCTAGAATGTCAGCAAGGTATATTACGGAGCATTTTACGGAGTACTGTTAATCCGTACCAGTACTCGTACTCGTATAGTGCTGGGGCCCGGAAGCCGCCTGAAGCCGCCCTCTTAAGAGCCCTGAACCACCCGGAAACTCCCTGTAGCGGTGGGCCGGAGCACCAGCGGACGAAAATCGGTGTTTGCAAATCTCACGTGCAGCATGATGGCATGATTGCCACCACCGGAAGGAGGCGCTTGGAGGCGCCTTAAGCCTTGCTATATAAAACTAGAGCTCTCTCTGTGTGTTTCTTTGTTTCTTTGCTTTTTTGTATATTTGAGTTTCTGTCTTCTTGCGTTGCTCTTCTCATTTCATCCTCGGCCGATACACGCATGTCAGAGCACCACCCGTGTACGAGTATCTTCAACTATCTTACGAGCTCCTCTATAGATGCGACCTGTGTGACGCGGTCAAACCTCTCCTGCGATACTGCGTTGCACCCGTCGCCCATTCTCTAGGCTTAGTCATCACTCTGTCAGCCCACTTCACAGCCGATCGAAAAGCGTTTTTCGCCAGTATCAACCGGCCGCAAAAACTTCAAAACCGCTCAACGCCCGTCTTTTTTGCCCTCCTTTTCTCTTCTTTCCCAACACACACAACACACACACATCCACCATGAAGATCATCACCAAAGAGGAGGAGAAGGAGCACTACAACGTCGTCCTCAAGGGTGGCGTGATCGGCGGAGCCATCGGCCTCGGCGCCGGCCTCATCGGCGTTCTCGGCGCCTCCAAGCGTTATGCCGCCTTCCGCAATCTCACGATCCCCTTCCGGACTTTCCTGGTGTCCTCGTCCACCACTGCCGGCGCCGTCATCATTGCCGAGCGCAACAGTATCCGCTTCGCCCGCGAACGCGACCCCATGTACGGCTACAAGGACGAGTCCCAGCGTGAACTGCAGGCCATTCGCGGTGCCGAGACCGGTACAGACCGGGCCCTCGCTTGGGCTCGCCAGAACCGCTACACCATTGTGTTGACGAGCTGGGCTGCCTCCATTGGCCTCGCCATGGTCATGGTCGGCCGCAACAAGTACCTGACGACGTCGCAAAAGGTGGTCCAGGCCCGTATGTACGCCCAGGGCCTGACTCTGGCCGTGCTGCTGGCGACGGCCACGCTCGAGGTGGCCGATGCCAAGTCGGGCTCTGGCCACTGGGAGACGATCAAGATCATCGACCCCAACGACCCGGAGCACAAGCACCTCATCGAGAAGCGTATCCACAAGGAGGAGTACGAGGGCCAGGATCTATGGATGGGTATGTTTTGTTTTTGTCCCCGTGTCCGCTTTCTTTACTAACTTCTCAGACATGGTCGCGTCCGAGGAACGCCGGCTGGCAGCCATCAAGAAGCAGAAGGAGGAGGCCGAGAACAGCAAAGTTGGTGCTCATGCTGCCCGGTAATTGCGCGTCATGAACTCTGGTTCCCTATTCACACGCGACAAAGTCTTCCTGAGCAGGTCTCGCTCTGGTGCTTAGCTTTCTTTAAACATGTCTACACTTGCATACACACTCTCTCTCTCCTGGTATTATGGCGTTTGGTCCCGAGGATGTCTCATGGCGGCGTTTTCTTTTCATGCGGCCACATATATTAGGCTATGCTGTATTACTTGTTTCTCTCGTCCCTTTTTTCGAGACCGAGACCCCCTCCGTGCTGTGGGCGGGCATGCCCACGACCGTCCGGAAAAAGCATATAGACCATGTACGAGTAGGATCAACAAACTTGTTCCATGTCTACTGTCTTGTAACCTGTATCGAACGCTAAAAAGTATCTTCCGGGAAAGCCAAGGAAAACTGACGAGCCAAAAAACATAAAGAGGAAAAGCAGAAACAGTTAACAAAAGCAAAAGTAACAACAACAAAACGAACAAATTCCAAGACCATGGCTTTTGTCATAATTCGTACAGATGCACATACTCCGTACACATGGGGATATTGCATAGACCTTTCTTTTCCTCTTTGCCGTCTCCCCCTTTGCTTTCCGCCTCCCCTGACTTTCCCGCCGCCGCCGCCCGTCGCCGCCCGCCGCCCTCCCTTTCATGCCTCCTCCCCCACCCTTTTTCCCCTTTTCGAAAAAAAGTTGCCGCCGACAGCCGCCCGACATCCTTCTCTGTGTTTAGACATTTACCGTAAACTGGCTGATCTGCGAATAGTATGCATGCACGGCCAACTCCAGGATCCACACGTCGCCAAACACCTCGCCGCCGTCAAAACCACCAATCACCAACAACCGACTGTCATGTAGAATCGCTCCGTGGTAACCCCGGCCACTCGGCGGCAGTCCGTATACCTTGCGCCGGTCCCATACCATGGTCACAAGATTCAGCAACAGCACATCGTTGGAGTACTCGGAGCCGTCGTGGCCGCCCACTACAAACAGGTACGAGCCGATAATCGTTGCCGTGTGCGACAGCCGCCGATAGGCTGTCGGCATGCTGACCGCCCGCCAGATCCGCGTCTCCACGTCATACACCCACACGTCATTGAAGCACTCCCCGCCATCAGAACCGCCAAAGATCACCAGCTTGCTGCCCACCATGTTCGCCGTGTGGTACCCACGTGGCCGCGGCCGCGGCTGCATGTCTCGGCCACTGCTGCCGCTGCCGCCGCCGCCACTGCCGCTACCGTTCGACACCGTAGACGACGCCGCTGCCGGCTGACTGCTACTACTGCTGCTCCCCTTGGGCGGCACCGCCTGCGCCGCACTGATCAGCTTCCACGACATCTTGGCCGTGTCGCTGACGTCTAGCCGCCACACGTCGTTGAGCGCCTGCACGCCATCGCCCCCGCCAAACATGTAGATGCCGTTCTTGTACAGACAGGCCGTGTGTGCTCGCCGTTTCGACGGCATCGGTCGGTCCGTGGCAATCCGCGGCCGCGACCACCGGAACGTCGTCGTGTCGAGCACATACACGTCGTTGTAGTACTCGGGCCCGTCGCCACCGCCAAACACCACCAGCTTCTTGCCCACGGCCGTGCACGTCATTGCCCGCAGCGGCAGCGGTATATCGCCCACCACGGTCGGCCGCCACCAGTAGAACGCGTCAGCGTCCATGACGTACAGGTCATTGAAACATGTCCGCGCGTCACACCCCCCGAAAATGTACACGCTCGATCCGATGAGCGTCGTCGTGTGCGCCCGCAGCGCCGGATGGGACGCCCCCGATACGGGCGCCTTGGACCAGTACATGCCCGATGACGGCGCCGGCGGCACATCGGGCGCCGTCCGGGGGTCCACGAGCTCGGGCAACGCCATATCGTTCGCCTTCCCATCTGTCTTGCCATCTGTCACGGCATGCCGGCCATGGGAACGCGACGCGCTCACGTAGCGAGAGGCCGTCGACGACGGTGCAGGTGAGCTCCCTGTGTGCGGTGCGGGCCGGATGGCAATGGCGGACGTGGACCGCATGGTCATGGTCCGTCTGCCGCCACCGCCACTGCCACCGCCACCGCCACCGCCACCGCTGCCACTGCCGCTACCGCCACTTTCCACAATGGACAAGGCGACAGTCTTGGACGGGACAGGCGACGAATCGCTGCCGGCGGCGGAGGCGCTGAGGTGCGGAGACTGGGTACTAGCGCGGCTCAGGCCTGCGGACGAGGGCGGTGGCGGCGCGGGCGTGTGGGCGTTGGGATTGGGAGGAGGGGGCATAGAGAGGTGGGACGAAGACGGCGATGGGGCGTTGGGTGGAGCAGATGATCCGGAGGATTGTGCTCGTTGGCGGATGGAGGGCTCGGAGGGCTTGCGGCGGCGGTCCTGGCTCTTGGAGGAGAGGTGGCCGGGGGTGTGGCTTCGTATTAAGGGCGGCACGGGAGTGGAAGAGCCGATGACACCAATGACACCACTGCTGGCAGGTCGGGAGGATCCAGCCATGCTCGACGAGCGAGCTCGTTCTTCTCTTCGCCGCTTGTCGTCATTGGTGCGGAAGGCCGGGGGCATGGCGGCTTGCGAGGACGAACCGGTGCCGTCGGAATCGGCAGGTGAGGACAGCTGTTGGGTTTTCAGGGCGCGCATCTTTCGCTGAGGCGATCGAGGAGTCTGCCGGCCTTGATCAGGCATGGCTGGCCACAATCTGGCATCGGCCCAACGCGGCTCTCCCGGATGGCCAAGCAACACGTCGAGGGGGGGGAGGAGGAGGAGGAGGAGGAGGAGGCGTGAGATGGGAAGAAATGGGGGCGAAAGAGAGCAGAAAAGAAGAGGAGGAGCAGAAACCCAAAGAACAGAATGCAGAAACCCAGAAATGGAAGACGAAAAGGGAAACAAAAGTAGCTCTAGTAGTGAGCAAATGGGAAAACAGAGAGAGCGACTAGAAATGCAAGGATCGAATGAGAGACAAGGGCAAAAGCATAAAGAGAGACCAAGGTAGGAAAGCAAGGTAAGATACGAGTAAGGGAAAAAGGGGTGTTTTTCCCGTCCAGGCAAAATATTCCAGGGAGCAATCACAGGCGCAAAACCAAGCATTGCTCCGTACTTGGGGGACTGGCTTTTTGTCTCATGGCGGGGATTGGACAGGTGTCGTACAGGGACCCCCGCCAACAGGAAAGTTGCCTGGACAGACGGTTGGGCGCAGTGGGTGGGTGCAGTGGGTGCAGTGAACGAAGGGCGCTAAGAATGCGCTAGAGAAGCTCGACACGGCGCTAGCTGGCCACTATTCTGCTTCTTCAGCAGCTGTAAGCCGTCCTTCTTCAGGGGTTCCCTACAGAGGACGAGGAGTACGGAGTACTCCGTACGGTGTAAGATACAAGCATGAGCACGAGCACGAGCACGAGCACGGAATATTCCGTACGCCGTACGGTGTGCAAATGTCTTCATCTACCCACACCGCCTACTAAAGGGATGCCATCCGATCTCGTCTCGTGGCCAGAGTGAGATGGCTACGACGTACGTAAGGGAATATAGGCATGTAGGCTATAGCGCTAGGGCTGTGCTTGCATGATAGGGGGACGTCCTGCGACGAGTTACGATTACCCTGACCCGCTAGCGGGAAGCCCCGCTTTCTGCAAATACGAGTAAACATATATAGTAATATCCCCTACAACGATATTTCTATTCACGTACTGAAGCGTCGAAAAGTCTTTCGCGCTTTTGATACTCGCCTCTGCTCCCTGGTCTCGGGAATTCGGACGTCGTGACAATGCCGGCAATGAATGTTTCCGGCGACGGCCAAGGCGAAACAGTGGAGCAGGCGCCCAAGCGGCCCCTAGAGCTGAATAATGAAGCAGGACCACCGACCCCGGTGTCAGCCTCAGTAGTCGCCGACAAGGATGACGAGCACAGACAAAAGAGAGCCAAGGTGGCCGAAGAGGGTTCCGAGGAGGAGCCGGTGGGCAAGAAGCCGCGAGTCCCGGGCGTGGCTCCCATCAAGGAAGAGTCAGCAGTCTTCGATCTGGAAGAGAGATCCCATGCTAACCGATCAACAGGTACCTGATCCAGAATGATGGCAACACAGGGGAGGACGTTGTCGATGACGACGAGGCGGAGGGACGCAGCAACGGCGATGGCGGTGGACGCAAGGGCAAAAAGGCCAAGAACAAGGGCCAGAACAAGGACCGCGACTTTGGTCTGTCCCGGGATGCCGCGCGGTTGTGTGTCTCGGTCGCTCACTCGCCCGAATTCTCTCCGAAGCCGTGCCGTGTCGGTGAGAAGTGCCGCCATCTGCACGATCTGCGCCAGTATCTCAGCGAGGGCCGGCGAGGCGACGTGGACACGTTTGGCGGCAAGTGTCCTGTCTTTGAGACCTATGGCCGGTGTCCTTCGGGATGGAAGTGTCGGTTTGTGTCGAGCCATATGAAGGAGGTGGAGCACGACGACGGCCGCAAAGAGCTGGTGTTGGTGGAGAGGGACAGCCCGGAAAGTCCGGAAAGCAGCTCGGCAGACGACGCAGATGCTCCCGTGGACCTCGACGACGCACGTCCTGGCGTCGTCAACGTGGTGTCCCCTCTGGACAAGCACAACCTGATGCGCAAACGCACGACGCTGGACAAGTCGGAAGCCTACCTCCAGTGGCTGGAACGCGAGACCAACATTGTCAAGAAGATCTACAACAACCCGGTAGCCGACAAGCAGGGCGACGACGAGACGAAACACGTCACGGCCCAAGACTACCGCGCAGAGTTTGTTGACCCGCCCTATCTGCCGTCCGAGAAGCGGCGCATCTACTTTGGCCCCGAGACCCCGACACTGGCTCCTCTGACGACGCAGGGAAACCTGCCGTTCCGGCGGCTGTGTGTCGAGCTCGGCTGCGAGGTGACATACTCGGAGATGGCCCTGGGCATGGATCTCGTGTCGGGCAAATCCTCCGAGTGGGCGCTCATGAAGGCGCACGAGAGCGAGGTGCGGCCGCCACGGTTTGCCCCCAGCAGCGAGTCCCAGCGCCAGCACATTGTGCACGACTACGGGTACGCGCCCGACCGGGACCTGCGGTTTGGCGTGCAGATTGCAGCGAACCAGCCGTGGATGGCCATCAAGGCGACCGAGGCCATGACGCGGCTGTTGCCGCACCTACGGGTCGTCGACATGAACTGCGGCTGTCCCATTGAGCTCGTGTACAAGACCGGCGGCGGGTCGGGGCTGCTCGAGGCACACAACAAGCTGGAACGCATGATCCGCGGCATGAACGCCGTCTCGGGCGAGGTGCCCATCACGGCGAAGCTGCGCATCGGCGTCCGCGACAACAACCCGACAGCACCCAAAGTGATGGAGCATCTGGCCTTTGGCGGACCCGAGACCCGCGACCGTCTGGGCGCGCCCGGCTGTGCCGCCATCACGCTGCACGGGCGCACGCGCAACCAGCGGTACAAGAAACCGGCCGACTGGAGCTACATTGCCGAATGTGCGGCGCTCGTGCGTTCGTACAATGCGGAGCGAGACGCGCTCACAGACACGGTGCGGGAGCCGGACGCGCGCACACAGGCCAACGGCACGCACATGTACTTTTTAGGAAACGGGGACTGCTGCAGCCACGAGCAGTACCAGGCACAGATCGAGCAGTCGGGCGTCGACGCGGTCATGATCGGCCGCGGTGCTTTGGTGAAGCCGTGGCTGTTTGAGGAGATTGCCGTCGGACAGTACTTGGACAAGTCGGCGACAGAACGGCTGGCCTACGTGGAAAAGTATGCACGGTACGGCATGGACGCCTGGGGCACAGACGAACAGGGACTGGGCACGACGCGACGGTTCTTGCTCGAGTACCTCAGCTTTGCGTCGCGGTATGTTCCGGTCGGTCTGCTCGAGTATCTGCCGCCGAGCCTGAGCGACCGGCCGCCGGCCTACCGGTGCCGCAACGAACTGGAGGGACTGCTCTCGAGCCGCAACTACAAGGACTGGATCAAGATTAGGTAAGTGCTCCCAGAGTACGAGTACTTGGAAGTGGTGGCTAATCGTCAGTGAAATGTTCTTGGGCCCGGCCCATCCAGACTTCAAGTTTGTGCCCAAGCACAAGTCCAACAGCTACGAGGGAGAGGGTTAGACAAAAAGTTCCGAACAAGGACTGCAACAGACACAACAGACATTTCCTGATCTATTATGGTGTCTCACGTCTGTATTTTCATACCCTCCGGCCCTCCCTTCTCTTTATGCAACAGGTGATGTACATGTTGGAATTTACAAAGGAAACAGAACGCGTAAAAAGGAAAAAAAGATAAGGACAAAGAAGAAAAATAAGGAAAAAGACAGCACTAGAGGAGACGACGAGAGACGTCTATTCCCAGGAATCCCGGCAGCACGGCCTGACCTGCTCGTGCCCAGCCCCCCATTTCCTCCTTGATTTTTTCGTGGCCACGTCCCATCCACAATCGTAACAGCGTGTCCGAGTTTCCGAGTGTCCCAGTGTCTTGAGTGTCTGAGTCGGCCCGTTTAGTGGGCGGCATGGCCGACATCGCCGCGGTAGCCGATGAGCTTGAACCGACCAATGATCTCACCGACGGTGAAGAAGCCGATGCACTCGGCAGCGATGACGCCACCAGCGGCCAGCTGGGCGGGGCTCAGAGTGCGTGCCCGCTGCAGGACGGTGGCCGGCGACTGGACAAACTTGAGCGAGCCGGGGTTCTGCACCTGCTTCCAGGCGTTCTGGAAGTATGACTGGAACACCTCGATGGAGCTGAGAGGTTAGAGAGAAGAGAGAAAAAGAACTGTCTGGAGAACCTACGGAGGAGACATCTTCTGGCCCTGGAAGACGAGCCGGGACAGCTCAAGACCGACGCGTGCATAGTAGACGACGAAAGGAGTGTAGCCTGGCTGTTAGCGAATGATGGTTCCATCGAGGTGAGATATACACACTCTCGGCAAAAGCAATGAGCTTGCCGCTGCGGCCACCGACACGGCCGAGGGCCGTCGACAGGCCGCGGGCAGCACCGGCAAGGGCGGGACCGGCAGCGGTGGCGACGCGCGAGAGACCCTGCGAGGCCTTTGCGGTGACGTCGGCAGCAGCCTGTCGTGCCTTGGCGGCGGCGTCTGTTGTGGAGGTGGAGCTGCTGGACTGCAGCCGACGAGGGGCCGAGCGGAGGGCCTGGCGTGTCGGCGCAGATATTGTGGAGGGGCGCAGCAGCGGGCGCATAGCGACGGAAGCCATGGCGAAAGATTGGAGATCGAGGAATCGAGGAATCGAGGGCGAATCAAAAAAAGCGCACTCGAATCGCAATTGACGCAGCTGTAGAACAGGAACGCCTAATTCGACAGACAAACGGAGCGGAGAGGGACAAGACAAGGACCGACGACCGGGCGAGACGGAGCAGAGGACGGACCAGGGAACGGAACAGGAAGGCGGGCAAGTCGTTGTTTTTTTTGTCAGGAGAGAAAATCGTGGGCGAAAATCTGCACGGCTAAAAAAATAGCTCGGGAGATGTCGCTGCAGCGGTTCTTGTGGACATTCCGGTAACCCGACCAATCAGAAGCCGGAAATTCACGGAGCTGTGGGCAGCCAAAAACCAATATTCCTGTGTATCATTTTTCTACGACATTCTTGTCCAGATGCCTCTCCAGAGCCCAATTCGCGTCCCCTACTCGGTACAGTGCTGCCCAACGACCTCAATCGACCAGTCACAACGCCAACGCCTGGTTATTTCGATATTTTCCTCGATATTTTCCTCGACATTTTCCCCGACACTTTCCTCGATATTTTCTCGTCATTATCCTCATCTCCTCTTCATCATCTCCTCCTCTTCATCTCCTCCTCTTCATCTCCTCTTCATCTCCTCTCCCCTACGTCAAACTCTGGATCTGCACCTTGATGGCTCCCGTAGTCGGATCCGACGACGTACGGAACGCCTCAATGGCCTCCTCAATGGGGAACCGATGCGTCACCAACGGCTTCAGATCGATCAGCCCGCTCTGCACCAGCCGGATCGCCCGCGGCCACGTGTTGCAGTAGCGGTACTGGAACTGCAGGTCGACCTCGCGCACGCTTGCCCGCATGAACGGAATGCGCATCTCGTTGCGGCCCACGCCAATAACAAACACCCGCCCACCAAACTGCACCGCCCAGACTGCCGACGCCACGCTGCTCTCGACACCCGTGCAGTCCACCGCCAGCAGCGGCTCCGTCCCCTCAAAGCCTTCTTGCACAATGTGCTGCGCCGTCCGCTCGGCCACCTCGTCCAGCGTCCCCTTGCCGCCCACGTTGCCGCCCACCTGCACCGTGCGCAGTCCAGGCACGAGCTTGCGCGCAAACGCCAGACGGCCGGCATCAATGTCTGTGATCACCAGCGGACACGCACCCGCCGCCCGCGCGCACATGGCCGTGATCAGGCCAATGGGGCCGGCACCGCAGACGAGCAGCGGATCGCCCAGCGACAGACGCGCGCGCTGCAGGCCCGCAAGCGCCACGCTCAGCGGCTCCAGCATGGCACCCTCCTCATACGACATGGTGTTGCCGATGCGGTGGCACCACATGCCTGGGTGGTTGACGTAGCGGCGCAGCAGGCCGGGGACGGGCGGCGTCGACAGGAACAGCACCTTGTCGCAGCCATTGTAGCGACCCGTCAGGCACGGCACACAGGCACCGCAGATAATGTTGGGCTCGACGGCCACGCGGTCGCCCACCTTGTACGGCTTGCCATTGGCGTCTTGGGCACCGTCGGGGTGTACGGCGACGATCTCGCCTGCCGACTCGTGGCCCAGGACATGGTCGCCCGTCACAATCATGGGTCCGATGCAGCCATGTTTCCAAAAGTGCACGTCCGAGCTGCTGGTCAGCCTGTCTCTGTCGTCATTTGTCTTTTGTCCTTTGTGGTTGCTCACCCGCAAATGCCTGTACTGCGAACGGCCACGGACACCTCACCCGGCTTCAGGTCCTTGCCGGCCTTGACACTCTCCAGCGAAGGCTCAGCTGGCGCAACCCATAGGTCGTGCTTTGTGTTGGTGTACACGCCAATGTTGGCTTTGACTGCCTTCGATGACATGGTTACGTAAGCTATATTCTGTAAGAACGTAAGAAGAACGGAAGAGTAAGAACGAAGATCAAAGCAAATTTGCTCGAAAGAAACAAGAAACAAGAAACAGCAAACACTGCTCTCGACGGGGCCTTAAATCTTACACAGCACGAGCGGGGTCGAGCATCGTAACCCCAACTCCCCGGGATATTTCTGTCAAAAATAAGACTAACCCACGTCCGAACCGGAGGTGGATCAAGTTGCTCACGCGCCGCTACTTCCCAAGACGGGTACCTACACGATGACCGGAGTTTACCCGGGGAATATCGGCTAAAGGCCCGACACGGCTTCTGCTCTTCTGCTACTAGACGGTATATCACGACAGCTCTCCTCGTATTATAGCATAATAGGCTATTTTCATGTGTAAATTCACGCACAGCTGCCTTTTTTAAAAGAACACATGGGCAATAAAGGCTCGTATTCATGAGCTGATGACATACGGATAATTCTTCCAGACCGTCCAGACCATGCAAAAGACACATTGACACCAGACAATGGCAAATCTCGGCTCAAGATGATCCCCTCTCCCGAGTTCCCCGAGTTCGTCCTCGCCCCCCCGACTTATTCCCCACTCTCCACACAACCTCTACTCATATCGTACTCTCTCCTATCTACCGCCGTCTTCGTGCTCGCGCACTGTTGGGAAACCGCAGCGGCAACGCTAGCTTGGCCACGTGGCTGACTCGGTCGTCCGTCTTGACCACTTTGATCCGCGCTCCAATCTCGCTAAAGTACTGTGTCATGTGCTGCTGGTCCAGCTTCAGGTCTTCCCGCAGGTCGTACATGTCCACCTCGAACCCGTCCAGGATGCACGCAAACGCACAGCAGTGCGTCATCAACAGGTCGGCATGGAATTTGCGCAGTGTTCCGTTGTCCGAAAACCGCCGCCG
Source organism: Dryadomyces quercus-mongolicae (assembly GCA_002215975.1). Classification (NCBI taxonomy): domain Eukaryota; kingdom Fungi; phylum Ascomycota; class Sordariomycetes; order Ophiostomatales; family Ophiostomataceae; genus Dryadomyces; species Dryadomyces quercus-mongolicae. Next base: position 553,446 of record NIPS01000037.1, on the reverse strand, counting down.
GATATGCTCCACAATCACTTCCGGCACGCCGTCCATCGTCTCCCGCAGCTTGTCTCGTGGCGGCTGTCGCTTGGTCCCGCGCTCCCGCCCCGGCCGTGCGGCTTGCCAGTACAGAATTACCCAGTACAGGTACCGCAGCAGCCGTAGCTGTTCGAGCCCGTCCTCGCGCGCCGCCACCTGGTTGACCCGCTGCGCCACGTACCGCGAGAACAGCTGCAGCTCTTCGCCTGCCCGCACCTTTTCCTGCCAGTCGCGCACCGGCACCGCCGCCAGCGTCTCTGCCCCAATCATCTCCGACGCCACGTACACGTCCTGCACGTCCTCGGCGTCAAAGTTGCCCCGCGGCACCGGCTTCGCCTTGTCCACTGCCTCCTGCAGCTCTTCCCGCGTCGCCATGCCGGCCGTCGCCGTCTTCATGGCCTGCAGCTGTGCGTAGTCGGCCGCGTTCATGGCCACGGCATCGAACCGCCCGTCTTCGTTGCGCGTCCGCGTCGAGATGGCGTTCTCCGTCAGCGACTGGATCGCCTTCTTGGCCTTCTTCGTGCCAAACGTCTGGCCCAGGTTGTTGCGCAGATTCATCATCGACTGGCCATTAGCACTTGTACCCATTTTTGTTTTCGTCCGTACATGTACATACCTCGTTGACGGTCACGCCGCGCATCTCGTCGTCCGACGCTTCTCGTGCCCGCACGCTTCCTCGGATCACCATCTTCTTGGCCTCTACCACCTGTAGTTTCCCCGTGGCCGGGTCGAACACGCCAATGTAGTGCCGCAAGGCGCCGCCCGTGCTCTTCGTCTTGTCTTCCTTGCCTGTGTAGTTCACCGTGTGGTGGGAGGACGAGTGCAGCAGCATTTCTGTTTCTGCCGAAGGTGGTGCTGGCCGGGATCGCTTGGAAAGCGCGGCCTTGCTCGTCTGGGCGAAACTGTCAAACTCGATGGCCTCCGGAACCACCAGCCCGGGTGTCGTAGCTATCAATGTATGGTCAGATAGAGCTCCCAGAGAGCTTCCCTGATAGACCAGAAACATACCTATTACCGGAGCCGAGAACTGCGGATGTACAACTCCCGTCACCTGGAGCGTCTTGGCTGTTCCCAAGGACGCATGCTTATGCTTGCTGGAAGACTCCTGGATCGTCACTTTCTTCTTCTTCTTGGTCTTGGACCCATCTGCCGGTGCAGTGTCCCGCTTCCTCTTCTTCCCCGTATGGTCTACCATTGTTTTTGTCGTCTGCACAGCGGAAGGCATCGTGAGCAGGCCTGCCGAACACAAAAGAGCCTGCCAACGTTACTGGGACCGGGAAAAATTTCATGGTCCCCACTGAAGAGCGTTGAATTCCGGCAGAAAAAAAAAAGGCGGTAAAATATTTGCAACTGTCATGTGACCTTGAACGTGATTTCCTCCACGTGACATTGACGTCAGAAGAATTTCGACCGGGGCGCTTACTCCGTAATGCTGGCAGCTACAGGTAACTGTGCGCGTGCGGGGTTTCTCGGATAAACAGTCGGTGCGCCCTTAGGGCACACACTGAATCCAAGATACGTGAATATCTTTTCTCGTTTGCTTTTTGGGATTTCCATTTTCTCTCTTCTCCTACCAACCTCAACAACCAACCGATCAATTCTCATCCGAACAAGTGAGTGTTTTTTCCCTTCCCAGTTGGCAAGAAGAGTCAATGCAAGGCAATTTCTTTTGTCTGCGGTAGACTTTTTGCCAATCACTTTTTTTCTTTTACCCACTCTCGACTAACATCCAACAGCTGTTCAAGATGAGAGCCAAGTGGAGGAAGAAGCGCGTCCGAAGACTCAAGCGTAAGCGGAGAAAGATGAGGGCGAGATCGTAAGTCTTCTGTTTGCCTGTACTTGTTGCCTCGCTCCTACTAACTGCCCAGCAAATAAACGCCTTCCAACAACGCGACCTCTTTCAGCTCTGCACCTCACTCCGCATAGCAGAGACTAGCTGAACTACAAACCAGCTGCTACGGACACTCTCTGCATGGCAAATCCGCAGACGAGCTGCCGGCTTTCGACCAGGAAGAGCAATTGGACACACTTCACCGAGCCAGCTGTCACCAGCCATCGGTCATGGGGGTCCCTTGCAAGATATGGGAAGAAGGACGGCAATTCTTTTTGCAGTGAGGCAGGCTCGCAGGCAGAGCTGACGCTTCTGGGCAAATGCATGGACGTCGCAATGTTATCAGCAAAGGAAGGGTTTAAGGACTACTTTCGCTGCAAGGAAGCTTTACCCTCGCAGACGACACAAATTTTTTTGGTAGTGTGACAGACAAAAAATCGAGCAGTATTGCTTCCTTGAAAAGATGTGTTTTTGCCTGTGTAAAAATTTAAACCCCATAACAATATGAGTACATGTGCGTCGTCTAGACTATGCAGTATCCGGCACCAAGCCCTGTCGCAGCCAGTCTGGTACATACGCTCTGACCAACACGGCCTTTTCATTCTCGTCCGTCCCGTCGGCGCCCTTCCATTTCATCACAAACTCTCCAGGTGTGTGATGCCTGCTGGTCGTCGTTGGTGCTGTCGTTCCTGCTGCTGCTGCCGCCGCCGCCGCTTCCTCGGGCAAGACAATGTCGGTCATCGTCTCGAGTCGACACAGCGCCAGGCCAATGTTGCCGACGCCTGCCAGCCACTTGCCGGCGCTGCGGCCCTTTCTGCCAGCCCGGCTGATGCTCGTCTCGGGCGGCACCGACCCCGCGAGGTCAAGACATGTGCCCTGGCCCGGCCGCGGTTCCGGACGGTAGGCGAGGTCGGCCGACGACGTCAACGAGGCAATGATGCCGGCCATGTCGGGTCCCATGGGAAACACTTCGCACGGCAGGATGCGCTTGCGCACGACGCCGCGGTGACGTGTGCGGATGGTCAGTTCCTGGCCCACGTAGCAGCCCTTGTGGAAGTCGATGCCGCCCATGAGGTCCATGTTGCTCTCGAGCGGCAGCGCTTGGCCCTGCAGGATCTCGCGCTGGCCCTCGGCCACGCCCAGCAGGTAGCGGTGAATGCGGTAAGCAGACTCGTCGACGGTGTTGACGGCGAGGGCAGGGGGAGGAGCCGCTGAAGAGGGACCCGTGCCTGGAACAATGTACCGCCAGCCGAGACCCGGAGCACGCGAGTCGAACATCTGGATGATCTCCTGCCGCGGATCTCGGCCGGTCCGGGCCTCGGCGTCTGATCCGGCGCCCCAGGCATGCCAGACGGCCAGCTCGTCGACGTCCAGCAGCCGCACGTCGAACTTGGCCCGCAGCTTGTAGCGGCGGATCTGGCGCTCGAGAGCAGGGGCCTCGTCGGCGTCGACCTCGACGAGAAAGGCCGAGTGGTTCCCGTCGGCTGCCGCAGACAAGGACGACGGCAGGGGGCTCAGGGTGTCGCGGTACACGAAGACGTCATGCAGCACGCGGCCCTGGGCATTGAGGAAGCCGCTATAAAAACCGTGGCGGTCGGCAAAACCGCTGACAATGTTGGAAGTCGTCCTGCCCTGCAGGTATTTGGCGGCTTCTGGACCGGCCACTGAGATGAGCCGGCGCGAGGTGAGACGGGCCACGCCAGATGCTGGAGGGGGCGGAGGTACTCCAGAGGTGCTGCTGCCCCCATCAGTGCTGGAAATGCTGCTGTCGCCGCCGCTGCTCAACCACCGGGTCTGTCGCCAGGTCTGCCGGCATCGCCAACAGCAGGAGAGACCACCTGCGGCTGCTCGGGAGGCGAGTACCGGCCGAGCCACAGCCCGTAGCGCTGTGCTCATAGTTTCGTGTCACAGGAGCCGAAAAAGAAGATTCCGCCTATGCTGCCAGGCTCGTCGATGCCTCGAATGGGTCGCGTGATACCAGAGGAACGGAAAACAGACATCGCGGAGGACTCGTAAAAAGACGAGGCTTAGTAAGCAAACAGCTGACCTAGCTGGCCGTCTGCCAATCATGTCTCACAAAATACGTACCCGTACTCCGCACGCCGAACTCCGTACGCATACCGAATGGTGTGCTATTCTCTTCCGTCTTCTCCTCTCTTTTCTAAGTTCATACATACACTTCAAAACGCCCAACGATGCCACCCCGTGTCGAAAACCGCCTACCCCATGTTTTTTTCCCTTCTTTTTTTGCCATATCCAATGAATATTTCTTTTTGCTATTGTCTGAACAGATTGAGTGAAGATGCGTCTCGGGGTAGCAACAAATCAAAACGCCTTTGTGTGTAAGATGACCCGGCTTTTTTCTCCTCTCTCTCTCTCCCTCTCTCTCTCTCTCTCTATACAACCTGTGCTGTGCCTCGTCGCTTCGGATTTGCCCGTCCTGTCTGCCGCTTCTTGCTGCTGCTGCTGCCACCGCCCGTCTTGGACTTGCTGTCCGTGCCTTCAATAAAGCGGAGCAGCTCGTCAATGGACCGCGAGTCCAGTGCCGGCTTGCCAGCCGCCGTGTTCTGGGCAGCAGACGTGCTGCCGGCAGCTGAGCCGGCCGTGGCCAGACCGTTGCCCGTGGCCGCACCCACAGCCGAGCCGGGCGTGCGCGTAGGGAAGCGAATGCCAGCCCGCAGACGACGAGCCTCGAGGTCCTTGGCGTGCTTGGCAATGGACACGGCGTTCTGGGTGAGCTGCTCAAGCCAGCTCTCGGCCTCCTTGGTGTTCTTGTCGTCGGCGCCCAGCTCGCTGAGGAAGATGTTGTAACTCTCGCGCATCTTGTGGACGGCGCCCTTGCTGTCCTGGTCGAGGGCCAAAGCCTGAGCCAGCTGGAAGAGCAGCGTGGCCGAGTTGAGCGAGGCACGGCCAAAGACGCGCTCCGACACGCGCAGCGACTCCTCGAACCACCGCCGCGACTCGTGGTAGGCCTTCATGCTCTGCAGCATGACAGCTGCATTGTTGACCGTCGTGATCACGTCCGGGTGGTTGGGCCCGTACAGCACGCGCCACAGCCGCAGGGCGTGCTTGGCATACTCGAGGGCGACGGCACTCTTGCCCTGCTGGTGCAAGAACAGCGCGAGGTTCAAGTAGTCCAGCAGCGTCTCCTGGCTGTCGACGCCGACGACGCGCTCTGACACAATGATGGCCTTGCGGGCCAGCTCGACAGCCGCATCCTTGTCGTCCATCTGATAGTACAGCATTGACAGGGTGTGGTAGGCGTGCGCCACTTCAGGGTGCAGGATGCCGTAGATCTGCTCGTGCAGCGACAGCGATTCCAGCAGCAGTTCCTGACCGATCTTGATCTGGTTCTGCGAAATGGAGATCTTGCCGGCCTCCATGGCCTCTTCGGCCAGTGCACTGCGCGGACCCGAATCCTTGACTACCGGCACCACGTTGACAATATCGTCTGCTGCAAACGTGTGTGCCGCCCGTGCCGCCGCCGCTGCCCGCGCCTCCGAGTCGTCTGACGACGGCGACCCGTCACGTGCCGCCTTGTTCTTCTTCTTCTTCTTGCCGCCCTCGCCATTCGTCGCGCCGTTCGTGCCGTTCGCGCCGTTCGTCGTGTCATTCGTAGCGGTCGTACCGTTGGCGGCGCCGTTCTTGGCCTCGGCCGCCGCCTCGGCCGTGAAAATGTAGTTCTTGCTCAGAACCTGCAGACCAAGCTTGAGAGCCACCTCACGCAGCAGCTGCAAGTGGCCCTGCAGCTCCGTGTGCCAGTTGGCCGGCAGCGTAAAGCAGAAGCGCCGAACCGTTTCGGCCTCGATGGCCTGCCGCAGGCTCGCGGGCGTGACCTGAGCAAAGGCCAGGTCGGCATCGCCATACAGATCCCGCAGCGACTGGTCGATCTCGGCCGTCGGCTGGGCATTGAGGTCGGCACCGAGCAGACAGTTGAGCAGATGGGCGACGGCCGGGGCGCTCAGAGGCAGCGGCAGGTACCGCAGGTACTTGGCCGAGACGTGCTTGAAGGCACGGGAGATGATCTCGCGCAGGGCGACTTCGTAGAGACACTGCAGACGCTGCTGGTCGCGGCTGAGCTCGGCAACGCGGCCGAGATAGCGCATGTTGATACCGCGCTTGTGCATCAACTGACTCAGCGACTTGCCGTCCATGGGGAAGCTGATTTCCGACTCGTTGAGGTCCGAGATCAGCGACGGGATGGCCACGTCGCGCAGGTACTGGCAAACGGCCCGCACGTCCTTCTCGTCGGCCGTCTGCTGCTCCTTCTCCTCGTCCGTCTGCGGGACTTGGCCGCTGAACACGTCAGGGTTGAGAGAGAACTTGAAGTCGGACACGTCGATGCGGTCCAGCTTGTCGGCCTCCTTGGCTGTGGCCTCGACCTCCTTGGACTCTGTCTCCTTGGCCTCCGTCTCCTTGGCCTCCGTCTCCTTGGCCTCCGTCTCCTTGGTCTCCTTGACGGGAGCCTTGGTCGTTTCCTCAGACTCTTCGTCTGATTCCTCCTCAGACTCAGACTCCTCGGACACCTCCTTCGTTTCCTTGGTCTCTGTCTCCGTCTTCTTCGTTTCCTCCTTCGTCTCCGTCTCCTTGGCCTTGGCGGCTTCCTCACGTTGCGTGGCCCGCTTGGCAAGCTCGGCGTCCAGCCACTCACGCATCTTGAAACGCGAGTAAATGTCAATCAGCTCCGGACGCAACACCGTCATGCGGTGCGGGTAGGCCGTCTCGCCCGTCGCCTTCTCCGTCTCCTCCTGCCAGGAAATGTCCAGAGGCGTGATGCGGTACAGATCCAGAACATATTTCCGGCCGTCTGTGCCCATCAGGCCCTTGGTCTCGACACTGCCCTCCAGCTCAAAGCGCTTGCCATCCTTGTCCCAGACGGCGTGACGCTTCACGTTGATGGCCTGCGACAGCTTCGAGAAGGGCTCCACAAAGCGCTCGTCGGCGGCCACGATATCCTTGCCGTCCACAGCACCATAGTCGATCTGGTTCTCGCCCGGCTCACGCTGCTTGAAGATGCCCGGCACCAGACTCTGGCCGACAATGCGCTTGCCAAGGTAGTCGACAACGACAGTGCCAGGAGAATACAGGCCCTCAATATCGAGCTGGTTCACCCGGCGAGCGCCAGCAGCGTCCTTGCCCGTGGCCACGCGCGCAGCCTCGTCGCCGCCCTCGGACGTGAAGCTGCCGACGCCGTCGGCGCCGTACGAGAAAAAGATGTTGTTGTACACATAGATCTGAGCATCGCGGCCCTCGGTAGGGTTGAGGGGCCCGATCTCGCCGTTGGCGACGAGGATGGCACCGCGCGTGGCAGCGTCAATGTAGTCGGCAAACACCTTGGACACGAGACGTTCGCGGAAGATGCGGTCCTGGACGGTCTCGCGCGGCAGCTCACGTGCCGACTGGATCTCCTCGTTCCAGTCGCGCAGGTTGTCTACGTTCTCGGCGCCCGAGATCAAAAAGGACTCCTGGGTGCGGGTGATGTCGGCGCTGTGGGAGCAGGACGGCGCAGAGGGGGCCGGGACCAGCCATGGAGCAGCCGGGATGGCATTTGTGATCTGGAAGGTCGACAGGGGGTCCCGACGGCTGTTGTACTCCTGCAGCTTGACAAAGCTGGCGGCAAAGGAAGGGGAGAGCTGCTCGATCAGAGACAGCAGGGAGTGGGCCGAGTGGGCTTTGGGTGCAGGTCGCGGGGCCGGGTCGAACTTGGAGTTGGACGACTTGTTGACATAGAAACCACCGACGTGGGAGGTGATCTGGAACTGCTCGCCCTCGTTGGTGGTGACAATGAGGTACAGCAGGTGACCCTTTTGGCGCAGGTGGGCCGGAGGTGGGTTCCAGGGCGAGAGCTGAATGGTCTTGACCGTTTTGGGTGCAGGAGGATCGTCAAGAGCAGGGCGGGGGAGAACCGCATCGAGGTCTGCAGGAGCGGAGAAGTCCACCTCGACGGGGGCCAGTTCTGCGGCAGCCGTGGCCTCAGCCGTGACGCTGTCGAACAGAGACAGGCCAGACAGAACGCCGTGAACAGGGTCCGGACGGTCGCCAGCAGCCCCGATCAGATCGCGTATGCGGATGACATGAAGACGAGCCTCCTTCTCAGTGTAGGGGTCCTCGACGACGTGGATTTCGGCCTCGGGGGTGAGGTCCTTGATCTCGGAGATCTGACCGAACTCGTTGATCCGTTCGCCGTTGTATTCGAGATGGAAGCACGAATAATGGTGGGCGGCCGGAGAGTCGATGATGGATTGGCGGACCTCGCTGACCTGTTCATTGGAGTAGATCTGATTTGTTAGAAAGAGAAGAGCGTCAAGAGCGACGAGAACCCACCATGATCGACAACTTCTCAGACGAATGAGGAAGCACAATGGTAATGTTGAACAGAGAATCTGCCAAAGTCAGGCACGTGTGCAGATCCAAAAAAGACAGGAATCCTACCTTCAGGCGCCTGCTCGCCAGTCTCCGTCTCTTCCGGGGCGGCAGTCTCGGCCACCGGCTTGCTCTCTTTTGACTCTCAGCAAGTGTCCCGTGCCCATTCTGCCCATTCTGTCCGAGATGGTAAATACTCACCAACAGCATCCGGCGAACCTTCTGGCCGGTCCGAAGCAGTCGCCATTGTCCAGACGGGCGGTGTTGGCTACCGGCTGAGACGAGGACGTCTTGTCCGTGTATGGGGGCCCAATTGGGTTGTTGTAGGTGGGCTGTCTGGGTCGAGACAAGCCAAAGATCGATCGAGGGTCGGAGAGCCGAATCAAAGCTGCAGATGTCTGGCAGTCGACTCGACAAGTGAAAAAGTAGGAGACAGGAGTGCAGTAGAAGATGCTCCGGAGGTCAATGCTAGCCGGGAATCAGAAATGAATCTGGTGGCGGATGCCCTTGCTGAATGCTAAAAGCAAGAAAATAGGAAAATAACGAAAAAAAAGTAAAGAAAAGAACCAAGGAAAGAAAAAGATAGTAATACACCTTTTTGATCCCAAGACCCCAAGAGATATGCCCCAAAAGAAAATGTCCACAAACCCAACCAGGTAAACTGAAACTGGGAACTTGAAAGAATAGAAAATGTAAGGATCAGAGCAAGCGTACTGGAGTACGAGAACGGAGGTTGATAGTTTGCTCGTGAGACTTTTTTTTTTAGTTACCGAAAAAAATATATCATGGAAAATAGAGAACCGAAAAAACGGGACCGCATGAAAGCCGCTGTTGGTGGCCAATCAAGCCAATGGGAAACCCGAAAAGCCGAGAAAACGGGCAGCCAAGGCAAACTGTACAGGTATTACGAGAAGGCAGTCCTTTCTAAGATACCTACAGCTCGGGCTTCGCGGTTTCTTCTCCAGCAAAGTACGGGAGTTGGCGGAGGCTCCCCATATTTTTTGTGTGCTAGAACGCAACCCTACGGCGAAATTTTGTCAGGCGAAAACTCGAACCCGCCATTGGTGGCGTAGCCAATCACGGCGAAGTGGCTACAGCCGGGTGGCCGAAACACGCTAGGCCGCATAGGGAAACAAATAAACAAGCGGGCCCATAACATCGCTTGTTTCGTGAAGCTTCACTGGGTACGGAGTATGGAGTAGACACACCAACATTCACTACAAACGAGCCGGCCCCTCAACAGCTACTCACAGTATCTTACCTCTGCTAGTATTGGCATATCACCGGTATCTGCACCGTTTGACCTGCTACGCTTACTCTTTTGAACTATTGTTTGCTTCATTCTCAGTTTGTTTTCAGGGGGTTTGGTCGCGTGCTTGGGAGGATCTCATCTATACTACTGATCACACCCTACAGAGTATTGGATTATTCTTTCATTGGCTTGGTGCCCATCCTGCACGAACCATGACCGGCTTATGACAGGAAACATTCTTCCATCATGATTACAGAATCCGTTACCGAAACATTGTTTGCGGCCTGCCGCCGGGACGACCGCGATTTCCTGCCGTCCTTGGCTCAGCGGGACGCCGCCAATGCCGCCCAGCCCTGGACGGCCACACGATGTCATCGCCTTCTGCGGCCACTGCTGTCGCACCTGACCGCCCTCCGCAAGGTGGAGGCGAGGCTGGCGGCCAAGGCGACGGGCGACGATGGACAGCGGCCGCAGTCGCAGGAGAGTGAGCGGCAGGACGGGCTCGCTGTCACTCGCAAGCGCGTACGCTATACGTACTCTCTCAAGGGCATGCAGAAACGGCGCCAACCGCAGGTCGACCGGCAGTCGAGCGTGCAGGCCGACTGGAAGCAGCAGCAACACCAGCAGCAGAAGCAGCAGGCCGGCCGATATACATGTCCAGGCGAAGTCGTGGTGCCAACACCAGTCTTGAACCGAGCCACCAAACGGAAACGATCCTTCTCTGTTCCTTCGTCGCCCATTGAACGACACACGGCCACGTTGGCTGTTGAGGCTGCCCGGACAAAGTACAGCAGCAGCCGAAACATCTTTGGCAGCAGGTCCGCCATGAAAGACGAATGGGCCCGTCTCCGGACAGCCACGCCAAACGAGTGTCACCAGCCGTACGAGTGCATCTTCCGGGCCGTCGACGCCCTGCTGCACGCCACATCTGTTTCGTCTGCCTCATCCAAACAGCCGCGGAGCCTGCTCGCCATGTGTCTGCGCAAAGTGCCCCAGTACACGGCCGCCTACGAGGCTCAGGAACGCGAAGAAGCACTGCAGCGCGGCGACCTGCCACCGGCCTCGTCGGACATCTCCTTCTCCGTCTACAGCGATCTCGAGTCTTTTGGCCACGGCGCCACCGGCTGGCCACACCTGCGCACTGTCGTCCGCGCTCACGCCATCGACCTCGTCGCCACCGCCTGTGCCGAGGGCCTGCTCCGGCCCGCCTTTGTGCGGCTCCTGATCCGCTTCTTGGCGCGCGCCGCGGCCTACGACGAAGCCGAGAGCTTGCTACGGGCATCGCTTAGTCATCACACCACCATACCAGAGCCGGCCGACGGGATCGACAGCGTCTTTTCCGCGACAGACGGGTCGCGGTCACTCTGTCTACTGGCCGAGTACACGGAAGAGACAGGCCGCTGGTCGTGTCTGTTCCAGCAGCTGGCCGAGTTCCTTGAGTCCGGCCGGCTGCCCAGTGCCTGGCTCTCGACGCGGGCGCTGCGCGGCGTCTGGGAACGCGTCATCCGCGTGTCGTCCAGCAGCCATGCGGGCACGGGCGTACACCGGGCAAGTCTCGCATTTGCCACGGCAGCCATGACACGGCTCATCTACGCACAGCCGGCTGCGGACCCGGCTGTCTGCCCGGCTCCCTGGAAGGCCTTTCCTACGCTAGTCAGCGTCTTAGGCAATCTTGCGGCCGTGGCGATTCTCCAGCAAGAAGCGGTCGTGGACGCGGACACGGTGGCGGTGCCGGGCCAGAGACAACTGGCTATCTTGGTTGAGGCCTGTCTGGCCGGCGAGCAGACGACGAGCCGGCGGGGAAGAAAGAAGAGGACATCGGCCGAAGAGGAGCCAAGCATCGCAGCGAAGCGGCTGGTCTTGCATCTGGCTCGGTTCTTGTCGGGTTTCCGAGAACACGACGGCCAGGCGGACTTCGCTTTCGAGTCGGCCGCCGGAGCAGACCAGCAGAAGTCGCTGTACGATGCGGCCATGACGCTGATTGTGTCTGTGGCCCAGAGCTGTGGACGTGGTGCAGCAGCTACGCCAGACGCCAAGCCAGCGCGTGGCTACCTTTCCGAGCTGTGCGCACAGGCCGTGGACCCTCTGGCCAGCTGTTTTTCGCCCGACGATGATGACGACCGGACCCAGCGGATGTTGGCAGACGGAGCTTTTCTCTTGGCCAGCCGGACAAACGATCTGCGGGATCTTGCGTTTGCCGAGAGTTTGGGGGCCCGGAAGATGCCACTGGGACGCCGAGCGACGTCGGCATCTCCGGCGGTGCAGAAACCGTCTTCGGGGCCGGCCACGCCGACAGCATTGTTTGCCGGGTACCGGTGGGAAGAGGGCATCAGCGAATGGGTCATTGCGAGTGCCAGTCCTGCGCCAGCTGGCCGGCAGAAGACAACAGCGCAGTCGTTATCGGGAATGTCGCCAGCAAGTGTTTCAGAGGACGACGACGACGACGATGACGATGATCTCTTACAGTCTGTGATGCGCCGTAGCCCATCACCCGAATGGATCCCACCGGCAACGAAGCGGCTCCGGCACGGACGGCACGGGCGACGCAGCTGGCCCAGTGAGGAGGGCGGCAGGCAGACGATATTGAGTCTTGTTTCAGACGGCGAAGATGAGACGGGGGACGGGGAGGACAGCTACGACGAGATCAGCCTCAACACCCATGTTGCGGCTCCTAGACGGGAGAGGCGGAGGCGGAGACGCACGGCGCCGGCCAAGACGATCCTGTGGGCCATGGACTCGGTCAGCGACGACGAGCTATGTCTGTGACGGTGGGCCTGAGGAGCAGCCTCATGGGTCATGATAATAATAGCAGCTCTGACTCGTCAAGGGCTCGTCAAGCTAGACGGAAACGCGCGTGTTTCGTGCGGTTGAGCCATGACAAGGCCAAGGCAAGAAGTCTGCGGAGTACAGAGTACGAGAATACTTTTATAAAGTTCAAGACAGATAAGGCGGACGTGTGGAGGTCTCGGAGGGTGACGTATACACGTCCATGTGTCAAGTTGAAGAGACAGGGGAGGGGTGTGGACAAGGTTTGGCAAGGCTTGATAACGGTTGTACAGGGGGATGAGCGGTTTATGATTTGCAAAATATTGGCAAATATGGAGTATTGGGACATTGGGACATTGGGATACGGAGTATTGGAATTGGCATTGGCATGGAAGATATTTTGGACAGCGGGTAGCGAGACGATCAGGTCCGTGAACACAAACATTTGTTGTTACAGTCCCCCTTTCTTTTTAGTATTACGGAGTATGTGCCTCAGCATTTCATGGAAATTACGTCTTCTATGCCCGTGTGTCGAAAAGCACGGGTTGAAACTCGCTTAATGTTCCTAGTTCTGCTACCACGTCCCTGCTGAAACTGGTGTCTGCTGTTTCCACTCAGAGAAACGCACATCGTTTCTCCTACGCTTTCACACTGCCAGAAGTGGTCTGCTTTCGTTTGGCAAATAGGAGCCAATTCGATTACCACGTAGCACAAAGGAAGAGCCGGGTGAGAGCCGAATGCCTTGCGTCTGGGGTCTGGAGCAGCACGCAAGTGCGAGTGCCGCGAAGATGTGCGAAGCTCATGCCACTTATGCATCATCCACTTTGTGTTCCTCGATCACGGCCACGGCCACGGATGACAGATGACGTTCCATGCATTGTACGAGGATCAGAACCAGACGGACAGGACATCCAGAGTTGTGATGTTTCCAGGCCATCAGTGGAGTGCATCCACCGACGTTTTCTGTTTTGCCCACTGGAAAATCTGGGTCATCGATCCTGATGAGAGGATCCCAAACTTTGACTTTTGCTGACATCAGAATTTGCTCTTGTTTGGTAAGCAGGTTCATCTTGTTGGCGTTTCAGCAGTGTCACGAGGCCACGTCTCGTCGTCATACAGCAGTCCAAGTGCCACTTCCAGAAGGCCGTCGGCGTGACTGCTAGATGCTTGTAGTCTGTACAGATGCTGCTGTACTCGTACAGAGTCAGCACCCTGTGTGCAGATGCAAGACAGCGGCCTGGACTGAGGCCGCAGGACATCAGGATCTTTGGGAAAGTTGCCTGAGACGATCTGACTGTCTCAGATTGTAGAGTCGGCTCCCATGCCGTCACTCAAGGCCCAGCGGCTCAAGGCGGCAAGGATGCGACGCACTTCGCCGTGCATTAGAAACAAGGATCGACCCAGGCCGATCGATTCGGGCGCCCACGCTGAGGTCCGCGCTGAACGTCTCGGCGCCTGGTCTGGATACAAAATCTTACGAGTTGAGTGCTGATGCCAGGGTGGTTGGTGGTAGTCCGGGGAGAAAAATGCAAAAAAGCCAAAGAGCTAAAGAGTTAAAGAGTCAAAAGACAATGAAAGGACAGGCTTCTGATTCGCCGGCGGTCTCTCTCCAGTCTGCCATTGTTTCAGGGGCCCGAAAACCCCTGCCGAGTCAAGGCATGCGCGCTAGGCCAGCCACCAGGCCGCTGGGACACAGCCTATCAGAGGCCGCTGGACGCGGTGACACGGAGACTGCAGCAGGGACCCCCTGTCGTTTTAGCGCGTTTCATGGCGTTCTTCTGTCTTCTGGGCATTTGGCGGCGACGTCCAACAATGCTATCCGCCTCTCTTGTCTCTTGCTCACGCTTGTTCACGCCGCAGGGAGGGCGTGTGCGCCCGAGCATATACGAACAGCACTCCGTTCAGTCGGCGCCAAGACAGCACGGATCGTCTTTGCCTCTTTGCCACGGGGATGGGGGGTGGCCTGATTGGCCGGGGAGCAAACATGGGAAAAGTCGACGTACGCGTTTTTCGGGGCTCCGGAGGATTTCAAACGAGAACAATGGGTGTGCGTTCGAAGGAACGATTCAAGTGCCGTGGCAGCTGAGCTTGGATCGACAGGCTGGGATTCCTACATGGAACTTTTCCTGCGCTTCTTCTACTATTTGGGGCAAGAACAGAAGCTGTACTCCGTACGAGTAGACAAAACCAGCATACTCCGATTATATCATATTCTCGTGGGCAGGGTCAACAGGACAAACCAGGGCTACAGACGCTGAAATACAGGGTACAGCAACTGGAGAAACTAGGGCTATAGGGCACAGGCTACTCGTACAGGCTACTCGTACAGGCTGGTCTAGTGGGGTCCATCGCCGCTGTGGAGAGGGCGTGGCCGTATTATAGCAGGGGAAACGGCCTCGTATGCAGTACTGTGTATGAGAAGTAGGAGAATAGCACCCCAATAAAGGGGAAGAGAGGGACTCCCAAAACAGGAAGGCACACACACCCCTCCTCTCAGGAGAGAGGCCCCCCTGTATGCCGACTTGTACGGAGAAGCCGCATCTCTCGATCTGAACGTTCTTTCTGCTTTATTTCACCTCTTCCTCGTCACTTTCCTTTCCTTTTTCTCTACTTCTCTTCTTCCCACTCTTCTCTTCTCTCCATCCTTGTTCGACAGCCTCCTTTCTGTCTTCTCTTTTTTTCCTTCTCTCCACCTTTTCGCTTCTTCTTGTCTTTTTTTCTCTTATTCTTTTCGAAGATCCTTTTTTGTGGCCAGCCACATAAAGTTGTGATCTTCTTGTCCTTCTCTTTCCCTGTTCCTTTCTTGCAACACCCCAGCTGACCAACAACAATACCTTTGTGCCTCTTGGTTCCTTGATTCGCTGGTCGACCTCTGGAATACAAGAACACCGCAGAACGGTCACAAACGTCGACTTTCGTTCTTAATCTGCTGGATATCAGAACTACACAGGGCCGTTCTCAACCCCCCAAAAACTAAAAAGAAAAAGTCCAAAAGTCCAAAATGTCTTCTTCAGCTTCAACCGGTCAAGCTGCTGCCGCCGGTGGCAGTGCCGGTGCCAGTACCGGTGCTAGTGCCGGCGCCACCAATGCGACGGCTGGCCAAACAACAACGGCTGCTGCTGCTGCCGGTGGTGACGACGAGGAATTGGCCGAAGCTCTCAACACCGAGCTCGCCAACTACCTGTACATCATCTGCGGCGCCATGGGAGCGGCCATCCTCCTCTGGCGGGTGGGCTACGTGGTCGTGCGTCGTCTCCGGACCATGAGTGCTCTCCACAGCGACACGCAGCGATACTTTGCCGCCGAGAGTTGGAAGTTTGCATGGGCCAAACGTGAACTCGTCTACGCCCCCGTCAGCCGGAAACGTCACAACCGTGAGATGCAGCTCAGCTCGGCCGTCAACATTGGCACTCTGCCCACCCGTCTGCAGCTCGTCTTCCTCGCCGGTTACGTTGCCGTCAACATTGCCTACAGCGTCATGGATATCTCCTTTAGCAGCGCCTCCGCCGCCTCTACCCTCCGCAATCGCACCGGTGTTCTCGCTACCGTCAACATGATCCCCCTGTTCCTCATGGCCGGCCGCAACAACCCGCTGATCAACTTGCTCGGCATGTCCTTTGACACCTTCAACCTCCTGCACCGTTGGTTCGGCCGTATTGTCGCCCTCGAAGCTCTTGCTCACACGCTCGCCTGGCTCATTCCTCAGGCTCAGAAGACCGACTTTGGCACTGCTTTTGCCAAGATCTTTGCTTCTGAGTTCTACCTCTACGGTTTCATTGTATGTCTCACTGACACTCTCTCACTCTTCTCCTCCTAACAGTCTAGGGCACCGCTGCCTTCTTGGCTCTCATCACGCAAGCATGCAGTCCTCTCCGCCACGCCTTTTACGAGACGTTCAAGATTATGCACATTGCCCTGGCTGCCGTTTCCGTCATGGGTCTGTACTACCACCTGAACATTGGTCAATACGACGAGATCAAGTACGTCTACGGTGTCATTGGTGTCTGGTCCTTTGACCGCGCTGCTCGCTACGCCCGCATCATCTACCACAACCTGGGCAGCGGCGGCACGCGCACCCTGGTCGAGGCTCTTCCTGGCGGCGCCTGCCGTCTCACCGTCACTCTGGCTCGTCCCTGGACGTTCAAGCCGGGTCAGCATGCGTACCTGTACATCCCGTCGGTGGGCTACTGGCAGTCGCACCCCTTCTCGGTGGCCTGGAGTGCCGAGGCCGAGTCGCTTGAGGAGGACAAGCTGGCGATGAACCAGCAGGAAGTGCTGGGGATGACCAAGACGACCATGTCGTTTATCATCCGTGGGCGGACGGGCATGACGGGCAAGCTGTACAAGAAGGCGTCGGAGATGACGGATGGCCGGTACGAGACCAAGTGCTTTGTCGAGGGTCCCTACGGCGGTTTCCACAACATGCACTCGTATGGCACGGTGATGCTGTTTGCAGGCGGTGTTGGCATCACGCAGGCGGTGCCACACGTGCGAGAGCTGGTGATTGGTTATGCCAACAACACGGTTGCCGCGCGCAAGATTGTGCTTGTGTGGATCATCCAGAGCCCTGAGCACCTGGAGTGGATCCGGCCGTGGATGACGGAGATCCTGGCCATGGACAAGCGTCGCGACGTGCTGCGGATCATGCTCTTTGTCAGCCGTCCGCGGTCGACCAAGGAGATCCACTCCCCCAGTGCCACGGTCCAGATGTTCCCGGGCCGGCCGAACATTGACACGCTCCTGGGCATTGAGATGGAGAACCAGGTCGGCACTGTGGGCGTGACCGTGTGTGGTCCGGGTGCGCTGAGTGACGAGGTCCGTCGGGCTGTGCGCCAGCGCCAGTACCAGGGTGCGATTGAGTTTATGGAGGAGGCCTTTTCGTGGTAATCTGGTCCGACGAGACATGTCGACTTTCTATCTTTCCATTTCATTTTCCGTTTTCCAATTTCATTTTCCAATTTCCATGTTTCCATCTTTTCGTTTTGTGTTTCTCTTTTTCCCTTCCCTTTCGTGTGTACATAGTAGGGTCTCTGGCCCTCAATAGACGAGCACAGTCGTTACTGTAATTGAACAGCGAGTGATGCGATGCCATACGATCCCTCGTGAACATGCAGCGTGATCATTTACAGGGCGTCCCACCGCTATCACGCTATTGGTAATCCCACTGGACAGGCAGGTAAGCAAGGGGCCCGGTGAGCACGCTAGTAGGCAGTTAGCAGGTCGGCTGACCCCACCCAGGTGCGTTATCAGTGCCCTGCAAACGCCGCCCGCCTTTTCCCTCACTGTCGTCACACCTCCGTCGCCCAACAATTCTGCCGGTCTTTTGTCTCGTTCTCTACGGCTGTCTTTCATCATTCCGCATTTGCCGACGGGTCTACGTTTTACGTTTTGTGTTCTTATTCTTTCTGTTCTCTTCCCCTGCTTTTGTTCGTCCCCTCCTACTACTTTCTCCCTTTTGTTCCCCTTTCTCCCCCTTCTGTTCCTCTGCTCTTCTGTTCTGGTCCACGCCGGAATCGGCAGTGGAAGACATCTGACTCTGTCCAAGTGCTCGATCAGCAGCGTCTGTCTCGCCACTCCCGGCGCGCAAGGGAGGGGGGGAGTGCGTTTGCACAGCAAACAGAACAAGTTCAGACGACAAACGAAGCAGCTCGAGACGGCAAACGGCCAGCCTCCACTGCTCACCGCTCGAGAGCAAACGAGATAACCTTTTCCCCGCGAGTTCTAACTCTCCAGACAAAGCATTCTTCTCCTGTTTCTACTCTTCTCTCTTGTGCTTCTCTCTTCTGTTTCTCTTCTGTTTCTACTACTCTTCTGCTTCTACTCCTCCCACTTCTACTACTACCACCACCACTACTACTACTACATCATGGGCCTCTCCTACAACAAATATCTCAACAGCAACCGCATCTACGGATGCAAATGTTGCAAGGCTCACCTTGCCAACCACGAGGAGATCATAAGTAGGGTAGGTGACAGACCCGTGCCCGACCGATCCTTGCGAAACCTCTGGGACGTACGACCAGAAGACGTCCCGGCAGGCTTCTCGGGGTCTCTGCAATCTCTCAGTGCCTTGCTAACTCGCCAGAACTTCCGTGGCCAGCATGGAAAGGCCTACCTGTTCAACAAGGTCGTGAACATCAACTACGGCATGCCTGTTGAACGCAACATGACCACCGGGCGCCATGTCGTCCGCGACATTAGCTGCCGCGGCTGCGGCGACACCGTCGGCTGGACCTACGACAAAGCCTACGAGCCCGCCGAGAAGTACAAGGAGGGCAAGTTCATCCTCGAGGCGGAGCTGCTCTGCATGGTGAGCTAGGGGACGACGCGAACAAAGGATGAACGACGAAGACGAGGATGAACGACGAGGAAAGAAAGAAGACGAAGAAGACGACGACGAAGAAGACGAGGACGACGAGGACACGGCGCAGCGCAACGTGACAGTCACGTGCACGTCTGCTGGCTCGCCAGTTCTGATTTGTTTGCGGGCATTATGAGCGTACCGGAGTCAGGGCGGTCAGGTGTTTTGTGTGCTTTTGTTTTACGTTTGTTTTGCATTTTATGCTTTTTACACTTTTGCTTTATGCTTTGTCTCCCATGATAACGGCATGGTTTGGGGCCAGGCTGGCTCTTTGGGAGGATGGATCATTGTGGCATTTTGTGACGATTCAGCTGGGAGTCTGTCTTATCTTCCTCTAGTATTTGCATGGCGATGAACTCGTCTTCGTCGACCAGTCCGTTAGATTTCGCAGTCATCTTAGAACACCCGACTCGACGCGTCCCTCGGACGATTCTACTAAGAATAGCGAACGACCTGACCATGATCATGCCGAGGTACATGTGCGTGTTATAGGTAGGAGCATAATATTCCGTATATACTCCGTGCTCCTCGTATCTTTTTTCCATGAAAGGCCGTGCTCTTCGCCTACAGACTCGTCCTGTTTGCATAAACCTGGTCCGATTTGGTCCATTTCCGAGATGGACTCCTCTTTCCATGCAACGGTGGCCTCGATCCTCATCGGAGGAACAGCAGTCTTGGGATCTTGGGATGCTTGAATCCTTGGACCCTTGGACCCTTAGACCCTTGGCCTTTTGAATCCTTTGCTTGCTGACTTCCCCCCCCTCCTCGTGAGTTTCTCCCCTCCCGTTGGCTGTCCGCTATGCACCCTCACCCGGCCGTTCGACCTAGTAACGGCCACCATTGGCCAGCCCCTGTGCGAATGGGCACCGCCCCTGCTTTTCCTGCGGCCCAGTTGGTTCCCTCGAGTATCGGACTAACACGCTAGCCTCAGCTTCCAGGGGTTGCATTCTCCAATGCCTGCGACGAACTGAAGATGCCGTGTATGGCGGCTGACGAAGCGAGCGAATGCTGTACTCCCTACTCCCTACTCCACATTGTCTATGCATTCGTCTGCCTTGCAGCCCCGTCTGCCCCTTCCCCTCCGCCTGAAGATCACCCGTGGAGCTGAAGTGGATGGCTTAACACGAGACAACATGGACGGTGTCCTCCATAGGCAATAAACAATCAAACAATCAAACAATCAAACGTCCAAATATCCAAACGAACGATACGAACACGAGGACTGAGCGCCGCCGATGGACATCAGACTATCTGGTAATCCGTGCTGGCCGAGAACCGGAGGAATAAGACCTGTCCTGAGCACTCCGTATATAGCATTCGGTTGCCTTCTCCATCCTCATCACTACCCTCCTTGTCGTATTAGTCGCGAGGCTCGCAACTGGACCTCCCCCTTTTATTGGTGCTCCAGTGACCCGCAATGTATCCTCCGTACTCCGTTTCGTGTCAATATTCGGTTCCGACGCCATACATAAAGATGGCCGGCATCCTCTTCCTGCCGGCGATGCATTTTTCTTTCCCCCTTCTCACCAGAGTCACTCACTCGTTGCGTCCTCACCTCAGTCTTTCTTTTTCTGCTTTTTGCCTTTTGCCTTTTGCTTTTGATTTCCGCCAGCCATAGCTGTGCTCGCCACTCTTTTCGTTGACGTCCCTCGTTTATTGGATTATCTGTTCAGTGCTCTTATTGTGTCTCCATCATGTTGGGAAAGTCTCCCGTCGTCTGGGCCGCTCTGGCCGCCTCGCTCTGTCGAGCCAACCCCATTGATTCCGCTCCTCTGGTCCAGGCCATCTCAGACCATGGCGACCTTATCGTCCGTCAGGCTGTAGATGTGCCGTCTACTTCTATCGTGAAGCGCGAAGATGCTTCTTTTGATCTCACCAAGAGTTACAACAACACTGAGATCTTTGATGGGTAGGTCTTCTCTCTTCTCTCTCCTCTCTCTTTTTTTCTTCATCTTCCTGACCTCCAGTTCTTGGGTCGAGTCCATCGATGGCGTCACAAACACTGTCAGCCTCGCCCTCACCTGTCTCGAGTGTTATCTCGGCGGCACCGTCACCGCATCCGTAGTCGACGCGTCCGATCTCGCGCTGCGCCTTGACTTTGCCGATGTCCAGGGCTACTTTGACCTCGGCCTCGCCGTCAGTGACACCGCCACTTACACCTACACCATCTTCTCCACCGAATCTCCCGTCGGCGTGAGCTTCAGCAGCGGCGTCGTCGATGTCAGCATCGGCATCGTTCTCTCCGTCGATCTCGTCTTCAGCCTCTCTGCCGAGGTCGACCTCGAGGGCGGCTTCACCGTCCAGATCGCCGACGGCTCCTACCTCGAGGCCGATATCCTCGGCGGCACCATCTCCAGCTCTGTCTTCAGCGGCACTTCCGTCCAGGCCATCCCCGTCACGCTCAAGAGCGGTGACGCTACTTTCCAGGCCGACCTCCGTCTCCGTGTCGAGTGCGGCGCCGACGCCGAAGTCCTCGGCCTCGGTGTCGATGCCGAACTCGGCGTCTACGCCAACCTGATCGAATTCATCGTCGAGGCCGAGACCTCGGACGATTGCGACGTCCTCCTCCTCGAGACCTGGGACATCAACGCCGGTGCCTACATTGACCTCGACGTCGTCATCGACTACTCCACCTTTGGTGCCGTCCCAACTGTCTCTACCACTCTCTACCTCGGCACGACCTACTCCCAGTGCATCGGTGCTGCTGCCACCGCCAGTGCTTCCGTCGCCGAGCTCGCCGCCGTGTCTGTCGCTGACTCTGCTTCCATCACGGCCATTGCTGCTGCGGTCATGGTGCCCACGGGCTACGCCATTGCCTCTGGCAACGTTGGCTACCTTTCGTCTGCCTCTGCCTCTGTCTCGGCCGGCTACGCCATCGCCACTGCCTCCGCTGCCGTCGTGCTGCCCACGGGCTCTGTCTCTGTCTCTGCCTCTGCCTCGGGCGATGTCAACTATCCCCACTACTTTGTCAATGGGTCCGTGGCATCGGCGACCGCCGTGTCTGCTGCCGTCGGCACCGGTTCTTCTGTCGGCTACAGTATCGGTTCCGACTCTGTCTCTGTCTCCGGCGCCGCCTCTGCTTCCGGTGCTCTGTACGCCTCCCTCTCGGCTGCCAGCAACTCGTCCGTCACGACCAGCTCGGTTTCCACCGTCTACACCACGTCCATGTACACCATTACGAGCTGTGCCGCCACCGTCGTCAACTGCCCGGCCTCTCTCCAGACCCAGATCGTCGTCACCAAGGTCATCACCGACTACACGACTGTTTGTCCTGTCACGGCTTCCGAGGCCTCTGTTTCTGCCTCTTCTGCTTCTTCTGCTTCTTCTGCTTCGGCCGCGTCGACCGTCAAGGGTGTCGAGGCCGTCGCCACTTCTGCTTCTGCTTCTGCCGCGACCGCCGCCACCAAGACGTCGTCGGCCATCGCCCAGCCCACCAAGGTCGTCATCACCGACGTGTACGTGGTTGTGCCTTGCGCCACTCCCATTATTGCCACCTTCACGCCTCCTACTTCGGTCCGTTCCATTAGCATCAGCGTCATTGGCCAGTCGGCATCATCCGCGACGGCAGCTTCGGCTTCTGAGTCGACTTCGACTGCTTCTGCAGAGGCCGTCGAGGCTGTAGCTGCCGCTTCTGCCGCCTCTGCCCTTTACGGCAACGGCACATACAGCAACGGCGCCGCCGCCAAGACCGGCTTCGCCACCGGCCTGGCCACCAGCAAGGCCACCAGCAAGGCCACCAGCAAGGCTGCGGCCGCCTCTGCCGCCTCTCCAGCGATCCTGGCCGTCAGCGCCACTCAGATCGTCGGTGCTGCCAGCGCCAGCGGGTCCGCCAGCAGCCCGTCGTCGACCACCGCGTCGGCTGCCACGGCGGTCGTGACGGCCGGTGCTGGACGCACCATGACCGGCAGCTTTGTCGCCGTGGTCGGTGCCATGGCTGGTGCTCTGCTACTGCTGTAAATCTGAGTGAATTTAAAGAGAAAGGAATGTCTGGATGAAGTGAGCATGTACTATCTATGATTTAGTCTTTCGATTCACGTGTATGGCGAGCTCCGCCTATTTGAGCTTATAATTCTAACTCTTAACTCTTCCGATTGAAAGTACCAACCACAAATCCTAAGCGAGTCCTTGGCATGCTGCCACGGCGTGAAAGGGCAGAGAGCAGAGAGCAGCAAACGAGGTGAGGTGAAGAGAAGACTCCACTTTTTACACCGATGAGAGTCGATGACGTAATGCGACGTCATCAGCCAACTCAGTCAGCAAGGTCACAAGGGAGGACACGAGAACGGGCATCTCCGATCGATATAAGCAGAGATGCGTTGACGTCAATGGCATGGCCATGGCGGCCATGGCCATGGCCAGACCTCATCATAAGTACCGCAGGGCCATCGCGGGGATGAGCTCTCGCCAGAAGGTGTGCAGAAGAACTTCGTCGACTATTCTCTTTTGCAGAAATCAAACACTTCAGTAATCATGGATACGGTGAACACGATCGTACAGTCGGCGGCTGAGGCGGTCCAGAAGGTGCTGCCGAGTGACACCACCACCACCAACCATACCAATACCAACCAGGAGCCGCTGTCGGGCGTCACGGGAAACACAGCCCGAGGTGAACCGTACGATGCCGGCAACAAGGTCGAGCAGACCTGGTCTGGAACCAGCGGCCAATCTGGAGAATATTCCGGCGCCGGTATTGGTACCGGCACCACAGTCGGTTCCGGGATCGGTTCCGCAGTCGTGGCCGAGTCCCATCGCAGCATAATGCCCGGATCCTATGTTGAGACAGATCTCCCAGACAGTTCCGAGACCCATTATACGACATCCACTGGCGAACACTCTGCCGAATACCCTGCTGGATACTCTGCCGGACAGCCTACCGAACAGCCTACCGGACAGCCTACCGGACAGCCTATCGGACAGCCTGTTGAACATGATTACCGCAGCTCGGGCCTCAAGGCGGACGGCGGCAACTTTGACGCCGCACATCCCGGCGCCGGCGAGGAAGCCATTCGTAAGCGGCAGTCTGAAAAATAGGAACTCACACATCTGCTAACCCGTCACAAGGAATCATGGCCAACAAGGGCATGCATGTCGATGAATAAGGCAATGTCCAGGCCGATGAGAACGCAATGGCACAAACAGTATTAGCTGCTTTTGTAGGCCGACAACCAGTTGGAACATCTGTCGAGCGTGGCAGGCAGATCTTTTTGTTGTGTTTTGTTTTTCATAAACGTCCTGTAGCAATTGGACCCTTCTTAAAGATTCCGTATATCTCATTGCCGAATTTGCCTGTCGTCATCCGAATGTCATCCAACTAGACCATGACGTCCTATATCGCTTAGTCATCGCAATTCCCTTCGAGCCGAACGCCTTCACATCTCCATGCCTCCATGCCTCCATGTCTCCATGTCTCCATACCTCCACCCTCACGCCTCCGCACCGCTACTCCATCACATAGACAACATTGGGAAACACCGCCCTTTGCGGCTGTGGATTTAAAGAGTATGCCAAGCCCATAGACCAGGAAAAACGAAACCCCCAGCGCCTATTGTGCCTCATGCTTTCCAATGAAAACTAGCCACTTCCCATGGATCTTCCCTGCCTCTCTCCACCTTTCCAGAACACACAAGTACATAATCCTACAGATCCCTTTTTCCCCTCCCAAATCGCATCCACCCCAAAGCAAAATAGTACAAAGTAAACATGGCATTTATTGATTACCGTTCATGGCCGTAGCAACAGGAAGCCCATGCCGGACAGGTGCATGATACGAGCCAATGCTTTGAAAACCCCTATAACTGTTAGTAAAGAAAAGAGAAACCCCTCCTGGAAATAAAAAAAAACTCACTTTGTCAAGTCAAAGCCCCCATCCTCCTCTTCATCATCCACAGGCGGTGCAGATACTCTGGCCGGTGATGCCTTGTCATCTACTTCTGCATCCGCCTCTGCCTTTTCCGTAGAGGCATCTTCTTCCTTTGTCTCCGCTGCCGGTTCGGGTTGCGAGCTTCGGCCCCGCCTTACGGGGCTCTCGGTGGGCGACTTGGAACGCGTTGCTGCAGGCGGTGGACTGCTGCTGGGAGGCAACGCCCCGCCGCCCCCGCCGCTACCCAGTCCAAGCGCCTTCGAGGGGCTGAAATCAAACCCGCCGCCAGACTTGAGCGGTGTGCTGCCAATGTCTGCGTACTTCCAAAAAGGGGCCGGCGAGCTGGTGGGCATGTGTTGACTGGGCCGCTGTAGTGTACTCGGAGGGTTCAGCTTCAACTCGACACGATGCGGCGCCGGCGTGACAAAGGACGAGACCGTCTCATCCTGCAAGAAGGTCGACGTTAGAATGGGCGAGCGTGGAGTAGTCGACTCCGGGACCGTCGCGAGAGCCGAACCTTCACCGGCAGTGCTATTGTTTGCCGCAGCCCGGGCAGCCGCTCCTCGCCGGTATCGAGGCAGAGGACTTCCATCAGACGATGCCGGGGCCTCGTCTGGCAGCAACCGGCGCGAGCTTCGGTCGGGGGTCTGCATATCACGCAGAGTAGACCGAGGCTGGGGCGACCCGGATGGAGATACTCTCCGCTTCCGCGCGGACCCGAGATCCCGCGCAGCCATATCTCGCGGACCCTGGTTCACGTAGTTCAGCTGGCTTGGCGACGACGGGTTGGATGACCCACGGTGTCCACCACGGCCGCCGCGATAGGCTGTGCGAATCATCTCTTCTTTGTACTCTGGCAAAATGTACCACTTCATGCCCTTGCCGGGCTCTTCCGTCGAGCGCGCGACTTTCTCAAAGGCCTTGTTCAGAGAGAGGTTGTGGCGGATGGAGTTCTAGAAAGTTAGATCCCGATTGTATGGATAAAATATCCAGAGGTCTTCACTTACCTGCCAGCCAGCAGCCTGCTGATGCTTGTAGTAAGAATAGTTGTCCATGATGAAATTGTAGATGCCGTTGAGATTCAACTTTCCATCTGCAGTATTCATGATGGCTTGGGTAATCATCTGCGCATAACTATACTGGGGCTTGAGATTTTTGTTCTCATCGAGACTGAGATCCACATCGTTCGGATGGACAACCATTGTCGGGATATCTCGAAAGTGGGGCGACTTGAAATGCGATCCGGGGACAGAGACCCGACTCCGTGCCGAGGGCGGCGTGCCCGGTCGCTTGTAGTCTGGCGGCGCGGGCGCGATGGCCTGGGGTGTCGGCTGGCCACGCGGAAGGGCATTCCGGGCAGCAGAGCCACGGGGAGACGACTCGGAAGCGATGGGAGTGGTGGCCCGCAGCCGATGTCGCAGAGGCGTTTCTTCGGTAGACGCCTGGCCGTTCTCTGTCTTAACGATACCGGCTCGCTGAAGGTAGACTTCGTGAATGTTCAAAGGACTCGTCTCGAGCGGGAGGACAAACATCATCTCGACGCCACCGATCTCAATGACGTCTCCGCTGTCGAGGGGCTTGGACTGACCCAAGCGCCAGGGCATGTTGTTCACCTTGACACCATTGCGGCCCTTGACCTGCAGATACCACTGCTCGTTCTTGCTGTTGAAGACAATCTGCGCATGCTGGCGAGAGACCATTTTGCTGGGGCCTAAATCGATGTGGACAAAATCGGGATCGCTCTCGGGATCGTACAGTTCGGGATATTCGGGAGGCGGTTCGGAGGTGCGACCAATGTTGATGGTGAGCTTGGTGACGTAAAAGGTCCAGTCCTGAGCGGCGATCTTGGCGTAGGCCTGGACGCCTTCCTTGTTGGCTTCGTGTATGGAGTTTGCGTGATCCTTACTGGCACGAACGATTTCGTCGTGCGGGGCGAGAAGATGTTGGGTGACGCGGGTGACCATCTGGGTCTCATCGTTGGGGTTGATGGCGGAGCTGTCGGCCAGTAGACTCGAGGGTTCTTCTTCCGGGATGTCGCGCGGGGATTCTTCGGCCTGAACGGAAAGTGAGCAGAGGTCTCGTGAGAGGCAAAGAGGAAAGAGACAGAAGAGACAAAAGAGACAGAAGAGGCGCCGAGGCCCAAGGCCCAAGAACAGCGATCAAAAGAGCCTTACCTGCTTTCTGCGCTTGACAGGTCGCGAAGGAGAAGAATCAAGGGGCTGGTCAACATGGGTGTCCTTGCGCCATGAATTGCGGCGAGGCCGCTGCGATGAGCGTCTAGGCGTGGGCATGGCGAGCGTCGCAGCAGCGGAGGTAGCGAGAGAGACAAAGCGATCGAGTGGGAATGACAGTTAACAAAGCCCCAAGGACTGTCGAGGGCTATCGAGAAAAGTCGCCAGCCAAGGTCGAAAGAGGTATGACGCGGGTGGCGATGACGGGTACTAAATCGCACGGCGCGGAAAAGCGCAAAAGCGGAAAGAGAGCGACGCAAAAAAAAATTGGCCGAGGGAATGGGGAGAGAGGGAGAGAGGAGTGGTCCAGCACCGGGGATGGTTTGCGAGTTGTGTGGACAGCGCGCCTGGGCTTTTGCGCAAATGGTGAGAAGGCGAAAAGAAAAAGAAAGAAAAGAAAAAAGGCAAAAAAAGAAATCGAAACGGCTCAGCTTGTTTTCTTTCGCGGGGCAAGCGTGAAGACAGGGGAGGGTATTAAAGAAAGAGCAAAAAAAATGAACGAAGAAGAAGCAGCTAAGCCTAATGGAATAAATAAATGGATGAGTGATGATTGGAGAGTATGAAATGTTGGATTTGCGCGGTGCTGACGATTGGCAAAGTGTTGGGCGAGAAGAAGCGATGATGGAATTTTCAGTCAGAAAAAAACGAGGAGAAAGAAGCCGTTGGCTGTTTAGTTTGATGGATGACAATGCGAGAAGAGTGCGGTCGATCGCGGTTACTGCTTTCAATTTCGCGTTCTCTCGCAGATCTTTCGTCTCCCTTGTAAGTGGTGGGGAAACGGACGTGTGCTGCACGGCATAAATGAAAAAAACAGGGGCGGAAGTCGCGTGTGGGTAGCGAACGCCTCAGGGCTACGCGGCAGGGTACACGGTCATGACATAAGGGGCCAGAGCTACGCTTGCTGATTGGCTAGTCAGAAACAGGCTTAACCCCGCTGCCCAAAAGGGAGTTACAGAAGGGAGATTTTCGTTTTGGGGCCGGTAAACGCGCTGGAAGCGAGAGCTAGAGAGCTAGAGAGCTAGTGCCCTAGAGCCCTAAAGTCCTAGAGCAAGGCGGGATCACCAGTAGGCGCCAGACACGGGCCTTTAGGAATGAGGCTGCCGCGGAATGGCTGCTACGTATGTACGGAGTATAATATGGAGTACTTGTTTGAGACCATGCCGAGATGCCATGTGGTCTTTCAGCCGTTCACAGAAGCGGTGAGAATAAGACGGGTACGGAAAGACGGGCACTGAAAGACGGATACTGAATGCAGAACCCAAGGCAAGCATTGGACGCATTGGACGCATTGGACGCAGGACCGGGCCGGTGGAAGAAAAGCAGACATTACTCGTAGGTATCTTTGGCAAGAAGGTCGCACAAAATGGAGTCTCCCTTGTGAAGGAATGAGTGGCTGAACCCGGCGAGAATGCAAGCCAGCCCAAGGGAATGTGTGCGATATCTGGTTCCACTCTTTGACTCACATTGTACTGTGTTGGAAGACTGGTTGCTCGGCTATGTCCTGTGGCATGCAAACGGGAGGAGAAGAGAGAGAAGAGGAGAAGAGAGAGAAGAGAGAGAAGAGAAAAAAGAGAAAAAAGAGAAAAAAGAGAGGAGAAGAGAAAGAGAGAGAGGGAAGAGAGAGAAGAGAGAGAAGAAAGAGAGAGAAGAGAGAAAAGAAGAGAGAGAAGAGAAAATAAACTAAAAGAAGAAACAAATAAACAAATACTGGCACCATCTGTTACCGGTCTGCAAGGGAAGGGAGTACTCATACAGTCTGGCTCTAGCTTTGGCGCCGTCTCTCGGAAGTCCTGCGGGTTGTGATAGTTGCATGCAAGGCGCATGCTGTTATGCTGCGCGACTTACCAGACTGGTCCCAATTTAGGGTTGTAGGGTTGCTTTCTTCTTTTGACTCTGGGCGATGCTACATCGTGCAAACGACTGCCCGACTTCGTCTGACAGCTGAGTATCAATATTATAGAAAAGAAAAAAATAGGCCTGGCCTTGGCCGCAGGCCGGTCATGCACGAGGCTGAATGGGGTATGTGGGATGTGTCTTCATGTGTGTAATGCATGCGAAATGCTACGTGGATGGAGTTGCTACCAGCCATCAACGTCGATCTGTTCGCCCTCACGTTCTCTCGTCCTCACCGAACTATCACTTGTCTTCCGCGCCTGTTTTCCCATCCACCCCTGCACCTTTTTAGTATGAGATTATTTCTATTACTTATATTATTTCTATTATTTCTATTATTTCCACCTTCTTTTTGGACGGCTGCACTAATCGTGCACAAGCCCAAACCCACACACCGTATGTTCACAATAGAACTCGGGCACTGCTGTGGACTGTAGACTGTGGCCCATTCGCAATGGATCTGTATTCGTATTCATCGGGAATCTACGGACAGGTGGACGTCTAGATGCTGTGGAGATCAGCCCTATTCAAGTCGAAGAATTGGCAAGATAGATGGATATTCAATGGAAATCTCTTCATCGGAGGTTGCATGTTGTGGAATGCTAATAAGCAATGCGTTGAAATTGTTGCTCTCAAGATGGATTGGCACACATTTCGGGCCCATTCGTTATTATTTGGTGCTCCATATGGAGCATCTTACTCCTGTTTATGACATGTGACAAATGATACACAAAAGTGGATGGCAAACCATTTCAACAACACATGAATCACAGCTCGGTAACCTGTTCACATTCCATTCCATGTCCAGAGCCCTACTCTGGTTCAACTCAAAACCATGATACCTGTCTGGAGCAAGTACTTTTTGCTCATCGGACTCGTTGGGCATCTTGTGGGTCGGTGACAAATCAGCCACCACCTTTTCTACGGTGAATCTACGGTGAATGGACATGCCATGGAAGAGAAGGAAACCGGAAACCCCGGAATTTAGCTTCTCTCTTTTCATTGGAACGACATCAGTGAGTCTTTTGCTTTCTCAGACTAGACTCGGCATATACACAGCATAGAATCGTGAACAGCGAAAAAAATACCCAGGCCAACATGCTTTGAAGAGAAGGAAGAGAAAAAGAAAGGCAAATGGCAAATGGCAAATGGCAAATGGCAACATGAAATGCAGCAGTTATAAATCAGTGGATGCTCTGCTGTTGCGAGTGACGCTTCCTCTGCTTGAGAGGCGGCAGCCCAAACATGTTCAGCATAGGGTTGAAGTCGACAATGTCGTCCGAAACCTGCGGAACATGCACCCAGCGGACGATTCCCTCTGCATCCAAGGCAAAAGCACCGCCCATCTGCCAACGATTGCCGCTCTCGACCGAGCGGCTCCAGATACCCTCGTCTCGGCCCAAGGCATATGTTGTGTACATGGCACGTGGGTTGAACATTTGCCAGGTGGTGTTGAGGCCCAAGCCCCAGCGAGCGTACAAGTTTCGGTCGACATCGATCACAACGTCAGTGTCCCAGGCACCGCCGATTTCTGCGATCCAGCGGTCTGTGACATCACGGCCCGAGTTGGACACCGCAATGCAGGCGACGTCGTGTTGCTGGGCTGAGAGAGCGACCAGCTGGCGGAAGTTCTTTTCGGCAACTGACAAGTTAGAGAAGAAGAAGAAAACAGAAAAATAGAAAGACAGAAAAACAGAATAGAAAGGTGTCCGTACAAGGATCGCCACAATAGCGGAAGAAAACAATGACAGTTGGCTTCTTGCGAGGCAGGTTGAATTCGGGCGTCTCGGGAGCCGGTTCGCCAACAACAGGCAGAGAAGCTAATTCTTTATGAGGAGTAGCATCAGGCTTGTTGGCATCGTTCTCAGCGGTCGTTTGGGGAGCGTCCATATTGTCAACGTTTCAGAAGGCGGTGTCGTGTTGCTGCAAAAGCAAAAGATGTGTAAGATGCCGAAAAAAAGTCGAGCCACGGCAAAGAGCAGCCGAGGCGTGCTATAAATTTAGGCCGAAAGGCCACTAAATGCCCCCACCATTAGCGATAAGATAAAGCTCGCGCAAGCGTATTACAGCGAGTTTGTGCTGCCGCGATTGGTCCAGCGGATCTCTTGGGGACGTCAAGCTTTTTCTGTACCGTTGCGCTCCGGCAGATCGCATGGCTATCCTGGGGGTGTGCCATGATGACGATATGAGACGACACGCGTGCACAGAGTGATACACGCATCGCCCGTTATGCATGAAATCATTACGCTCCAGCTGGGGCGGCAAAGCAACTATGTCGCCACCCATTTCTGGAATGCACAGGTAGGAAATGCAAGAATATCGACGTCATTCCCACACTGACGCAGCAGGAATCCTATTTTACCTACGGCCAGGATGAGCCCTCGCCCATCGACCATGACATCCACTGGCGCGCCGGCCTTGGCGCTGACGGCTCCGAGACATATCTGCCTCGAACGCTCATCTATGACCGCAAAGGCGGTTTCGGGTCCCTGCGCAAGGTCAACGCTCTGTACGCGGCCCAGGAGGACCAGGCAACAGACCCTACGAGCCTGCCCGGTGCCGGCAGTCTCTGGTCAGGTGCTCCGGTCGTTCATCGTGCACCGCCCATCGAGCCCAGCGCCTACACCCGGAGCCTTGATGCCGGCACCCAGCCGGCGCCGCTGACGCCCTCTGCCGTGCGATATTGGTCTGATTTCAGCCGTGTGTATTACCATCCGCGGTCGCTCGTGTCCGTGGGTGACGAGCCCGAAGTCACAACAGCCGGGGCCGGCACCGGAGCTGCCACGGCGACCCCTGCCTCCCAACAGTCAGACATCGCCTGGGCTGCTGGCGAATCCCTCTTCACGACGCTCGACCGCGAGCACGACCTGCTCGATCGCGATATGCGTCACTTTGTCGAAGAGGCAGACCACATGCAGGGCCTGCAGGTGCTGGCCACCGTGGACGACGCCTGGGGCGGATTTGCGGCGCGCTACCTCGAGCGCCTGCACGACGAGTACGGCAAGACCACCATCTGGCTGTGGGCGCTGCAGGAACCGGCCGTGGCTGCGCTGCCGCGCGAGAAGCGCCTCGTGCGACTGGCCAACAAGGCCCGCACGCTGGCCGCCGCCTGCAACTATGCATCCCTGGTGGTGCCGCTGGCGATGCCGTCGATACCGCGGCACAGCGTCGACGGAGCGCTGGACTGGCGCTCTTCGTGGTATACGTCGGCGCTGCTGGCCACGGCCGTGGAGACGGCGACGTTGCCGTCACGTCTGCGTCGGCACGGAAGCGGCGGAGGCGACTCGATGGCGTATCTGACGGAGCTGCTCAACGCTACGGGCAAACAGACCATGGCCAATCTGCAGATGACCGCTGCGCGGCCGTGGAAGCAGGTGCTGCAGGACAGCCGGGCCAAAGAAGACGGTACTGACGACGATAACGGGCCAACAGAATTGCATCTGGACGTCGACTTTGCTCCCCAGGACGAGCCCCGGACAGGTGTCTACGGCAAGAAGGCGCGTACAGGAAAAAAGACACGCATGTTTGGCCAAGCAGTAGTCTCCCGACGGAACGAAGCTGGAAAGGAAGAGGAGGAGCGGGAAGAGGAAATGATCCATGAAGGCACATACAACGACCGTGACCCAGACCGGCAGGATATGGCCTACCGTCGCTTTGCTCTCAAGCCAGTGAGCCAGAGGTATGTTCTTTGTTCTTTGCCTGTCTTACCGTTCCCGCTGACCTGCTAGATACTGTGTCGATCTGGGCTTCCCCATGCTTGACAGCTTCCCACACATTTACCCCAATGCAGCCAACCAGTCCAGTATAGCAGTGGCCACGGGCTTGGCCACAGACAGTGTCGTGGCCGACCGGATCCAGGCGCTGCGCTCTACTGTGGCAGCGCCGTGGGCCGTCAGCTTGGAGGACCGCGAGGACTTGAGCAACGATCTGGCCGGCCTGGCAGACGCCTACCACGACGGATGGTCCAGTGGCAGCGATGAGGGAGACGACGAATAGTGCGTACGAAAAGTCCAATGGATCACAATGGGTATCATCTGTATGCTATGTAGCCTGTAGCCTGTAGTCTGTAGTCTGTATCCTATAAACGCCCAGAAAGAAAATGCTCCTGGTTATTGCGCCAGATTCTTCACATCGGCTGCCTGAGCTGGCACTGACGAGAGCCGCGGGACACGCGTGATGAACTTGCGCACTTGAGGATCCTCGATTTCCTGCCACTGCGGCTCAAACGCGGGCGTCTCGACTCCGGCTGCCTCGGCCTGCTGTCGTCGCTGCGCCTCGCCTGCCGCCTTTAACCGGTTCAGCGTGTAGGCAAACAGTGGCCGCTGCTGGACAGGACCCTCCTCTTTTGCGTTGCCCACGAGTTTCTTCCACTCCGATTCCGCCGGCGCCGCAAACGTCTTATAGGCTTTTTGCTCTGTTTTGGAGGTTGTTTCCGTCGCCGGCGCCGCACCTCCACTGCGTGCCGCCTTCTTTTCCGCACGCCTCTTGGCTCGCTCTTCCTTTTCGCGCAGCAGCTTCTCAATCTCGGCAATCCGTGCATCTTCTCGCTGCCGCAACCGCTCTTGGGCTTCTTGCTCCTGCCGCTGGCGCTCTTCTGCGCGGCGTCGGCCGGCCTCGCGCAGCTTTTCCCGTTCGGTGGACTCTGGCGGTCCCGAGGATGGCGTTGCACGGAAGGGCGTCTCGCCGGCCATGGCCGTCGACGTCCCACCCCCCGCCGCCTTCTCCGCCGCTTCCAGCTCGTCCTTGAACCGCCGCCGCTCCGCCGTCATCTGGTCGGCTTGCATCTTCCGCTGGGCGGCGGCGGTGCGCGCCGTGTCGTACACCTGCCGGGCAGCATCGTCCACGAGAACATCGCGCGCTCGTGCAAACCGCTCGTACAGGGCGGGATCGAAGTTGGCGCCCGCCTTGTCGGGATGGTACTTGAGACCCTGTCGACGCCAGGCACGATGAATGTCTTCGCGGGAGGTCGTGGTGTCGACGCCCAGCAGTTCGTAGAGGTCGACGCCGGCCATGGCGCTGTCGCGCGCAAAGGCCACGAGATCGGCCTTGTCATCCATGGCTGGGTTGTTGGGTGGACGCAAGTGGATGAGACGGAGTAGTCCGTAGACTGTAAGATACTCCGTAATCAGAGACTGCAAAAAGTCTTAAAGTATGATTATATAAGCAATTCCATGAACGGGTGGCGACGAGCTCGCACAAGTAGCTTCAAGGTACCGCCGCTGTAATTTTCCCGGGAACGATACTTGCTCTATCCTTGCTGGACAAGCACTCGTATTGGTCTTCCATGCAGCTTGGAAGCCAGTCGGAAGCGCCTTCCGCTGCGGAGCGAACGTAGCTTCCTTCTTCGTTGCTGCACCAACACTGGGGCATCACCATGGAAGCAAAATTACAGGCGTCTCACGGACGCTGCGCCCTGCTCGGCCCACCTGTGCTACATGGCCGAATTCAATAGGTGATCCAAAGAAGCCAGACGATGCCTGAAGGGAGCGGTGAGGTTCAGATCAACAAGCACGCAGTCACTCGGCTGAGCAGTGAACTGGCAGACCTGCCTTTTTGACGTCACTTGTCGAGGGAGCTATGGGCTGCTGCAAGAGTGCTATTTTTCAGGCGACTATAGCGGGGTTATAGTGAGAAATTGCAAATCTCGCCCACTGAAACGAACTGGTCCACCGCACTGGCCACATGGAGGGAGATCTGCGTTGCCCGGTCAACTACGGATGCCCCACCAAGAGTAAACATCGCCATTAAAAGGAGGACCAGCTCTCTTGTCTGCTGCCTCAACTCTCTTCTTCCTCTCTATCATCCTCCTCACCTCTTCACCTCTTCCTCATTACTGACCCACAATAAAAATACCAAAAAAAGTTTGACTTTTTCGAATTCGCAATTGTTTGCTCTTACTTGCCCTTTAGCGAAGCGTCTTGATTTATCAGACTCATCACCCTAAATCAAACTCTCTCACCTAGCTCAAGGACTATTCGCTGAGACCGGATCTCAGTCACCTCCTTTTGCTTATCCATCAACACCTACAACATTTCACATCCACAATGGCGGCAGTATCTCTGGCCACTCCCAAGAAGTCCCACACGGGACTCTTCTCTTCCCGGACCGCCGGCGGCCGCATGCCTTTGACTCCCTCTCCTCGTCAACGCAATGCCCCACCAGCAGTCAACCGCAACTCCTCTCCCTACACGCCTGAGCGGCAGTCGGGCAACGAGCGGATCTGCACCAAGTCCGTCTACGGCGGCAACCTGGCATCGCACTTTGCTCGTGCCAAGGCCTCTTCAGCCCGGGACTCCCCCAAGTCGAACATTGCTCGCATGCCTACTACACCTCGCAAGGCTCTGGAGCTTGGCGTGTCCGACTTTGCCCTCACGGGTACCGGCCAGCAACAGGCCAAGACTCCCCCGAAGAAGACCATGGTGCGGCAAAAGTCTTCCAAGACGACTCTGACCTACAATGCGGCCGACCGGTTCATCCCCAACCGTGGCTCCAGCTCGGCCATTGCCAACGTTGGCTCTGGCAAGCTCAAGCTTCCCGAGAAGAAGAAGAAGCGGTCTTCCAAGAGCCGCTCTACCGAGGCTTCGGGTGTTCTGTCGTCGGCCACGGACGATGCTCTTGCTGCTTTTGAGTCTCTCAACATTGACGACCGCGACGACGACGACGACTCTGTCAGCTACTCGCGCCCGTCGCCGCAGAGCGTCGCCTACCAGGACTCTCTTGCCAGCGCCTGCGGGGTGAACATTAGCACACGTATTCTCCAGTTCAAGCCTGCTCCGCCCGAGTCGTCCAAGCCGATCGACCTGCGCCAGCAGTACAACCGTCCTCTCAAGTCTGCCAGCGCCAACTCGGCGCAGTTCCGTCGCCGGGTGGCCACGGCACCTGATCGGGTGCTCGATGCTCCTGGTCTCATTGATGACTACTACCTGAACCTGCTGGACTGGAGCTCCGGCAACCAGGTGGCCATTGGTCTCGAGCGCAATGTGTATGTCTGGTCGGCCGATGAGGGCTCTGTCAGCTGCCTGCTGGAGACCAGCCCCGACACGTACGTTAGCAGCGTGAAGTGGTCGGGCGATGGTGCCTACGTGGGCGTTGGCCTGGGCTCTGGCGAGGTCCAGATCTGGGACGTGGCCGAGGGCATCAAGGTGCGCAGCATGTTTGGCCACGACACGCGTGTTGGCGTCATGGGCTGGAACAAGCACCTGCTGTCGACGGGTGCCCGCAGCGGTCTCGTCTACAACCACGACGTGCGCATTGCCGAGCACAAGGTGGCTGAGCTGATTTCGCACACGTCCGAGGTCTGCGGCCTCGAGTGGCGGTCGGACGGTGCGCAGCTGGCTACGGGCGGCAACGATAACCTGGTGTCGATCTGGGATGCGCGGTCGCTGGCCGTGCCCAAGTTCAGCAAGACGAACCACAAGGCCGCTGTCAAGGCGCTCTCCTGGTGCCCCTGGAACATGAACCTGCTGGCGACGGGTGGCGGCTCGTATGATGGTCACATCCACTTTTGGAACACGACGTCGGGTGCACGTGTCAACAGCATCGACACGGGCTCGCAGGTCACCAGCCTCCGGTGGAGCACCAACTACCGCGAGATTGTCAGCACGAGCGGTTTCCCTGACAACTCTCTGAGCATCTGGAGCTACCCGACGCTGGTGCGCAACGTGGAGATTCCGGCACACGAGAGCCGTGTGCTGCACAGCTGCCTGAGCCCGGACGGCCAGATGCTCGCCACAGCCGCTGCCGACGAGAGCTTGAAGTTCTGGAAGATCTTTGAGAAGAAGGCGGGCTCTGCGTCGAGCTCGGCCGGTGCCGGGTCTTCGGGCAAGGCCGACATGGTCAAGCAGATGACCATTCGGTAGATGGAAAGCAATAGCAAAAAACATATGCTCGGTTTTCGCATGAAACCAGAACGGTAGGTATAATTGGGCTGTTTTACAGGCGCTTTTATCATCTGGGTCATGGGACAAGGCTTTGTTCTTTCGGTTGGTCGTTTCAGCGTGGAGTTGGGGATAGGAAGGCAACTCAGCCCATGGACACTGGTACTGGGCAAAGGACAATGGATGAAACGGCATTTCACGACGGAAGAATGACAGCAACTGAGTTTGCGAGAGTTTAGAAGGGTATAATTTTAAGCAAGTGAATTTGAGGAGTAGCTTGTCGTACGGAGTATTGTGTAGCATATGTGCTTCGAAGTTGAGTTGAGGCTGAGTGTCAAAGGCCTCTGATACGATTGGATTCTTTATGGGACGATTTGCGGCGTTTTGGTGGGTCCAAGCTACTGCTGTAGTGCATGCTGAGTCATCCGAATTAAGAACTTAATGCGGAGGTTTGCGTAGTCAATCCAACTTGGAGAATACAAACCACTTTTTGCTACTCTGACAAACACAGCGGTTTCTACAGCGTGTGCCCACCGCCAAGCAGCACCGGCCACCTCATCAACGCAACACAAGGCAAAACACGGGATTTCGTGCAGTGCCATTTCTTTCCTCTCTTGGCATACGGAGGGAGTACGGAGTAATTGCTCTGCATTTCAAATCTGGCGGCTCAGGCGAACCGCTGACAGGCCGTGACTCTACCCCGGTTTTCGGCCATCCAGATTCCATCTGGGGAGGGGGGGCGAATCAATTCCCGGTTGCATTCCTACATCCACGCACACGCACACATCCGCTGCATTCTACAGACTACGCGGCAGACGACCTTGCCTCGAAGTGGCCGTGTTCCAGAAGGGAACAGGAACAGAGCAATAAGAGCCTAGCTAGGGTCGGATCGGTTGCCGCCTTCCCTGCTTCGATCTCCAAGGACGAAGACGGCCGGCAACGATTGCGACGAGACCACAACGAAGCGCATAAAGCTGCCAAAGCAGGACGTGTTTCTGGTTGAGGGAAAAAGTAGCGAAACGAGAGCATCGAGAGCATCGAGAGCATCGAGACAGCTTGATCTTTCGGAATTCCAGACCAGAACGAAGAGCGCAAGAACGTGAAGGCAAGAACTTAACGCTCCAAATCGCGAGACCGCTTCCAAGACGGGAGAAGAACAAAGTATTGGCAAATCGTCTCGTACGTATCACAACCCGCAACAATGTCGAACACGGTGGTTGGAGGTGTGTACCAGAGCATCATCGAGGAGGTGATCAACACGTCGCGTGTGGATTTCGAAGAGAACGGCGTCGAGGAAAGTGTTCTGGACGATCTCTGTCAGGTAAGAAGTGTTTCTGCTTTCTACTCCCTTTTATTTTTTCTGCTGTTTCTGCACCTTTTTCGTCGCCAGGGAGGAAATTCCATTTGAGGCTTTTCTCAGCATTCCCTCTTTTTTTTCTTTGCCCAGAATCGGTGTCCTCACCGGATTGCCGACATTGTTTTCTTGGGCGGTGGTGCCATGGCATCAGCGCCTCTCAAGTGAGAAAGAGAAAGCCTGCCTTGGAATTATGTGGGCGACCGGGCGTATTTGGAGGCCTATTTAAAGCCTGCCACGATTGCCCCGCCTTAACTGTGTTGCCTAAAATGCCGCTATTCTGCCATTGTCATTGGTGGATGACAAAGATTCTTGTCCATGTCACGTGGGCATCTAAGAGAGCAAGGCAGACGGCACACGGCAAACGGCAAACGGCAAACCCACCAAGAATATGCGCAGCGTTTACAGGAGTGTTTGCTAATAGCCTATTTCCAGGGATGGAAACGCAAACTTTCCCAGTTCAACGTGGCCCAGTTCCCATGGGATCCCAAGCCCGACCCAACGGACCAGAACAATGCCCCTCCTGTGGCAGCGTCCTCTGCCGGTGGCCCGCCAGGGATGTTGTCGTCACCCGGGACGGGAGCCAAGCCTGACGGTAACTATTCACAGCCTACTCTGAGCCCGATGGCTGGATCCCAGGGTTTGGCCATGCCTCTGCCCATGCCATCCATGGACCAGGCAGTCAGCAAACCGGACGATATGAACAGTGCCGTGAAGATGGAGCCAGACCTTCACAATGGTTCCAACATGAACGGCGTGCCGACCATGCCGCACGGGGGTGGGCCTGCGATGCCCAACTATTCCTCGATGCCCATGGGCGGTGGACCTGCTGCCGCACGGGCTATGCAGCAGCTGCAGAATACATTTGGCCCGCGCGCAGCTGCGTCAATCAATGCGATTCACTCAGGCATGCACCAAGCCAACCCGCAGCAGCAGGCCCGGGCCATGAATGCGACAAATGCACAGCAGTACCGTGCGCAGATTGCATCTGCCCAAGCCCAAGCCCAAGCCCAAGCCCAAGCTCAAGCCCAAGCCGCTCATGCCGCCCAGGCTGCACACGCAGCGGGACAGATGCATGGCTCCAATGGTGTTGGCCGGTCGCAAATGGACGGCGCGGCAGATGACGACGGTAACAGCGAGTCTGCCTTTTTTGAGGGTGTTCTGATGCAACAGCAGACAGCCGGGCAGCCGCCCGTGGAGCTGGGGCGCGTGGAAATCGACAATCTGCTCCACGAGCAGATGGCGCTGCGGGCCAAGCAGATGGAGGGTGGCGGTCTGATGGTCTCGCTCCGGGAGGCGACGAAGCACACGCGCAGAGCAGCTGGTTCGAGTCAAACGGGTGAAACGAGCCAAAAGAGCCGACGGACTGGAACGATTGCGCAACTAGATGGCATGGACGACGACGAAAATGAGACAAAGGACGGGGTTATCGATGAAGACGCTATTAACTCTGATCTGGACGACCCCGACGATGACCGCGAGGATGACGACGACGAGGACGACGTCTTGGGGCCTATCATGCTCTGCGTCTACGACAAGGTCCAGCGGGTCAAGAACAAGTGGTATGTAGTCACTGGGGATGGAGATGCAACCACATGCTAACTCTTTACAGGAAGTGCACGCTCAAGGACGGTGTCCTGACGGTGAACGGCAAGGAATACGTGTTCCACAAGGCGACTGGTGAATACGAGTGGTAAATTCAGACATGGTGCTATGCTTACATCGACCGCTCCTATGTGGTCTACGCGATGTATTAGAGACCTGGGGACAATACTAGAATAACCGCTAGCCCATCCTATGCCACACCTTCTTTGCATTTCCCTTTTTCTTTTCCCCTTTCCCTTTTTCTCTCCCCTTTATCCCGAGATTGACAACTTGTACCCTACAGCTTAGGAGGAAGGGGATATTGGTCGGTTCTGTTTTGCTTTTTTCTGCGATTATGAATCTGGGTGGTAAATGGGCGTCCACGGGTGGGACAATGGATTTCGACAGGCCATAACAGAAATCCCTGCAGGGAGATCTAATAAAAAAAAGCGATGTTTAGCGAGACCTGAACAGTTCAGCGTAGAGGATGGTCTTACGGAGTACTCATCTTAGTCATCGTACGCGTCTTAGTCAGCACACTCATAGTTTTGATTGGTCAGGGACTCACGGCTGTATTAGTGGGTCCTCACCAGTTTCGAAGCCCAAAGGACATGTCCGGGACAGCAAGCGAGGACGATCCATGAATGCAAGAAATTGAACGGACTGTGCAAGCAGAGTTGTGCTTGTTCGATTAGTGAATGGAGAAGTCTGAATTTGTGGGCGGTATGCAAGTGTTGGGTGTTGTTAGTCATGTTCATTTTGGTGGTTCTTAAGCTTCAAATTTGCTATTACACGAGGGCCACTAGTTCGATGCAAGGATATATGCTAGACGAACAACGACCGCCCCTACGACGAGCTGCCAACTGGACGGGCTCTGGATGTTTCCAGGAAAGGGAAAGCAAACCATTGTGACGGGTGGCCACTTGTCCTCCACGTTCGACTCGTCTGCCAAGAGAGCACTTGCTGAGACATGCCTCCCCCCCTCAAGCAAAGCACAACAGCGAGCAGGCCGTTGAAACGTAAAACGGCCCTCTGGCAACAGGCACAGACAGGGCTGAATGGCCTTGTCCAACCCACCCTCCCCTCTCTTTCTCCGGACTGAGCCGCATCAGCACGGCCCCACATGGCAAATGGGCGTGAACTTTATTTTTCTACCCGTTCTCCTCTTTGTACACACAAGCTCTCGTGCTCTCTCTCCTTTTTATTTATCGTCTCGACCGCCATCTTTTCCCCTTTCCTCTTGCATGCCCGACTTTTTTCTTTTCTGTATTTCTTTTTTTGTGTCGCCCGCCACGCGCCCCTCTGCGCGACACGGCATTGACACAATATCCGTCGAGCGTTTTCGAGCACAGACACCATTTTCTCGATGATTTTAGCCCCTGAGACGATGTTGCGAGATGGACGGGCGCGAACGAAAAATGTTGGTCACTTGCGTGGCATCACTGCATGGCGATGGGATGCCGGCAAAAAGCAAAGCGCCAGGAGATTTTGATTGGTGCACGGACCAGATGCAGCCTAGCTCTAGTGGCCGCTCATTGGTCCTGCGGTGAAGAGGACCCACCTTCCCCCTTCGCGCTCCCGAAGTGAAGTTGCGCGACCAAAGCAAAAACGCAGGCAGCGCGACCCATCAGCCAAAAAAAGGTGTCTTTTCTCGACGACGCTCTCTCTCTCATCTTTCCCAACCGCCATCGCCCATTCCGCCTTGCATCCAACCGATTCGACCCTTGTATTTTGACTGCATCTGTTTCTCTCTACCTGTCGATTCATCCGCTGTGTCATTTCTTTGTCAAGGGTTGCTTTCTCTTTCTTTCACTTTCACTGCTTTTGGTCATCTCCATCGTCACTTTGTCTACATTTTTCATTCGACACGCTTCTCTGTGTCCGAGACAACGACTCAGAAACTCTTCACCTTGCGTGCACGCTGCCTAGTTTCTAGGCGCGCCAAATGAGCTCCCGGTAGTGTGAGTGCAGCAGCCGAGAGAAGGGAACAATCCCGATTCAGGCCAGCGAAAGTCAGCAAGGCGACATTTCCGCGTGAACCCATAGACCATGCCTTCCAAGAGAAAGAGAGACATACTCGACTTTGATCCGAATAAATCGGATTCTGACGACGAGAACTTCGACCCTGGACAGGACCGAGAAGATCGTCCGCGACGCTCCAAGAAGAAGCAACGAGGCCACAAGATACCGCGTGCCGGAGGCCGTCGGCGCAACGACTACGCCGGATCCGACATTGACGACGACGACGAAGAGATTTCCGACGATAGCATCCGAGGATTCTCCGAGAGCGACGACGACGAGCCGATTACGAGCGCGACGGGACGCCGCACGCGAAAGGCAGCCATCAAGCATCAAAGCTATAAGGAAAGCAGCGAAGACTCGGACGAAAACGAAAACGAGAACGAGAACGAAAACGAGATACCCGAAAGTGACGGGCGAGATTCAGAGGACGACAGCATGCCCAAGCCGACTAAAAGAACGCGTAGCGCTGTTCCCCAGACGCCGCGAAAGTCGCGGATCGTCACGGTGAAGATGAACTCCAAGAACCTGCGCGAGCGTGCAGCAGCCACATTCACGACCCGACGCACAAGGGCGCGGACGGAAGAAGCCGACGAGCTCATTGAGCTCTCAACCTCGGGCCGGCATGCCCAGCCTATGCGTGGCTCGAGGAGCAGGAGTCCAGAGACATTCCTGGCCACTGCCGGGCGACCCAACCGCGGTGCCAAGGGCATTAAGAAACCGCCCGTGCCGACCATTGAAGAAGCGACCCAGGAAAGC
The DNA here is from genome assembly GCA_002215975.1 of Dryadomyces quercus-mongolicae. Lineage (NCBI taxonomy): Eukaryota > Fungi > Ascomycota > Sordariomycetes > Ophiostomatales > Ophiostomataceae > Dryadomyces > Dryadomyces quercus-mongolicae. Next base: position 511,275 of record NIPS01000037.1, on the reverse strand, counting down.
AATGGTATGGGATCTGTCGAGATGGACGAGAAGCCAGAGCCATTGGGAGGCGGCGATGGTGCCGAGGAGAGCACGCTGCGCGATGCATCTGGCCTGCATGACAGCCTGCACCTCGTGACAGGTGGCGATATCCTCGCGGGAGCTCACGCTTCGCCTCATGACATTATCGATACATCGGAAGCCACCCATGATGCAGAAGAACATACCGGGGTCGAGGCCGATGCGGGAGCAGACGCGGATGGCGAACACGAAGATGTTGCTATGCACGATGGTGATGCCGGCGATGCCGGCGATGCCGGCGATGCCGGTGACGCGGGCGATGCGGACGAAGAGGATGAAGATGATATGCCGATCGGCCGGCGCACACGACAGACGCGTGCAGCGGCAGCGGCAGCAGCGGCGGATGAAGAAAATGCCACGGGAGGAGACGGGGCTGGGGACGGTAATGGGACGGGAAGGCGTTTGACGCGTGGATCCCGGCTGCAGAAGAAGAACAAGTCGGCCAAAGAACCTAGCAGCGATTTTGAGCCGATGGACGAGGAGTCTGGCGATGGAGGAGCGTCAGATTCAGATGCTTCCAAGAACCACAACAGTGGAAACAATGGCGACGACGACTCCAGCCAGAATTCACGAGGTCGGCGTCGGTCTACGCGGTTGAAGACGGGCTCGAAGCGGCATGCATCGGACGACGAAGACGACGTGGACCGGGACGAGGTGGCCATGGAAGCCGAGGAGCTGCGTGCCAGTTCGCACTCGCGGCCGCGGCGACGAAGACGGTCACCGTCGATTGTGTACGAGGCGACGTCGCGTCGGCGGACAACCAAGGTAGTGGACTACAGCATCAAGCCGCTGGACCAGCTGATCAACGAGCAAGAGGAGGAAGAAGAAACGGTCCAGACGCCTGCCCGTCGTCGCAACGGGCGTGGAGGCGGTGCTGCATCGTTGTGGCAGCGCAATCTTTTGTCGACGTTTGGGCCGTTTGGCGGCGGCGGCGGCGATGGTTCACTAATTGGCGGGCCCTGGGGTACAGGGGCGGCCGGTGGAGTGGACTCGGACAGCAGCGACGACGAGATGACGACGCGGACGGGCGGGCTGGGCGGCATAGGCGGCAACGTGGGCATGACGCCGACGAACGGCACGGCGCCGACAGGGTTTGCAGCACCTTTGAATCTGGAGTCCATCACAGGCGTGTCTGCCAACACGAATGTGGGCAAGATCAAGAACCAGAAATCGTTTGCAGATGCCGACCCGCTCGGCGTGGACATGAACGTCGATTTCAGCAAGGTGGGCGGTCTACAGGGCCACATCAACCAGCTCAAGGAGATGGTGACGCTGCCACTGCTGTATCCAGAACTCTTTTTGCGCTTCAAGGTTACGCCACCGCGTGGTGTCCTGTTCCACGGTCCACCGGGTACGGGTAAAACGTTGCTGGCGCGTGCATTGGCGAATTCGGTGGGCGTGGGCGGACGCAAGATCACGTTCTACATGCGCAAGGGAGCCGACGCTCTGAGCAAGTGGGTGGGTGAGGCAGAGAAGCAGCTCCGGCTGTTGTTTGAAGAGGCACGACGGACACAGCCCAGCATTATCTTCTTTGACGAGATTGATGGTCTGGCGCCGGTGCGGTCCAGCAAGCAGGAGCAAATCCATGCGTCTATTGTGTCGACGCTGCTGGCCCTGATGGACGGCATGGACGGGCGTGGCCAAGTGATTGTGATTGGAGCCACGAACCGGCCTGACAATATTGACCCGGCGCTGCGTCGTCCTGGGCGGTTTGACCGGGAGTTTTACTTCCCGCTGCCCGACTTGGATGGCCGGCGGTCGATTCTCAACATCAACACCAAAGACTGGGGCCTGGCGGACAACTTCAAGGAGATGCTGGCCGAGAACACCAAAGGCTATGGCGGTGCGGATTTGCGGGCACTCTGCACGGAAGCAGCGCTGAATGCGATCCAGAGGACGTATCCGCAGATCTACTCGGCCCAGGAAAAGCTGATTGTGAGCCCCGAGAAGATCCACATCCACGCGACGGACTTTACGCTGTCGATGAGCCGCATGATTCCGTCGTCGGAGCGGTCGGCCACGCCTGCATGGGCGCCTCTTCCCAAGGCGGTGGAACCGCTACTGAACGAGCAGCTGTCGTGCATCCAGACGCTGCTGGACTCAGTCATGCCGCGGCGGAAGAAGACGACGGCACTGGAAGAAGCCATGTACGAGCCATTGCAGGACGCCGATCATGGGTTTGGGCGCGAGAACATGATCCAGACCTTTGAGCGGTCACGGACCTTCCGGCCTCGACTGCTTCTGGCGGGCAGTGCCGGCATGGGCCAGGGATACCTGTCGGCGGCGATTCTGCACCACTTTGAGGGAGTGCACATTCAGAGCTTTGACCTGCCTGTTTTGCTGGGGGATGGACGAGTAAGTGATGATTGTCTTTTGGGGTTATATTGGGTACTAACTTTTCAGCCTCTCGAGCAGGTGATTGTAGGGCTGTTTGTGGAAGTCAAGCGACACAAGCCGGCGGTGATTTACATTCCGAACATTGACGTGTGGTACAACAACCTTCCGGAGACGGCATATGTGACGTTTTCGACGATGCTCAAGGCCATTCCGCCCAACGACCCGGTGCTTGTGTTGGCGACGTGCGAGTGTGACGAGGCGGATATTCCACGGCCGATGCTGCGGGACTTTTTTGGGTACTCGACCAAGAACCGGTTCACGATTGAGCGGCCGAGTCGAACAGCGCGTCGGACGTACTTTTACAGTTTTCTGGAGCACGCGACGCGGAGTCCAAACGAGTTTCCGGACCCGGCGAACCGGAAGAAACGGGTATTGGAAGAGTTGCCGGTGGCGCCGCCTCCGCCGCCCAAGGTCAAGAGCAAAGAAGAGATCCGGGAGGAGCTACGGCGCGACCATTTGCTGCTGAACCTGCTCAAGGTGCAGCTGCAGCCGATTATGGACCAGATCAAGAAGTACAAGAAGTTCCGGCAGCCCGTGATTCCAGAGTCGCAGATATCATATCTGTGGCAGGAAGCAGACCCGAACTTTGTGCAGCCGGACATTTCGACAGACGAGCCGCATCCGTTTGTGATTACGAAGAACAAGGAGGGGATGCAGGGGCTGTGGGAGCGTGCGACGAGCAAGTTCTACTACAACCTGGATCTGGCGACGATCGAAGAGCGTCTCTCGAACGGGTACTATGCGCGGCCCAAGGACTTTTACGAGGATGTGGTGTCACTGGCCAAGGATGCCAAGAACATTGGCGACAAGGAGCGGCTGCTCAAGGCCAACGAGCTGGTGACGAATGTGGAGGTGGACGTGGCGGAGGCAGAGGCTCGGCTGGCGCAGGTGAACTGGGAGGAACTGTACCAGCGGCAGCTGAAGCGGGCACGGGATGCGGAAGAGAAGGCGGCTAAGAGGAAGGCCGGGCTGGCCATTGTGGGTGCTGTGGCGGGAGAGGAGCGGGCGATGCGGCCACTGGGCTCGGACATTGTGCCGCGGCCGGTGCCGGTGCTGGATGAAGATGCCGACGAGCTGGGCCAAGACGTGGATGGACAACAGCAGATGCAGGCGCAAGCGCGGTTCCAGTTGAAACCCGGAGCACTGCTGGGATCCTCGCCGTCGCTGCTGAACGGGGAATTCATGCACCGGCACAGCAACGGGACATCGGTGCCGTCTGGCGGTCGACTGTCGAACGGCGACGAAGACACGACGATGTCAGGAGCAGGTTTGGAGGGAAGTCCGTTGCAGAACTCGTCGGGACTGCAGTGGTCGAACAAGTCGGTGGATCTGTCGACGCGGGCGACGGCGGGCAACACACAAGTGTCACAGATGTCTGCGTTGACGGGCATTCCACAGGGACTGTCGCCTTCGGCAGTGTTGAACGAAGCGTCGACGACCAAGTCTTCGGGTCCATGGAGTACGCAGGCGAACGGACACGGGGGATCTGGAGAGTCTGGCGGGACCGGAACCGGGGCCGGGGTCGGGGCCGGGGCTGGGGCCGGAGGATCTGGAGGATCTGGGGCAGCCGGTCCCGACGAAGGGTCGCAGATTCCCGACACACAATCGGTCTTTGGATCGATGGCGAGTCAAGGAAACTCGAGCAACGAATGGGTGCATTCGCAATGGAACGGCGAAGCCAAAGGCGAAGTCAGCAACTCGCAACAGTCGCCGGTACAACCACTGGGACCTCCACCGCTGCCGTCTCAACAACAACAACAACAACAACAGCAACAACAACAGCAAAGACAAAGCAGTGGCAGTCGATTGTCGTCGCAGGCATTTCCAATCAGTGCACCAGACGCGAATCTGGACTCGATCCTCGAAACGATGCTGGACCGGACGTCGGGCTGTACGGTGGACCAGCTGGAACAGATCAGCCGCGACATTATGGACTATATCTGGACGACGCGCAACGAGCGCAACCGGTCGCTGGTGATTAGCAACCTGAGCAAAGTATTCAACACGACGATTGCCGACATGGAGGCGACGCAGGGGCTGAGCACGTCGTTTAGTGAAGTGTAGGGGGAGGAGGAGGAGGACTGGGGCTGATCTTTGATCTTTGAATTTTTTATGGTTTTCTCTTATTGGCTTGGCAAGGGCCCGGATGTATGGATTGGGATTGGGAGCAGACAGAAGAAGTAGACTGATCTGGAGGCAATGCCTGGTAGGCATGAATTGAGGTCCGTTGATTACGTAATCTAACGATGTGAAACTGGCGATGTGAACCTGGAAGGTGCGACTTTGATCTGAACTGAACTGAACTCTGAATCTGAATTTCTGAATTTCTGAATTTCTAAACTCTATCTTCTATATCACGAATTCACCTCTGCAAACCACGTCCGCAACAGACCGGCCAGGGCCGATGGCAGATCGGCCAGATTGTGCACGATCAAGTAGTAAGGGAAAGGAAAAGTGTCGAGGTAGCGTTCGATGACGACGCGGTTGGTTCCCGTGACGGGATCGCGAACGAATTTGGCTTCTTTGAGGTCGACGACGCTGTCTGACGACGACGAAGAGCGAGAGCCGTCGAGGACGACAAAGACGACCATGATGCGTGACTCGGCGGCCTCGCGCAGCAGTTGGCGGATGCGTTCGTGTGCCGCGGACGGGGTGAGGCCGTCGGACAGCAGAATGGCCAATTGCCAGAGGTCGGCATTGCTTTGGGTCGACTGTCGCGCCTGCTGGAAGGTGTCAATGGTGGTGCGCAGCAGCTGGGCGACGTCGGTGCGGTCCTGCTGGAAGGTGAAGCGGCGCAGAGCCGACGCGCCCTGGACGCTGCCGGCGATGCCTCCAAAGGGTTCACCCTCGAGAAGATTGTGCGCAGAAAAGACGTGATCACCAAAGCCGAGCACGCCGACCTGACCAGACTCGAGCATGGCGAGAGCACGGCCGACCATGACCAAGGAGCTGAGAGCGAGATGGCCGGGGGAGGTGTTGTTGTTGTCTGAGCCCGAAGCTCCCATACTCTTGCTGTCGTCTACACACAGCAGAATTTGGTAGGACCGCTTGGTCGGCACACTTCGACGCATCCAGATCTTGTCGCGTTTGTAGCCCGACGCAATGTACGGGATGATCTTGCGGATGCTGAGACGCTTGCCGGTGCGGAAACCGCCCGAGAGACGAGTGGCCTGCGACGGCGTCAGGATGAGACGCAGCTGGGCGGCCAGGACCAGCGACAGCGCATGCGTTTCCGTCTGGAAATCAGTCCATTGCCGCAGGGCTTCGTCCATGGGCATCAGGCTGGCGTCGTCCTGGAGATGTGTCGACGACAGCAGTTGAGCAGCCACGTCTTCGTCCTCGACCTCGTCCTCGACTTCGTCCCCGTCATCCTCGTCGACCTTCTCGACCTTCTCGACCTCCTCCTCCTCTTCCTCCTCCTCATAGGCACCGCGCTGAAGAGACGCTCCGGCTCGTCCGTCTTCGCCTTCCGTCTTTTCGGCATTGTCCATCTCGACGTCTTCCTGCATCTTGTCGACATCATCCACGTCCTCGTTGCTTTCGTCATTGGCATGCTGGGCATCGACCTTGTCATCCTCTCCCTTTTCTTCCTTGCCCTCACCCTCACCCCCATCTTCAATGGCCATGGAATCGTCAAACGGCCGAGCCTCGTCGTCATCCGCTGCACCCATGGCCTGTGTGCTGGCCGGCGCCTCTTCGTCGTGCAGATGCTGGAACTCTTTCTGAGCCGCCTGGTCTGTGCTGTCTTCTTGATGCACTTCCCGGTTCTCTTCATCGGCCTGTCGGATCTCCCGCTGGTTGCGGTGCCACCGTTCCAACACGTCGCCCAGTTTCTTGAACGGCTGCTTTTCCGACTGGTCCGCATCGGCCGACACGTCTGGCTCCGCCGCGTCTTCGTTGCGCTCGCGATTCGACAACATCCCGTCGTCACCGCCGGCCATGGTATCCTTTTCGTCCGTGTCGTGGCCCATCTCGCCTTCGTCGCGCTTCGCACTGCTGTTGTTCTCGTTCTTGTCTGCCTGCTCGTTCTGCGCGGCCGTCTGGTCTTCCTGCTGGTCTGGGCCGACACCACTCTGCACGTCGTTGGGAGCTGCTGTGTCCTTGTCGGCCGCCTGTGTATCGCTGACCGGCGGTTGTGGCGCTTCCGACTCTTCCTGAGCGGCATCTTCGTCGACATCCATGCCGTCCTCGACGTCTCCCATCTCTTCATCGCCCTCTTCCTCATTCTCTTCTTCGTTCTCTTCGTTCTCTTCGTTGTTCTCCTCGTCCTTTTCCACTGCCTCGCCTTCCAGTCCAGTCTCCTCCTCCTCCTCCTCGACATCCCCGTCATCTGTCTTGCCACGCTTTTCTTCCATCTCCGTATCCTCTGCTCCCTCTTCATCCTTTCCTTCGAGATCCTTGAGATCATCAAAATCGTCTCCTTCGTCCTCCTCACCATCGTCTCCTTCTCCATCGTCCAACTCCATATCATCTGGCAAGTCCAATGCATCGCTCTGGTCTACATTCTGATCCTGTCGGTTGAGCTCTTGCTGTGGCCCGACCTGTTCATCGTCAGAACCAATAGCATCGTCGTCGTCTCCTTCATTCTCATCTCCGCCATCTTCCTTCGCATCCTCTTCCTCTTCGGCCTTCTTGTCATCCTCGGCGTCGCCGCCTTCTTCTCCCACAGCTGCTTCATCGGCTGCCTTGCTTTCCGAACTGTCAGCTGCCGCCACTTGCTCGTCGTCGTTTTTCTGTCCCTTGGACTCGTTGCCTTGTTGCTCCTTCTCCGTGTCTTTGGCATCTTCGCCATCCCACATCTTCTCGTCGACGGCCGTAGGGTCCAGATCATCCACATCGCCTGCCTCTTCGTCCATATCGTCTTCTTCTTCATCCTCTCCTTCCTTGTCATTTCCACCCTCTTCGTCCTCTTCTTCTCCCGCTGCATCGCCCATCTCGCCTTCCATCTCGTCATTGCCCATGTCAATGGCATCTTTCTCGTCTTCCATCTCCTCGCCCTTGTCTTGCTGCTCCTTGTTGGCTGACTGTGCCAGCTCCGACAAGTCTTCGTCTGGCTGAATATCTTTGCTGATATCCTCGGCGCCCTCTCCGTCGCCCAAGCCCGTGCCTTCTTCGAGCTTGCCGTTGGTCTGTCCAGACGACTCGTCCGACTTCTCGGGCGGCGTGCAGAAGCCTTGCGAGGAAATCTCCACAAAGGCGCGGCCGAGTCGGTGGCCCAGCTGGCACGTCGACCGGTGCAGGGCCGCGAGACGCAGCAGCGTCCGGCGGAATGTGGCTGCATATTGTTGCAGAAGAGGCAGCAGAAGGCGAAGCAGAGACGTGCCCACGGCGGAGTGCAATGTGTCGGGGTTGGATCGCAGAAGATCGACGCACTGATCTAGACTAGAAACAACCGTGTCGGCGTGCAGGGACTTGGCTGCCGAGGACAGCTTGGTGTTGTAGTCCACGAGCCACGACGCATCTTCGGTCGACGCCGGCAGTTCGGCAACGGCCTTGTTGAACTTTTGAACAGCGTCCAGCACCATTTTCGAGAGGTCCAGTGCCTCTTCGGTGAACCGGGGAGACGTTTTCTCGGAAATTGACACCCGGAGCTTGTCGGTCCCATCGGTCACGGTCCATAGTTTGATTTGCCCCAGAACATAGGCAAGATCAGGTCGTTCCTCGATGAGTTTGTCCAAGTCCGACGTGAACAGCGCCAGTTCTCTGTCCATCTGGACCCGAAGCTGGAGAGTGGAGGACGACACGAAGCCGTCTGGAAGCACGGGCGATGCGGCTTCCAGTGACACACGCAGGCTTTCCAGTTTGTTGGCCCACGTCCCCAGTTGTGTCCGAACAGACTTGCAGTCTACCGTGGCGAGACGGTCGTGGACGTCTACGAGATGCATGCCGACACGGACAATGGCCAGGAGCCACCGCAGCGTGCGTGGGTAGTTGTCGGCCGAGCGCGACTCGAGCTGGATGCAGTCCATATCCACAGACGGCTCCTTGTCGTCGCCATCGCCCGAGACCACCAGGCCGGCACTAAGGTTGTCGATATATGCAATCTGGCGGTCGAGAGAGGTCAAGCTGCTGGCTGATGCAGTAAGCAGCTCGCGCTGGCGCAGCGTGACGTAGAGAATGCCCTCCAGGTGACCGACACTCCGGCGGGCCGTCACGCGCTGGAGGTCGCCATGGTGTTCGTGCAGCGCCTCGCGGAACTGCGGCGCCAGGTCCAGCAGCTTGTGGAAGCTGTATGCGAGGCCGGCGAGGTCGAGTTCTTCGGGCAGCTGCATGCCTTGCTGGCCGAGCGACCCGGAAAAGATGAGGGCCAGTGATGCCTGTGCGGCCAGGCGGCTCGTGCCCAGATTGGCGCTGAACCCCATCTGGCGAACAGCCTTGAGAGTATCGTCAAAGAGACGGATCTTGCGCGTCTTGAGATGCTTGACGGCGTCCTTGTTCTCCTCGGTCAGTAGACCAGGGGTTTCCTTGCGCAGTTCGGCCATGCTGGCCACGAGATCCGTGACAAACGTGGCCACGACATCACTGGCATCGAGAGCCGACGCCGGAAGGGCCGTGGCCTGGCGCATGATGGACACGATGCGGTCTACACCCGACAAGCGACGTGTGTGTGCATCGTCGCCCCAGCCCGGGATCAGTTGCAGACACAGCTTCGCTGCTGCTTGCGGGCGGACAAGATCGACCTGGGTTTCGTGGTGGTCAGCATCGTCCAGTTCTTGGCTGCCCCGGATAATCTCCTGCTCGCTGTCGTCGGGCAGGCCTTGCTGGATGATCGGCTGCATGGGCTGGCCCAGCACGGCGCGGAACTTGCGGACGAGCCGGAACAGTTTGAGATGCGACTTGCGAGCACTCTCGCGAAGAGCATCAATGTTGGTATCGCGCCAGCTGGCCAGGAGGAGCACGTCGTTTGTCTTCTTTTGCAGACCGTCACGGCCCTTTTGGATGACCTCGGCCGCCTTGTGCTCGTACGGCGCATAGAATTGCACGAGGTTCTGCACGGCATGACGAATGAGGGCCATGGCAGGATATTCGTCGACGAGCAGGCCGATGTGTGCCACGATCTGTCGCAGGAGGGCCAGACGAGCCCCATATTGGCCGACAATCGAGGCCGAGAGGTAGGCCGAGAGTTCCTTAAGCAGCTGCTCGGCGTGGTAGGCCAACACGTCAGGTGTATTGGTTTGGTCACTGTCCACGAGAATCGACATGGGACCGGCCACGGCGGCTTGGTAGGCGATGAACCACCAGGCTTCGGCATCTTGACGACACTTGTCGGCCTCGGTATCAAACAGTCGACTCCACGTGGACAGCTCGAGTTTCCGCCAGCTGACGAGCGTCGCTGTCGTCCGGTCATAGAGCGAAGGCGACAGGTACTGGCGGCTGGCATACCCACGGAACTGCCACTCGTACAGAGTCTCGTGCAGCTTTTCGACCTGCGGGATGACGCGGGCCAGAGGCGCTGTGAACGCGATCTCAAGCACACGTTCGCAGGCCAGCACGACATCGGCCAGCGGCTGCAGATGTCCGATCTCGTCGACGCGCTGGAGGCCACGGAACCGCGTCTGGATGTCGTGGATGAGGGCCACCAGTTTGCGAGCCTCGGGCAGGTTGGCGTCGGTGTAAAAGTTGTATGTTCCGGTGCTCTGAAGGCTCTGCAGGCTGTGCAGCTTGTCGTCGACCACGAGCAGAGTCGCCGGCAGCAGTGCATTGCTATCGGGAGTTTCGTCTTTGACCGTCTTCCGGGCAATGGTTTTGCAAAAGTCCAAGATGGCATCAGTGGCTGGTCGGCTGGGCTGGAAAATGTCGCGGTGGATCTTGGCGACGTCAGCCGACAGGTCCCATGTGGCCAGCGTCTTCTTGGTGGTGGTGTTGATGTTCTCTTCGTTTCCGGAATACGTCGGGAACAGTTCGCTGAACTCGGCCTCGTCGACGGCCTCTTCGTCTTCGAGACTGCCGCGGAAACGGTACAGGTTGCCCTTGGCCTCTTCAGCTCGGCGGTCGGCCTCGAGTTTCCGGTTCCATTCGTCAAAGAAGAAGTGGAAGCATTCGGCAACATGGCGACGGCCGTCCGGGGAGAAGGCCGAGGTCACGGAACCATCGACCGAAGCACAGACGCCTCCGAGCAGCAGAAACTCCCAGCTTCGTCGGACAGGTGCCGGCACGGCCTCCATGGTGGTCCGCTGACCGCCCAAGAATGGCGTCACGCTGAGCCATGGGGCATCAGCAGGATCGGGTGCCGCAGCACGAGCGCTCTCACTGAGCGACAAGCCGAGCTGCAGGCAGCGAAGGAGGTTGGCGACGGGCACAGCCAGATCTTGGTAAGCCGTGAACTGGCTCATGAGCAGTCGCTCGATCAGTCGGACGACGTTGTTCTGAACCAGCTGGAGCTCCTGTTGTGCTGTGGCCGTGCCTCCTCCCACAGGGGCCAACAGAGACGACACAATGCGATAATGAGCAGCACTGAGATCGTCCTTGACCGTGACGTCCAGCACGGGATGGAAGACGTCCTTTTGCAGGCGTGAGAGCTCATTGGCAGCGCCGGCGTTCGTGGGCCGGTAGATGTTTTTGGTGGTCGCGTCCAGCGGAGCCTGTTGAGGCAGCAGGGCCTGGCGCGTGGTCCAGGCGGCATCGAGAACGGCAATGTCTTGCTGGGCAAGGCTCAGGCGCAGGCTGGGACCTTCTTGGCCGGAAAAGTCGTGCTCGAACTGGCCAAGAGCAGCGGCTTCTTGGACGAGCAGAGCGCGCAGGGACTCGTGGAAATCCTGTTCCGTCTGCCACTCGAGAAAGGGGTCAAAGACCTTGTCGGGCGTGTAGAGTTTGATGCAGCCGACGGCGAACTGGACCCAAGCGACGGCGCTGAATGGTTGGACCTTGTGGGGGTGAGTCTCTCGGTGGTGTTGGGCAGCGGCGAGGGCGACCACGACAGGCAAAAAGTGCTGCTGCAGGACGGGCAGCAGAGGTGTCAGCCAGCGGTCTTGGGACACAGCCTTGCAGTCATCATCGAGGGAGGGCCAGACAACCGAGACAGCCGGCACAGCTTCGATGACGAGACCAGTCTCTGCAATCTGGACGGCTGCAAGCTGTGGATGAGCTGCGGCTTCGTCAAAGAGACGCTGGAACTGCGTGAGAGGGAAAGAAGCGAGATGGTCGTCTTGGCCGGCAGCTGCACGAGCACGGGCATCGTAGCACACGCCGACAGCCGACAGCAGCGTCAGGAGGGTCTCGTTGAGTTTGGCGATGGAGTCGGTCGCGAGAGAGGCGGATGCGCGGCTGACGATGCGGCCGACCAGAGGCAGTTCGTTCTCAAGGGCACGCAGCGACGACAGAGCAGACGATGTGGTCAAGTAGTCAGTCTTGTGCAGAAGCTGAGCCGACAGAGTGCCAGACCAGGGACGGATAGCGGCGTCTTGGCTGAGGAGATAGTCGACGGCCTGCAGCTGGCTGGCGACGCCGACGGCGCCGAGCAAACGCAATTGGGAAAATGTCGGCAGATCAGACAGGACGAGGGTCTGCAGCTGGTCGTCATTGTGAAAGCCGTTTCCATAGAGGACGTGCAGTTGACGGACGGCCTCAAAGATATCGGCAAAGAGGGGCAGAGCACCGGGCAGAGATGGATCGCCGACTTGGGTTTCGAGGGCGGCAATCTCGTCGGCAACGGCCTGGACGAGACCGGCAGCGTCGGTGGTATCGACACGCAGCAGACGATAAGCCTCGGCCAAAGCAGTCATGACACGGCCCAGATCAGCAGCAGAGGCACCAGAGGCAACACCGCCAGAGACGCGCCACTTGAGATTGTCGAAGCGGGCAGCCAGACGTTCCATGCTGGTGACCTGGCGGAAGGCGGACTCGTCAGGGATGGGCAGTGGCCGTAGGAGTGGCCACAAGAGGTCCATGCTGAGGCCGGTAGTCAAGCGGAAACCGTCGGCAAAGTCGCGGGCAAACCGACGCAACATGCTCGACACGAACGCCTCAAAGGATTGGGATGCCTTGTGCAAGTCAACTTCATCAGGCTGTTCACGGACGGCCTCGTCGTGGATCCGCTGCATGGCCGGCAGCAGTTGGCGGAGCAGAGCGCGGCCGTGGCCGAGATGTGCCTGGAATCGAGCCTCGTCAAAGGCAGTGGTGGCAGTAGTCAGCTGATCATACGTGCGCCACCAGATGTGCGAGGCGACGTGCAGCATATACCGGACCTCCTTTCCGCGGTCTTGATCGTTGGGGAGTCGTCTCGTCATCGACACGCTGGCCGTCAGACAGTCCTGCATTTCTTGAAGAGTCTCGGTCAAGAAACGGAAGGCGGCAGCAGTAGAGTCACGGGCGACAACGGCGACCTGGCCGGCGAGCGAGGCACGCTGCAGTCGGTTGAGCAGCGAGAGTTTGGACAGGCGGGCAGCAGCCTGTTGCTGTTGAGTCTGGAGGATCTCGCGGGCACAGAAGAGTTGAGCGAAGCGTTGGTAGCAGAGGCCGAGCCACCACAGCCAAGTGGGCAGGACGTCGCCGTCAGCGAGAGACTGTACGAGCAGTGTGTTTTGAGCGGGATGCAGCGGCTGTTCGGCGATCAGAGCGTTGTCGCCATGGGCGAACTGAGCATACTGTTGCAGCATGGCGTTGCGCAGGGCAGCGGCGTCGGCAGACGAGAGAAAGGCCAAGATGGCGCGGATGCGCTGCATCAGACGATCATGGACTGGACTCTGGAGGAGGCCACCGGACTCGACAGCCCGGAAGAAGCGTGGCAGCAGAGCAGCGTCGGCGAGCGTGAGATTGTCGAGCCACAAAAGGGCGGCGTCGACGTTTTCGAAAAGAGTCGTTGCGTGAGTGACGACGTCGCAGAAACGGAGCATGCGCGTCTCGACGGGGGTGACAGGAGTAGATGTCCGCGGCACGTGTTCGTCGTCGAGGAAGATCTCAACGGAACGGTTGCGCATGGCACGAGACAACTCGCCGTAACGCGGGTCGACAGTCAGGAATACGCGGAAGTCGGGGTGCAGGGCGACGATGCGCGGTTCGCCGTTCGGGCCGCTGTGCTCGTTGATGCTGAGGAAGCCGTTGGGACGTTCGAGCAGAGAGTTGAGACGGTCGAGCACCGAGGCATTGCACAGGTTGGCATTATCGAGGACGAGCCAATGGCCAGCCTGGGCAGCATGAACGATGACGCTGTCGAGCCACTCGAAACGCGGTGCAGCCAGAGTCAGTGGTTGACCGAGAGAGTCGTAGGCATGGGAGGCGGCGATGCCGAGGGCCGACGAGGCCTCGATGAGGGGAGCGAGTCGAGTAATGACATTGGCGATGTGAGCGAAGTGGGTAGAGCTGTCAGTCCCGTCTTTCTCCAACAGAGACTGCATCAGCTCAGCGGCGACAGTGGCTGCTTGGGAGATCTGTGCATCGGCAGCGTGGTCGAGCAGGAAGAGGCCAAGAGCAGTCTCGAGATCGGCGAGACTGGCATAGACTTCGCGGACGGGATCGGCCTGTTCGAAGCCGCCGACGAGGTCCATGGCATCGACGTCGGCGCTGAGCGAGAAGACGACCAAAGGTTTGCCAGCGAGACCGGCGACGTGCTGCAACAGGGCCGATTTGCCCGTGCCAGAAGCACCGACGAGGATGCAGGGCAGGTTGTGCTGGACGCAGAGCAAGAGGGACTCGAGTTCAGCGAGACGAGGACGGACATCGAAGCCGTGGGCAGCAGTGGTGGGTTGGCAGACTTGGCTGCGGGACAGCAGAGCAATGCCGGCCTGGGCAGTGGTGGTGCCGACGGCATGATAGAGATTATGAGGGCGGTGGTCGACGGTAAAGGCGGCGGCAAAGAGACGAGCGACTTCGCGACGGTCGCGTTCGGAGCGGAAGCGTTGGCGGATGGCGACGTCGAAGAAGTCGGGGACGTCAGTGAAAAGAGTTGCCGAGGACGAGGTCGACGAGGAGGAGGTCGACGCAAACTCGAGCCAGCGAAGGGTATCACGCAGGTTGAATTCCCAGGGAGAGCCGAGGAGGCCAAACGAGCGGCGGAGGACGATTTCGCGGTCGAGAGACGACACGAGAGCCGTGATATGGCGGACGGTGTCGGCGGGAACAGTAGGAAAACGACGATGGGCAATGCGCAGCTGGTCATCTTCAGAGAAGAGATCGGCATAGACGAGGATGAAACGGTTGACAAAAGAGGCCGGCAGACCTTTGCGGCCACCGCCTTGGTCATGAGGGTTTTGGGCGGCAAAGAGACGGAAGTCGGGATGACGACGGAAAGACTGGTCGAGTTCGGCGACATAGACTTCACCACGGTGGTCGAGACAGGCATTGAGACCTTCGAGGACAGACTGGGAAGCCAAATTCATCTCGTCGAGCAGCACCCATTCGCCGCGTTGCATGGCCTGTAAAAAGGGAGCATCCCGCCAAGCGAAACGACCGGCCTCGGCACCTTCGACGGGCACGTCGGTGCCAAAGAGGTCCATGAGATCCGTCTGGTCCGACAAGTTGATGCGTGTGAGTGGTTGACCGCAGGCACTGGCCAGAGCAGCCACGAGAGTCGTCTTGCCGACACCGGGACTACCTTCGAGCAGCACGGGTTTGTGTGGCAGCTGCATGGCGCGGACGAGACGCATGGCATTGCGACGGGTCGTGGGCGCGTCAAAGGCAAAGGTGGCGTCGAGAGCGGCTGTCGGCGTGCGGGAAACACAAAAGTCGCCCGCCCACAGAGCATCGTCAGTAGTCCGGACAGCCGGTTCACTGCTGTAAATAGAGGAGGCATCAACCTGCAGCAGCTCGTCGAGTTTGTGCAGACAACGAGCGCGCTGATCAGCCACCGAATCAGCCGTCACAGTCCCTCCCGGATGAGCTCCGAGGCCATCGATAAAGACGGTGGCAGCGCCGTGAACGAGAGCCGAGACTGGATGGGCAGGATCGCCGACGCGGTTGACGAACTGTGCCCAGACGAGGACGTCACGGATGGACAGAGGCGTGGCCGACGAGGCCCGGAAGACACGACCGAACCAGACGGCAAAGGCGACAATCGTGCGGGCGAGTGGACGGTAGGGCTCATGTAATGTAGCCGTCACAATAGCCTCGACATCGTTTGTGTCGTTGTCTTGGTCCACCATCAACGCCGGCACCCAGATCTCTGTGAACCGATTACGCAGAGCCGGCGACAGTTCCTTCTTGCCAAAGTCGCCGCCGGGGTTCATGGTGGCGAGGAACTGGAAGTGCTCGTGAGCGACCACCGACAGATCATCGACATCGTCAGACGTGCCCTTCTCGGCCAGCAGAAGCGTCCGCTGTGGCTCGAGGACCGAGTTGAGCCGCTCCAGCACGGAATCGTCGGCCAGCGAGATCTCGTCCAGCAGGAAAAACGCACCCGTCTTCATGGCGTGCACGAGACTGCCGTCAGACCATTCAAAGAGGGCACGGCTGCGGGCGTCGTCGTGGGCGATGCGGGCGACGAGGTCGTCTGGCAGTCGAGCTCGTTCGTCGGCTGAAAGTCCGGCGAGGTCGGCCTTGATAGATCGGCCCACGAGAGCGCTGACCGTCTCGAGGTCCTGCTGCAGCTGCGCCAGAATAGCGCTGCGGTTGCGTACAGGCCGTTGGGAACCGATCAGGTCGCCGGTCTCAGTGTTTTGATGGGCGTTGACCGTGTGCAGCGGACGACCAGCGGCGTCGGCGAGCAGTTGGCAGACGGTGGTTTTGCCGCAGCCAGTCTCGCCGACGAGCAGGACGGGCTCATGGTTGCGCAGGGCATGAGCGACGAGGACGAAGAGGCGACGCATGGCACGCGTCCAGACGACGGACGAGGTCGAGGCAGAAGCTGACTCGGCCGACACAAAACTCCGCAGTTCCGGACACCTCTCAGGACTATACAAAGCCTCGATATCAATCTTGGTCTTGAAAACAGACTCGACAACGCCTTGAACAGCCACTCGCTCATGTCTATCACGAACTCGTTCAGCCAACAACATGAAACCATGGGCGGCAATGTCGTCACGAGTGTCGGCATCCCGCAAAGCCCAACGGAAGAGATCACGCAATGTGGCAAAGCTGTTCTTGTGTTCAAAGAGCCGTGTCGTCTGCCGCAGACGCGACAGTTCCTTGTAGACGGCCACCATGCGCGCACAGTCAGACGGCGCCGTGTTGCGGCAGCGCTGCTGCAGAATATGGCCGAGCTCGTCGTCGGGAATGTCGTCGACATGCAACTCCAAGAACCGGTTACGGAACGCCCGCGACAGCGCTTTGCGTCCTCCGTATAGTCCGGCCGGGTTCTGTGTGGCAAACAAGACAAATCGCTCGTGTGGCCGCACCACTTCTTGCGTCTCGGGAATCAAAAGCTCGCGGTTGTCGTCCAGCAGTCGGTTCAGCGCTTCCAGCACATCTGTCGGCGCCAGGTTCAGCTCGTCCAGCACAAGCCAATGGCCCTGTCGCATCGCCTGCACCAACACGCCTTCACAGAAACGCAGACGACCCGTGGCGTCCGCTCGATACGTCCCCAGATACTCTTGCAGGTCTGTGTGTTCGTGGTTGTTGATGCGCACAAACCGGTTGCCGCTGAGGTCGGCCAGAAACTCAATCATGCTCGTCTTGCCTGCCGACGTCGGTCCCTGCAGCAGCACGGGGAACCGCCGTGTCGACGTGGCCCGCACGAGATTCAGCAGATTTCGTTCGACGGACGGCGTCCGGATGTAGTCGTCGCGTTCCCGCGGTGCTGACTCGCCTTGCAACAACCAGTACTGCCGGCTGCTCGAGCCTGGACTGGCCGTGAACCGCACGTAGGGCCGTCCGTCATGCGGCATCTTGGGCGGCCGCGTCAGCTGCCGGTCATCGCTCGCCAGATGCTCGCGGATGAGCGGCATCACCAGCTGCTCGGATTGCTGACTAAGCAAAGTGAGGAAGCCCATGCAGAAGCCTTCGAAGAGGGCGCGCTCGAGGCCGTAGCAGGCAGCGACGTCGTCCACATACCGCAGCACGCGCGTCAGCGTGCGCAGACTGTAATGGGGCACCTCGCCGGCACCGTCGACGAGCCGCCGCTGCTCGGCCAGCGACTTGATGGCCAGGTACAGCCGGGCGACGCGTTCAGCGACAGAGCCGCTGTTCTTCAGGTAGGTCTGCACAATGGGCACGAGATCGCGCACGCTGCGGTCGGGGCTGCCGACGTATAGCTCGGTGAAGCGGGAGCGCAGGCCCAGAGGCAGGTCGCGTTTGCCGACGTCGGTGGCTGGATTCATGGCACCAAAGACGCGGAAGTCTGGATGGGCCTCGATTCTGTCCATGTCGCCCGTCTCGGACAGCAAGAGAGACGGCACACCGGCTGACAACAGGTCGGCAATGCTCTCGAGCGTGTCGGCCGATGCCAGGTTGATTTCGTCCAGCAGCAGCCAGTCGCCGTTGCGGACGGCCTGGACGATTTTGCCCTCGACAAAGGCAAAGGCAAAGGCGCCGCCATCTCCAGATCCATGGGCCACCTGGCGTGCAAACTGTTCCAGTCGGTCTGCGAAAGCATCCCAGCGCGGCTGCAGGTCGACGAGAGCGACCAATCGAGACTCTGTACGGCGTCGTTTGGGGGGTTGCCCGTCCTCCAGGGTTTGGATCTGGTCGTGATGCTTTTCTTCTCTCAGCCTCTCCACGATCTGGGCAAACATTTTGGGCGCCTGCTGCCACAGACGACACAAGTCACTCCAGCGGCCACGCGTGAGACTCGTGGCAATGCGCTTGAGATACTTGTCGTTGCGGACGGCCGAGATGCCTGTGGCCGCAAACAGGTCTTCAAACTCTTCCTTGAGAGGCATCGCCAGACTGCGTGCACTCACGGGCTTGAACCCGCCCAGCAGGTCGCCCGCCTCGCTCTGCTGCGACAGGTTGACCACCACTAGTCGCCGGCCTACCGATGCCGCCAGCTGCTGCACCACGGTCGTCTTGCCAATACCCGTCTCGCCGACCAGCAACAACGGTTCTCGCAGCGACACGCCCACGGCGATCTGCTCCAGTAGTCGGCGGGCATGAGCCGTCGTCGCAAACGGTTGACTGCTCGTTTTGCGTGTCTTTGTCTTTATCCGCGTCTTCCGCAGACTCGCCCGTCCCACCGTCAGCTGCCACTCGGTCTCGTGCAGCGCCGGCTCGTGAGCATCCAGTGCATGTTCGGCCACCGCCGGCGGCAGCCGCAGCGCCTGAGCCATCTGGGCGCCCAGGGCATGTCGTGCGCGCTCGTCCTTGGCACTGCCGGCGAAGCAGTCCATGGCATCGAGGAAAATGTTGAGGAGAGACGTTTGTGTGAGGGCAGTGTCGGGGCCCAGGACACGTTCGATTCGTCGACACCACTTGAGCAGGTCGCGTAGTGTCGCTGGACGATCACCACTCGAAAAAGACAGCCGCTGGAACACGGCCAACATGTCCGGCACGAGGGCGTCCAGCGCCGGAAAGCTCTCGCGCACGACCTGCTCGAGCTCGTCGGCCGGCAACGCACGCACCGCCAGCAGCTGCCACAGACGCTCGCCCAGCAGCGCACGACCGCCGCTGCCCGTAAGCTCGTGGCCGTGCAGACCGACAGTCGTGCGCACCGTGGCAAAGAGCCGGAAATTGGCACCGGCACGGATGGTCTCACGGCGCGCCGGCACCAGCAGTGCCCGGTGTTCCATCAGCGGCAGCAGCGTGCTCAACACTTCGTTGGGCGCCCGGTCCAGGTCCTCGATCAGTACCCATCGGCCCTCCTGGACGGCCGTCGTCAAAACACCTGGCCGCCAGGCAAACGAGCCCGGCTGTGCACCCGCCGCATACAGGCCCACGAGTGTCTTGGCGTCGGTCTGCTCGTTGAGATGCAGCGTCACCAGTCCAGCGTCCATGCCGAGGGCACGTGCGGCTTCGCGCACGAGCGCCGTCTTGCCCGACCCGGGAAGGCCCCGCAGCAGGATGGGTTCGGGGCGTTGTAGACGTTGGGCGAGGGCTTCGAGGTTGGTGAGGGTCGTTGTCGTGCGAACGAGCGTGGACGAAGAAGACGGGGTGTCTGTGCCGCGCGGAACGACAGTCTTGCCCCAGGCGGCCACGAGCGGCGTCAAAGGGAGGAGGAACGGTAGGCCGTCCACCTCTTCTTCTTTTTTCTCTGTCTGTTTCCTGTATGCATCGCATCGTGCATGTTCATACAGACTCAAGAACGTGTAGTCGATCTCGACGCCGTCGAAATCAGCCATCCGTTCATTTTCGTCGAGAAACTGCCGCTGCAGCGCCTCCATCTTGCCGTCGGCCGCTGCGTGCACAACACAAAAGATGCGGATGGCGAGGTCACGCACAGCCGTCGATGTCGGGTGCTGGAACAGCTGCTGCAGACTGGCCGGCACGAGCGGCGCATAAGTTGGACGGTCGAAGCGGACGAGGCGCCACAGCGTCAGCAGTCGGCGGCAGAGGTCATCGTCGGTGGTCGGCAGGGTCCAGGAACGCCCACATGTCGTGAGGTACCGGTCCAGAAGCACCGAGAGGTAGGGTGCCAAGGGGAGCACGCGAGCAAAAGCAGCAAGGACATTGTCGTGGACGTTGTCTTGGACGTTGTCCTGGAGGAGCCATCGCGCGCAGATGTCGGCAAAAAGAGGTTCGAAATGGGAAAATAGGGGGCCTGTGAGGCGTGGAAGCAGGGCAGCCTCAGAAATGGCGTCTAGGAAGTTGGGGGCTGTCGAGATCGACGTTGCTGTCGTCGTCGTCGTCGTCGTCGTCGTCGTCGTTGTCGATTCGCTTCGTATTATAGGAAGCAGTTCAGCTGGGAAAAGACCCAGCGTGGCCGTGTCGGCCAGCAGAGCACGTCTCTGCGGTCCGGCGTCGTATACAGCCATGTGATTGAAAAACAACAAAATCACAGTCTATGCCATGGTTCTTGTAGAATCCAGGCGAGATGGGGTGTAAGTTTTTCTGCCGTTGTCTCTTCTTTTTCTTTTTCTTTTTCTTTTTTTTTGGGGGGGCTTATCGTTATCGCTTCTTTTTAGCTGGCTGCTGCCCCACCTGACTCAGCCAACCAATCAGACTCCATTACCGACCACAGCCATGAAAATCTGCGCGGTTCCTATTTTTCTCAATGGACGACTTCAACCATTCGCCCTCTTGAAGCGTCTCCGACGTCACCAGCTTCCTGCGTCTCCCGTCTCCCGCCGCGTCCGTCTCTCCCTCTCCGCCATGGCCATGTCCTGCCGCTACGCAGCCCAGCGCTGCGCCCACCAGCTCCGTACGACGACCCGTCTCCGGCCCACCGGATCGTCGCTGCTTGCGCCGCTGTCTCTCTCCGTCGTCTCGGCACCTCAACGGACATCACGGCGACACAACTCGACCGAGGCTGCTGTCGACCCCAAGATCTCGGCCATTGTCGACCAGATTAGCCAATTGACGCTTCTCGAGACGGCGAGCCTCGTGTCCAGTTTGAAGGTGAGCAGCAGCACGGAGCAGCGAATCCCTCACACAAACTAACAGACAGTCCACTTTGAACATTCCAGATCTGCCCGTGGGCGGCTTTGCGGCCGCTCCGGCTGCACCAGGCGGCGCATCTGCCGCGGCAGCCGAAGAAGAAGAAGCACCGGCAGCAGCAGCCGAGAAGTCGCTCTTCACGGTGAAGCTGGTCAGCTTTGAGGGCGGCTCGAAGCCCAAGGTGATCAAGGAGATCAAGAGCCTGTTGGGTCTCAGTCTGGTCGACTCCAAGAAGTTTGTCGAGAGCGCGCCCAAGACGATGAAGGAGTCGGTGCCCAAGGACGAGGCCGAGAAGATGATTGCCACGCTCAAGGAGCTGGGCGCCGTCGTGACCATGGAATAAGGGCAGAGGGTATGGACTCTCGGAGACAGACGATACATCTTGCCGTGTACATCCGGCCATGTAACATTATCTTACGTATTCAACGCTCCCTCTCCATGACCCATCACTGTATCACTGTATCATTGTAAATCCCAATGCGGTTTTATACACCGAAACGCCAACTATACATCCGAGTCATCTCGTCCGTGCAGTCTCTCCGTGTCGTCCATTGGCCGTCTCGGCCTCGCCCCGGTGTGTACAGCTGCGCCACATGTTGCGTGCGCGTTCTGCCTGTTCCTCTTCGCCCATCAAGTGGTCGTCCTCGCCCAGGTCGCTCGTCTCTTCCCACATCTTCCACATTTCCGCATCGGCGCCGCTCGGCACTGCCCAGATATTCTCCCGCAGCCGCTTGTGCCGCTCGCGGTCCTCTTCGATGCGCTCCTCGATCTGTTTGCGGTCGAGCCGTCGCGGGGCCGACGGCGCCGAGGGGGCAGACGAGACAGTGCCCGTCACGGCCGCCAAGACACCGGCACGCATGTCCCCGTGGCCGTGTCCGTGGCCGTGCCCGTGGCCATTGCGCTCGTGAGCAGCGGCCGGAATCGTCTGCGAGGGCGGCATGTGGCTGTCGAGGTCCATGGCGCCGGCCGGGTGGTCACCATCCACCACCTCGTCGTTGCCACCGGCCTCGAGCAGATCCGTCTCGCGGTCCCGCAGGACCTCCTCGATCTGCGTCACCACCTGGTTGTCGAGAAAGCCGCGC
Organism: Dryadomyces quercus-mongolicae; assembly: GCA_002215975.1. Lineage (NCBI taxonomy): Eukaryota > Fungi > Ascomycota > Sordariomycetes > Ophiostomatales > Ophiostomataceae > Dryadomyces > Dryadomyces quercus-mongolicae. Next base: position 489,337 of record NIPS01000037.1, on the reverse strand, counting down.
TGGCGCAGGCCCTGCAGCACGCGGCGGACCACCTTGACGTTGGCGGCGCCCTGGCCGTTCTCGGGGGCCACGGCGTCGACGACGCGGATGATGTCGCGCTGCATCATGGCCACATATTCGTTGTGGCCTTCGCGCTGGGCGAGCTCGAGGAAGTGCTCGATGAAATACATGATATTGGCCCGCGTGTTGACGGGGGTCTGTCATTAGTTTGTGTTGGTTCCTGTCTGTCTGTCTGCCCTGCGTCCTTTTGCTCACCTTCTCGAGCTGTTCGAGAATGCACGAGTGCAGATCCTCGTCGAGGTCGCGGTGCTTGAGCGCATACGCGGCGGCCTTCTTGGCCGACGTGACCGACGCATTGAGGTTCTGTAGCTGCGAGCTGAACCGGACGCGCACTTCGAACGGGTCCGCCATGGTCGCGAGGACGTCCTGTTTGTCTGCCTGTCTGCCTGCTGTCTGTTCTGTCCTCAACAGAGAATGCAGCACATGCTGGCTCTGCCCCTGGCCGCAGAAAGCGGCGGGATGTCGTAGAGAGAGAAGGAGAGAAAGAGAAAGACAAAAAAGTCCAAAAGTCCAGTCTTGTCAACTAGGTCGAATGGTCAGAGCTGTATCGCCATGCAGGATGGGTCGGCGTCGCGGACGATCGGTTTGTGCTGCCAGCCGGCAGACGATATTTCGCCCCAGTTATTTTGGTGGTGCCGGCCCGCCAAAATTTAATTGCTTAGTAATCGTGAGAGTTTTCGCTCTTTCGCAAACCGAGCTTCTTCTCACTTGTCGCATCTCGCTTCTCGCTTTCGGCTTTCCTGCGCAGCATAGCAGCAGACTTTCCGCGACAATGTTTCCCACCCGGTGCTTGTTGAAGCGCTCGGTCTGGAAAGGTCAGTAGAATGTCTGGTATTGTCTCGCAAACCCTCTGACTCTGGCTAACCTCATCTCTAGGCCCACACATTGTCCCGTACGATTGACTCTTTCCACTCTTTACAGGCTGCCCCTTCTCCTAACCTCTGCTCAGACTCCCCATCGTGCGGCCACAGGCAGGCAAGGCCATGCCGCCTATCCGGACCCAGGCTCGATCGGCCACGATCTTGCCCAATTTCGTCGGCCTCAAGTTCGAAGTGTACAACGGCAAAGTCTACCATGAAGTGACCATTACCGAAGACATGGTCGGCCACAAGCTAGGCGAGTTTTCGCCGTACGTTGATCAGACCTCTGGACAAAGACCTCGACAGCTGCTAACTGCACAGAACACGGAAGCCTTTCATCTGGGCGCGATAGTCGCCTTTGTGAGGGACGGAAAAGAAGCATTGCAGTGCAGACAGCACAACCAATGCCTTTGTAGAATATTCTCTATGCGAATAAGACCCAGACCAAAGAAAAAAAACAATCAGACGATCAGACGATCAAATTATCAAACCCGTTACGCCATCCTTGCCGTACCGCAACGCCTTCGAAGCCTGTGGGCTTCCTCTTGTGCCCTGTAGACTCTTTTACCGGTAGAACTCGCCCCGCTTGACGTTGACGCCGTACTCGCCAACCGCCATGCCCAGATCTTCCATCGTCATCACCGTCCGGTTCTGGCTGCTGCCCTGCCCGCCACCACCGTATCCGGGTCGCTGGATGCCCAGTGCCGCTCCCCTTCCCTGGTCCTTACCGCCCGGCTGCGTGCTCGGCTGGCCGGGCACCGGAAAGCCGGCGGCCGCGCCCAGGTTGCCCATCGGGTTGACGTTGGAGTTGCTCGCCCGCACCCGGCTGTACTGGTACGCATCCGCCGCCACGTCGGCAATGAACTTTTGCGTCGCCAGCGCCAGCAGTCGCGCCAGTCGCGGATCCGTCTGCGGCGGCGGCGGCAGACCGGCCTTGGTCATGTAGTAGTTGGTCACGGCGTCGGGAATCTGGAGAACCGTTAGAAAATGCGCACGCGCTGCATCGCTCACACATACAATAGGCGCATAGTCGTCCATCTTGTTGAGGAAATCCTTGAGCGAAATGTCCTTTGCCGTCATGTTGCCTCTCGCCTCAATGGCTGCTGCCAGGGCGTTGGGCACCCCAGAAGCTTCTGGCCGCACGCCATTGGTCTGTCCCTCCTGCTCGTTGTTTTTCTCGGCGCCGTTTGTCGCCATGTTGCGTGGTGCGGAAGAAGTGCGACGGTGAAGAGGGTGGTAGGTGGTTGATGGAAAGGCAAAGGGTTGAGGACTTTGCCGTTGCTGCTATCCGATCGCGACGGCCTCGTACCGCGCACGTGATTAAATAGATGATTATGTAATGTTCTCTTTATATGCACGTGACACTGTGATCACGTGAACCGTCGATCGCACACTTACCATCCGATGCTCTGCCACTCTGTCTGACGAAGGCGAGATATCTTACAACGCACATTGTCTCGTCTCATGTCCGTCTCACGTGTCACTACCACAAACAAGACCCGTACCACTGGACCTGCCGAGATCACGTGTACCACATCACTAATAGATGGACCCACTTTATTCCCCAATTATACGCACCGTCCCCGGATGAGACCGAGGCATATCAACCTCGCTATGCCCCGTGGGCTGGTGGTAGAGAGAAATGTCTTTGCCGCGGCTCCTCTGGAGACTGCCGAATAGAGCCTGCCTTTCTGCTCGACCCCTACGCGTCTTTGTTCTCTCTTTTTTTTCTACTTCTTCCCACGTCATGTCGCGTCCGCCAGGCGCCGCCGGTTGGGGTTCAGTCTTTTCGTCGTCCCCGGCCGTCGAGGCTGCCTTTGGGTCGAGGTTGTTGACTGAAGAAGAAGAAGCAGTCGTCAGCGGTCCGGATGGCCAGCCGGTCAGCGCACGGAGCGAGGACGACCCGCTGGGCGACGTGGCCCACTTTCTGGCCATCCCTTGGTGCCGGGCGCACCTGCGGCCGGCGGTCCCTCCGGCCAGCGCGCTGCGGCCGGGCGAGACGACAACGCGCATCCGTGTGATTGTGCCGCAGACGCGGCGACACGGGCCACAGTCGGCGGTGTCGTCGACGACGTTGTCGGCCGACGGGTTCCGCATGAGCCGCGCCGACACGCTCGACAACGCGCTGACCAACACGCTCAACACGCCGGACACCATTTCGTCGTACGTTGTCTTTTACGAAGAGCCGTTTGTCGTGCAGGCGGACGGGCGTCTGCGGCCGAGCCTGGCGCCCGTGGTCGCCCTCAAAGCCCTCATGACCGTCGGCGCCGGCGTCAACGGACACCGGGGCATCATGCACGGCGGCATCTGCGCCACGGTCCTCGACGAGATCCTCGGACTGCTTGTGCCCCTCAACCAGCGACGCATGCGGCGGCTGCACCGAGAGCAACCCCCAGACCAAAAAGAATCACTGCCCCAGATCGGCGGCGACGCTCGGCCCGGCAAGACCTACGGACCGGCCGAAGAAGCCGCCATGGGCGCTGCCAACGTCGACCGCGGCATCGTCACAGGCTTCCTCAACATCACCTACGTGCAGCCTGTGCGCACGTCCAACACGATCCTCCTCACAGCACGTTTCACACGCCGCGAAGGCCAGCGCAAGTTCTTTGTCGAAGGCGACATCCGAGACTCGGAAGACCAGGTGCGCGTCAAGGCCGAGGCCGTCTTTATTACCTTGAAAGAAAAGTTATAAGACAACAGACGCAGCTGTCACTTGTACACAGAACGACAGAACGGGAAAACATTTGGTTGTGGTTTACTGCATTTTAATATCTGTTCTCATCGATTGGTCATAATACCTTTGCCAAAAAAATTTAAATGCGTTTGAGATCCTCCTCCAACCTGCGTATTTCCTAATTACTCAAAAAATTGATAGACAAGTGCTTCTAATAGTACACGTATGAGCCAAAACAGGAAAACCAAAACCAAAAAATAACGCTATGCTTCATAAATGCATACAAGGGAGCCGGTATTATGAGATAAAAAGATGTCAATCAGGAGCCGCAGGGGGTATCTTTCAAAAGGAGAAACCAAAAAAAGTTGCTGGCTGATTAGATGGTACACATATATAAATGGGGGGGAGGGAGGGATATTAGGGCGATTAGCGAATGCGTCTGCCGTCCAGGAATTTCGGGCCCCTGTTGTCGTAGTATCCATTCTGGACAGACTGGTTCTTGCGCTGATCAAAATTGGCACGCTCGTCTTCGTCGAGTGTAAATGCCTTCTTGAGCCAGCCCAGAGCGCTTCGCTTCTTCTTCAGCGTTTGGCCGCCCTCGCCGTCTGGCGTCATCGTTGTCACACTGCTCAGCATGCTCATGCCCATGGTCGATGGCGCATTGCGCAGATGGTGCGTCCGCGAGTGGACCTGGCCCGCCGTGTGAGGACGTTGCTGCAGAGGCGAGTGCGGACTTGCTAGCACAGGACGGAAGTACTGCTGGTCAGAGTGCGGCGAGGGAATCAGACCAGGAATGCTGGGTGGGGATATGCCGATCTCTATGCCACTGATGTTCGAACAGGGGACATCGGTGAAGGAACGTGCCACTGTCCGCTCAACATCGGGACTGTAGGCCGAGTCAGGTCCCGTGAACGTCTTGTAATTCTGATAGGTCCGCGGGGATGCAAACACAGGTCGCTGGAGCGCTGGTGCGTTGGGTGCCGGCACTTGAATGGCCTCGGGCGGTGTCGTGCGAAGCGAGACACGTTCGCGGATCGAAGACCGATTCCTCAGGTGCGTTCCCACAGTCTCAGCCGGCTTGCCCGGAGACTCCGCAGAAGGTGCCGAGGAAGGTAGTGTGTTTGTCGAGCGCGAGCTTTCTGACCTCTGCTCATCGTCCTGTCTGCGGTGGTGTATTGTCCGCATATGCACGGCCACTTCTTCGCCGCGCGCAACAGGAGAATAGCCTCGGTTGCTGCTCGATGGTGTTGCAACATTGCGAGTAGTTGGTCGTGGAGAGTTTTGGGAGCTTTCTTCAGGTTCCGCGGCACGGGTGAGCGGCAAAGATGCTGCCGACGTATTGCGGTCGCTCTCGCGCATCATGGGCGACGGCAGCGGTGGGGCTGGCTGGGGGGTATACGTCCGGGGTTGGAGGATGAACAGCACTTCTTCTTCCTGCGGTTCCTCCTTCTTCTCTGTAGTGAGACCCGGACTCTCTTTGTCTTCCGGATCGGCCGAGATGAGCCATGACATTTCGGCACTAGCACGAGGAGGAACACGCAGACTTTTGTGGCCATACGCATGATTGTTTACACTCTTGTCTGCATCTTTGACGCTGTCTCTGATCTCGTTGGTCGGACTCAGACTGTCCTTTGAGTCAGGAGAAGATGCTTCATAGTCCTCAGTGTCTTGGTCCTCATCTTCATCTTCGTCTTCTGCTGGCAGGGCAATCTCTGGTGTCTCAGTTTCTTTGACGGCTGCTGGCTGTTCCACAACCGCTGGCTGTTCCACAGCCTTGTCTTTCACATCTTTCGCATCTTTCGCGTCCGTGTCAGAGGTCTCGGCCGGCAGAGAGAAAATAGGGCCGGGCCCAAACAGGCCACCATCGGAGTCCATATCGAGGAAATTGGACGTCAGGCCACTATTGTCCAGGATGCTCAGCCGAAGCGAGATACGGGGGGGCAGCTGTGGAACATGGATGCCAGGAGAGGCTGGGGGAGTCGTTTCGTGAGACGAAGCATCAAAGGACTCCAAGGAGTTTTGCGATATGTGCGACAGGCGAGATTCGTGCTTGTCGTGCTCGGGCAAACTAAAGGGCTGGATGCTGAACTAAACAAGGGTTAGCATGATCCACGAACGAAGAAAGAGAAAAGAGGCTTTATTACTCTTGTCCGACGGCTCACTTCGCCGGCGCATTTGTCCATTTCCGTGACCATGTCGGCCAACTTTGCGATAAGGACATCCAGCGCACGGCTCTTCTTCTCCAGGTCGAAAAAGGCATTCAGCCAGCCGTCTGCATTGCCACGCATGGCCTCAAAGATATCGGCGACATCCTGGTCAGACTTCCATGTTCCCGCTCCTCCTGCTTCGGTTTCGAGGTAGGTGTTGAATTCTTTGGCCGAGCGAAGACCCTCCCTGACGTCTTGCATGATCTGCACGAGAGCGGTGGTGGTTCGCGACAGGATGTGCTCGATGCGTACGTTGCCCTCGACAATACGGAGACGGAAAGCACGGTCCTCCAACATCTCCTCAAAGGCGGTGATGTTTTCCAGGGGAAGCCGGAGATGCTCGAGACGGGCGGTGAGATCCTGGTGGGCAAGTTCCATGTCGTCCATGGTGGTTCTCAAGTAGTCGTCGACCTCGTCAATGTGGCCCTGCAAGATGGCTACGACTTGAGCATTGCTGTTGGCCATGCCCTTGAGGAGTAGGTAGACGCCAAAGGCGATCTGTGCGAGCAGCTTGCGCAGCTCATGGCAGTTCTGGCCGGGTCGGAAGCGCCAAAGAGCAGCAGGTGGGCCCTCGGACTTGGCTTGGTCGATCAGCCGCTCACGGCGGATTTGGGGGTTGTCGACAGACAGTTTGGGCTTGAGAGAAAGGGTGCCGGATGTTGCCTCGGCTAGAGACTCAGCAAAGGCCTCCTGCATAGCCGGGATGGGATGTCGAGGCATGGCTGGTTTTCTCGGTGGCTGGCGACGTGGAGGGGGATCGGCAAAATGTTGTTGATGTTGTGGGGGAGGCGCGGTTCTGCCGCCGGACGTGTGTGGTCGCGTTACCGGTGAGAGACGAACGGCCAGTTCCGGGCCATTATTCTGCCGGGACGCAGTCCGTTCGGTGGTGACGGACATCATGGTGAACCGAGTATGTGCTGTACGGAATGGTCTGTAGTCTGTAGTCTGTACTCTACTCTGTACTCCTGTTTCACACTGCTCAAAACAGGGGTGTCGAAATGGGGTGACAAGGAACAGAACAGACGACACAAACGACACAAACGACAAACGACAGAAAGAGGCCGTTCACGGAACGAATATCGAGGCAGAATACGAAGCCGGCGCTTAGCGATAAGCCACGTTCACGGTGTTCCCCTCTCAGAGGCAGGGTTCACACGACATGACGGGAAAGGCGAGGCGAAGTATCGGCAAGCCGTTAAGATATGCCGAAGATCACGGCAGTGCAGTCGTACGCCTCAGCGGCAAAGCAGCGGGGTTGAGAACGGTGTTACGTTGACGTAGACGAAGAGGAGACGGAGAGGAAGACGAAGACGGTAAGATACTGGTGGCAGAGACGAAGACACAGACGGTGACGGTGACGAAGACAGACTTGACAAAAAGTGAGGCAGAACAAGTCGGTAGAAGAGTCGGAGTGGTGGAGAAGGAAGAAAAGGAGGAGGGAAGGGGAAGGAAGGGAAGGAAGATAAAATCGTTAGCGTATGGAGAGTATTGGGGCGCCATGGTTAAAAGGGGAACATTGGCGAGGCAGTATTATTATCCCATTGGCAGCCTGACCATCCACCAAAAAAATGCAATTGAAAAAAAAAATTGAAAAAAAAAAAGGCCTCTGCGACTATGACTAAGTTAATCTCACCGTCTACGGAGGCCGGAGCAAGAAGGTGCGCCCCATACTGGACGGCACCTGCAGAAGGCGCGACCCACGCCGAGCAGATGCCTGCCAACGGGATGCCTGCCTGCGCAGGAAGGAGCGATGAGAGCAAGGGCAACCCGGATAATGGGTCTGGATACGGAGTATCCAGAGGATCCAGAATATCTGTTATTTACGAGTACGGAGAATTCATACAGAGTATTTTACGAATATCTACAGGGTATTAGCACGATACTCAGCCGTGCTGAACAGCAAGCGGAGTCCCTAATACTCGTACTCGTACTGCATATTGCGTGGATCGCCTGTTGTTGGGGGGCATTTCAATACGAGTGCGCCGATGCCCATGGCAGGCGTCCATCGTGCCTCCCTGTTCGAAACGAAACAGACAACTGGCCTGGGCCTGTCCTGGTAGAGGAAGGCGCCCGGCCCCTGGCATCGTCCAGCGCGGGAAAGCGCGTCCCGATCGCATCCCCCCCTCCTCCCTTTCGCGCCCGCCATTCCACACGGCCTTTGGGGAAGTACTCCGTACTTTTTGGTGTATATAGTATTCTCCGTACTCCGTAGTATCTCTTACGCGGACAGGCGTTCGTAATCCTCGGTCCCCCTCCGTCTGGACGCATTTTAGGCGTATGCAATTCGGGTTAGGTGGGGTGGTTAGTAGGGTAGTAGGGGAATAGAGGAGCAGGGGGGTCGACCCACAGGGAGTCAATACCTGGTTTGGCAAGAGGGGGGGAGTTCTGGGCCTAAAGACGCGGCTCAGCACAAATTGCTCTGTCTTCTGGGGCAGGTGATAATACCTGAAAAAAGGGGATGATGTCTTATCTGTATATACGGAGTACGGAGTACGAAGTATGCAACTGTATGCAACCATCCACTTTGCCCGTACTCCGTATTCCGTACAGATACAACATACGAGTCAGCACGGCATTGGTGCCGAATGGAACCGGTCGATAACAGAAGTACTATGAGTATTATACGAGTACGAGTACGAGTTCAACATACAAGATGAGCACAAAGTTCGCCGTACAGAGTACTCCATACTCGTACTCCATACTCGTACTCCATACTCGTACTCCATACTGCAAGGATCATACCGTCCGAGCGGCACGAACTAGACCGTCTACGTGGACGGAGTCTGGCATCTTACGCCGTACGATTCAACAGCTTATCGTTTTTCAATAGGCAAGATCATCCCTCTTGCGAGATGCATGTCCGTTCCGGATGAAGATATGCTTCTACAACGCAAAAGTGGATACCGGCTCAAGTCGCGTTCTCTTGCCAAGTACTACGGTGACATGCTGCAATCTTGTCCATTTACACAGTAGGCCTCCTAGACTGCTTCGGTACAAGCGAAAAGCGGCCGTCATTTCAAGGCATCGGCGGGTGATCTTGGGGGTGTATGTGGAGAACGAGTACGTACGGAGATGGAGTACGGAATACTATGACGAAGTAAAGAGCTTGTCTGGACGGAGTATAAGTATGAGTACGAGTACAGTATATCACCTCCTGTCTATACTCATCCTCGTCCTCAGACACAAAACCACGTTCTCCTGTTTGACCATCTTACCGCATATCTTCTATTTCTGGTTCGGGAAGGGCCTTGCCTTGCGGAAACAGAAACGAAAATCAAAAAAGAATATTCAAAAATAGCTCTCATCACATCGGTTCGGCGCCGTCGTTTCGGCCGTGGACTTCGCCACAACACGTGAAGAGCCGTCTATGCCGGGCCAGCCTCCCGCACGCCGTAGGCCGTTTCATCTTCTTTTCACCAGCATCAGACGGCGTGCCTGACCAGCCCCCAGTCCCTAGCTACTGCAGGAACTCTTCTCGTCTAGACCAATATGCCGCACAAGTCATAATATGTGCTTCCGGTGCCTGACGGACATTTTGGGCACCGATAACCACTAAACTTTATTTCCTGGCCGCTTGGACTCGGAGTATTCTGTACGAGTAGGGAGAAAGTCCTGTATATATCCTGCAGTTCTCAGACCTCTACGAGTACTCGTACAAACAACCTGCGCTACTGTGTTCTCGTATGTACGCCTAATCCGAGTACGAGCTCAACAATGTGACAGGGGTGTCGATGAGACTCTCGGCATTCGTCACGGGGCCGTAGACGTGATCATGCTACGTTCGCATCGCCTGATGCTGGTATTAAGGATTGTCTGTGCCGTACGAGGATGGAATACTGTACGTGTACGAGTACATAAGGACTTTCGCTCAAGATATCGCGACCTGCATTGCTCTCTATTGAACAGACGCGCCATTTATTGATTTTTTCAATAGCTGATTCCTCCAGCAGGAAAAGGAAAAACTCAGCCTCGGGGCTATACCAACCGCAGTATTTGTTTTCCCTGCCACGTCATCTGTGCCCCAACAGTCTCTGAACACAGAAAAGACCCTCTGTACTCTGTACTCTAGTCCTACTTTAGTCGTACTCGTGCTCTCCTCGTGCTCTCCTCGTGCTCTGCTCGTACTCTTTGATTTTCCTTGCGCGTCTCGAGTTCTTTCTCGCGTCTCGGCGTCCTTTCTCGCGTGTTTTCTTTCTGTTGGCCCCCTTTTTCGGCCTTCTCTCCACACCACCCCCGCAATAACGTCTTCTCCCCAGGCTGATCTGAAATACCTTGCGAGAGCGCGCACATCGATCTGCCTGCCATGGCCCTCCTCGCCTTCCAGGCCGGCCCCTGGGACCCGTCCCACCGCTTCGAGACCTCGTGGTGTCTGTCACCGTACGTCCTCTTTGCCGCCCGCGCCCTCTTTGCCCTCTACGCCTTTGTCGTCCAGCTCTTCATCCTCGGCTGGGATTGCCAGCATCCCAGTCTCGGCGGCTGCGCCGCTGCCCGCCTCTCTTTTTCCTACTTCACCGTCCTCACCTACTGGGGCCTCGCCTTTTACTTCTTGGTCGCCGCCGTCCATACCTTTTCGTATGCCCGTACCGGCGTCTCCCTGCTCGACCGTCTGCCACGTCCTCTCCAGACCCTGCACGCCATCTTCTACTCGACCATCATCGTCTACCCCTTCATTGTCACCGTCATCTACTGGGCCGTCCTCTACAGCGGCTCCTGGTTCACCGTGACCTTTAGCGCCTGGAGCAATATTTCCCAGCACGGCCTCAACTCCTTCTTTGCCCTCTTTGAAATCTTCGTGCCGCGCACGGCGCCCTCACCCTGGCTGCACATCCCCTGTCTGATTTTCCTGCTCGCCCTCTACCTCGCCCTCGCCTACCTGACGCATGCCACCAAGGGCATCTACGTCTACAGCTTCCTCGACCCGGCCGAGCACGGCTCCGGCATCGTGGCCGCCTACATCCTCGGCATTGCCGCCGGCTGCGCCATCGTCTTCACACTCGTCAAGGGTGTCGTCGTCCTGCGCGTCTGGCTGACCGAGAAGAAACACGACCACATGGGCAAGTTTGCTGCCGCAGACACCGGAGCCTCGCGTGGCCGCATCGACGCCGAGATGGGCGGTTTCCAGCCGTCCAAGATCGCGTCGGCCTAACCTAATCGTAATTGTTCATGAGTTTCGTGGCCCATGTCTTCCTGTCAACGGCTGCATAGAACTCGGTTCTTGCATCAAAAGTCTTGTTTTACATCCAAAATAGAATGGCAGCAGGTCTATGCGTTCAAATACCCTTTCAACGAAAGAACCAAATCATACAGAATCCATACATTAGACGCCGCTGCGCGTGAATGAATGAAGGGGAGAAAAAGAAAAAGAAAAGAAAGAAAAAAAAGAAAGAAAAAAATCTAAACGAATGCCCATCCTACAAAATACCCAATTTATACACATGCTGCGCCCATACCACATTTTTTTTCTCAGCAGGATGCCTACCATCACAGCCATTAACATTTCAACGAGATACCCCGACGCAGCTCCGACTGCCGGATTTCAAACATGACCTGGACGCCGACAAAGAGGACGCCGCAGGAGGTGACAAAGAAGAGCACGCCCGACCACTGGTGCAAGATGCCGCGCACGATGCTCTGGAGGCCGTCGAGGCCGACGGCAAAGCCGACGAGGTTGGCGCTCATCATCATGAAGATGTTAACGACGGCGCCGGCGCAGCAGAGCATGCGGTAGGCCGTCGGACGCGACTCCCAGCGGCGGCGTGGGAAGAGGTAGCCGGCAGCGACCTCGGGGATGAAGAAGAGCACAACGAGCCAGCCCCAGATGAGCAGACGCAGCTGGATGTCGTGCCAGAGGGCGACAAAGGTAAAGACGAGCACGTAAGTCAGCAAGGAGCGAGCGACGCCGCGCCAGGTGCGGAAGTTGGAGCCGCCCAGAGGGATCCAGATGTAGCGGACGAGCCAGCGGTTGTAGGAGCGGTGCCAGCCGCGCCAAAAGGACATGGTACTGTAATTGTCGCTGACGCAGCGCAGCATGTTCTCGGGAGGGTCAATGCCGTCCAGCAGGGCCCACAGACGGAACAGACGCCACGGCAGCAGCAGCTTGAGCCAGATGATGTGCAGGTTGAAGTAGGACAGCAGCGACAGCTGTGCCGGCGTGTATGTGTCCCAGTGCGGCGTGACCTTGGAGATGGCCCCGACATAGTCGTAGTGCAGGACGACCTCCATGGCCAGCAGACACATGGCGAAGCGCAGGCCATACCGCAGCGTGCGGCGGCCTTCAATGGTGGCGGCTCGGTACCGTGCCTGGCTGATAAAGTCGTTGAACGTGATGATGGGTCCCGTCAGGTATAGCGGCGCATAGACGGCATAGGCCAGGTAGTTTCGGAAGCAGAAGTCTTGCGGCTGGGCCGAGACGGACACACGGTCGCGCTCTGACAAATTCGCGAGATCTAGTTGTTTCTTCTTCGTCTGTCAGGAGAGGACGAGAAGGAGGGAGAAGAGGAGGGGGAAAATACCTCGGGACTGGATCCTCGGCCGAGACTCCAGTAGTAGTCCAGGTTGAAGCTGATGAGCCGCAGCACAGTCAGATTGAACAACACCTCCCAGCGCGACATGATGCCACCAAACGAGTCCAGCAGGGCACCCCATTGCACGAGCACGCCGTCTGGCAGCTCGCTCTGCTGCTGAGCCAGCGTCTGCCACGTGCCGTTTGTCAGCAGCGAGGCCACATTGGCGAGCTTGTAGCCGCCGCAGAGCTCGTTGGCAAAGAGAGCGCTAATGTTGAAAACCCAGGTAGCCACAGGGACATGGCGCGGCGGCAGGGTCGTGACAATGTAGTAGTTGAGGCCCAGGATGGTCAGGACTTTGGCAGACGAGACACCGTGCAGGGCGATGAGGAAGACAAAGGCAAAGACATAGTCAAAAGAGAGACGCTGGTGCAGACGGGCGTCTGCCTGTTCGGGAGTCGGTGGCGATCGAGGAGAGGAGGGTGTGTTCGCGATGGGATGCACAAGATTCCAGGCTTTTCGTAGCAGGGGGTGGAAGACGAGGAGGAGGCCCATGTAGGGCAGGTTTTTGCGAAAGGTTCGGTATTGCGAGTCGGAGAGGTCCTGGAAAGTTAGTCTCCATTCCATTCTCTGTTCCCTGCGTTCTCCTTCCCGTCCTCCGGTCTCTTCGTCCTTCCGAGGTACTTACAATTTTACGACCCGGAATCCATCCGGGCCCGAGCCAATACTGGAGCGTGTGATATCGAGGATCGGTTGCTGGGAGTCGGCAGTCAGCAATCAGAAAACACTAGAAATCTAGGAAATCCAGAAAAGCCAGAACATACGTTGAGACACGTCGTAGGCGACGTAGAACATGTAGGGAACGACGAGGAAGATGACGGTATAGTAAAAGTAGAATTCGGGGGTGCGCCACTTGGACGGTTCTGCGCGTTTGCTGATCTCGGCCCGCATCGCCGACAGACCCCTTGCGCTGCCCGGCGTCGCTGCTGCCGAGCCATTGCTCTCTCGGTCGGCCAAGGCTGCCGTATACGGGACGGTCGAGGGGGTGGTGAAGCGCGTGTCGAGCGTGTCGACGTCGTAGACGTTGCGCAGGAAGCGCAACAAAGCCATGGCGGATGGACGAGTAATGGAAAAGAAGAAAGAACAAATACAGAAAAGAAGAAACACAAAAAAGAAGGCCGCGCGGCGTCAAGCCATGGCCGGTCAATGCTCAAGGGGGGACGGGAGTCGACGTGGAGGATGAATGCGGAGGAAAAGAGGGTCACGTGCAGAAGAATGAATTTGGAAGGATCCAATACGGAGTACGGAGTATTGGACCCAATATTGCGGCTAGCCACTCAGGTAGAGCCTGTTTCAATGCTATTTACGGCAACGTCCCTTAAATACGCGTATTAATTGGATTAATAGAATACGGTGCGGAATACGGATTACGGAGTACTTCATACGCAAAAACGCCCTCCAATAAAGGGATCTCCAAATAAAACTCGATTGAAACTGCGTCCCAGGCGCACAAAGAACTCGTCAGTCGCGCAAACTTACTGCCTGGTTGCGACGAAAGGTTTGCTGCTCGCGAAGTATCTGCAACAGTTTAGCACTTTAGGTAGACTCACACAACTCAAGACATTCGCCTGTTAACTTATAGAACAGTAATGAGACGAAGCTGGCGATGTTGATGAGGATGATGTCGAGGAAGAGATGATTTCGAGTTGAGTTCGCGCTCCGAGGTGATCATAGAATGGTGTCGGTACTCAACATGTGAATCTTATTCAGTAAAGCATGTACTTCTGAGATGTAATGAAGTAAGAAGTTTACTTTGTAATCTGCACTTTATGCTAGAAAGATAGAATGTACAGAATAGCAATACAAATGAGAAGTTGCAATCTCATGTATTTCATCTCACCTGCCGTCTTAGAATGCGCGTCACATGGGAATACGGCATCTTCAAATGTTGGCACTTTATATTCTATCAGTCAAGATACAGTTCGTAGACAGGTCTGCACATAGTTTTCTCAAAGTCACAACAGGCAGTTCCTGCTCAGGTAGTGCCCAGCCCGGTTTCACCATGAGAATAGTCACCTTCAACAACGTTACTCTTTCCAGCACTTCTGCCAGTTTAGGAGATGCCAACTCGAGCCCCTGGGCGAGTCCGTGGACTCGATTAAGCTTGAGGATTGTAGAGATGAATCCATGGCGTGTAGACGAGGAAGAAGAAAATGGAAGTTAGAAGTACGGAGACGAAAGAGTCAAGTTATTGCCATTTGTAGACTACTCTGTAAGCCACATTGATACTCCGCGAGGTTGACTCAGTTCACTGAATTTGAGCTACAACCTCCATACTCTGTATTGTGTACTCCGGAATACTCTATAAAACGGAGTACGTATACTCCGTACGAACGGCACTAAATTACTACTCCATGACAAAATCAAATATATTCCAATGCAACCCAAACTCCTTGCATGGCAGCCAATGACAAATGACACGAAATCTATGCAAGCTGTACTTGTACAATACTCTGCACTTCCCGCTCACTAGTTCATAATCAGATAATAGACGCCGCCGAGAACGCTGCCGACGACAAGCGTAGTCAAGAAACCGGCGCCCACCTTGTCGCCCGTCGTGATGGCTCGCTCGGTGGTGTACGTGTTGGAGGTTGTCGAGCCGGCGGCCGCATTGCCCTCGGACGTGCCGCCCGTGTCTGAGGTGACAGGCCCGGCGACGTCAAAGTTCTTGACCTGGCTGTAAAAGACAGCCGACAGCGCCGACATCTGCTGGCCGACGCCGTTGGTGCCGTCCCATGTCGAGCCCCAGGTCCAGTGCGAGCCGCAGGCCGTGCCGCTGTGGCCCTTGTAACCGTCGCTCGTGGTGGCGGTGCCGTCGCACTGCAGGGCGGCAGCCTGGGCCGAGGCCAGCAGCAGCGGGTAGATGGTGTCGTAGGTAAAGCTGGCGAGCTGTGTGGTGCCGGCCATCCAGCGCGACAGATAGGCCTTGAAGGACAGGGCGTCGGTGTCGCAGGTGCTCTGGGGCTCGCACGACGGCTCGTACATGACGCTGTTGTTGAAAAAGTACTCGCTGGTGCGGCTGACGAGGCCGGCGACGCGCTCTTCCCAGACCGAAGAGGCATTGGTGTAGTTGTACATGACGGCAGCGCCGTGCATCCAGATGCCGGCGTTGTACGAGTACTGGACGGTGTCGACGACGGTGCAGTTCTCGTCAGAGCTGAAGCCGGCGCCATCGTACACGTTGTACTGGTCGTCGATAAAGGCGATGTCGACCATCCAGTCCCAGACCTTTTCGGCCCACTGGGCATAGGTGTCGTTGCCGGTGTAGCGGGCCAGCCGCGCGCCGAGGCTGAAGAAGCAGCCGTTGGAAATGCTGTTCTTGTAGGTGTAGCCGTTGTTGAAGATGTAAATCTGCCACCGCAGACCGCCACCGCAGTCGGCCGTGTCCCACCGGGTGACATACTCGTTGAAGACGGCCTGTGCCAGCGCCAGCCACTGGACGCCGTCGGCATCGCCGGCTTCGGATGGGTTCATAAAGTTGCGCTCGGCAGCCACCATGGCGGCGAGGGCCCAGAAGCCTTGGTCATCGTTTCCTTCTGTGCTGGTCTGGTTGTCGGGCATGAAGTCGGCATTGTCGCCGACCTGGTGCTGCAGAGCCTGGTAGGTTTCGTTCACATAGCTGGTGTCTCCCGTGTAGGCCCAGTACTCGACCATGGTGCCAAAGAGGGCGCCGGCCTCCCACCCTGCGATGTGAGAAAAAGGAAGGAAAAAAAAAATCAAAAAAAGAAAGGGGAAAAAAATCAAAATCCAACTTACAATAATACGGATCGGGCAAGTTTCCTGGCACATCTCCTGTGTTGTTTCCGGTGTAATAGCGCATCAAGCCCCAGGCGATTTCACCAGCTCCGTCCTTGATCGAATCTAGATGTTGTTAGATGGCGTCTTGGCAATGCCGAGAAGGGCACGTACCGTCTGATGTCCAATCAATGGTGACAGCGGCGGCAGCATCCAAGGCCAAGAAGCCAAGGAGCCAAGATGAACCAGAGAAGAGCCGCATGATGCACAAAAGATGCCGAGAGATCGATCTGGTTCCAGGAGCAAAACTCGGGACAAGAAAACAAAAGGACGGGCCAGCAACCGGCAAGGCGGAGCCTCTGGTGTTTTTATTTCACCATTCTGGAAATGGGCCTGTCAACGGCTCTGCTCCGCACGACGGTTCGCCATACGCAAACACGGAGTAATTCGCTGCGGCGAGTCGCGCCCCTGGCAAGGATTCTCCTATTCCGCTACCAATTACGGGGTGGAATTTATTGTTCATACAACACGCCCCACTGGACTCGTAAGCTTGCAGCCATCACGGCTCCATAGTGCCTGCTCGTCTTGCCCCTTCTGTCCAGGCGTACCGTCTTTCAAGGGCTCCTCACGTGCCTTTACCGCTCTCTGGAGGCTGTGTCTGCGTTACGACGCACTTTGTCGTGCATACGTATTCCGTATTCTACTTTTCTGAGCCAAGAATTCATGCCGTCTGCTCTTACGAATCGTTTGATTTCGAACCGCCGGTCTACGGAGTACTCATACTCCGATTCATACTCTATCTTACACTCATCTTCCCAGACGTGCTGTGCCTGACACACTGCCGGCCCCTGTGCAAAGCGCCGTTTCATCTCTGACGTGGCATCGTGCTGGCCTTTAGCCCCTGCTCATCAAGAGTCATACAATGTCCATAAATTACCATACCAACAAGCATAAATTCTACCCAACGTCTATGATCATACTCCGTACTCCGTCATGCTTACGCCGAGGATCTCTCCGTACAGCTACTCGTACGACGTCAGCTCCTGCATGCAACCGTCCGCCTGCCTGCCGCCTGCCTGCCGCCTGTCTGCCCGCCTACTTGCTTACTCGCCCATGCCGTAGCTCCGCACGCGGCTGAAGAAAAACGGCTTGTCGTTTTTCAGCCCAAACTCGCCCCAGTCGTCCGTCAGCCGGTTGTAGCTGTAGAACCCGCGCCAATTCAGCTTATTGTTGCGTGTCCCCTTGCCTGCCGTCTGCAACGTCAGCTCGATCCGGTAGTAGTACTTGCCCACGCCTTCGGTCTCGACCACCACATCGCTTTCGTTTTCGCTTCCGACCGTCGTCCCCGCCGTTCCCGCCCCCGACATCCGCCATCGTCCTCGCAATGCCGACTGCATCACCGCCGATGCCAAATGACTCTGTGCTCCGTCCCGATGCAGCACCAACTGCTCCCGCGTCAAGTGGTGCACCACCTCGCCCGGCTCCGTCGTCGTCAACAGACTGATCGCCGTCCCGTCCCGGAAAAACCGCAGGTACCGAAAGTACGTCACAATGTGCACCGGGCTGTTCCACGTCACCAGATTCACCGACGCCTGGCCCGGCCGGATGTAGTTGACCGTGCTGATGTAGCACCCGTTGAACCGGATCCGCGGCCGCGCCCGGAACATTCGCTGCCACGAAGCATACGTCGGTGTCGAGCCTGCCCGCAGTCGCGTCGTGACCTGTACGGCCGCCGCCCGCTCTGCCTCCTGCCGCTGCCGCACCTCCACGTCCGACATCTGGTATGCGTCCTCATTGTCATCGAGACCCAGCTCGCCGCCCAGCTCGCTCCGCATGGCCGCTCCCTCGATCGTTGTCTGCCACGCGCGGTGCATGCCCACAAACCCAAAGGCCGACTCGAAACACACGCGCCGCCAGATCTGGTCCTCGTTCGCCACCAGGTACGCCAGCTTCTTGCACACGCGCGCGAGCCGCACAAAATCGCCCACGTCCAGCACGGCCACGTCGCCTAGGATGTGCACGAGGATCTCGTCTGGCAGGCTAGCCAGCGGACAGCCCAGCTCGGGCATGCCTTCGACGGGAGGCGGGGCGGATTCGATGGCGAGGCCGGCAAAGGACGCGATGAGCTCGTGGATCGGGAGCGGCCGGTGGTCGGGCTGGGCGGGCGGCTTGGCAGGCGCGGCGATGGCAGCGGTGGCAACGGTAGGCGCAGGGACGGCCGACGAGATGGAAGAAATAGGGTGGACAAGCTTCCCCGGAGCAGGGAAATGCTTGTTCTTGTACTTCTTGTCGACGGTGCTGTCCATCTGGAAGCTGTCAGTAGTGCTCAGTAGTAGTACTCCGTACCCGTATCTGGCTCACCCGAAAGGCCTTGCGGTAGAGCCGCAGGCTGTCGCCCAGGCTTCCCAGAACCTCCTTCTCGACGGCCTTCTCATAGTGTTCGAGCGCCGAGACGGGTTCCTGTGGCTCCTGGAGCGCCGATGCCTCGCCGCCACCGCCACCGCCACCGCCACCGCCACCGCCACCGCCTTCTGTCTCGGCCTGTGCGGCCGGGTCGTCAAAAGACGGCGGCCGCACAAACTCGTCGTCGTCGTAGTCCTGCGTAGCGACTGGCTTCCTGCCCGACGAGAGAAGGGCCGTGCCCGCAGGCACATGAGACACATGGTGTGGCAGCGAAGGCCCCGCGGCAGCCGTGCTGGTGCTGGTGCTGGCGCCGTCACCGCCCTTGTCCGGCTTCCCTGAGGCTGAGGCTGAACCTGCAGTCTTGGCCTGGACCTCTGCACGCCATTTCTGCCGAAACGACTCGAGTTCCGAGCTGATGTCGGCATCGGCCTTGTTTCCCGGCTGCTGCGACATGGCTGCCAATTGTATGACAAATCAAGATGACAGCGGGAGGGGATGGCGGGAGGAAATGGGAATTGGCCTTTTGGAATGCTGGCCTGAACGTATCTATGCGAGCATGGAAAAAAGGCCGTGACCGCGCAACAGGACTCGTGGGAAAGATCGAACAGAGTGGGAGACAATGTCATTGGTAAGATATCTCGAGATATCGAAAGCTTAGCGGGTGACCGCTGCATGTACTCGGGTTTAGTGGTTAGTCAGCCGGAGCAGATCTTCAGCTACTAGCAGTACGGAGTACGGAATACTCCGTACAGTCACAGCCAAGACTTGCATTCCACATTTGTGGGCGCCTCTTGGCTTGAACAACCACCCATGCCCTGTCCATTGTCTGTTCTCCGTACTTGTATGTCTTGCAGCCCATCCGTGACGCCATGCTAAGAATCCACTCTGCTAAATTTGGATTGCCTGTCTTTTCCATCTCTTCCACCGACTGACTGTCCACTTCACGTCCTCTCGTCCTCGTCCTCATCCTCTCGTCCTCGTCTTCTCGTCCTCGTCCTCGTCCTCTTGCCCTCATGTCCCACTTCTTGCCTGCGTCCAGAAGCTTTCCAGCTTTAACCGCGCCAGAAATTCGTAGGCTTCCCGATCCGTATCGCACACCCGACTCGACCACTTCCAAAATGCCCGTGCTTTGGTCTCGCCGTCGAAAATCAGCTTGATCTGGTTGTTTGGTTGGCTGTCGCTGCTGCTCGCCAGCCACTCCCGTGCTGGCCCTTGTGCTCCTCCCGCACGACCCTCCTCGCCGGCTGCCGTCTTGGCCGGCGGCGGTGCCGGCGTGTTCTGCGTCCAGTCGATTCGGTGCATCATCAGCTTGCGATACTTGCTGATACTGTGCTCGCCGCCTTCTACAATCACCAGGTTCGTCTTGGGATGCATGATGCACACGCCCGTCAGCGCCAGCTGCTCAGCGTTCTTCCAGATCTTGAACCGGTGCTGTCCGTTCACGAGCGACGAGATCTGGAAAATAAGCATGTGGATGCCCTTGGACGCGTCCTTTTCCTGGTTCTTGGCCAGCTTCGCGTGCCGCTCCTCCTTGGTGAGCTTGCGCTCCTCGTTGGCGTTCATGTGCGTCTGGAACCGCTCGGAAATCTCCCGGTTCACCCGCGCCTCCACTGCCGTCGGGTCCTGCACGGCCTCTTCGCCCAGCACGCGCATCAGGTTGGACCGTTTGACCTTGGGTGGCGGCGCCGGCATCAGGCCCAGCCGGATCTTGGCCTGCTTCTCTTTGAGCTCCGCCATGCGTCGCTGCCGCCGAATCTTCTTTAGTTCCTTCTTGGTCAGGTACATGGGCTTGGCTTCCGGCACGAGCTTGTCCTGTGCCGGCTGCAGCTGCGTTGGGTGCTGCACCAGGTCCGTGACGATCGACTCATCGCCGAGGGCCACGAGACAGCCGTCCGTGCCCAGGTCCGCGTACGTCTTGCCCTCGGCAAAGTATGCCTCGTCCACCCACTCGATCTCGGGCGGCTCTTCAATGACAAAGTTCTTGTCGCTCGGGATCTCGTCGATGCCTGCCTTGCGTGCCTGTTCGGCGATGCGCTTCTTCATCTCCTCAAGAGCTGCCTGTCGCCGCAGCGCATTGCCTTCTTGTATGTATTTGCCCTTCTCGTTGAAGTGCAGCCGCCGCGGCTCGCGCGCCTTGACGGCCGGCACGGCTCCTTGGCCCGGAACGGTAGGCGAGTCGTCGAGGTAGGGATTGGCGACGGTTGTGGTTGTCGATGCTGCTGATGCTCCTCCTGCTCCTGGAGCGCCTCGCCGCCCGCCCCGTTGGTTTCCAAAGCCCGACTTGCCCTTCCCTGTCGGCTTGCTCGTAAACGTGGTCGACCCCAGATTCTCGAGGGCAGGGTGCAGGGGCACGTTGAGACCTCCGCTCGGTGGCATCCCGCTGTTTCTTTCTGGGCCGCCGCCGACGCCGCCACTGCTGCTGCCGCCATGACTTGCACTCGCTCCAGGTCTGCTAGGCGCACCGGGCGCGCCAGGCGTTCCGGAGACGGCTGCTGCCACCCGCGCCTTCAAGGCGGCGAGCCTCTCCGCTGCCGAAGACATAGCAAATGCCTTTCTCTTTTTTTTTTTTGTGGTCGAAAGCAAACTGGTCGCGTCAATAATGTCTTTTCTTTTCGTAGCAACGCGTTCGTTTTCGGCCCTCGAACGAATTCGAAAAGACTGGCCTAGAGGGGATCGTCGAACAAAAACTGACCAGGATCGCGCGGCGCGTGCAGGAGGATGTCGTTGTGGCTACCGCCCAAAAGTGGTGGATTCTGGTTGCTTGAATTTTAGCTGTCTGTCCAGCCAAAGCTTCAAAATGCTGGCAGAATCCACGTGACCTGACCAAACTCCGAAGCCGGTGTTTATCTTATCAGATCCTCGCCCGCGGGGAGGCGGCGTTTGCTGGTTATCCCGCCCGTTTCGTTTGCTTAAAAAAAAAATCCGGCGATTTTGCCTTCCATTCGCGAATCACCTTCACTCCGCAATCGCCCGCTGTTCTCTTCACACAACAAAGTGCGTTCAATTATCACAAAAGAAGAGACTACACGCTCCGATTTGCATCGAACAGACAGTCCGACGACCGGGGACTCTTATAAGAGTCCCTTTTACGCGCATCGAGCTCCATGGCCACCACATTTTCCTCACACAACCTTGATGGTCGAGGTCACGACAGATTACATTTGCGACCGGAAGACGAGGGACCGGAGATTCTGCCCTTTACCCCCCCAGCAACCAAAAACGAAGATTCAAGCATGACTGGCCTGAATGAGATTACCGTCGTCCAACGGATGTTGTCGGCGACGGCTGGCAGTCTTCTGACGGGTCTTCTAGGTAAGTTTTATCCCTTTAGAGGGGCAAAATAGCACTGCTGCCTTGTTCTAACATTTTTTTACAGTGACACCACTCGATGTCGTTCGGATCCGATGGCAGTCGCAGACAGTATCGCAACCTGTCATCGACTTTGAAAAGCTGCCCGCCAACTTCCGCAAGATTATCAGCAGTTCGTCCAGTGCCTTCCGGCCTTCCGATATTGGCGTCACGGCCTGTTGTCGCGAGGTGTTTTTTATGAATGCCAACAACGAGATGTGTCTTGCGGATGTCGGTAAAGCCGAGGTGGCAGCGGCAGCAGCTGCCCGCGCAGCTCTCTCGGACTGTGCCGTAGAGCAGCATCAGCAGAAGACATTCCACTCCACCATCGATGGCCTGCGCAAGATTGCCCGGAACGAAGGACTGTTCACGCTCTGGCGCGGCCTGTCACCGACACTTGTCATGTCCATCCCGGCCAACGTCATCTACTTTACGGGCTACGAGTGGCTGCGGTTCAACCCCAAGAGCCCGGTGGCGCGTGTTTCCTCTGAGCAGTACGCCCCGTTGGTGGCCGGTTCGTCGGCACGCACGCTCGCCGCCGCTGCCGTCAGCCCTATCGAGCTGTTTCGCACGAGGTTGCAGGCCTCCCATGGCGCCTCCGCTGCGGGGTCCCTGCAGGACACCTTTCAAGATCTCCGCTCCATGGTGCAGGCCCACGGCTATCGGGCTTTGTGGCGGGGCCTCACTCTGACCCTCTGGCGCGATGTGCCCTTTTCGGGCATGTACTGGTGGGGATATGAAACAGTCCGCGGCCAGATCACCGAGGCCCGGGAGCGGCGGCGCAGTCGTGATCAGATCCTTGACCTCGATGGGGAGCGGCGGTCGCGGCAGCGCCGGCCATCGCAGAGCCGCGAGAATCACCGGGAAACCTTTCAGGATAGTTTTGCAGCCGGTGCACTGGCCGGGGCGGTGGCGTCGGTGGCGACGATGCCGTTTGACGTGGGCAAGACGCGGACGCAAGTGTTTCGCGATGTGCATATGAGCGGTGTCGATCCCAAGGCCGTATCGGCGGCGACCGTACGGGTGCCCGAGGAGCAGAACATGACGCGTTTGCTGTGGCATATCTTCCGCACGGAGGGCGTGTCGGGGCTGTTCAAGGGCTGGATCCCGCGGACGCTCAAGGTGGCACCGGCGTGTGCTATTATGATCAGCAGCTACGAGGTGGGCAAGAAGCTGTTCCGAGGCATCAACGAACGGTCGTCCCAGCGGAAGCTTGAAGCCAGAACCAGCAGCAGCGGTAGTAGCAGCAGCAACTAGACGGGGGCGGCTTACGATGATTTCCCCACTTTGCATACTACAAGCCAGAGTATGTCTGCTTTTCCATGGCATCCATGGCATGATTTTGGTGTTGGAGGCGTTTCATGACATTCGAGCGAACAGGACGGTACAGGTTCATAACCTGGCCGGCCGTGCATATTGTGTTAATTGGTACGTTGGAAATGCGAGTGCCTTGATGTGCTGTAATATAGAATAGTATAGATGTTATCATGATATCGAGTAGAAAACGAAAAAAAAGAGCAAAAGAGCAAAAGAGCAAAAGAACAGCACTAGACGGCAAGCCTTACAGTGGTCCGATGCGGTAAGCGTTAGCGATCTCTGCCAGCTGAAAGTGGACCCACATGCTGAGAGGGCCAGGCCAACCATGAAAGGGGCGCTGAAGGATGCCCCAGACGCGAACCCGTCCCGATAAACGCGAAAATTCACGGGGGCCGTCTATTAAAATGCGCGATACGCGTGCGTGATCTGCCAAAATGGTATTAGCTTCCGCGTTTTCCAATCACCGGCAAGATTCCCCGACCCTGGAGGACCCTTGGTGATACTCGTCCTGCATACCAATTCGAGTCCTCAGGAGTCGCTCTGGTGACCATTTTCCTCCTTTTTTTTTCTTTTCTTTTTCTTCCATCTCATGACACTGTTTGCTCATCTTACTTCTGGTCCATTTAGTAGAGCCAACCTGAACTTGACAATCCCTTTTCTCAACCGTCTCGACTTTCGACGCAGGTTGACCAGATCGCCCCTCTGTTGCATCAGCCCTTTCAGCCCTTTCGGCCTTTTCAGCCTTTTCAGCCCTCTCGGCTCATCCAGCCCGCTGCGTTCTTTGTCTTCCAACATTGCTATTGTTTGTCCACACCGCCCGACGACCCGTTCCCTTTTCGCTATGGCTTCTCTGAAACGCAAGGCGGCAGCCGAACTGTCTGCCGACTCGAAAAAATCCAAGCCGCAGCAGCAGAGCTCGCTCATGTCCTTCTTTGCCGGCCCCAAAGCTTCCAGCAATGGAGCCAGCACCAGCAGTACCCCCAGTGCCAAGGGCTCAACGGCCGCAGCCAGCTCGGCTTCCTCCATGTTCGAGTCGGCCGGCCCCAAATTCGACAAGGCCAAGTGGGTGGCCAAGTTGACGCCTGAACAAAAAGAGCTGCTCCAGCTCGAGATCGACACGCTCGGCGAGAGCTGGCTGGCTGTGCTCAAGGACGACTTGGTGGCACCGTCGTTTCTCGATCTGAAGCGGTTCCTGCAGCGTGAACACAATGCCGGCAAGAAGATCTTTCCGCCGCCCGAGGATCTGTACTCTTGGTGAGTATTTCGTATTCTGTGTTCCGTCCTTTATACTCATATCCCAGGTCCCGGTATAGCCCCCTCTCGTCGGTCAAGGTCGTCATTCTCGGCCAGGACCCCTACCACAACCACGGCCAGGCCCACGGCCTTGCTTTCTCGGTCAAGCCGCCCATCCCGCCGCCGCCATCGCTGCGCAACATGTACGTTGCGCTCAAGAACGACTACCCGACTTTCCAGCCGCCGCCGCCGAACAAGGGTGGCCTGCTGACGCCGTGGGCCGAGCGCGGCGTGCTGATGCTCAATACGGTGCTGACGGTGCGGGCGCACGACGCGGGCTCGCATGCCAACCACGGCTGGGAACGCTTTACGCAGCGCGTGCTGGACGTGGTGGCGCAGCGGCGGGCGCGCGGTGTGGTGTATATGGCATGGGGGTCGCTGGCGGCGAAGCGTGTGGCCAAGATCGACAGCATGCGGCACCTGGTGCTGCGCGGGGTGCATCCGAGTCCGTTGAGCGCGCACCGGGGATTCTTTGAATGCCGGCACTTCCGGACAGCCAACGAGTGGCTGATCAAGCGGTACGGGCCGGAGGGCGAGATTGACTGGAGTTTGATGCCGGGGTCGTCGACGAAGACGGTGGCGGTGATCGAGGAGCCGAAGGTAGAGATCGTGAAGGAGAAGGAGGAGAAGAAGGAGGAGAAGAAGGAGAAGAAGGAGGAGAAGAAGGAGAAGAAGGAAGAGAAGAAGGAGGAAGAGAAGGAGAAGGTGGAAGAGAAGAAGGAGAAAGAAACGGAGAAGAATGAAGAAAAGGAGAAGACGGAGAAGGAAAAGACGAAGCCGGAGGAAAAGGCAAATCAGCCAAAGGCACAAGAAAAGGAGAAGCCGGAGGAGAAGCCGGAGAAGCCGGAGAAGGAAGAGAAGACGACAAAGGTGAACAAAGAGAAGGAAGAGATCAAGACGAAGAAGAATGCGGAAGCCAAGGAGGAGGACAAGGAGAATGTGGCAGTCACTGCAGAGGCGGAGGTCGAGGAATAGGCGTCAGCTTAAGGATGTCTAACAGAAAGGCTGTGCCGCTTCACGGAAGAGACGACAAAAGGGGCACAGGAAAGAGAGGATCTACGGGATGAACACGGGGCTGCCGGATACGGTCTTGGTTTGATTTTGACGGATTCTGGACTCTACTCGATGATTTTTAGCAGTATGCAATATCTAATGAAGAAGCTTATGAGAAAACACATGTCTGCAGCCGTGGTAGTGTTGTAACGCAGCGGCAGATCGTCGGCCGGCTTGATTCGCTGTTGATGGCCGGCGGCGGCCGAAGCAACGTCTGCAGCACTGGCTGCAGCCGAGCCACGCGGACACGTCAAAAGGGAAACGATGTGCTCGGTTAGCTTTAGAGAGCCTATCCAGTATCTGGATGGGTGTGTCGGAGGATTTGTGACCCAGACGGCCGGGCAATGGTGTTACCGGCCTGGCCATTCAGAGGCTGCCAGCGTGCAAAGTCCAGACATGTAGCCGAGGGCCCGCTTTCTTGCAAGAGCTACGAGTATGTACGGAGTACGGAGTACTCGTACGAATAAGATACTCCGTAGGAGTAGAAGAATGCCGTTGAAAAGTGGCCAAGGGAACAAGGGAACTGTTCATTTTGCTACAAGTACGGAGGTTGATTGGTTGTTTTGCATGACTAAGCAAAGTACGGAGTATCTTTTTGTTATCAGTTATTATGTGCTGATAGCAAAATGAGTACTCCGTAGTCCCGTTAGTTGGTCTCTAAAAGAAAGACTTGCGCTGCCGATCCCTCAGCTCAACGCGAATGGCCCCTATTTCGTGCGCCCGCAAACGAACATGCATCGGAGGTGGCGAGCGATCCCCAGACGGAAGTAAGGTGTGCTGGCTAGTGCGCTGGCAGGCAAGCAGGACGGAGTGAGAAGGACGAGTAAGATACTCCGTCTGAGATGACGTAAGCCAGGAAGCGCATGAAATATCTCACGAGATATAGCATAGCAGAATGCATGCCGACAGCTGTGTTGGACTGCAAGCAATGAACAAAGTACACTCAGCATGCGACGAGGATTACGAGCAGCCAATCTTTAGTGCATGCAACGGCCGCCTAGAGGGTGTTTTAGTTTCCGCAAGCGTCCTGACAGGGCAACTTACACTATAGAAACAGCACAAGTATGAATGAGGCTCTGTGTGTTCGCATGAAACCTCACCATTCCAATCTGTCTGTTGTGTGCCGATCTGGGCTGCACGACTTGTACAATATGGAGTACTCGTATTCCGTACTCGCACTCGCAATCGTGCGCTCCTCTTTCTCTCCAAGTGGGCAAAGGCAAGATTGGGCGCTTCACTAACATAGCACACCCAAGTTTAATGAGATTTCCTATTACGTGCAAAACCCAACGACGCCCAGGCGCCCCCTCTGCCCGCCCATGTCCCCCACCCCAGATAGGTGTTAGGCAGTGACTTCATCACATCATATGGACACCGAGCTTCGCCCCGTACCAATCTAACTGCCGATTCTCCATGCGCACACCCCACCCGATTTCCTCGTAGCACCCCCCCTGCACCTGCCTGCTCCGACAGGCGATACCGTTTTCTTTCTGGGCCCCTCTCGGCCCCTGAACGAAATAGCACAGAGGAAGGAAGGAGCGAGTGACAAGACAGAAGGACCAGGAAGGAAGCTGCTCCTATTTCCTCTTTGTTTCGTCTTTTTTTTTCTTTCCCCCCTGAGCCATTCACAATTTTTTTTTTTTTTACCTTTCCTCTCATCACGCGCCTCTACTCGGACGTCCTCGACTTCTTTTTTTTATCGAGCTCTCCGTCTTTGTTTATTTTGTCGCCGTCTTCTTGTGCTCTCACGCCCCCCCCCTCCTCTTCTCTCCGTTTGTGCCTTTCGCCTTTCGCCTTTCGATACCCTTACATTCTTCGGCTTTGCCCACTTTGTCTGGGCTTTTAATATTAGAAACATTGAAACATTCCTTACCCCGTTTTCAGCAAAGCACGACAGAGCAAAACAACTGGTTTTTGCCCTCTGACCTCACACCCACTCCTTCGTCTGCCGTGCACTGTCTTTTTGCCTCCCCCCCTCTGAGAGGGTCTCAACCTCGTGTCTGTTCCCCGGTCCTGTCGCAAGTACGGAGTAGTATCCAGCTTTTGCTAGGCCCTACCAAACTTTGGATCCGCTTTGCGTCAACCGCCAAACCGTTCCTCTCCTTTTCACGTCTATTCGCACATTCTTTATTGCGGCTCACTCTTTCTTTTTTAACCCGTTTTCGTCATTCTTTCTTCACGACGGAGCACCAACTTCTCCCCACGCGTATTTTAGCCCGTCTTACCGCCTCCCTTTCCGCTGTCGCTCGCAACCCCTTACGTGACCAGCACGAGGGGAAAAAACATACAATGCCCAGCATATTTTCGCGTCTCAAGAGCAGGGACGGCTCCACCAAGTCCAAGTCCAAGAAACATGGCGCCGCCAACGATGCAGACGGAAATCAGTCCCAGAAGCCGCGCTGGGAAGATGCCTACGCCCGCACGTCTGTCGAGCCAGAGGAGATCCAGGAGCTTGTGAAGCTCTGCACGGCTGAGCTGAAGGCTAGAGGTATGTTTTGCCTGCATTCCCGTTTAGCAGCATGCTGACCATGCCAGGTCTCGATATCCCATTTCTCCTCCTCCCATTCCGGCCTACGTCCGATCCTAGTGCGGTTCGTACGTTTGTGCGGCACTTCTTCGATTCCAATGCCAATCTGTCGGGTGAGGCCTTGATGCAGGAGCTTCGTATGACTGAACCCATGGTACGACTTATCGGCCCGCCCTTGTGTATAATTGCCTGTTTCACAGCTAACAACGCCACTCTTTTGTCCTACAGGTCGTTTCTGGTGTTATCAAGTGGTGCTGGAGCCGTCTGCCGGGAGGCATCGTGGGCTGGGATGCCTACGAGCTGTTCAAGATTGGGGAACAAGGTATGTGTGCCTGTTGCATGCCATCGGCAATCTGCCTGACACTAACCCGCATCTGCCATAGACTCGAACGAAGCTCTCGACTCTTTCCAGACGTTCATTCCCCTCAGTGTCGACAATGCCGCCCGCTCGAGCATCATTTTCGACTTCTTCGATCTCCTCTCTGCCATTGCCGCCCATGGCAAAGCCAACGGATTCGGCGGTCGAAAGCTGTCTCGCATGGCTTCATGGTGGGCTTTTGACAGCAAGGACACCGGAAGCGGCTTCGAGGGAGGCTACAAGGAGTGGCTGAAGGCTGCCGATGCTACCAGCCATCTCTTCTTTGCCTTCCTCCGCTCCCTCTCACCGTCCCAGGGCCTGGGCAGCTTTGCTACGCTCCCCATGTCTCTCCAGAAGCTGCTTCAGGAGACCGAATACCCCCCTCAGAGACCCACCCTGCTGCAGTCGACAACGCACAAAGTGGTCATGATCGTCGACACCGTATCCCCGACGCCGTTTGCGCTGCTTCGTCGCAGCAGCCACTTTGAGTATCGCGACGAAGACCGTGCTCTCCGAGAGTTTGCAGACTACGAAGACCCCGTCCAGGCCTTAACCGATGAATGCCGTAGAGTTCTTAAGGCGGTCTCTGCGGCCAACCAGACCCAGGCAGTGTCGAGCTCCAAGCACTCCACGAGCCTGCGCGATGCATCCTGGTCGCGCTTTGAAGACATTGGATTCGGCAGCCTCGTCGAAGAGGAGGAGGATTCCGACACGGCAGTCCGCATTGCGCCCAAGACCATTCACGGTCTGCGCACATCGCCAGCCTCTGGCGGCAACGGACTCGACCGGCCCACGACACCGTCCTGGGCTGATTTCCTCTCGTCTGGCTTTGTGGACGACGGCTCGAACCCGAACATGCTTCTTCCCCCGGACAAGGTCCTGCCCCCCATCGATTCCATCCGGCAGCGTAGCTCTCAGTCCCATCGGCCCCGCCTGGAAACGGAACACACTCTGGAGCCGGGCGAGCTCGCGAGTATCAGCCGCCTAGACCTGGACGACGCCTTCTGGTGGGTCTGGATGACCAGTCTGTCTCCCGAGGAGACGCCAGATCGGAAATCGGCCTTTGGTCGCTGTGCTGTCATTGAGACACGCATCAAGGCTGGCCGATGGCTGATTATTGAGGAGATTGTCAAGGGCGCCGCAGCCGAGCCGGATGCGGGTGCTTACATTGCAGAGAAGAGGGGATTCTTCAGCTGGACACGTCGGAACAAGGGCGTTTCGCGCAGCAAGTCTATGGGCAAATCTGCTCTGGACAAGCGTGGACAACACTTGCTGTCAGGAAGCAACACAGGCGCCACTAGTAAGACGAGCATTGCACCGGACCAGCAGGCCAAGATCCAGGAGGCGGCCCAAAAACTGCAGGCGAGGCAGAAGCAGCAGGCCGAAGATTCGCTTCCCATCAGACGCGGTCGTATGGAGAGCATAGCGACCGAGAAGACGAACAGTGTTTTCACGCTTCAGCCTGTGATTGCCTCTGAGGCGTCCTCTGCGCTGAAATGGGCCAGCAAGTACGACAAGGAGACCATTCGGGAGGCCTATCTCAGCAATTCCAGCGCCGGCCGTGGGGCGACCGGATCCATGTCCACACCAAATCTTATGGGGCCACATCAGGCAGTCAATGGTCACGACAAGCCAGCCGATATTGCCGAGAAGCCGGCAGCACTGCTGCCCTCTTCGAAGACAGCACCCGATGTGAAGTCAGCTACTACGCCTGCACCCAAGGAGGCCACGAAGGTGGATAAGAAGGCGGAGAAGAGGGCAGAGAAGGAAAAGAAGGCAGAGAAGAAGGCAGAGAAGAAAGCGGAAAAGAAGACGGAGAAGAAGGCGGAGAAGAAGGCAGAACCAGAGACCACATCTCATCCTGCCGAAGTTGCCGAGACTGCGGAGAAGTCACCGGCGGTGCCGTCCAAGGATGCACCCAAGAGTGTCAAGTCTGCTCAAGGTGTTGTGCCCCCTTCGCCGGGTGGAGCGTCCAGTCCCGAGAGCAAGAAGGGCATCAACAGACTTCACAAGGACGGCAAGGAGGAGAAGAAGCCTGCATCACCCCCATCGGCGTCGGTGACGGGAGGTTTCCGCAAGTTGTTTGGCCGCAAGAACCGGAACTCCAAGATTCCGGAGAACGCAGCTGCTGATGTCAATGCCATGCTGGCAGCGGACGCGGCAGAGGTGAAGCGGTCGACTTCTGTTGCCAAGTCCACGGCACCAGAGTCTATTGCTTCTGCCGCTTCTGCTCCTCTAGTTGCTGCTGAGCCGGCTTCGCCGGTAGCCATCACTCCGGCTTCGCCGACTGCCAAGACATCCAAGGCAGTTCCGGCCCCACCAACGGCTCCGGCTCCGGAAGTGAAGGAACCGACTTTGGATGTGCCGAGGACGCCTGTTGGTGGCGACCCGGGTTATGATGCATCTGTCAACACGCTGTCGCGCGTGAACACTGCCGAGGCGCGTGAGGCAGACAGCGAGTTCTCCCGTTTCGACCAGGGCCCTCTCGAAGACCAGCCGGCCTTTGCTCCGCAGGACTCTGAAGAGGAGGCTGACGAGGCTGTGCCGCCGCCGATTGCCCGCAAGCGGTCTGCGGTGCTGCGGGTGCCGGTTCCGATTGCGACTCCCGAGTCGACGGTGCCGCCAGCTATTGACCGGTGGGCACAGATCCGCAAGAACGCGGCCGACCGTGCGCAACGCCAGGCAGCAGCGGGTGAAGGGTCGACGCCGACGACGACGACGACGAGAAGCTATGTGCCGAAGCCGGTTTCGAAGACGGCAGATGGCGATGATGATACCAGTGGAGAAGAGAGTAAGTGTTTACTGCTATATGAATGATGGTTGATCGTTTCTAACCAGTTACAGGTATTGAATCTCGTGTTGCCCGCATCAAGGCTCGTGTGGCCGAGCTGACCGGCAACATGGAGGGTGTGTCGGGCCCGGGCAGCCGTCCGTTGCCGGCACGTCGTTAATTGCGAACAGCGAAGTGTGAAGAGATAGCACTGTCTGATCTTTCTTTATCTGCGCGTGCTTGCTATACTTGCGATAATCAAGTTGGATTTCTTTACTTGTCCTTTGTCAACAAACCTCTTTTTTTCCCTGCTTTTCTTATGGCTGGCTACCTACTGAAGCTCTCTGAGATGTTTTTTCAGCTTGCGTGTTGATTTCGCTGTTTACTATTCCCCCTTTTTTCCTCTTTTCCTCTTTTTCTTTTTTCTTTTTTCTTTTTCCTTTTCCTTTGCAAAGCCAAACTGAGCCTCCCAAAAGATACCACCCAGGAAAATAGTTGTTTTTTTCTCTTTGCTTTGTCTCCCCTTTTCTCTCGCGCACTGCTTTACCCACGTCCAGATGATAGAGCGAACTTAGCTGTAGCCAGATTTATTTGAACATTTGTCTTTACAAGACACAATGGAGTACCCAAGGAAGTCCCCATTTTTATTTGCTTGACTGTGACGCCCGTGAACGATTGTATATCCTACAGGCTTTCCGAGCCGACGACGTATTATATCTGGAGCGCCTACTATTGGCGTCTCTCGTCTCTATCTGTCCCTTCCGCACCTGCACACCGTCAAGAATCCATCGGCCACCCCTCCCAAACAAGACAAAGGAAATGCGCCCAAGAAAAAAGACAGAATGCCACGTGGGATGAAATCCATTAACGATACAGGTAATGTTTTCTTTTTTGAGGTTGGGCGTTGTGCCGCAGAAAAACAGTAAAAGAGAAAAACAGTCCCAGAATGCGCCTATAAATATCCGGTTGATAACGACAAGAAGAAAGAGGAGACAAAAGGAAAAGAAAAAAGAACAGAAAAAAAAAGTGTGTGAAATCAGTGGGAGTGGCCGTCGTGGTCGCTGTGTTGGCTGCTGGGCGGCGAGCCGGTCCGCGAGGCCTTGGAGCAGCAGCCCTGGCCGACGCAGTTGTCGACACAGTCAAGCAGACAGAAAGGCTGAGCTGTGGTGGTCGGAGACGAGGCGGCGGTGGCCGAGGTGTCAGCCGCAGTATGGCTGGCGGTGGTGACGGCCAAGGTCTCCTCGGTGGCACCGTCCTGCAGCGAGAAGGCGCGGCCGCGATCGTCGTCGCCCGCGTTGCTGTTCGGCCCGGACTGTGTGCTGTAGCCGTGGCCATGGCCGTGGCCGTCGACACGGAACTCGGGCTGGATGGTGGCGCTGTGGATGCCGTAGCCGTGCAGACACTTGCGCACACGCTTCGCCAGATTCATGTACTTCTCGCCGCCGTACTCGCTAATGGGAAAGGCCACCTCAATGTGCATCGACGCCACAATCTGCGAGTCCGACAACTGCCACACGTGGATGTGGTGGCAGCTCAGCACGCCCTCGAGGTCCTGGATGTCCTCGCGGATGTCGTTGATGTCAATGTGGTCCGGCGTCGCCTGCAGCAGAATCTTGGACGTCGCCTTGGTCAGCGGAATGGCCGTCCGCAGAATAATGACCGTAATCAGCAGCGACACTATCGGGTCCGCGTACATGCGGTAGGCCCAGTTCGTCTTCCAGATAATCAACGCCGTCACAATGACGCCAATGTTGCCCAGCGCATCGCCCATCACGTGAAGCACCATGGCGTTCATGCCCATGTCGCCGTGGCTGTGGCCGTGGCCGCCGTGGCCGCCGCTGCCCGCCGTCTTGGGCGCGCTGTGGTGGTGGCCGCCGTGGGAGTCGCGCCGCGTCCGGTGGTGGTGAGCATGGCCCGTGTGGTTGGCATTGTGGGCGTGGCCGGCAGGGTCCTCGTGGTCGTGGTCGTGGCTGTGGCTGTGGCTGTGGCTGTGGCCGTTGCCATTGCCGTGGTTGTGTCCGTCATGGTCGTTGTGGCCGTCGTCGTTCTTAGCAATTCCGTTAAACTGTACCTTTTGAATCAGCGGCGTCCGTTCCGTGGCCGTGGCCGCCTCGGCAGGTGTGTGCTCGTCCGTGGTGACCGAGTCCGAGTCGCCGAGGTCCTGGGCTTCGCGGTTGCGGCGGGCGGCAATGATCTCCTGAATGTCTTGACGGAAACTGGACGGGTGGATGCTGATCTCTTCAATGGACGTGGGCACGCGGCGGCCGCTGTTGGCGCGCCGGCGTGCAGATCCGCGGCTGACAGACCGTGTGTGGGACGTCGTCGGGGCGGTCGTGGTCGGGGCGTGGAAGACAATGTGGCGCGGTGCATCCGGGCTCGGTGCACGCTTGCTCTGGTCGGTGGGACCGTCGGTCTGGATGGCGTTGTCGGCAGCGATCTCCTCCTCGATCTCCTCCTCGTCCGGACACAGCTCCGGGTTGTCGTAGGGCTCCACATAAACCTCAGGGGAAGCGTGGACGTGTTCATGTTCATGTTCATGTTCATGGTCGTGATCGTGGCCGGCCTCTTCATCAGCACCGCCGTGGGAGTGGCCGTGACCGCCAAGAACCCAGAAGCCGACGAGGTTGGAAGCGAGACCAAAGCAGCCGACAATGAGGACGATCTGGGGATTGCTAATGTTGGGGGGGTCGAAGAATCGCTGGATGGCCTCGAGGACAATGGTGACGCACAAGCCGATGAGGAACGTGGCATTGAAAAAGGCACCGAGGATTTCCGCCCGTAGCCACTAGAGATGAGCCGAGGTTAGATTAGGGGGAGAGAAAGGGAGAGAAAGAAAAGACAAAGACGGGGACAAGGACGAACACCATAGGAGAAACGATCATTGGATTCCTTCTGGGCGAGATTGACGGCCCAGAGTCCGACGGCAAGGGAGATGATGTCGTTGAGCTGTGGAGAGAGTCAGTGGCAGTCGCACAAGAGAGGGGAAGAAGTCGATGATTGGGTCATTTTTTTCTTTGATTTGGATTTGGATCTCAATTCTTCTTACCATGTGGAAACCATCGGCAATCAGTGCCAAACTGGACACGTAGTAGCCAACGCCCAGCTCGACGGCCAGAAAGGCCGTGTCGAGGGCCATCATGACGCATATGCGCGTCGTCTTGGCCCAGCCCTTCATGATGGTCGTCGTTGATTTGTTATCGGGCGAGAAATTCCAAGAGTCCAGAGTCCACTGAAAGACGAGAAGAGGGGGGAAGGGTGGTGGTGCCCTTCCGTAGGCGTGCCGTCAACCGAGAGCAGGTTTTTTTTTTTTGGAATAGGAGTGACAGAAAACGGATGGAAAGGAGTGTGTGATGGACAGGGGGGAAGATATAAGAGGTGCAAAAGGAGAAAAAAGAAAAGAAGAATGCAGAAGGATTGAGAGACAATGAAAATCACGCGCTGGAATGGGTAAAGCCGAATGGGCTTTGCTATCTTATCGGATTCCGGAGATTAAAAAAAAATTCGGGAAATAATGAGACAAAGCGTTGGGACAGAGTACGGGGTAGACAATGTTACCATTGCGTTTTTTCTTATGCGAATTCGTACGAGAGAATCATGCAAGTTGTACGGAGTAGTCGGTGAAAAGAGGCGACCATTCGAGTACTTTTGACCAACACACTGTACAAGTAGTCCAGGGTGCCAGCGACATCGGGGTTGTTCCGAGGACCCACTCTTCTCTTCCGTGCCGGTAATTTTCCCGGGCGGAGCTCCGCATATGCTGACTAACCACCAACGGTGCCGTTGTCATCCGAGAATCACCAGAGATCATGATTATGTCATCGCCTATACGGAGTACTCCGTACTCCGTACTGAGACCAGGCTTCTCATTCTCATCGTGTCATGCAACAGGGACCAACGGTCGAGCCGAGATTTGTCAATGTTTCCATACGCAGCCTGCTCCGGTCACGAAAATGGTCGGAGCCGCAACCAACAGACTTCTCGGCCTCGCATCAATGCAACTGATATCTGACACTGTTCATTCTATTACTCATTGCACCCGTTGGGTCACGTGCTCGCACCATCGTGGCGAACGTTGTGTCACGGTTTGCATTACATAGTAACGTGTAAATTAGGTCACGTGTCCACAGAGGCAAAATCGTGGCGAGGACAGCCGGAACTGTCCTTCCGGGACTCCGGCCTGGAATTTGCCGTTGCGTGACCAAACTGCCCAGCCTGGGCGATGGACTGAAGCCGCGTGGGCCGTTTTACCCCACAGAGAAACAAGAAAGGACCGCCGGGGAAGCCTAATATTCCGTATTACAAAGCTCAGCAGTTGCGACTTCTCCCCCTGGACGCTAAATGTGACAGGTGACAGCCTCTCGGAGAAACATCGGCTAATCTGCACTGCTCCATCTGCTCTTTCCCTGCTTTGCTCCACGAAACCCGCTAACACAGATAGCTTCGTGCCTTGCGGATAAATGTCGGTTGCGTGCTGTGTGCTCTTTCCCTGGGAAAGTCGACTTGGTAACCTCGAAATGTCGTATAAATAGGTCTCTTTCTTCCCAATACAAACGTCTTTTGCACTTCTCCTCGTGAACTATAGAAACTGGGACTGGGACTTGCCGCATACCGACAAACACCATGACGATCAAAAGAACAGAACCTCTTAGTGGCAAGGATGCCAGACTGCTCGCCAAGGAGAAGCTTAAGGGATTGACGCTGGAAGAAAAGGTAGGCACTTTACTCGGAATGTCTGATTCTCAGTGACTAACGACCAGGTCTCTCTGCTCACGGCTGCCGACTTCTGGCGGACAAAGAGCATCCCAGAAAAGGGCATCCCGTATGCCAAGACGACAGACGGCCCGAACGGCGCCCGCGGCAGCGTCTTTGTGGGCGGAACCAAGGTTTGTTTGCCAGTCTGTTCCCGTCTAAGCACCATGGCTGATCTTTCTTGCAGGCTGCTCTGTTTCCGTGCGGCATTTCTCTCGCCTCCACGTGGAACAAGGATCTTCTCCATGCCGTTGGCCGTGAAATCGCGCTCGAGGCCAAGGCGCGATCTGCCAATATCCTCTTGGCACCCACCGTCTGTCTGCACCGGCACCCGCTGGGCGGTCGGAACTTTGAGTCCTTCTCGGAAGACCCTCTCTTGACCGGCAAGCTGGCGGCCGAGTATGTCCGTGGTGTCCAGGAGCAAGGAATTGCCGCAACCATCAAGCGTGAGTCCCTTTTTACTACCAAACTTGGTTCCGACTAACACGCACAGACTTCGTCACCAATGAACAGGAGACCAACCGGATGACGGTGGACTCGCAGGTCACGGAGCGTGCCCTGCGGGAGTTGTACCTGCGTCCTTTTGAGATTGCTGTGCGGGAAGCCAGTCCCTGGGCTTTTATGACTTCCTACAACCGTGTGAACGGCGTGCACGCCAGCATGAACGACCACACTCTGCGTGACGTTTTGCGGGGAGACTGGGGGTTTGACGGGTGAGTGAATAAAACAAGTGAAGAAGAAGAAGAGGTGCTAACGAACAGTACGGTCATGTCTGACTGGACGGGCACCAACTCGACGGCCGAAGGCATCAAGGCCGGATGCGACCTGGAGTTCCCGCACTCGACCAAGTGGCGATTCGACAAGGCAGTCCAGGCTGTCAAGGACGGCAAGCTGACGGTCGAGGACGTTGACGAGGCCGTCGAGAACGCCCTCACGCTGGTGCTGCGGACCAAGGGCGACGACCTGTCCGTGGAGGCAGCTGAGCGTGAAGACAACCGGGCGGAGACGCAGGCACTCATCCGGGAGGCGGGCGTGCAGGGCCTGACGCTGCTGAAGAACGAGGGTGGTCTTCTGCCCATCAACCCCAAGACGACGACGGTGGCGGTCATTGGACCCAATGCCAACCGGGCGATTGCCGGTGGCGGTGGCAGTGCCAGTCTCAACCCGTACTACAACACGATTCCGCTGGACAGCATTCGCAAGGCGGTGGCGGAGGCGACGGGCAAGACGGATGCCTCGGCAGTGCCGTATGCGCTGGGCTGTCCCATCAACAAGTGGGCGCCGGTTGCGACGCCGTTCTGCACGACGCCGGACGGCAAGCCGGGTCTGACGCTGGAGTGGTATGCTGGCGATGCTGTGCAGGGGACACCAGTGGCGACGGAGCACCGGACAGAAGCGGCGCTGCCGCTGTTTGACTCGGCACCGGAGGACAAGACGGGACCGAAGTGGTCGGCAGTGGCGACGACGCGTGTGACGCCGACCAAGTCGGGTCGGCACACGCTTTCGCTTACGTGCATAGGACCCGGACGACTCTATGTGGACGGAAAGCTGCAGATGGACCTGTGGAACTGGGAGGAGTCTGGCGATTCCTTGTTTGGCGGTTCGGCAGAGGCCAAGGTCCAGCTGGACATGGAGGTGGGCAAGGCAGTGGAGGTGCGAGTGGAGCTTTCGAACGAAGTGCGACCGGAGAGCAAGAAGAAGGAGGTGAATGCTACACACTTGTGGGGTGGCTGCCGGTTGGGCTACCTAGAGCAGGTGGACGTGGATTATCTGCAGGAGGCAGTGGAGGTGGCCAAGGCGGCAGATGTGGCGGTTGTGGTGGTGGGTGTGGACGGCGAGTGGGAGTCTGAGGGCTACGACCGCAAGACACTGGACCTACCGGTGGATGGCAGCCAAGACCGACTGATTGAGGCGGTGCTGGCAGTGAACCCGCGGACAGTGGTGGTGAACCAGACGGGATCGCCGGTGGCGATGCCATGGGCAGACCGGGTGCCGACGATTCTGCAGGCGTGGTACCAGGGCCAAGAGGCAGGCAATGCACTGGCCGATGTGCTATTTGGAGCGAAGAACCCGAGCGGCAAGCTGCCAGCGACGTTTCCGAAGCGGATTGAGGACACGCCGGCGTTCCACAACTGGCCGGGCGAGAACCTGGAGGTGGTGTACGGCGAGGGACTCTATATTGGGTATCGACACTACGAGCGGAGCAAGATTGCGCCGCTGTTTCCCTTTGGACACGGGTTGTCGTACACGACGTTTTCGTACGGACCGGCCAAGATCAGCGGCAACGTGTTGGGGTCTGCCGACAAGAGTGTGCTCGAAGTGACGGTGCCAGTGACGAACACGGGCAGCGTGGCAGGTGCCGAGACGGTTCAGGCATATGTTCGAGACGACCAGTCACGTCTGCCGCGGCCGGAGAAGGAGCTGGCAGCATTCGACAAGGTGTTTTTGAAGCCGGGCGAAACAAAGGAGGCACGGCTACAGCTGGACAAGTACTCTGTGGGGTACTACGACACATCGATCAAGAAGTGGATTGCCGAGGCGGGGACGTTCCAGGTGCTTGTGGGGGCGTCCTCTGCGGATATCCGGTGAGTGAAGACTGCAGACGAAAGATCCAAAGAGAAAAGAAAAGAAATACTAACTGAATAGGTCCATGCTTCCGTTTGCGGTGCAGGAGTCATTTACGTGGATATTTTAGGGGGTATGAAGTATAAATAGACCAGAATGTCGTAAGATACGCTATATTTACTCGCTACGCGCTGTGTGCCCTGTAAGCGCTGTATGTACACCAAAATAGCTGAAACTATTACTACTCCGTACTGCACCGTCGCTACAGCCACAGTGGCTTTAGTGTGGCGCGTGGGTACTTTTACCGAACGTGGCGCGTGTTCCCTCACAAGCAGGCTGAGAGCCCCACTGTAATCGCGCCGAGCTTTCCCCTATTCAATCAGTATAACCCCTTCGCGCCCGATTGTCTTGCTGGCGTTTGCAGCGACAGACGAAACGACGACGAAGAGACGACGAGACCGCATCCTACACTCGACACACTCGACACACTCGGCACTCGACGCACGCACGACGAGATCACTACGGCCGGGTTACATCCTATTTTTGACACACACACACACACAGACTCACATGGCGCGGCTGTCATGACGTCTTATAGCAACGGCTTCACGACGAAGCTGGACCGAAAGAAGGCGACATCAACTTTTGCTTCGATGGACGACGACAGCGACTGTGGCGAGCTGGTGGGGAAGGCACTGCGCCAGGCCGGCCAGGCCGTGGTGCGGCAGGCAAACGTGCTGAGCGACCGGGCAGTCGATGCCCTGCAGCCAGACAACCAACGACGACGGCCACTGTTGGCTGTCCTCGCAGAAATAACATGGTGGCATACGCGGCGCAACCTGCGACCACAGCGCGTGCTGAGCGTGCCGCATCTGCTGGTGGGCATCTGGGTGCTTGTGCTGCTCTGGGGCGAGCGCTGGATCTACCATGCGACGGTGACGCGTTGTCACTGGGATCACTGGGAGCGCTGGCCGTCGTCGGCGACGCCGCATCACGTCGTCTTTGTGGCCGATCCCCAGATCATCGATGCCCATTCGTACCCGGGCCGGCCCTGGCCGCTCAACCCGCTGACCAACCTCGTGACCGACAACTACATGCGCCGGTCCTATGGCGAGCTGCAGGAGCAGCTGCATCCCGACACCCTCTTCTTCCTCGGCGATCTCTTTGACGGCGGCCGTGAATGGCGTCCGGAACGCGGCGACTTTGCCGATCCGGCCTGGAGCAGTCGGCCGGTGAGCGAGAAGGGCCATGCCAAGACGTGGCGCAAGCGGTATGCCGAGCAGTACTGGCAGCGCGAGTATGCGCGTTTTGGCGATATCTTCTTGGATCCATGGAGGAAGCGGGACGACGATGACTCGAAAACAGAGTCTGGACGGGGCCGTCGCATCATTGCCAGCTTGCCCGGCAACCATGATCTCGGCTTCGGCGACGAGGTCCAGCTGTCGGTGCGCAACCGCTTCGAGTCCTTCTTTGGCCAAGGCAACCGCGTCGACATTGTCGGCAACCACACGTTTGTCTCGGTCGATGCCGTCTCCTTGAGCGCCGGCACGTCTGAACATGCCAGCTCGCCCGAGATGCAGCCCATCTTCCAGCCCACCTACGACTTTCTCGACAATGTCCGCTGGACCAAGCAAAAGGCCGTCGCTCGTCTTCTGCGGCGCCAGCGCGGCCTGCCCGAACAAGTGACGCTTCCCCACAGCGTCTTTGATCTGGACCCAAACCGGACCGTCGCCGACGCCGCCGACTTGGTCGACCCCGTCGATCCCGAGGTCCTCCATCGTGCCCTCGGCAGCATCGCGCCCGGTGAGACCCCCGCCGACCTCCCGACGATCCTGCTGTCGCACGTGCCGCTGTGGCGTCCCGACGGCACACCCTGTGGTCCTCTGCGCGAGCACTGGCCGCCGCTGCCGCCAGCCGACGACGGCACCCCCGTCTTCCCCGACCACCGCAACGCCATCCGCGTCGCCCGCGGGTACCAGTACCAGAACGTGCTGAGCGAGGCCGACTCGGCACGGCTCGTCCACAGCATCGGCAACGTCGTGCACGCCTTCTCGGGCGACGACCACGACTACTGCGCCGTCGTGCACGACGACACCCTCGACAATGTGCCCGAGATCACCGTCAAGGCTTTCAGCATGGCCATGGGCGTGCCGACGCCGGGCTTCTTGATGGTCAGTCTGTACAATCCGATTGACGAGCAAGGGCGGCCGCTGCGAAACGAGAAAGACTCCGGCAAAGGCGGACCAGCACCCACGATGCAGACGCATCTGTGTCTGCTGCCGAGCGAGCTGGGCACGCTGGCACGGTATGCGGGCATGATTGTAGTGTCGCTGGTGTTGTTGGCGGCACGGGCTCTGCTGGTACCGGTGCTGGGATGGCAGCCGTTTGCGCTGGACCCCAACGAGCGGCCAGGGTCTTTGGGTAACGGCAACGGCAACGGCAATGGCAATGGCAGCGGAAACGGCATGCTGCTGCCGCTGTACGGCAAGGCCAAGGTGGAGGACGACGAGTACGGACGGACAGGGTTTGGCAACGGCAATGCGAACACGTTCCGGCCGGCAGCTACGTATTCACGGGGCCGTAGTCAGGTCCATTACGGCGTCGGCAGCGGACTCGGCGACGAGCGTTTGGGATACGGCAACGCCAAACCCCACGGACACAAGCACCGGCGGCCACGGCCGTCATCGTCTCTGGCCCACCACGGCGGCGGCGGCGGTGGCGGCGGCGGCGGACCCAAGATCCAGATCCAGATCATGCGTGACGACGGGTCTTCGGGCGACGACGGCGGCGGTGTCGACGACGGCGACGTTGTGAGTCTCGACGACCTGGCCCATGACGACCCGCTGTCTTACGGGTCGTACTACGAGGCTGGCAGTGACCGGTGGCAGCCGGCAGCGCGTCGCGGCGTGCTGGGGCTCAGCCGGACAGCGTTTGTGGGTGCCAAACGACTGATTCAAAGTCTGCTGGGGGGCAGCGGCAGTGGACGGCGGACGGGTGGATTTGTAGTGCCGCGGCGGCGGCGCAGTCGGCTGGGGCGGGGCGGCGGCGGCAGCAGTACAAGCAAAAGACAACGGCTGCCGACGGCATGGCGGGAGTTCTGGACGACGACGTGGCGGGTGGCGTGGATGGTGGTGGTATACTGGGCGTGGCTGAATGCCAAGGGGTGATATGTATGACTAAGCAGAGAGAGAAAAGTCTTTGTAATCTTTTTATTTTATTTTATTTATTTTTTTGGTATCCTACTGCCTGGCCAGACCGTTGGCGACCGTCAGCGAGGCGCCAGCGCTTGCACAGTGCGTACTGTAGACGATCAGCTGGTGCCCAACCCAAGACGGTCCTGCATACGGGCCGCCACGCCAACGCGAACGGGGCGCAGAACAGCCTCACCATTGCGCCTCTGGACAGCCTGAGACGAAACAGAGAAGGGCACACGCACCCGTCTGCAGCCGCCGAGCCCAGCCCAACAGGAACTATTAGAGTCGACTGACCACAGCGTCTTTTTGAGAGGGGGGGAAGGATTATCTTTCCTCAAGTCACCATGGCGAGTTATAATCAAAAAGAGTCTATAGATAGACCATCTCGACAGAAGAAGCAGAAGAACAGTCACGGCCAAGACCTACGTCAGTTCTTCTCCAAAATGGACCGCGTCCCAACTCCTTTTGGCACGTCAGCCTTGTCTGCCGCATCCGCATCCGCATCCGCCTCACCTGCCTCACCTGCCCCTTCACGGGCGGCCTCCACTGCCCCTTCGTCGACAACGACAACGATGACAACGGGACCGTCGCCCTACCGTGAGTGGGTCCCTCCTCCCAGCTACCCGACCGGCCAGCGTGATGCCCTACGGGCCACTGCCCAGGAGACCCTCGATGTGTTGCCGGGACTGCTGCGTGCCCGCGGCGCCACCGATGCCGCCCATGCCGCCCAGAAACTGACGGCCGACGTGCTGCCGCGTCTGTCGCCGCAGAGGTGCCCGCGCTTCGGACGGCCAGCCACCATCCGCGTGCGCAACGAGGACACGCTGAATGCGGCGCTCGCGCTCGTTGCGCCCGGCGAGCCGCCGCCGCTGCTCGTCAACTTTGCCAGCCACCGCAGCCCCGGCGGCGGCTGGCGCAACGGCGCCATGGCCCAGGAAGAGGCGCTGTGCTACCGCAGCTCGCTGGCCCTCAGCCTGCACCGCCGCCTGTACCCGC
Source organism: Dryadomyces quercus-mongolicae (assembly GCA_002215975.1). NCBI lineage: Eukaryota > Fungi > Ascomycota > Sordariomycetes > Ophiostomatales > Ophiostomataceae > Dryadomyces > Dryadomyces quercus-mongolicae. The sequence goes on along the minus strand of NIPS01000037.1, from coordinate 446,665 downwards.
TGGGGCGCGACGAACTGCTCTACAGCGGCTACGTGCTCGTCGTGCGCGGCGACCGGCCCTCGGGACACCGTCTGCTGCCGTCCGACCGCATGGCCGTCGTGAGTGCCGTGACGGTGGCGGCGCTGCGATCGCCAGAAGTACGGCAGCTGGAGGACCAGTCAAGTCCGGGTCCCGGTCCCAGTCCCAGTCCCGGTTCAGGTCCCAGTCGACCGGGTCTGAGTCGACGCAACTCCAGCTGGAACTGCTTCCCACGCAGCGGAAGCCGCAGCAGCTGTCGCGATCTGGACAACAGCGACGATGAGGACCCCTTGTCTCGACCAGTCTCGACGCGCACAACAGTCCCGTCTCCGCCACGATCACCACGATCGCCACGATCACCACCCCGGACCACACACACGAAGCTCGTCTTCGCACACGACCGCGACCGCGATGCTACCAAGGCCAAGATGCGTCTGACACTAAGAGCGGCAGCTGCTCACGGTCACACGCGGCTCGTGCTGGGGGCCCTCGGGTGCGGCGTGTTTGGCAACCCCGCCGAGGACGTGGCACACTGCTGGCTCGAGGTGCTGCACGAGGACGAGTTTGCCGGGACGGGGCACTGGTGGCGGGAGATTGTGTTTGCCGTATACGCAGGGCGGGACAGCAGCAATGGCAACAGCAATGGCAACAGCAATGGCAACAGTAACGGGAACAACAACAGCAGGCCACGGGACGACAGCAACTACGGCATCTTCCACCGGGTGTTGAATGGGCGGCAGGTGTAGGCACGAGTAATACAAGTAGACAGGCATGTATTTTTAGTTATTAGTCAGCACCAGGATCGCTGCCAGAAGCAGCAAGATTGACCTCATAATGACCTCATAGCCACCTGATTAGGCCTCGTGGACGAAGCTGCTTTCTGTTTCTGGTCTCTTCGGCCAGCGAGTCCCCTTGTGGATCACAACACAGTGCGAATATATGTCCCTCCTGCTTGGCTGCCCTACCAGTGCTCCCCCTGGTCTGCTCTCGTGGTGCTGCCTCATACGCTGGAGCCCCTGGCCATATGATCTCGCCGGTCCGCCTATCCGCCATCCTTCCACGCACTGGATCTGCCTTTCCCCTGCGGGCCTGACAGACGAGTCCTGAATAAGATACCCACCGGACTCGTATGATAAGACACGAGCACCTCCTCGGCCTGTCGGTCCCTGAAGCCCTGAAACCCAGAGTCCCCGGGGAAAAGCTCAAAACTGCCTAGGCCCCATCTTTTTCGTGGCCGCCTCTCTCTCTCTCTCTCTCTCTCTCTCTCTCGTATGGATGCCCAAACTTTTCTGACAGACGGTCCCTGCAGGAGGAGGCTGGCCCCGCTGGCCCACTGGCCCGCCATTTGCCTCCTTTGGGCAGAGACCGACAAAAGGGCCAGGTGGCCGTGGCTCCAGGGACAGGCGCAGGGTAGGGTGAAAAGGCATGGCGTTGGACGCCCTGGGCATCGATTTGCGGTCGCGTCTCGAGAAGCAAGGACAGCCGGCCGGCCGGTCCAGCTGCTTGCTGTGCTTGCTGTGCTTGCTGCATGAGCAGGGCCCCATTGGAAGTGATGACTCTTTTCTCGCGGGAATGTGTGCCTGACAGAAGAAGAGACAAATCACAGGAGCCATGCCCGGCCGTCTGTCGGATGGTTAAATAGAGAGAGAGCAGCCTTTTTTGAATTCGACCTTTGTTGCAGTCCCCATGATCCATCTCTCCATCCTTTGAGTTTGTCCTTGAATTCTCCGTGTCCTTCGCCATGGCCACCGCCTACATCTACCACTACGGCCCCAATCCGCCTCCCAAACAACCACTCAAGCAGTCCACCAAGCAGGTGCCAAAACAACACCAGCAACAACAACAACAACAACAACAACAGCAGCAGCAGCAGCAGCAGCTCATTATCCTGCAGGGCCGCCGGGGTCTGCCCCTGCAAGTGAGCAGCATCCCCCGGCCCAACCCGACATACGACCTCGAACCAAAGGTAAGCTCCCCTTGACGGTTTGGCGCGGATGGCCTGCGTCTGACAGCAGACATCGACAGGAACTTATCCATGTCCGGTCCACGGATCCTGCCTTTATCTCCTGTAAGTCTCTCGAGACCCTTTTGTCATCCATTCCTAACCATCAGTCCAAAAACTCTTCAACGAAGGCTGGCAGCACAAGGACCGCTCCGCCAAGATGGAGGCCATGTTTGTCCTCCAGTCCAGCCACCTCCGCGCCCTCCAGGACACTGCCCGCCGCATGGTCTCGGGCCCGCCGCTCGACGACTCCGAGGCCGAATACTTTTTTCACGGCACCCGTCGCGCCTGTTCCATTGGCGAACGCACCGCCAAACCCTGCAACCGCCCGGACTGCATCATCTGCTGCATCCTGCGTGACAACTTCAAACTCAATGCTGCCAGACGCGGTGGCATGTTCGGCCCGGGCATCTACACGACACCCGTCTCGTCGAGTAAGCAGAATTCGTTGGAAACATCAAAAATGGACTCTTCATCACTAACACCCCCCCCTAGAAGCTGACCTCTACGCCTCCAACCACCATATCCACTCCAACCAACATGCCATCCTCATCTGCCGCGTCGTCTGCAGCCGCCCGCAGTACCTCTATGCGCCTGACCAGTTCCGGCGCGGCCCCGACCCCGGCTACAACTCCGTACGTGCCACCCTTTTCTTTTTCTTCCTCTTTTTCTTCCTCTTTTTCTTTTTTCTTACTAATCATCGTCATCGCAGGTCAAGGCGGTCACCAAAGACAAGGGCGGCTCCGTCGAATATCCCGAGATCGTCGTCTACCGGGAAGACGCCATCGTCCCCTACGGCTTGATCATGTACACACGCAAGGGCTGGCGGCCTTAGACACGCTGACACACATACATGCAAGAACCACCAGTGCCCGGTGCACTGGTTGTACACATAGAATGACAGAAGTAGATGCTCTGTCTGGAGTTTGTGTTGGACAACGGTTTGGTCCTGGGATGGGGCATTTGTTTATGGCACCCCTAGAAAACGCGGGCAGCCCCTTGAAAAGGCTCATGATGGCCTAGAAAGGCAGACAATCTGTTATGTACACTGAAACAATATATATTATCACATTTTTCCAATTCTTCACTCGAAACTGGTGAATGATAGCATTGTCTGGATCCAGGTAGACGCCACAAAAGTGGCTGGCAACAATTTCAAAAAGAAACAAGAAAAACGAAAAATGAGAAGCGTAGCAAAAAAGAGAAAATGTAAAGTCATAAAACCGCCATGCAATATTACAATGCAGATCCTAGTGAAGCCGCTCTTTCAAATAAACAACAGCCGCATATCCAGCACAGCATCTCCTGCTCATATTATGCGCACACCATGGACACTTGACCATGGTCGTAATGGCTCCTGACACACCGAGACTCCGGTCCGTCACAACAGCATCCGGCTGCGCCATGCACTCATAGATGCGGGATGGCATGTCGTGGAAAAACCTGCAGTGGCAACACTGCACAAGCATCTTGGCAATGGGTTTCGAAAGCTTTTCAGGCTCGTGCGCCGGAATGCGCCGATGTGGCCCTGGGATCGGCAACAGTGCCTTGCTCGATGGCTGAGACGAAAATGACGTTACCGTCTTCAGGTCCGGCTTGGGTGTCGCCGAAAGTGTCGGGTTCGACATGCTGGCCTTGGCCGAGTTGACCACATTGGCCAGCGGCGAGGACACGGTGGGTGCCGTTAATTTCGCCTCTTGCAGGAAAGCCGTAATACAGGGCGAACTCCGTCCCGAGGAAGACGCTGGAGGCGTCGGGGGCACCAGACTACTTGTCGATGCCCCATCGCTCTGTGCCGATGACACCGATGACTGCCCTTCCTCATTCAGAATAGACATGTGCTTCAATACATGCACCTTGTCCCGCTTGTCCTTTTCCTTTTCCTTTTCTTTTTCCTTTTCCTTTCGCGGCTGTGATCCGCTGGCCTTGGCTTCCGATCCGGCCTTTTCTTCCAGAACATGAGGTGATTGGTGGACCGTCGGTACCGTCAAACTGTTCTCGTGACCCGTCTTGGCTATTGTTTCGGTGTGCGTCTCTTGGTTCGTCAAAGTCGTGACAAATGACAAAGCATCAATGTCAGGTGCCGTGGGAGTGTCACTCTCGCTATCCGAAGGTATGTCGTCACTCCGCATCTTGGGCTGTTCCACGTCTTCCAAGAAACGCCCTCTGCTTCCTGGCCGCTCAACTCTCTCCAGAAAACGCCCTCGGCTCATTGGTCGCTCAATCTCTCCACCGTGTCGCGCCCCAGGATGGCTTCCATATCCCTCGTTCCTATTTGCCACGCCCTTCTCATGCGATCCACACATTGGCTGCGTGCCCGACTCTGCCTTGACTGCGCCACTTGACAACGCACCAGACATCTGTGCTTCAGAGCCAACCCGCATCTTTTCAACTGTGGCAGTAAACCCCCTGGTAGACTGCGGCCTTGACGTATCCGGAGTGCCAGGAGACGGTGGCACGGAAAAGTCGCCATGATATGAAGAGCTTGAGGATGCTTCAGATGGCCGCCCATTTGGTCGCACTGTATGTGAAGATGAGGCGTCTGCGTAGATCTTCTTGGGCGGCAACAACGTGTCCATTGGAGAAATAGATGATGCCTGTTCCGAGACCGTCATCTGAGTTATCTGAGTTATCTGAGAAGAAAGTGTCGACTGCGACGACTGCGGGACGTTCATGGCCTTTTCTCGGAATTTGTAAGCTGCAGTAGGAATTGTGCTACTTGAGCTGCTGCTTCTTCGGCGCATGCGGGATTTGATAGACGAAATCATTCCGCCTGTGTGCGCCGTGGCGGATGTCAGATCTGAGCTTGTGGAAGAATTGGCTTTCGAGACGGAATGAAAGTGGCTGGCGGGTTCTGCTCCTGTCGGCACCGTCGATTCCTCCACAGCGGACTCGTTCACTACTGCTTCCTCGTTCGTCGAGCTCTGACTCCCCGTGTTGTGATGCGTTCGATGCTTGTTAGACTGGCCCGATACACGATTCGAAAAGGACAGAGCGGTTTGTTCAATGAACCCAGTAATGGAACGCTCAATGCTCTGAGCTCTGACTCGGCTAACGTAGCTCACGCTTTGCCGGCCTCTGTCGCCTGCGGTACTGTTATTGTTCGGCTCCTGATCTGACACGTTCCCGTCCAGTTGACTTTTTGCGTTCTTAGACCGGAAAAAATTGGTCATCTCCTCCAACTTCGCAGAGGCTATAGCTGACGCAGAATTGCGCCGGACGTGAGCTCTTGGCATATTAGGTATGTTTATATTGCGCGTGCGAGAAGACAGAGGTGGATATGACGTTTTTGTGCCCGTGGCGGTTGCGGGCGCCGGCTTGACATTTGTGGTCGCAGTGGATGCTACATCCAAGGGCTGCTTCTTGGACGATGTCTCGGCAACCTTTCCAGCAGAAGCCCCTCGAGCGCTCTTTTCATGGCTGTGATTTCCAGGAACATGTGGTATATGTGGGCGCGAATGGTGCGGAGGGTCTGCAGGGGGGGCCGAAGGTTTGGCGATCTGTGCGGATGCTGGACGAGGTTTTGTAGCTCTGGATTCGGCGATCTTGGGTGGTTTGCTTGCTTCTGGGACGATCCTTTGTCGCATCGATGATGGCTCGTCCATGCTCGAACTGGTACTCGACTTGAGAATGCCTTCTTGCCGAGTTGCAAATGAGCTGGGAGGCCGCTGTTGACTCTGGGGCGGAGACTTGTACAAACGATTTACCGTCTTTTTTTCGGGGACTTTCTGATCATGGCCGACCCGGTCCTTCTCCTTCTTCCGCTGCTCAGCCTCCGTTTTCTTGCCCTTCTTCTTCTTCTGGCCATATCCCTCCCAGCTAGGCGACTGGCATATGGACGAATGATCAGATGGGTAGTCTTTTTCCTCGTTGTTTTCGGCCTTGTCCTCCATTACGAATCTTGTCTTTTTGTGTCGTGGAGTGGCCTCGTCATGGCTCTCTTGCTTGGGAGTCCGCTGGGCCTCATGCGTAGTCTTTTCATTCACCTCGCTCTTCTTTTCGTGGCTATGGACTCTCTGTTGAATAGCTACCGATGGTGCCGGAATATTGACGGTAAGAGCCGCAATAGGTGTTGCTCTTGGGACCATTTTTAAGTGTGCTTGACCGTCGTCGTGTTCTTTCAAGAATTCTCCCGAATCGCGGCGCTTGGCCTGGATGGGTGATCGTGTTGAAGGTTGAAAAGAGATGGCCGGGGCCAGGATCGGGGATGTTTGGGATGTCTGGGATGTCTGGGAAGTTTGGGAATTGTGTAGTCTGGCAATCTGGGTGGAGGATATGGAATGTCAGGTCGACGATCTTGAGACGCCAAGGAGAAAACCGGGGGGGCCGTAAATACCTTATATCTCTTTTCCAGGTCTAGCATTTGTTGAAAGCTATCTGCCCTTGTGTGGGGTGGATGATCCTCGATACGAGTGCGCGTAGCCGCCATAATTGCCGATGGGGTGATGTGAGGGAGAAATGGCTTAAGGAAAAAAAGGCCTGAATAAATATGTAGGTTGGGGGCGAAGTATGCGTTGATGAGGAGATATGCAAGGAGGTGCTGAGAAAGAGCCCAAGGATAAAAAGAGAAGAGGAATACGGCGCACGGCGCACGGCACTCGGCTCTCAGGTGATGAGTAGTTCTCTAGACTTTTTTTCTAGGCTGACGAGGTTCCGAAAGTTCGGGGAAGCCGGGAAGTGCGGGAAAAAAAAATGCAATGTCTCAGGCACAACACGTTTTTGTTCGTACTCGTATGGATTGGACTTCGTTTCTGAACGTGTTCCTGTGTTGGGCTAAACAGAGTGGGGAGCGCAACGTAACAGACGGAGAGACAGGAAAGTGATCGAATGCTGGGGCTTCGACAGATTAAGTATAGAAAAGAGCGATCTCGGATAAAGGTCTCACGATGAAGAGGAGAGAGAGAGAGAAAACGAGTGACACAGGTAGCAAAAGGCAAAATGAATGGCGAGCTCAGCTCATGAGCAAAAGGGACGTTCAAGCAACGACGGAAAGGAGGCAAAAATAGAGTCGGAAAATAGGCAGAAGAGATACGGAGTACAGGAAAGCGGGATTGATGCGAAGCGCCCACGATGGAAAGAGGGCTGTGTGTGCGTACGGGGATGCAGTGTAACGCAGTGCGTACAGAGTGCGTACAGATGACGAGATGTCGATGGGAGAAGATAATCGGGGAATGGGGAACAGAGAACGGAAAAAATGAGGTTGAAAGAGAATGACGACAGCAGGAAGGAAGAAAAAAGAGGAGATGTGTGATAAGAGGGGCCTACAGGTTTTTTGGGAAAAGGGAAGGAGCAAACGGCAAACGCGTGGTGCCAAAACAGGAAGGAACTGTAGGACAACGCCGAGAGGTGCCAGCAGACACGTAAGATGCACAAAGCAGTGAGAAGGAGAAGACAGAAAACGCGTGCTCAGGCACAGGCAGGTCTACGACGCAGCCCGACGGGCGCAGCAAGTGGTGAGTGGTTGTTTGGTTACGGGGTGACGGGCTGGAGTTCAGCTCTGGGGCGGTGAATTGCAGCATTATGAGAGACAGAACTTGTCGGCAGGAACAACCGGTGGCATGACTGCCTATTTTTCGAGGGCTGAAAAAATAAAAGAAAAAAAGGAAAAAGCAAAAAGGAAAAAGGAAAAAGGAAAAATAACTAAATTCACAACAGCCAAAAGAATAGCCAGAACTGCAAGGACAGAAAACATCAAAAGAGAAAAACTGTAGCTGCAGCTGCCCCACTCTGACTATTGGCTCCTGTTCTCAGCTGCTGTGCAATGTGCAATACGAGGACGCTGCAGAGAGAAGGGCTAATACAGGGCCCGCTTCCTCCGTATGCAAGGTATCTTGCATAAGTACCGCATACGAAGTCTGGATGGGACGGCCAAGAATGGCGTTCAGGGCAAGGAGAAAGCCGAGCCGCAAGAAAAACGAAGCAAAGCAACACGTTTTCACATTCTCGACAGTTTGACTGAACAGATTGAATACACTCACATGGTGTCCAAATAAGCTTGGCGCCGTGTCCAGGGACAGGCTGGTCCCGTCAGTTGTCTCCACTGATAGAGCCAATCACAGTAAAGCAAGTCGATCCGATCTTGGACTTCTCGGCGGAAAAAAGGGGCAGACACTTGTTGCGCGGACGATCTGGGGTCCTGGGGGTCAGGGGTGGTGGTGCTGAGTATTAGGTCACCGAGCTTTGACCTGGACTCAAGTCTACTTACTAACAGGATGGACTTATACAAGTCCAAATACACAATCCAAACAATCCTTCAGACAACGTCCACTACCAACGGCTCTTCCCCACGCCGCACTCGGTGTCGGTTCGTCGCCGTGATCAACGCCTCACAACCCGCTAACAGAAACGTCCACTTGCGTGCAAACCCTTCCGTCACTTCCCAGCCTTCGGTGCTCCAGGGATCCGACCACACCAGGATGCCGCACCGTTCCACATCACTATAACCCTCGTACAGACCGCCCAGCATGTCGCTGCACAACTCATCAAGGTCATAGGCCCCGGCGTGGCGGATGAGCGCGTCCCGCATGCCGGCTGCCGACGCGCTGTCGATCCAGTACTCGTGCGGTGTTGACAGTTGCAGCGGTGTCGGGCGCAGTGCCGGTGGCAGATCGGCTGCCGAGGTGACTGATGGCAGCCGTGGATGCATCTCCTCGAGGATCTGCTGGAAGCCACACGTGGCCGGTGTCGTGTGCAGGAGGGAGAGAATGGCCATGTTGGTGACGGTGGCGCGCAGCACATTGTACTGGATCAACGTGAGCAGGCAGTGGTCAAGCGAGAGCGGGAAGAAGAGATACAGCGACAGCGTCTGGCCGATGCCACGGTGTCGGTGGTAGTGCTGAAGTGGCATCACCAGCTGGACGGTCGCCGGCGACAGATAGCAGACGGTCCAGTCTTGCTGTGTGTCTTGTTTGGGCGACGGAGGGACCGGCTTCAACACCCAAAATCCAGACGACGGGTGTCCCTGGTCCACTGCCGCCAAGGCCTGTTTGGATGCCCGCAGAATCTTTCGACGGCCTCGACGATGTTAGTCAACATCTCTGATATGTCCGAAACATGTCGAACTTACGCCATGCTCGCTGGTTTTCTCGGTTCTGGCGACGTCTTCTCTCGGCGGCGTCGTCACCCTTCGTTTCCGAAGCCTGGAATCCATGGCAGGCCTGTCAGTATTTCGTGAGGTTTCCACTGACAACTGACCGGAATTCGGAATCTTATTCTCACCTCCGTCGCCGTCCTCCGTGGCCGTGCCATCCGGGATTATGCGCTTGGTACAAAGAAATAACTAGTTTGGATAGACAATGTGTCGTGTTTAAACCGCACATGATTCAGGGAAAGCACGAGAAGAACGGACAAGATCCCTGAAGCTCCAGGAGTTGTAGTCGAGTCGATTGCCTGTTGCTCTGATAGCTGCTTATGCGCTAAATATGTATTGGGACTAGCGTCATGGTCCACATGGCTGGCTTGCCTGTTTGGGAAATTCTCAGTATCAGCTCCCAAGATGCTCTGGATCAGGGGGAAATGCAAGGAAGACCAAACAGCCGCAGTAAGCAGTAAGCAGTCATGAACAGGCTATATATTAAAAAGTACTGGTGGTGGGCCCCGTACTCGGACATGTCGCTCGCACTCGACGATATAAGAACCAGGCTTTGCTGTCTCATCTTTTGTTGTCTCTTCTTCACAACACAAGAATCAAAAGAATACAATGTCTCAGTTCCAAGGATTCACAGGTTTCAACCCAGACACAGACATCCCGTCCCTGAACGGGAAAGTCATCTTTGTGACAGGAGGTTAGTCACTGACGGTCCTTCTGACTTCTTTCTTGATTTCTGACCTCTTCTAGGAACTTCTGGTATTGCCGCACATGCATTCTTTTCTTGGCCAAACGTGCTCCGGCACACATCTACTTCACCGGTCGCAACACCAAGGCCGCCAAATCCCTCATCGCCCAAGTCAACAAAGACAACAATGACATCACCGCTGTCCCCATGACCTTTTTCGAAATGGACATGACCTCTCTGGCCAGCGTTCGGACCGCCTTGTCTCTCTTCACTCACGATCGCCTCGACATCCTGCTGTGCAATGCCGGCATCATGGCCGTGCCGCCCGCTCTCAGCAAGGACGGCTTCGAGGTCCAGTTCGCCGTCAACCATATCGCCCACGCCCTCGTCATCAAGCTTCTGCTGCCAACTCTCCTAAAAACGGCCGAGGCACCTAATGCCGACGTGCGCGTCATCTGTCTGTCCTCGATGGCCTGGCGTGGCCATCCAAGGGGCGGCATCCAGTTTGATCAGCTGCGGACGCCCATGAAGAGCTTTTTATTTGGAGAATGGGTGCGCTATGCGTAAGTTCATGCCTTCCTTGCTTCCTTGGATACGGCTCCTTGCTAACAGCCCAGTCAAACCAAACTGGCCAATTTGATGTATGCCCGCGAATTGTCCAAGCGATACCCTCAGATCAAGACTGTGGCCGTGCACCCCGGCGTGATCAAGACGGGCCTCACGACCAGTCTGAACACCTTTAGCAAAATCGTGGTCTTTTGCAGCCAGTGGATCCAGGGCGTTACAATGCTCACGCCCGAGCAGGGCTGCTACAACCAGTTGTGGGCGGCAACCGCTGCAAAAAGCAATGACCTGGTCGCCGGCGAGCTGTACTACCCCATTGGAGTGCCCTCTGACAACACGCTGAACAAGGTGGCTTTGAGTCCAGAGATTGCGGCGAAGCTCTGGGAATGGACACAGGAGGTACTGAAGGATTACTAACAACACGGGCTATGCTTATATTGGCGTGGCGTCTCAGAGGCGTTTTCGTACGGCTGTCTGCAGAAGAGCTTGGAACTACAGAATGCAAAGCACTCTGTATTTAGTAATGAGCAGCTCGGGGTTCCGATCCGGTACCTTGGTGGCACAACATATACGAAGAGATCATGAGCATCTAGAAGGTTCTAAATACGTATCTACAGTCGTTCAAACCCGGACGAAGCATTTCGCAAGATTGCAGCCGCTTTTGGCTGCCAGAGTGAAAGAGATCCCCCTGCCTTCGCGGTATGTGCTTGTTGGTGCTGGCCAGTTTGGCATATGAAGTGTTGGGTTTCTCATTAGTTATGGACTTTCGACCGAAACATTCCCAAAATCAAACATGTGTAAACCGTATCCAAGTAATTCTATGACAACGCCAATATCCAAACTTTGAAATCGCTAAAATGCAAAGAGTATCGCCACTTCACGGCTCCGGCGTCTTCTCGGCTGTCTCGTTCTCCCGCTGCACCAGCCCCTGGTACGTAATATGTTCCTGTTCAAGGCTGTAGCCGTGCACGAAAACACTCAGCACCAGAGAAAAGGCCGAAAAGGCAATCATCGAAATGTAAATGGTGTGCAGGCTTTCGTTGTAGGCGTCGACCAGCTCGTCCTTGGTCGTGCCGGCCGGCATCGCCTGGATAATGGCGACAACTGCCGTTGCCTCGTGCGAGTACGTATCGGCGAGGCCGGCAAAGTCGGGCAGGGCCAGCAGTTTTCGTTTAAAGGCGTTCTGGAAGATGACACCACTGATGGCTACGCCAATGGACTCGCCAAAGGTGCGCAGGAACGAAAAAAAGGCGGCCGCCTGGGCATTGAGTGCCGGCTCGCAGGCGGCCTGGATGGACAGCGCCATGCCGGGGAACAGCATGCCGGCGCCGATGCCGAGGGGGATGTTGAGAAAAATCCAGGCGGCCACGGAGCTGGTGGGCTTCAGGAGCAGCAGCAGGCCCGAGCCGAACGTGGTCAGTGCCCAGCCGATCCAGAGCGACCAGCGGTAGTGGCCCGTGATGCCGGCCAGGACACCGACGATGAGGGCAGCCGGGGCTACGGTCAGCGTCTCGGGCAGCAGAGCAACACCGGTGATCATGGTCTGGTACTGCAGGACGCCTTCGTAATAGAGGGCTGGCTTGTTAGTCGGCGAACTTCTTTGGGGAGCAGTTGAACATACGCAAAAAGTACATGAGAGACCACAGGACGCAGCCGTGCAGGACGGCCATGACATAGGTCAGGATCATGTCGCTATTGTTGAAGATGCGCCGGTTAATGATGGGCTCGCCGGCCACATAGACCTCGTAGAACCCAAAACCGACCATGCCGGCGAAGCCGAGGATGAGCGGCAGCAGCACGCGGTGCGAGCTCCATGGATAGGAGACGCCGCCAATGGACAGGCCGTAGAGGAACGACGTCGAGCTCGCCGTGAAGAGGAGGGAGCCGCCCCAGTCGAAGCGCAGAATCTTGGTCACAATGCCGCCGGGGATCTTGGCCTGGTGCAAGAAGAGCACGACAAACACAAGACCGACACCGATCATGGGTAGGTTGATGTAAAAGATCCAGCGCCAGCTGACGTACTCGGCAAAGGCAGCGCCGACCAGCGGACCGCCGACTGTACCCAGACTCCACATGCCGCTGAGGGCCGAGAACCAGGAAGGCCGGAAGGCAAGCGGGACGAGATCCGTGATGACAACTTCTGTCAGGGCGATCATGGCACCACCGCCGACGCCCTGGATAGTTCGGCCGACGATGAGGATGGTGAAGTCGTTGGCCAGGGCGGCAATGAGGGAACCGGCCGCGAAGAAGAAGCCGCTGACATAGATGACCTAAAGTGTTAGTAACGAAGAGAGAGGAAGGAAGAAGAGAGACCTACATATTTACGACCAAAGATACTGCTGAGAGCGGCGGCCGTTGGCTGCAACACGGTGCTGGCCAGCAAGAAGCTGGTTCCGGACCAGAAGGCTTCGAGAGCACTGCCTCCGAGAGCTGAGCTGATGGTTGGCAGGGCCACCGACATGCTGGTGGCATCGAGGGCGACGGCGAGGACGACCATTAACAGCGAGGAAAAGGCCAACAAGAAACTGCGTGTGGGTTTGAAGACGGCCTTGTTGTCATTGTTGGCAGCGTCCTGGTCGCTCTCGTCCAAGTCGGGGCTGTTCTTGGCATCTTGGGGCTCTGCAGCAGCAGCAGCAGCAGTGTGAGCCATTGGTGACTGTCTGGTCTCTTGGGTTAATGTGCTATCCCAGTCCGTCTGCCTGTCGCCCATGTTTTCGACAGTCATCTTGAACGGTTCGTAGAAGAGAGCTGTGGCTGCCGAGCTGTGTTGATGAGAGGAACGAAGATGAAAGAGCCAGAAAAGAGAACGAAAGAACAAAATGATGATATAAATATACTTTCACGGCTATGATTCGCCTGTTTGCCTCTGTCTTTCCTATGTACCGATGACGTCCTCGAGGCACCTTGTCATCAGTTCTGAAAAGAAACTCTAAACAATTTATATCTTTTCCTGATCCTCCTTTAAACAAGAGCGCATTTTTCACGGAGCCAACGGTCGATCTTCGGGACAGATTCCAGGGTCTATTCCCCCCGGCGGACAGACTGTTCCGTTGGGGGGAATCCGGCCCATGGAACTAAGTACGAGGCTGGGCCAGGCAACAGCAAAATAGCCGCAGTATATTGGCTCTTTTTCACAAGAGTAGGATATCGAATCAGTTTTCCAGCAAACGGGCCATTTCCAGTCCCCCATCTCGCCGGTTCCGTTCCGTGGCAAGCCGTGTCTCACTAGAACAACTTGGCATCCATTTTTGAAATTCCGCTCCGAAGCCACAGGGCTAACTCGTAGGATGCAGTATCCTGTAGACGGCCCCCGACCTCTGCTGGCTTACTCTTGGACAGGAGCCGGCTGAAAGGTTAGACCGGCGGCCCCAGTTATTGCCTCGTTCATTCTGCTTACTCATTCATAAGACCAATCACTCCAGTACAGGAAACACTGCACAGCTACTGCCTCTAGAATCAGCAATATTCGCTTCCAACGCTGTCACACAGTCTACAGCCAACGGATGGCTCATAAGTGGGGCGATGATGAATGTCCATGACTGCTCATATACTCCGTACTCATGTCGAGTTGGCGAGTAGTGCAACGGCCGCACTACTGCTGATCTCGGCGCTGCCGTCGGTGGCAGCTCGTGGCGGCCATGGTGACTGCAGGGAACAGCCTCGCTTGTCCACTGCCGAAACCAAGACACAGCTGTGCCACCACCACTATCCTCCCAGAGTGCCTGGGGTGATCCCTCGAGATTGGTCTTGCCGGTCCCTGTTTTCCAGCCGCAGACCTGCAACCACTGCACCCGGGGTTGGACAGAGATGGCTGCCATGCCTGCGCAATGCATGGCCTTTCGTGAGACCGTACAAGATTCTTCGTACTTTTGTGTACTTTTGTACTCGTACAATATTTTGGTCACAAATCCTGGCAACTTTCCATGTTCCAGTTTCCCATTGCCACTTTCTCTATGCTCCTTGTTTCCCCAAAAATGCACCTGGTATTGCTTTTCCCCAAAGCCTGCCTGGCCAATATAACATAGTGGATTTTTTTTGTGTGAAAGAAACAAGCAGGAAGGCAAAAAAAAAGGAAAAGAAAAAAGGAGAAAAAAAAAGCAGAAACCCCGTATTATCAGCGTACAAACACCGCCCAATCCCGAACTGCCATGTCCAACAGCTCCAGCTCCAGCTCCACCTACCGCCACGCGAGAATGCATCCGCCACAGCAGTCCGCCAGCCCCATCCGCTGCAGGGATGTTTTTTGAGCGGCTGACCATTGCCACGTTTCCTGCTTTCCCTGCCATGGCTCCGTGATGCTTGACGCTTGACGCTTGACGCTCGATGCTCGATGCTCCAAGTTCGACGCCCCGTGCTTGCTTCGAGCCGTCCTGTTCCCATCGGTCGTTTCGCCAGGTTCGTCTATTCGATCTGCCATTTAGCTCGAGAATCGCCGGGTGAGCTTGGCAATGACTGCAGAGGTTAGCAACAAGAGCAGAAGCGCGGCCGTTGGCGGAACCAAACATACTGTGCAGTGCCACGACGCTGAAGATGAAGACGAGCGAGAGCACAAGAACCACCACGGGGTCGACCTTGAGGCCGGGCGACTCATCGGTATACAGTCCTGCGCTATTAGCAAAATATACAGTTTTCCTGGGCCTCGAAGCACCTACTCAGCATCGTGCTGCTGCTGCCGCCTGCACCGGCGGCGCGCGTGCTGCTGGGCCGCGCATTGGCGACCTTCTCCTTCTGGTCCGCGGCTGCGCGCCGGCGGATCTGCGTGCGCGCACCGCCGGGCGGCGGCGGCGGCGAGGGCGACGAACCGCGGTTGATCGCGGCGCCGGTGGAGGCGCCGACAGGCGTCGGAGAAGAAGCGCGAGGCGAAGACTGGGATTGGGTTAGCAAGAGAAAGTGGACGGGACGGGGGGCAGATGAACAGATATGGAGACGGACCATAATGAAGACAAAAATTGGGCGCAGCTGGAAAAGCAGAAGCGAAAGAAAGAAGCAAAACCCAAACAAGAAAAAAAAAGAAGGACTAGAAGAAGTCGGAAGTCGAATGGGTTGGAGGGAAGGTGAGAATAGAAGAAGAGTGATGGAGGAGAGGTGTGTAGAACAAGGTCCTTGAATTGGCCAAAAAGGAGTCGACTCGCGTGCAAATTGAGGCCACGACACAGCTCTTCAGACGAGTGCCCCATAATTTTTTTCCTGCAAGTATTGGGCACACCTTGTCCTATTCTAGGCTGTCCCGCATCAACTGTTTTTCCGATACTAGGAATGGTTCTAGCCATTTAGTCATCATCATCCCCAGCTACTGCTAGCGCAAGCTTCCATGCTTCCATGCTTCCATGTGAACGGGCAAGAGCCTCCTCACCCGCAAATGGCACATTCTCTCCCCTTTCCAAGCTTTCCTGTATTACAGAGTACATGGGTTCTATTTACATCAATATCACTTCTCAGAACAAAAAATGTAAAAAAAAAAAAAAAAAAAAAAAGCTGCTGCTAGTAAAAAAAAAGAGACCATTTTCCAGAAACGTTTCATAGAAACAAAAAAAAAACATTGGATGGAATCGTGCTCGCTTGTCTGCCTTTAGATTCTTTAATACAGGGGTGTAGAGATAGCAAATTGCCCTAAACGGAAAGGAAAAAACAGTATGAAAAAAAGAAAGAAAAAAAGACAAATCTGAAGAAGTGAAGAGGGAGAGAAGTGAAGACGACGAATGCTAGTGAATGAGCTACATAGACCAGCTCTGATTAAAGAGTTAGTACAGGAGACAAACAATATGTAAAATGCAAAGTTCAACTAAAGCCATAGAGAGAGAGAGAGAGAGAGAGAGAAAGAGAGGGAAAAAAGAAAAAGAAGAAGAAAAAACACAGAGTAAGAAAAGAAAGAGCAAGCAATCACGACAGCCTAGACGCTCTCGTACTTCCAAGACAAGGGGAGGGGGGGCAACCAAAAAAGAAAGAAACAAAAACAAACAAAAACAAAAACCGAAATCCTCCTGCATGTTTAGGGTATCCTTTTTATCTCTGCTTCTTTTTTTTCTTCATCCTTTCACCATAATTATCGCCACAGCCAAGCCCGCGTCGGACCCCTTCATGCCGACCATTGCCAGAGGAGCAGGAGAGAAACCAGCGGTATCGGCAAGAATACAGAATACACGCCATCTCAATCCCTTCCCGGTCATAGATTCCTCCTCCTCTCTTGCACATGGAAGATCAACTCCACACCATTCTCGTCATGCAAGCGCTCTTCATAGCTCGTAGTAGTAGTGATCATCAATCCTTGTAGACAGACTTGTAGTCTGGTGGATGTCGGCAAGAAGAAAAAATGCAGCTTGTTGCTTTGTTGCCTTGTTGCCTTGGCAGCCGACTCGGTAGACCTGGGATGTCCCCCTCGGATGGAAGACAGGAGGAGGGCACCATACCATCAGATCAGAGAGCGCAGGCGGAAATAAAAACGAAACTGCTCTGTTGTTGATGTCTGCGCTATTTATGGAGAGGGCGGGAGAAGATTAAAATGGGTTGAAAACGAAAGCAAGCATCTGCGCATCCATGCCAGCAAAACAAATGCAGCACAAATATTGCCCCAAACAAAAAACGCCTTCCGCTATAGTATGATGGCAGGATAAGAATGCAAAGAACGCGCTTTCTTTCTCGAAACCGACAAATCCGCTGCTGCATATAGACAAAATGCCTGATATGTTCCTTGATGAGAATAAGTTGGATGTGGGATATTGTAAATGTATGTTTCGGTACTTTTGATGAATGCGGGCTGTATTTCCAGGAGTATCGTGCAATGACAAAGGAAACTGAGCCAAGCCAAGTGGTCGAGGAGAGAAAGGACAGCAAAGCGCCGTTTGCCGTTTTGTTCTCTTTTCTCTCATGGCGATCAAAGAGTGACGTCAAGCACGAGACTGACGTCTTGGACAGTAGGACCAGCCAAGTCCTCCAAGACCGGAATCAGGTCGAGCAGCTCGTTGTCGTGGGCATCGGAAAACCAACTGCTAATCGGCACGGCGTGCTGGGGATGGAAGATGTACGAGGTCGGGGAGTTGTCGATGATGATCGTGTCCTTGAGGTCTCGTCCGACCATGGACAGATCCTTGACGTAGTTGCCCTGGTGGTTGAAGCAGCTTTCCCGGAAAAGCCGGTGGTGAACAACCTTGTGGATGTCCAGCTGGTCCAGCAGCGGGTTGCCATACTATTATCACGTGATGGTTAGGGGGGAGCTCAAAAGCAGAAAGGGACTGTCAGGACGATTGTACGGAGTAGCCCGTACTCACCTTTGATACCGAAGCGGTAAACACCACCACTTCGTACAGCTCGCCGACCCTCTTCATGAACTGGTCAACGCCTGGCCGCTTGATCACGTAGATATTGTGATAGCTGCCCTCAATCTCGACGGGTATCGTGAAGTCTGCCTGGTGGAGTATCTGTTCAAGGGGTTAGCCATTGCAGTGCAGTAAACAGACGCCAGCAGGTGCACGTGCCTTAAACGAACTGTGCACCAGGGTTTCATCAAGGTCCAATACTAAACACTTCCGGCCCTTGAGGTGTGGCTCGATGGGGGGCAGGAGGGCCGTTGGCTGTTGGTATTCCACCGCTGATTCGGCAGCCACTACGGCTGTGTTGTCAATCGGTGCTGCACCGACAGGTGCCGGACCCGGCGGTGGGGGTGGCACGCTGGGCAAAACGTCGGGGTTCTGGCTTGTAGCCACGCTGTATGTGGTTGCAGTGCCGGCATCCGCGTCGGGCATATCTGCATCCTCGTCTTCGTCCGACCCGGGCAGCGTCTCTGCGAGGGGTTCGACGGCACTGTCGGAAGCCTCTGCGTCTTTTGCGAGATTGGGGGGATCGACGGTAACGATTGGTGCCGTGGCGTTGAGCGAGGCCCGTTTCGAATCGGAGTCGAGATCGGATGCAGCGGCAACGGCAGTAGAGGCCGTGGTCGAGGTGTTGTTCTGGAGGGACGGGGCTCCCGAGTTTCGTTGGGCGCTTGTTGATGACAAGTTGGCGGATGACGAACCCTGGCCTGCAGAGGATTGTGCTTGCTGCTGCTGCTGCGGCTGGGACGGAAAATGCGGCTGGGGCTGGGATTGGTACTTCTCCTCAATCTGATGGGACTCTGGGGGATCAACCTTCTCAGAGAACTGCGCAGCGTCAACCGACGCAACGTGTTCATTCGGCGTCCCTGCCCTTCGCGTGGCCGTTGCCGGGCGCGGCTGCTGAATGTCCTTCACTTTGGCTGGCAGGGGAGGGTCGTCGCCGTCGGGCGCGTTCGCATCGTCGGGCACTGTGCAGCAGCCGAAGAGGGCCAGAAAGCCGCCGGCTTTTTTCCTCTTGTGGGTGGAAGCGTGAGCAGGCGAGACGGCAGGCGAGCTTGGCTGTGAGTTGCCAGGCGTGTTGGTTGGGCCGGTGGCGGTGCCTGATTGCTTGCTAGACGTGCTCCCGTTCTGCTGATGCCGACCGATAAAGCTGCTCTTGGAGGCCCGAGATTGACCGTCAATGCTCTCGCGAGGGTCGCCGGCGGTGGCACCGCTGAGGCCCGTGGATGTCGGCGATGGCTGAATCTTGTGGGACGAGGAGCGTGACGGAACGTGGAGGAGAGAGCGACCTTTTTTCTGTATGGGCACAGCGGGTGCGGCGACAGAGGCGACAGCACCGACAGGGACTTCTTCCGATACGGAGGTTTCCTTTTCTTTCGCGTTTTCGGCCGAAATCTGCTGCGCCGACTGGGATTCGGCGGCTCGAGACATGACTCCTGGCGAGCCCAACGACCCGGATGCGTGGCAAGGGATGGTCTAGAAGGTTAATTTGGGCGTTAGCAATCAGCAAATGGAGGTTCGCTGCCGCATGTGTGCGTGTCAGAAGAAAAAAAAAAGGATAAGAAATTGCGGCCCAAGACTGTCGCTGAAAGAAGAAAGGGGGGAGAAAACAATAGACTAGTCCGATGCAAGTGACATGCGCGACAAGGGGAGAGGGGGGGAGTATTCGTAGAAGCGACAGCCTTGTTCGCTCGAGAGGCTGGGCGGCTGTTCTGGGGGGAGCTTCGAGGGGGGGGGGGATGTGCAAAAGGGGGGAGGAGAGATCGCATGCGATGGTGTTTCTCGGGAGTGTCTCCCTTTTTGCTGACTAAGAAAAGGAAATGAAGGCGACAGGGCCGGGGCGCGGGCGGGCAGAGGCGAAAGAGGCAGAAGGCAAAAGAGACAAGAGAGGCAAAAGACACGAATCGCCACAGATGCAACGCAGATCCAGAGAATAAGGCGAGGCCAATGAAGATCAACAAGGCGCGCAATCAACTCACCCGCTCACGTTGGCGAAGTCCCAAGACAGTCCTTTCGGCCTGTGAAGGGCCCTAAAGCACGGTTTTGGCGGGCCGAAACAAGGCCAATCCGAACGGGCGCCACCGCTGATGTTGCTGAGTGTGCGGCAACAAGGCAAATTTGGACCTCCCAGACGGGCGCAGAGGGAAAAATAAAAAAGGATGAAGGGAGAAAAAAAATAAAGAAAATAAAAGCAGTATAGAAAATAATGGAGCCGGACGAAATTGAGGGAAATTTGAACGCGACGACCGTGGATGCGGGTGATAGCAAGAATGGCTGGGGCCTCTTTTTAAGGCGTGTTGCAGGGGGAGCCAGAAATGAGAGATGAATACGACGTGGAATAACAGATGGGCGCCGTGCTGGGAGGAAGAAATCGGCAGTGCTCCAGGTCCAGAGCTGGCGGAGTGAAGAGTTGAAGGTGGAGGATGTGTGGGCAGATGGATATGTACGAAGAGACAAGGCAGATGCGCAGAGGTGCAGCGGAAGCGAAAAAAGAAAGAGAAGGAGCGGAGAGAGAGAGGAGGAGGTGAAAGAAAGGTATCGCAGAGGCTGAAGCGAGATTGGCGGCGGCTGGTGGTGATGGCTGAATTATTTCTTATTACTTACTTGTACTAGCGAAAGGGGGGAAAGAGGACAGAAGGAAGCCCCGGGCCAGACACGGAGGATGCATGCATTGTGGTAGCAGTACAAATAGGCGGCCATTCCCTGAAGAGATTAGCTGGCGGCGTCTTGTCCACTGCTGCAGACGGGTTGTCCTAGGCGCTGCAGGTGGCCGCCAGTGCTACTCCCCACAGCGGTTTTAGGGGACGACAGGCCAGAATACTTTTTCCCTACGGAGTACTCGTACGGAGTACGGAGTATTACTCGTACAGGGTGGTGCCTGTAGTCTGCCGTACCGTGCTAACGCAGATTGTCATGGTGCGGGTCCGCCGATGAGGGGCCAGCCAATGGCAGTGCACCATTCTAAAATGGAGGGGGGCCTTAAGATGCTAATCGCCCACTCCATCCTACGCTGAGATGTTGCTATTACGGAGTACTCCTTCTATTACTGCTAACGTCTCTTCACCTGTCCGAGTGGCCCGTCCGGCCTGGCCGTGCAATGTGCTGTGATTCATTCGAAGTGAGGTCACCATACGAGCATGGAGTATGGAGTATGGAGCAAGATACTCCGTACAAGTATTCGTATGGGGTACGGAGGACGGAATGGATACGCGTAACGGGTACCTGTACTCCGTACTCCGTACGTTGTGCAAAAGGGCTGCAGCCCCTAAAGAAAGACCCAATGGCAACGCTTCAGAACAGAGTAGCGGTCAATTGTCCCTGCCACTTCAGTTAGCGCGCCGCACAGTGCATGACAGGATTGGCGCCCTTTCCCCACGAGCAGTCCCGAGAACGATCCGGACGCAGGTCGAGAACCAAAGCAATGCTTCTTACGGAGTACCATATCTCGCGAGCACCCAGTATCGGATACGCGAGCTGTCAACGCGAGACACGTCCCTGGGTTTCGGCCCAAGTCTAATTATAACACACCGCACGATGGCCGGCATTTGGGCATTTCTCGCAGCGTCTGTTCTCCTTGGAAGGATTGCCCCTTTAGGGCCGGTGAGCTGCTGTGTCTCCTGATTGGTCCAAGCTTGCCGCCCACCCAGGTGATGACAGGGTCATCACAGTGGACCAGCGGAGAGCCGTGAACCATGGTCGACGAGAAGACGAGAGACGGTGCGACGGTACCAGCTCGAGACGAATGAACGTCCGGCCACGGCCACGGCCATCCCCCCTTCTTCTCCGGGGCATGCTCCAGTACCCTTCCCCGGGCGCTACGCGCCGCACATGCATGCAAGCGGTCTTTTTCTGTTCTTGTTCTTTTTACGGAGCAGTCGCCTTCTCTGCCCCCCTTCGCCCGTGCCGCCGGGGCCGACGCTGCAAATGCCAGTCGCGTATGCCGACAACTACTCGTACTTGTATCCTGGTGCTGCACAGCCACACTGTGGCTTGTCCATGCCGAGTCAGCCTCAGCCAGTCATGTGCCGGACAATGAATGACGTTGTGCAGTTCGGGAGAAGGAGACCCACTGCTAACTCCGCATTTCGACGGCGAGAGCTTTCCCCAGTTTGCCTCGGAGCTTCGTCACATGCGTTTTTGCTGGCATTTGCCATTTGCCTCCATTCCTATCAAACAACATCGCCAGTGCTCCGCTCGCCAACCTTCTTGCATGCACCCAGGTCCTCTCTGTCTCCTCTCTGCCTGCAGCTTGCGACATCCATGTTTCTCGATGGACGACCACGCCGCGCAGTCTGGAAACTGAGGGTCTCCTGCAATACGACCACGATCGACGGAAAACGGAGAACGGAGAACCAAAAAATATAATTTCCATCCCTGACCAGACATGGCCGTCCAGTCCACTCTGCGCCAATCGGCTGCCGAGGCTGCCATAGCCGCGTTCATGGATAAACATGTCGGCATGGTTCGCCGGCGCCTGCGCCGCACATCCCGGACGACCCGCTTACTGGCCATCCTCTCACTACTGACCTCCATCGTGCTGGGGGCTGAGGGAGGCCGCCGCTGGTGGCGTCGGCGACGCATGGAACGCGAACAGGGGCTCAAGCTCGTGCGCACCAACTCGTGGCTGCACAACAAGGACGGCTCGCGCACCATCTACGTGCCCTATGGCGACCAGACATCCAAGGTGGTCATCTCAACGACCAAGCCACTGACCTTTGAAGCCCACCGGCGGCTGTTTTTGAATCCTCCGCGCGTCTCGGGTCTCCGGAGCGGCAGCGACGATGGCTACGTGCCGGGCGCGCAAACCAAGCCGGGCCTCAACCTGGCCTTTCTGCACCAATTCCTCAGTCTCATGAGCATCATGATTCCGCGGTGGACAAGCAAGGAGGCCGGCCTGCTCGTCAGCCACGCCGGATTCCTCATGCTGCGCACGTACCTATCGCTCGTGGTGGCACGGCTGGACGGCGAGATTGTGCGCGACCTCGTGGCCGGAAACGGTAAATTGTTCATGTGGGGGCTGCTTAAGTGGTGCGGCCTCGGCGGCGTGGCATCGTACACCAATGCCATGATCAAGTACCTCGAGTCCAAGGTGTCTATTGCCTTCCGCACGCGACTCACGCGGTACATTCATGATCTGTACCTCAATGACAACCTCAACTACTTCAAGCTGTCCAACTTGGACGGCGGCATCGGCCAGAGTGCCGACCAGTACATCACGCAGGACCTGACACTCTTTTGTGCCGCCGCCGCCGGCATCTACTCGTCGATCGGCAAGCCGCTGATCGATTTGTGCGTCTTCAACTACCAGCTCTACCGGTCACTGGGCCCCCTGGCGTTGTCGGGTATTCTGAGCAACTACTTTTTGACGGCCAGCATCCTACGGCGACTATCGCCGCCCTTTGGCAAGCTCAAGGCGGTAGAGGGCCGCAAGGAGGGCGCGTTCCGCAGCCTGCACGCACGGCTGATTGCCAATGCCGAAGAGGTGGCCTTTTACGGCGGCGCCGAGATGGAGAAGCAGACGCTCAACCGCGAGTTTAAGGAGCTCAAGACGTGGATGGAGGGCATCTACCTGCTCAAGATCCGCTACAACATGCTCGAGGACTTTATTGTCAAGTACAGCTGGAGCGCCTACGGCTATCTGTTGTCGGCGCTGCCTGTCTTCCTGCCGGCCTGGGGTGGCGTCGGCGGGCTGACCGAGATGGCCACGTCGTCGGCGTCGGACGGCAAAGACCGCGAACGATCGCGCACCAAGGATTTTATCACGAACCGACGGCTCATGCTGTCGCTGGCAGACTCTGGCGGCCGTATGATGTACTCGATCAAGGACCTGGCGGAGCTGGCAGGTTACACGAGCCGGGTGTACACGCTGATCTCGACGCTGCACCGGGTGCACGCCAATGCATACTACCCGCTGCGGGGGACACGGCACAGCGAGCTGTACTCGTTGGCTGACGTGCAGGGAACGGTGCAGAAAGGCTTTGATGGGGTGCGGCTGGAGAACGTGCCGGTAGTGGCGCCGGCACTGTGGCCGCAGGGGGGCGAAGAGCTGATGGACTCGCTGTCGCTGATTGTGCGGCGGGGCGAGCACCTACTGATTTCGGGGCCGAACGGGGCAGGCAAGTCGTCGATTGGACGGATTGTGGCCGGGCTGTGGCCGGTATACCGGGGACTCGTGAGCCGACCCAAGGCGACGGGGGAGGACGGGATCATGTTTCTGCCACAGCGGCCGTACCTAAGCATCGGGACGCTGCGGGACCAGGTGATCTACCCGGACGGCGAGGTAGACATGCGAGAGAAGCGCAAGAACGAGTACGATCTGAAGCGGGTGCTGGAGGACGCCCACCTGGGGTATTTGCCAGGACGAGAGGGCGGGTGGGACACGCGCAAGGAGTGGAAGGACGTGCTGAGCGGGGGTGAGAAGCAGCGGATGGCGATTGCACGGGTGCTGTACCACGAGCCGCAGTATGTGTTTATCGACGAGGGGACGAGTGCGGTGTCGGGTGATGTGGAGGGACTGCTCTATGAGAAGTGCAAGGAGCGAGGAATCAGTAAGTGCAGACTGACTTACCGTGTATACCCTGTACTAACCAATAAACAGCCTTGATCACGATCTCGACGCGGGCCTCGCTCAAAAAGTACCACACGTTCAACCTGATTCTGGGGCTGGGGGAGCGTGGCGACGAGTGGTCATTTGAACGTATCGGGACGGAGCGGGAGAAGCAGAATGTCGAGCGGGAGCTGCAAGAGCTGCGGGAACAGTTGTCACAGGTGGAGGAGTGGCGGGCACGACGGGCAGCCATTGACAAGGAACTGGCCCAGGTGTGGGTGGAGGGGGGCAAAGAGCCTCTGGCGGCGCCGCCCTATCAGGCAGTGGAAGCAGTGGAGACGGGGGCTGAAGGAAAAGAGGCGAAGCCGGCACAGCCGGCAGACAAAGGGCAAGGAGACAGCCAAGGAGACAGCCAAGGAGACAGCCAAGCGAAGAGAAGCGGAAACTAGTCAAAGGCTTCTGTACGATTCTCTGGATTCTCTGGATTCTCTGGATTCTCTGGATTCTCTGGATTCTCTGAATTCTCAAAATTCGCAAATTCGCAAAATTCAAAATATCGAGATACTTGCAGAGTAGGATTCATGCAGCGGTCTGAATGCCAACGCATCCGGTGCACAAGGATGTTTCTGTAGAGAGTACATTCGTAGTTTTGTGCTCGTTGTCCTCGTATTCGATCCTCTGTGCATTAGTGCAGCAACAGAGCAGCAAAGCAATACCACACCAAAAAATGCTGACAAAAAAAATCAATATTCAATAAGATAAAGAGCAAGGGCCGACAGCGCTCGCTGACCCAAGGCGGCAGGCGCCGCGAGCCAATCAGAGACGTCTTCGTCGCAGAAAAATGAAGACACGGCATGGCTGTCTTTTCGTCCGACCGTTGCCACATAACGCTGGCAGAATGAGTACGAGTATCTTTGCTCGTACGATACAAGTGCGATACGATATGGGCACAGAATACTTCTGGACCGCTCTGTATTTCATCTGAAAGACCGGGGGCTTTGGCTGATCTAAGCCCAGAACAAAGGGATTCCTCAAAAACCGGCGAGCTGAACCGTGGAGCTTGCAGGTGGCGCCTTACTGGAAATGGAGTTTCTCCTGGGCCAAGACTCGGCCGTTCGTTCGCTTAATGGGAAGACCCTGCTCCGTACTCCGTACTTGCTCCGTCTTGGGGGGGTGTCGTGGCAAAGGCCAGTCCTGCCTGCAGGGCCACGCCTGTCTCAGCCGCACCGGCCGGGGCCCCGTTTTAGAGGTAATAAATCCGTTGAAAGAAGAGGAAAAGAGGAAAGAGGAAAAGAGGAAATACGGAGCGCCATACGGGGCGTGCACGCACACACACACACTCGTACCTTCCCGCTGGTCCTGCACGTCCTGGCTGACTGACTGGCTGGCACCTTCCTCACTGGATAGATCTTCCTTGTCTTCTGCAGGCAACCAGGCTATTTCCCTATTTCCTTCCCCAGCGGCTCATCAGGTACTATGGAGTACCTGATCGTGCCTTCCAGACGCAGCACGAGCACGCAGCACGCAGCACGCAGCATCAGACGGATGTGTCTGAGAGGGGCAGTCACGCCATGGGTTAAGACGAAAAAAAAAGGAAGCAGCAAAGAAGCCAACCCCAGCCAGTCAACCCCAGCTAGTCAACTCCAACCAACCACCCATTCTCACCGCGCCGTTCATATGCCTTCTCCTTAAAAAAAAGCATCGCAAGACTTACTTCATGCTTATTGTCCGCCCCGTTTTCCTCCACTTTTCCCGCCCCCAGGTGACAATATTGATAACCGCCGCATTTTTTGTTTCTGCTTTGTATTTTTGATTTTTAATTGTCCTGTCCGCTTCTCCCGCTCAGCTTACCCCCGCGGCTCAGCCCAGAAAGGGCCAAGAATCCGTCTCAGCCTAACAGGCAGCATTTTCTTTCTTTCCGTGATGCCGTCTTTTTGACTGCTTCTCTTTTGTTTCTTCTCGACCAGGTTCTCCAGGTCCCCCAGGTCCCCCAGGTCTCCCAGGTCCCCCAGGTCCCTCAGGTCTTCCCCGTTTCTCGACTAGGATTCAGGCAGAACGCCATTGGTCCAGCGTCTAAACCCTTGTCCTGAAGCGTTTTAAACCGTCATCGGTTTCAGTTTTAGGTTTCTCTTCAGGCAAATGGCATCACAAAATTCTCAAAATCGTCGGTCACAACGGACCTACCCGCCACTGCCTATCGTGCACGAGGACCTCGTGGCCGACGCCGACACGGTCTCTGCGGCCGGGGCATCCATTCCCAGGGTGCAGTCACCGGCTCATCTGTCACCGCCCAAGCGTCACCATGTCCGCCTCGCCGACGGACCCAGCAGCGGCAGTTCTCGCAGCAAAGGTGATGCCCGCAGGAGCAGCACTGGTCCGTCTGGTCCGTCTGGTCCGTCTAGCAGCCGGTCAAACGGACGCACTCGGGCCCAGCGACAAACGGGCCAGCTCTATTCCCACCAGCAGGCCAACGGCCCACGCATTTCCTTTCAGTATTCCCGTCCATGGATCGCCTATAGCGGGAGCGGCGACTCGACGGGACGTGATCTGGAGAAGCAGCAGACCCGGGAGAGCGATGTCTCTCGACAGGGCTGGCTTGTCCGGAGTGGAGGGCGAACACGGGTCTTCCTTGTGATCCTCGTGCTGGTCATCATTTCAGCGGCACTGGCCGTCGGCCTGGGTGTTGGGCTTCGCCGCTCATAGCATCTTTCCAGTAGGTGCTCTTATATGTTGCTGCATGCCCCTGCGTCTGACAGCATTGCTAATCCACGGACCACAGTAATTGAATGACCCAAAGCGGAAACAATCGATGTTTCCGTTCCGACCTCCGAACCACATCGCTTCCGAAATTGGCATGTGTTGGAACACACATTCGACGGGGCGATTGAGGCATCGTCGGGAAGAGGAGAAAATCCTGTCCATGTTGAGAGAACAGCAGCAGCAGCATAGAAAAGAGGCATCGCTTCAACTCCCGCGACAAATGGGTCGTGGGAGGGTGCATATCATTCCGGCGTTTGACTTGTTTGAATTGTTTGAATTGTTTGGGGGCTGGTCCGGTCAATAGCACCACAAAGGTCGGTTGTTTGAATCCATAGCATTTTTTTCTTGTAACATTTAATACCCCCTTTTTTGTTTTTTTGTGTTTTTTGTGTTTTTTGTGTTTTTTGTGTTTTTCTTTCTGTTTCTAGCCTCTTTTCTCGTGTTTTCACAAGACGACTGCGAATTGAATGTTTATTTCCCGGCAGAAGCCGAATCGCGAAGCAAACGGAAGTTTTAGCCGCAACGACCGAATGGTCCAGTGACCCGTGGAATTTAGCCGCAAATCAGGCTAAAGCAGAACAGGGCCGATATGGATAGAGGAACACGACGTTTTGCGAGCAGCCCCGAGTATTGGCGTGGGCGGCAGGAAAGCAGTCAGCAAAAGAGGAAATCTTGGCCGCCGGGGCCCTGGCATTTTTTTCAGACAATTTTGGCAGCGGATTGTCGGCACGAATAGGCACGAGCAGGCACGAGCAGGCACGAGCAGCAGGAACATGCTGGCGAACAGGGACGAACAGGTGGCGAACAGGCAAAAGAGGCAATGGTGGAGGGCTCCGGAAGGGCATGCCGGGGCAAAAACGTATGACTGCGTGGATGGAGGGGGGGGGAGTATCGGCGACTGGCCGAGGGGTCAAGCTGACAGCTATGGGGAGAGCGTGGCATAGCTCCATAGCTCTTGGATCTCGTTGCAATGAGCCTGATCTCCAGTCTCGTGGTGCGGTTCCCTCCTTTGTCCTTCGGCTATATAAGACGGCGTTGTCTGTTTGGGAGATTCCATGAGCCGTTGTATGATTGTTCCGTGTCCATCCAGATCTCATACAAGGTGGGTGATCCAGTGGTTCAGTTCCGGGAGGGAAGACTAACACTGATCAGAAAGACAACCCCCAATCAAAATGGTTAACACGATCAAGCTGAGCAGCGGCTACAACATGCCCCAGGTGGGCCTTGGCACCTGGAAGATTCCCAACAAGGATGCGCCCCTGGCCATCTACAATGCCATCAAGGCTGGCTACCGACTGATTGATTGTGCCTGTGGTGAGTAGGAAAGAGAATGAGAGAGAGACGTGTGTCTTGGCTGACCTTTAAGACTACGGAAACGAGGTCGAGTGTGGTCAGGGCGTCGCCCGCGCTCTCAAGGAGGGCATCGTCAAGCGCTCTGAGCTCTTTATCGTGTCGAAGCTGTGGAACACGTTCCACGACCCCGAGCGTGTCGAGCCCATCCTGAAGCGCCAGCTCAAGGACTGGGGCCTCGACTACTTTGACCTCTACATTATGCACTTCCCCATCGCCCAGGCCTACGTCGACCCGGCCGTGCGATACCCGCCCGGCTGGTTCTCCGACGCCGCCAACACCAAGGTCATCCTGTCCAAGACCACCATTGCCCAGACCTGGGCAGCCATGGAGGCTCTCGTCGACAAGGGCCTGGTCCACAGCCTCGGCGTCTCCAACTTCCAGGGCCAGACGGTCTACGAGCTGCTGCGCACAGCCCGCATCCGGCCCGCCACTCTGCAGGTCGAGCACCACCCATACCTGGTGCAGCCGGAGCTGATGCGCCTGGCCAAGAACGAGGGCATTGCCGTCACGGCCTACTCGTCCTTTGGCCCCATCTCGTTTACCGAGTTCAAGATGCGCCAGACTGAGGGCCTGCAGCCGCTCTTCACGCAGCCCATCGTGCTCGAAGTGGCCAAGAAGACGGGCAAGACGCCTGGCCAGGTGCTTCTGCGCTGGGCCACGCAGCAGGGCATAGCCGTCATCCCCAAGACCCACCAGGTCGATCTGCAGAAGCAGAACCTGGACATTTTCAAATGGGACATTCCCAAAGAGGATATCGAGAGACTCAATGCCCTCGACCGGGGTCTCCGTTTCAACCAGCCGGCAAATGTATGTTCCTCCTCCTCCCTCTTTTCTTTCCTTGCTAACTCGTGCAGTATTTCCCGACGGAGGAGTTGTGGATCTTTAGCTGAGCGAGCATGGAGGCGCGTAGTCCATAGTCTAGACAGTTTCACAATGCATATCCAGTTTGACAGTTTGACTCGATTATCGTACCTGTATTGTCCTGCGGAAACCAGTCTATCAAGAGTGCTACAAAGCCCGTAAATCACCAACGAAACGCCAGCCGTGTCATGTATTCTAGCGAACATACGCTGGACGAGTTAGCAGAGGAAAGACAAAAGGGTTGGAAACTCGACTCACTCGCATCAATCTGCTTCACCTGCGGCAGCGCCAGGCGCACCTTGTTGCGGTACAATGCCGGCGCGCGCAGCTGCAGCGGGTTGCCCTCAAAGTAGACGGTCTCGAGGTCCGTCTTGTCGGCGAGGGCACGCTCGACGTCGGCAAAGTCGGACACGAGATTGTAGCTGGCCCACAGCTCTTCGATCTGACTGAGTCCTTCAATGCCGCGCAGCGAGGCCACCTTATTGTTGCCAATGTCGAGTGTGCGTAGGTTGGGGAGAATGGATTTGTTTGGGTCGTCGTCCTCCGCCAACGACTCTACCGACTCCAGCAGGTTGTGCGATAGGTACAGCTCTTCGAGCGTCGGCACTACACGCAGTGGCGACAGGTCGCTGATGCGGTTCGACTGCAGGCTCAGCAGTCGCAGCCGCGGCAGCCCCTCGAGGCCGGCCAGGCTCGTCAGTTTGTTCTTGGCCAGCCACAGCTCCTCGAGGGCCACGAGTCCGTCGAGCCCGCGGATCTCGCGGATCCGGTTCGACCCCAGCTCCAGCATGCGCAGACGCGTCAGCGCCTCGAGGCCTTCCATCTTGCTGATCTTGTTGGCCACCAGATACAAATCTTTGAGACCGCCAAGATTGCCCAGATGCTTAATGTGCTTGATCTTGTTGAAGCTCAGATCGAGGGTCGTCAGCCCCGTCAGCCCCTCGACACCACGCATGTGCGCCACGAGGTTGTCGTAGAGATCGAGCTCCTGCAGCGAGCCGGCCAAGGCGGCGAGGCCGGTGTCGAGGCGGTCGATGCTGTTCTGCCGCAGACACAGCCGCTGGCAGCGCGGGAACCGCTCGAGGCGCAAGGCGTCGATAGAGTGGACGCGCGAGTGGATGCAGTTGATCTCGTCGGTGTCGGGGTCTTCGCCATCGAGAAGATCCTCGTCGGCCGAGATGGTCTCGCCAGGCACCACACGGTCTTCGTCCGAGTATTCAGGGTCCGACAGCGCCTCCGGGTTAGCCAGCACGGTCGTCTTCTTGGGCAGCCGCAACTTGCCGTCCCAGCCTTTGCTGTTGCGCAGACTGGGGCTTCGCAGGGGGGCATCGGGGTTGTTCTCGGCCGCGTCGGCAGTGGACTCGCGGTCGTGGTGCGTATCGTTGTTGTCGGCATCGGCGTCGTGGCCGTCGGCACCGGCCAGGGTGATGTGCGCAGCATGGACATGGGCTGTGGGGGCGGGTGTTTCTGCGGCTGGGGCCGTTGCGGTCGAGGCCTCTGTAGCCGAGGCCTCTCCTTGGCCTTGACCTTGGCCTTGGCCCAGTTTGTCGGTCATGGCAGAGAGAACAAGGATTGTTCCCGGTTTGACCAGTTGTCAAAGGCAGGGGTCCGTTTGAGAATGACAGTAGCAGCAGCCCTTTGTAGAGTATTCCGACACAGACACGCAGAAAAGTCGTTCAAAATCAGACTGTAGAATGGGGAGACGATAGCCGAGCGGCATATACTGAGAAGATGAGTAAGACGACAGCAGATTCCGATCCGATCAGGTGGACAGGCTTGGCGTGCGGGCGCGAAAAGGTATCTTATTTTTGGCGGGGGATGACACACCGTGGTGCCCCCACTATAGCAGCAGGCTGCAGGAGCTACAGTGGGGCATCTTGGCTGTAGGAGAAAGATACAGAGTGCAGAGTGCAGTAATACTCCGTACTCGTACAGTAATCCCCTTCCAGCTGGCAACAGCTGAAATCCGTGCCGCAAACGAGGATCGTTCTTTCCGGGAAACATATCTTACCAATACCTTCCTATCCTGTAATTTCTCAGATACCGTCGTCGACGTCATTTCCCCTTTTTTCCTCATCCCCAATCATTAACCGTACAGAATACGGAGAAGTGGACAAGCATAGTTAAGGGCCCATTTCTACCCTGTAGCCCAGACAACATGGGGCTGCGCGGACGCCTCCACTTCATGGAACACAGAGCAGCAACTGCCGGCGTTTGTCTGGGGCAGCAGCAGTATCCAGCTCGGCCTTGGACGCCTTAGCCGCCAATGTTTAACGTTTTTATTTTTATTTTTTTTACCGACAAGACATTCTAGACGGCGCTTCCTCCTCCAGGGGCACGTCGATGCCGACGCCAAGCTTTACGTGTGTGTGGGCGCTGTCGTCATTTTCGTATTGGTCGTTCGAGTCAGGGGTTATTTTGACAGGGACGCCGCCACAGAGGATGACGCGGATGACGACGAACCAAAGCGTGACGAGGTGGCTGACGCGGTCGAGGTCGCTGTGGTTGCGGGGGCCATTGATGGACCGGGTTGTGACGCTGCTATTGGCAGGGGGCGTGGTTGGTGACGACGGCTGGCCATATCCAAGGAGCTGACCACGGGCCGTCGTTGCAGCAGTTGGGCTGATTATTGCAGCAGAAAGCTATCTTACCATTGTCGCAGGCGACTACGCGCGGCAGAGGATCATCGAGTTTCAGACGAGCGAGAGAAGCAGCACAGACAACCACGAACAGGCGCTTTCTTCGCCTCACGAACAAGACGCTGTGCTTGATGGCAGAGGACAGACACGTGGCCACAATATGAAGAGGACTTGGGACACCTACAGAAACTGTTGATGCCGACACTGGGCGATGATAGCGCGCTAGGGCTGATGACGCTGATACAATACATTTGTACGGAGTACTGCGTAAGATACGAGTACTCCATACTATTCTCCGTTCTCCGTACAGGCCATAAGCTACACAAAGCTGGCTTGGGGCTGGACTGGACTGGGCTGGCTAACAAGAACTGGACCATAGACTAAACTTTGGAAGGGGGGGAGGGGGAGAAAGAAAACGACAAGAAACCGGCTGGGAATCAAAAGACGCGTGTCTACCTTGTGACCCCTAGACGGAGCAAAAATACCAACGAACAAAGCTTGTCTTTTTTCTATTTGGACCCCTGTGTTTAGGACTTGGTCTTCGTGTCCTCAACCGGTCATTACCCTGTTGGCAAGCCAAATTCTTGCCGGACTTCGTATCTCTCGTATGGACATCCCGGAAGCTGTACACAAAGTTTTGAAACAAGGATTGGCATACTAACACGAACAGAGCACAGAGCAGAACACAGCCGCGGAGTACGAGTACGAGTACAAGACAGAATAGTCTTACTGTGTAATAGGTGGTACAAGTGGTACAAGCCGTGCAAGGCCATCCTGCTCGTGTCCGTAGAACTTTAATTGGCAGCATAGCCCGCAGAAGCATCCACAGAAAAAAAGACGCGCCGCCTGGTTTTTGGTACTTAGCTGGGATCTGAGGAATGGCCTGGCCACCGCTGTCCGGCGGGTCTCACGGTAATCATATCAGTTCAGTTTCTTGGACTCTCCCTTTCCCCGAAGCTGCTTTTCTGTTTTTCTGTTTCATTATATACAATATACTATACCCTGTAACAAACGAGCCGGCTCTCTTTTTCTCTTTTTCTTTCTTTCCCTTTTGTTTCGAATGCAACTTTGCTTCGTACCCATGTCCGGTCGAAACGACGTCGTCTGATGACCCTATTTTTATCTTGTTTTTTATCCTTCAGCCGCCGTTTGTCTTCTTGAATCCGGTTTGGCCAATTCCTCTCGGGACGCCTAGGAATCCCTTCCTTGGAAGTCCTTTCTAACCTTTTGTACCGTCTCCTTCCATTGCCGTCGGAATTTCTATTTTTTTTTCTTTTCTTTTTCTCTTTTTCTCTTTTTCTCTTTTTTCTTTCCTTTTTTTGTTTTGTTCCTTTGCATCCCGACGATGATCCCGTCCAGTGCCTTTCGGCGCTTACAAAGTGCCGGCTTGGCATTCTCGGCAGCCATCGTCCTTTATACCGTCTTCACCTTATATGCCAACGGCTCAGCGTTTCGTCCCTACGACAGCATCCGACCCATTGCCATCAAGACGAGCACCGATCTGCCTGCCTTCCAGGAAACCGTTGACTACTTCCTCGACTATCCCGTCCGGTCGCCTTTCAAGGATGTCTTTGGTGAGCTCGGCCGCCGCAGCCGCGTCCTGCGCGACTGGCTCCTCCTGGCCGACAGTTTGCATACGACTGCGCCGGCGCGGTCTGAACTCCAAGCAGCCACTGAACAGGTCGCCGTGAGCCTCTTCCCCTTCCTGGAGACCTACGTCAAGCCCAACACCACCACTGCTTCTCGGACCCCCATGGCCGACCTGCGCGCTTCCTTTGCCGTGGGCTCGGCAGGCATTGTCATCCCTACGGGCGACAAGACGGCCCGCTTCGCTAGCCACCTGATTGCCTCTTTGCGCTCTGTCCTCGGCTCGACTCTGCCCATCCAGGTCGCCTATGCCGGCGACAGCGACCTGTCTCCCGAAACCCGCGCCACTCTGGCCCGCGCAGTGACCGTTGGTGAGCCTCTCGAATTTCTCGATCTCAACACGATCTTTCCCGACGACACCGACGTGCCATTGGAGAAGCGAGACGAAGCAGACACAAACGACACAAACGACACAAAAATACAACCGCGGAGAACACGGCCGAATCCCGTCAACACCAATGCCGAGTGCGAGAAACCGAAACCCATCAAGCACGAGCCGCTGCAGGCGCCCTACTTCCACTTCCGCGACCACCGCGCCGGCGGCGGCTGGGCCTTCAAGTCGTTTGCAGCGCTGGCCTCGCGTTTCGAAAAGGTCATCCTTCTCGACGCCGACGCCGTCTTTCTGCAGCCGCCCGAGACCATGTTCACCCAGGAGGGCTTCCAGCGGACGGGCGTGCTCATGTTCCACGACCGGCTGCTGTGGAAGAATTCGTTTGCCGGGCGCCACGAATGGTGGCACGACCAGATCCGGCGGCCGAGCGCCGAGCTCCAGCGGTCGCTCGTGTGGACGGAGCGGTATGCCGAAGAGGGCGACTCGGGTGCCGTGGTGCTGGACAAGAGCCGCCTGGACGTGCTGATGGGGCTGCTGCACACGTGCTGGCAGAACACATACCGGGTGCGCGAGGAGGTGACGTACAAGGTGCTGTACGGCGACAAGGAGTCGTGGTGGATGGGACAAGAGCTGGTGGGAGCACCATATGCGATGGAGGAGTACTATGGGGCAATGGTGGGTTGGGAGAAGCAGCCAGAGCCGGAGAAGCCCAAGCCGACGCCAGCCAGCACAGCCAACGGGAACGGAAACGGGAACAAGGGTGGGAACGAGAGCAATAACAGTGAGAACGGCGAGACCAGCGAGACCAGCGAGACCAGCGAGACCAGCGAGACCAGCGAGACCAGCGAGAACAAGGAAAGCAAAGAGGATGGGAACAACGACAACGAGGACAACATACAGTCCAGAATGATCGAACCCGTCAAGGTGTGCAGTTTTGTCATTGCGCACGTGGACCAGGCCAAGAAGCTGCTGTGGTACAACGGCAGCCTCATGAAGAACAAGGCACACATGTTGAACCCGCCCGAGTACGAAGTACCGCAGCAGTGGATGGTCGGCGGAGTCTGGCACAAGGGCGCGCGCAAGCAGGACATGAGCTGTATGAGCGGCGCGCCCATCAACAACCTGACGGACACGGAGATGGGCATTCTGCAGCAGTCGATCGACCTGGCGCGACAGATAGACGGGTCATTTGCATGAGGCTGGATCTGGTGATCTCTTTTTTTCCATCTCTTTTGTCTTCTGGAATGGTTGGGTGGCCACCCAAGGACTGTAAAATATTTACGGATAACGTCATGAATCTTATGAACATCAAGACAAGCGGGAGCTATCATACGGAGTAAGATACTCTCGTTCCAGTGGTCTACTTATGCCAAGCAGAAGCGGATTCCTTGTTCCCAGTCATTGGTCGGCGACTCCGCACAAAAGACCCGGCATGCAGGACCAGCCGGCTCGTCAAATTTAAGTTGCATGATGCCAATACGTTTATGAGTACGGAGTATGGAGTATGGAGTACTCTACGAGTATGAGTACTCCGTATCATACCTGTATCATACTTTGTACGGAGTACTTTATACTCGTTACTATGTGAATGTCTCAGGCAAACTATCGATCGATCGACCTCCCGAGTCTGCACGCGTTGGAATATGCACAGTACTCGTACTCGCTCTTACAGCTTACAGGGTATCTTACGAGTACGTACGAGTACTCCATACTCCTACTCCGTAAGCTGCCAAGCCATGAGAGCTGGCCAGATAAATAGTCCCACTGTCTCCCCCTCTTCCCCCTTCCCCTTTACCCCTTGCAGGCTCATTCACAGCTGCTGCACGCTGCACCGGTACCCCGGCACTCTAGGCAGCACTGTGGAGTGACAAGCCCATCTGGACGCCCGTGTGCACTCGAAACCTCCCAAAGCTCGCCTGTGACTCGACGACGAACCCACTCCTCCTGCAACCCTGTCTGCTGACCCAGTTTTTCTGGAACTACGGAGGCAGAATGGGGCAGACAAGTAAAAAGCCCATTAAACTCCCGTCCAAATGTAGTTAGCGTGTCACGTGAAGACGTGCGCGTTGGACCTGCTGCCCAGGCCCGCCATGCCACGTCCGGCGCGCTTGGACGTGTCACTATCTTGACTTTTCTCCTTCTTCCGTTTTATTCTCTTTTCGCTTCATATACCAGAGCCGAGCTCCCCCCCCTTTAGAATGTACCTGGGGTCCTGGACTTTGCTCCTTCGCACGCCCCTCCCAGGCAGGCAAGGCGTCCAACGTAGTATGCACGCCGTCTCTGCCACTCTTCCGGGACGGATGAACAGCCTTTTGCGTGCTCGTAGATTTTTTTTTTTCTTCTCCCAATTCGTACTGTCTGCCATCTGTTGCAATCTGCCCATTACTGGCCCGTATAAAACGGCAAGCACCCTCGTTTCGCTCGCATCCTCGACAAAAATCTCTCCCTCCTTCATCTCACGGTCGCCCCAGGTAGGTTCGCAAGACAGGCAGCGATCCGAAAAAAAAAAACATCACCACATTTCATCGGAATAATAATTGGCATTTAGCGATATTTATTTAATTTCTTCTATCTTTTCTTTCATCATTCTCTTTCCTTTCTACTTCGTTCTCTTTCTCTTTCATCTCTCTTCCTCTTCACCATGTTCTCCCGGTCGCAAAACGTCAGCTTTTCCAAGAGCCAAAAGGTCAGCAAGACAGGCTCTTTTAGCAAAGATTCTGGCATTTCCAAACATCGACGCCACGAGTCTCGTCACGAGTCTCGCCGTCGCCCACCCACGGTCGCTTCAGCCTCGGCCCTCACGGCCTTTGCCGAACAGACACCTTCTCCTATTCCGTATGTTTTTTTTTTTTTCTTTTTTCTCTTCCCTTTTTTCTTCTTTTTTCTCTTCTTTTCTGTCTTTTTCTAACACCACAGAACCCTTGCACCGGCCATCGTTACTCTCGTCGTCGGTCGCGATCAGCGCATCTTTGCCGCCCACGAAGACATCCTCTGCGTCTCCCCCTACTTCCAACAAGTCCTGCACGGCCAGGTCTTCTTCGAGCAGCAGCAGCAGCAACAGCAGCCCAGAAGCCCCGGCACAGCCTCGCGCCGCATCGCCCTGCCCGAAGACGAGCCCGAGATCTTCTCTTCTGTCCTCGAATACCTCTACAAGGGTGACTACTACCCGCGCCTGCTGCACGACAAGCGCCACAACTCGTGGCAGCTCGAGCAGCCCGAGGCTGCCGGCAGTCCCGGGATCGACCCCCAGCTGTTGATGCAGCAAGGCGACACCACCGGTACCAACGGTGCCGTCTCCGAGGCCACTGTCTATCATCATTCCATCGACGGCGACCTGCTCAAGGACACTGTGATCTACTGCACGGCTGACAAGTATGGCTTGGACGAGCTGAAGCGGATTGCCTTACGGAAGCAAGGACTACGTATGTTCCCTTTTCTCTGCTCACTTCCTTTCCTTCTCTAACATCCCAGAATCTGGAATCCCCTGCAGCACCATCTTGTCGTCGGCCCGCTATGCCTATGCGCACACACCCGACAGCGACTCGAAACTGCGTGCCCACTACCTGGCGCTCATCATCCGCAGCCGCAGTACCTTTAAACGCAGTGGCACCATGCAGCTGGAGATGTTCAACGGCGGCTCGCAGCTGTTCTTTGACCTGTTCGTGGCCCTCTGCA
Source organism: Dryadomyces quercus-mongolicae (assembly GCA_002215975.1). Taxonomy (NCBI): domain Eukaryota; kingdom Fungi; phylum Ascomycota; class Sordariomycetes; order Ophiostomatales; family Ophiostomataceae; genus Dryadomyces; species Dryadomyces quercus-mongolicae. Next base: position 409,186 of record NIPS01000037.1, on the reverse strand, counting down.
ACCACGTCGACGATATCTCGTCTGCACAGTAAGTCGAGCCGCGCCGTCTCTTGCGTCCTTCTCTAACAGAAATCCACAGGAGCACACCTCGCAGCAACCGCCATTTCTGAGTCACAGAGAGTCACAGAAACAGTCCCGAACATGGGCATCTCAGTTGTCTTGTTCTATTGCAATTTTTTGTCATTTTTTGTTATGATAATGGAGTATGTTTCTGATATGGCGTTTTTGCTTTCTTTTGGATACTTTACCGCCCCCTCGTCTCAGATGATGGCATCGATTTATATGTTTCATGCTTCTGTATCAACGGCTTCACAATGCCACCATGCTTTTACTTGTTGGATGTTTGCAAGCGGCCTTCCTGGCCCGTTGGATATTTGAATACACAGTGTATCGGGCAGGACTATGACTTCCGGGAAGATTCTTTTCTTGTCTCTCTTTCAATCCTTTTCACCCCTTTTCAATATTTTCAATAAAAATTGCCACAGATACATCTACAAATGGGAGCAATCGTGTCCAGCATCCATTCAGCCAAGGACTTCAATTTGCTAGCCTTGGGCCTCATCTCCTACATGACGCCATTTTACATGATATCTAAACAGAAATGCATCGCTGAAATGGTCCTCTTCCCTCAAACACCAGTCCCAGGGAACGCTGCTGCCTTGCTCAGCACGACAATGCCCCTCTCGCGGTGGATGTATCCTTTCATGAGGTTCTAGACAAGACCATTAGTAATGTGCTCTAAAGGATTAGAGGGCTGCTTCTGCATACCTTGTAGATCATATTCGCCAACAGGCACTCCACCTCGTCCACGTCCAGCGTCTCCCGGCTACTGAATTTGATAGCCGCCGCAAAATTGTCCACCGGCACACGTGTCCGCCGGAGCGGTGCGGCGCCGGGTTCCGTCGGCTCCTCAAACCCGCCCAGGATGAACGTCTTGCGCAAAAGGTTGCGGAGGGCAATGTCGCGCCCACGCTCCAGCGTCAGGTAGATCCGCTTGTTGACCAGCTCTTCTTCGTGTTCCTGCATGGCCGCATCAAATCCATGCAGATCCCCCTTCTTGATGCATTGCGAAAAGGGCCCAAACAGCGTCTGCAGACGAGGGTACGGCCGTAAGAGCTCCTCACTCGGAATCGTGTGTGTAGTGAGAAGGTGGCAGGGAATGAGGTATGTGAGGATCAACCTAAAGAGATGTCAGCGCATCCGATCTGTTCAAAGTATCCATGAAAATACGTACTCTTTATTCCTCAATGCACGCCGATGGCATAGCATCCATGCTTCCTTCAGATGCTTCTCCGCCTAGACTCATGTCAGCATATTCAAAAACGACACAAGAGCTGCACACCAAGAACTGACCTCTGCGTAGTTCTCCTCGAGAAAATAGATGACACCTTCGTAGTACTTGAAGGTCGTTCGCTGCGGCTTGGGGAACTGCTCGAGGGCGGGCATGTCTCCTTGGTAGGCCGTGAGGGCCTTGAGGACATTCTTGCACAAGCCGGCTGAGTTGAGCTTGAAATAAGTCTTGAATAAGATGTTGATAACACCATAGATGCCCCATTTTCTCGACTTTTCAAGGTCTTGTGATCTAAATAGGCATACGTGTCAGTGGTCGATGAGGGAAAAAAGAAGATGAGCAGCCCAGCACCTACCGATCGCTCAGGCACAGCTGGAAGAGCCGGTTGACTTGACGCGCACAGTCCTCCAGCAGCTGGTTCTTCTCCTGTTCGGCGTCAAAGTCGTCCTGGAATGTGGCGTCGCCACTATTAAACGTGGACGTGGCGTTCCGCTCCTCGTCGGCCTTGACAGCAAATATCTGCAGAAACTTTCCCGCAACGTAAAACGTCGGAATGCTCCAGGCCTCAAATCCATGGTTCGTGTAGCCTCTGTGCAGCTCCAGGGTCAACGCCTTCCACGCATGGTACACGTCTGAACATGTAGTCTAGATGAGCAGTGAGCGCCAAGAACGAACTCCAAGGATCAGCTATCAGCTGCTACAGCTCACTCACCAGCTTGCCTTCCGCGTTCCTGCCATGATTCTGTAATGAGATAATCTCGCCCAGAGCCTTCCAGTAAGCATAGTAGACTTCTGTCCAGCCTTGGACCTCGCTGTGGTTGAGGGCGTCTGTGCTGTTTTGAATCTTGCGCTTGATGCTTGACTTCGCGTCGTGACTCCGCGCTCCATTCCAAATGTTTCGAAGCCGTGATGGGTCGTTCAGAGGAGCTTCAGGCATCAGAGTGGCAGCCAAGGCTCTGCCATCGCCAGCATCCACTGCCTTGCCAAAGTCCCGGAATAGGCGATCCATAACTGTGAAGGCCTAGTGATGTGAGAGGGGGGCGTTGGATGAGAGAGTGAGCAGAAATAGAGGCGGCGGGCACGTCTCCAGCGAAAGTGAATGTTGTGCGCTTCACAAAGTGTTGCATGCAGAAATATTCGCTGCCGATTTCCGGATTTGGTTCAGCATTTGCGCTTCAGTCGTGCATACTCTGCACAGTCGCACCTTCTTTCATCGCGTCTTTTAGCTTCTTGCCATTCCCAGTCAACAATCCCGTGCCCGGCGGGACAGAATATGCTTAGTAATCATACTCAATGATATGATTGGCTATAGTGTTTGTGCTGTGAACGTCAAGATGACAAAGCATCGTGGATTTGCAGTTACAGAGTACGGAGTCCATAGCATGAAATGCTATATTCATTTACAGAGTATGGGGTACGGAGTATTCCATCCTTCTCTTCAGAAGTCGCTTTTCATAGGAACCATTGTTGAAGTAGAAGAAGTGAAGCAAAGGCGGTATCATTCTGCCGGTCGACTCAAGCCCTTAGCTCAGAGTGGCACGTGCCTCTGAACCCTCTATCACGTGCTCTCACCAAAACTAGCTGACAAGCCCTGAAATCCCACCATTTGGTCTGCCCCGTAGAAATTTCAAAATTCCCGACCGCATTAATTTTTTTTTGACGACCAGCATCCACGACAAAAAAAATCAAGGTGAGCAGCTCGCTTCCAACAACACAACGCAACACTTGACCCAAGTATACTGACATTTCCAAAGATGGGTAAGCTTTTCTTTCATATTGCCAATTATGCATGCATTGCCGCGGGGGAATCACGACCAGAGCCGATTCGCAGGAGGGGCATGAGACAAGACAACAATCCCGAAAACGAGGGCATTCGGAAGTCCAACACACCTTAACGACTCGGGGCCATTGCCATGAGGAGACAAACATTCTCTGGAATGCTCTTTTTTATCGACTAGTATTTCGAAGGCGACGGTACACATGCGAAATCTCGATTTTGGCAGGTGATGGAAGTTCTTTTGGATCGGCGTGGCCAACGACTGCAAATGGCGTTTCAACAGCACATCTCAATGTCGTCTCCAGCTCTGGTCGTGACGGGGAGAGGCATTGCTTATTGATTGGATGGACCAGTTCGAGTAGACGGAGTTGCTAACCATCACCAGGCCGCCTTCAGGAATACCAGGTCATTGGCCGGCATTTGCCGACCGAGACCAACCCGACTCCCGCTCTGTACCGCATGCGGATCTTTGCCCCGAACGAGGTCGTCGCCAAGTCCCGGTACTGGTACTTCTTGCGCGGTCTCCGGAAGGTCAAGAAGGCTACCGGTGAGATTGTCGCTGTCAACGCGGTATGTTCATGTTCCGTCCGAGTCCAGTCTGGTGAAGCAGCGGTCTAACTCATTGTCCAGATCAGCGAGAAGCACCCCCTCAAGGTCAAGAACTTTGGCATCTGGATCCGGTACGACTCGCGGTCAGGCACGCACAACATGTACAAGGAGTACCGTGAGCTGTCGAGAACCGCTGCCGTCGAGGCCCTGTACCAGGACATGGCTGCCCGCCACCGTGCCCGTTTCCGGTCGATCCACGTACGTTGACCATGCGATTTGTGTGCTCCTTGACTCTTGGCTAACCGTCCAGATCCTCCGCGTCATTGAGCTCGAGAAGACCGACGACGTCAAGCGCCCCTACATCAAGCAGCTCCTGACCAAGGACCTGTCCTTCCCCCTGCCGCACCGCGTGCCCAAGATCCCGACCTCCAAGATCTTCAGCGCGAAGCGCCCGTCGACCTTTGCTTGAGTGGGATAATATACCAACGGGTGAAAAGGAGAGACGAGGGTGATTGGCATTGTAACGGAAAAGCACACAACAAAATCCGGGTTGCGAGGTGTCCGTCGTTGAAGGCAGTTCTTTTGGTGTTTATTTAACGGCCACGGGAAATGGATCTTAGCAGTGACCCTTTGGCACGAAGGGTAGAATAAAAAAAGAAAAAATTATCAAAACCGAAGCGCTGAGATATCTTTACAATGCCCGTCGTGGATGCTAGGCTGACTAATAACGAAAATAATGCAAGAAAAAAAAAAAAAAGAGAAAATCCTGCCGGAATATAGATACCGCTGTGCCGATGATGAACATATCCAGATCCATCCGGATCGTAAGATTATCTTACACGTCGTGGATCATGGCACTCACCGACAACCAGGCGGACGACTGGGTCACAGTCCTCACGACGGTCCCCGACATTCCCTTTCCACGCAGCACAGAACGCCAAGCCGTGACAACAGAACGGCTGGTGCTCCGGCCACTTGTGGCAGATGACCTGCTGGCCGTCCACGCCTTGCGCACCGACCCGGCCGTAATGGTGAACACGACAGTCGGACTCATCGACGAGAACCTAGACAAGTCACGCGCACGATTGGCAGCCCATCTGCCTCCCCATGACCGCACGTCCTTCACCTGGGCCATCTGCCTGCGTGAAGAGGCTGACACGCTCATTGGTCTGGGCGGCTGCTCGCAGCCTCGAGGGCTATTTGGTTGGCCTGAGGTCGGCTATATGTTGCGGTCACCGTACTGGGGCCGCGGCCTAGCCACCGAGTTTCTGACTGCCTTTCTACAGCTGTACGAAGCACTGCCACGCACCATGGCCAACCTCGTCCCATTGCGGGTGGCACCAATGACAGCGCCCGCCTGGGACGGGCAGAACCCGGTCGAAGAAAGGCTGCAGGCACTCGCAGCAATGGACAACGTGGGCAGCCATCAGGTGCTGACCAAGACGCGCTTTGTACCATACATGACCATAACCAGACCGGACGTACACGACCCCAACAAGACGGTGACGCTGCAGCTATTTGAGTACTGTCCCAGACGAACAACGAAAACGAACAGCGACGGCGATGACGATGACAACGAGTCCCCAGGGGACACAATGCAGTGGGACAGAGACAAACGAAGGATAACCTAAGCTTACGAGTACTGGATGCTGCCGTGTCCGGGAGGCAAAATCTTGGTGCAGCAGCAGACTGCAACAGACTGGAGCCGACTGGAGCCGACTGCATCAGGCTGCAGACCGCTGGTCCGGTTTGTAATCATACCATCCAAAGTTGAGAGAGAGCGTATTCAGATGGGAAAAGCAAAAGAGGCAAAAAAGCGAGAGAGGCAAAAAAAAGGCAAAAAAAGGCTCGACTGCGTTGAACGGCTTTCAGGCCTATTAGAGTAGCCTTAGCCGGGACAGGCCTCGGCCGTTTGCTGGTGTCCGCTAGCATCCGCCGTCAATCACGATCTTGCTAAACAGGCGCCTTACTCGTAATATACACCCCCACCCTCCAGGCTCTCGGAGGGGGCCGCATACTTGTACATCCAGTAAGACCGACCCGTCCACGCTTTCTGCGTCTGGGTCGCATCATCCCGACTACCCCTCAACGCCCTTTTAAGTTGCCGCCCACGCCTGCCTGCTTTCCTTGTTTGCCTCTTGCCCGTCTTATCCTGTTTTATATAGTAATACCCTCCCTGATCGGCCGTTCTTTCCCCAGTTTCTGACGCTCACTCCACACCTTCCACATTTGTCTTGGATACCATTGCTGGGCCTGGTTGCCTCTTTCCCACTCTGGTTGCTGCCTATGAAGTGACACGCTGGACAACTGCCCGAGCAGTTGTTGCCAGGCGGTTGCTGGCCCGTGTTTCCTGACTCATCAGTCTTTTCCTACCTACTACGAATATTCTGTACTCGTATATCACAGCACTGCGCACGATCTTCAATTCTCCCATTCCCGAACATCATCTTCCTTTCTGCCCCATCGTTGCCGTCGCATCATGGCGGACACCGCTCCACCACCACCACCGCCCCAAGCGACAGACGCCAAATCGTTTTACGGCTATCTCTATCAGGAAAACAAGACCCCGACCCCTGTTTTCCATGCACTTTTACGGTCACTCGCACAATATATTGTCCGTTTCCACCTTCTTGAATTTGGTGGTGAGACGCTCTTACGGCTAACAAATTCCCACGCAGATCGACAATATCGGTGACACGGATGAGAAGACGCTGAACCCCAAGAAACTGGCGGCTTTCTACAGTGCAGCCGGTGCTGACTACGATGGTATCTTCTTGGTCCCGGCTTGACTTACCCTTGTTTGCTTTGTTTGTTTTTTATGCTTGTTTAGGCTTCCTAACATGCCCTGCAGCTCTCTTCCTCGGCGATCCCGGGTCGCTCTCTTACATCTGGCAGGTGACGGGCTGTCGACATGTCCTCCACCAGCCTGCCCACAACGACTATGTGGCTCCGACAATTCCGGCTCTTACAGCCAAGGGCTTCTCCCGTTGGCAGTCTGTCGAAACGCTCTTGTGTCCCGACGTCCATGTGCCTCTGCTGCAATTTGTCGTCCGAAACTGGAACCTGAAGAATCTCGAGACGGGCGAGCCGTTCCCGCCCGACTTGCCCAAGGAAGCCTTACCGTCCAAGCCGGATGCCGAGATCGAGGCGTGGCACAACAACTGCGCCAATAAGCTGCGCCGAGAAGCTGAGATCCCGACTGTAGAAGAAGAGCGACCACCGGCCAAGCCACGTTTCGACGAAGACATACGCTATCACGATCACCCCCATGCGGCCAGCCCAAGCGTCTCTCCCCCGTCCTCACCGCCGTCTCATCCGCCGCGTCCAACCCCCCCGCCAAGCCGCTCTAGAACGGATGGGGATGACTATTCACGGACTTCCTTTGCTCGCTACGTCTCCGCCACCGCCGGCTTTGCAGCTACCGTAGGCGCAGCATCCTTGGCTTACCGACACCGCCGCCCTCCGGCTGACACGCGTGCGGAAGACATTCACCATCGAAGCTTCTCTGACCACCCTCAGCCGGAAGGGTCGGAACCAAAGGTCAAAATCTTTCCCCCCACGAGCAAGTCAGCCGGCCATTTTGAACCTGGCAACGCCAAGATTCCTCTGCGTCGAAACAGCAAGCCTCGCCCATTATCATCGAGTGGCTCTTCTGACGATGATATGCCTCGGCTGCGGACCAAAAAGGTACCCCCTTTACGCCAGCATCATTCGGACGAGTTTCCACCGGTCTCCGGTCATCGTACGTACCGTCAATCGCCCCCTAGTGTCCCAATCGCGCCTTCAGCCATGCCAATACCGATGCCAGGTCGACGAGAGAGCTCGTCCAGTGGAGCAGATCAGCGACGGAGAGACGATCGCCGCCCCCCTGTAGTAGTGCGGCACCCGTCGCCACGCCGATCGCCCGGTCGACCCCGACGGAAAAGTCTGGGAATCCCGACGAGTCTTCGCGAGAACCTATCGTCCCTTTTGAGTGGGAGTGGAACTAATCTGGAGCGCTCACGTTCACAAGGCCGTGCAGCCAATGTGACTGGGCCACGATACACCAAGGAAACTGTGCAGAGTTCGGGATCCCGCCTGGGCCGAAGCTTATCCTTTGACTCGGATGATGACCACGAGATCATTCATCTGGAAACAGAGCGAGCCCGAGAAAGGCGGGAAGTCAATCGAGATTATGACCGCGGTCGGCATCGCGATGATTATCGGAGTCCGGAAAGAGATCGCCCGAATTACCGGGAACGCGAGCGGGACCGTGAACACGACCGAGAACTGGAACGCTATAAGCACGACCGAGACCGAGGCAAAGAAAAGGACGGATCCAGCAGAGACCGAACTATCCGCAGCAAAGATAGAGGCCGAGAGGACGACTACAGAGAACACGGCAGAAGATATCGGGAGGACTATGAACGACACCGAGAACGGGACCGAGAACGGGACCGAGATCGCGACCGTGACCGCGACTCTGGCCGTGATCGGTACAGTGTTCGTCCCGAGCCGCGACGACCAAGCAGCCATGGAGACATGGAAAAACTGCACACCCGAAGCAATGTGCCGGACATGGATTCTCGCGAACGAAGCAAAGACCGTGATCGGGAACGCGAGCGAGATCGCGACCGCGATCGTGACCGCGACCGCCGGAAGCGGGATGTTGTCAACAGCAACAGCAGTTTAAACAGTGCCAACAGCAACGGCAACAGTCATGTCAGTCATGCCAGTCATACCAGTCATGCCAGCAACAACACGGCCAAGTAACGGACTTGATACTGACCGACGGGAGATTTTAGACTCCTTACGACTCCTTACGTGAAATGTGAAATGCGGAATGAGTGTGAAACGCATTATGCTTTCTTTTTTTCTCTCTTTTTTGTTCTTTTTGTTCTTTTTGTTCTTTTGTATTTTTTGTATTTTTGGATCTTTGCTTTTTCTGACTCAAGGGTATGAGCCCTTGTCTTTTGTTTGATTTTCCTTTCTGATTTTTCTTGTTTCCCCGTTTTCTTGCTTTCTTGCTTTCTTGTTTTATTTTGGGTTTATTTTTTATTTTTTTTTATTTTTGAAATGTACGTTTCATGACTGTTGTATGATATCTTTCGTCCTAGAACGAAACGGGCAATGGATCAATGTCTACGTTGCAATCTATCCCCAAAGTTTCCGTAGGATATGCTGACGTGGGATACGAACATGAACACGAGAGTCTCGTAGTGGTCTTTCGTTGTTATTCTCGTGCGCGCATGGTTTTGAAGCTGGCCGCCGCCGGCCGGGTCTCCATTTTGAGCCGAGTCCCGATGGCGAGCATTTATTTGACGAATCACAGGGGAAGAGAGGGAATCATGCAAACATTCGGTCGCCGATGGGGCCGTCCTTTTTCATCACACCCAAAAAGACAAGGAAGCGAAAGGCCTAGTTGCGACCGACAGGTTGTAATGGACGGTGCCTTTTTGACTAACAGCGAATGATGACTAATACAACACGGAGGAGAAAACGGCAAGACAACTTACAGGATGCATGCAGTACTATGTATGACATGAAAATATAAGTATGTCGTGCACGCATTCTTTTCTGTTTACTCTGCAGACTATTTTTACATATTCTGTACGGAGTGCATTTACCAACATCAGGTCTGACTTGCATGGAAGCTCGTGATCTTACAGTAGAAGCCTCTTCCTTCACTACACCGCCACAATACTGGATCGCATTGCTAATATAGGAGAGCAGATACGGTGAAGAGAGTGTCTTACAGAACTCTTGGATGGTCTTTGCAGAAGACGAGAATGTTGCTTAGCTTTGGGTGGGAGTGGCTCTGCATGAACGTCAAATCCGCTGCATTGGATGTTTTTTGCTTTTATAGAGAAGTATAGACAGAACTACAGAACTACAGAACTACAGAACTACAGAACTACAGAAACACAGAGTACAGATGAAAAATATAACCCAGAAGCTCAATAAGCGTCGTTTGCCACAGTTCCATCCAATGTCCCCCCTGCGTCTGACTCACGGCTTGTGAATCGCTACCTCGGCCATCTCTGACTTGGTCCTCCCAGGCCTCGAGCTCGATACAGAGAGTAACAACGAACACACCGCGACCATAGCCCTTACACGTCAAGTCCCCATTTGCACTAAGATTTCAGTATTCTGGTTGTCCATGGTTTGCGTGGTCACGTTGTGGGAGCATTACATAACACCACGTGATCATATGAATTTATTATAATTCTTACTTAAGCATCTTGACTTCCCTGTCCGGCCCAGCCACCTGTGCTTGGGCCAGCCGGGCCTTCAACTTGGGCCCCCCCTTCCTTCGTTCTCTCCATAGACGAATGGCCGACAACAACGCTCTTCCGGCCGTCACCAGCTACGCTTCGCTCCTTCTGGCTCCACAGTGCTAATAGAACGCGGCCAGCTGTCACGCCCGCCTTGGGAGTTCCTCCAACCCGATTTAACAGCCACGGGGCTGCTGCCACCTCCGCCTTCTCTCTTCTCCTGCTTCTCTTTCTGCACCTCCTCGTCTTCCAACATTCACTCTTCTCGCGTTTGTCAGCAATCTACGTACCGGCTCAACTCACCGCCCTCTTCCCATTCCGACGTCCAAGACTGCCAATCCTTTCGTCATCCACGCTGCAGATCTCCTTTCTGCCTGTCATCCACGAGCCTCGACAAGGCCTCGACAAGCCTCGACAAACCTCCACGAAACAACAACCACCACTTCGTCCCACAACCAAAATGAAGCGCCGGCCGGTTGACCAGCTCGTCTACGAGTGCATGATCCCCCGACCTAAGCAGTCGGATCCGCCAAATTTCCACGGCATCTTGACTCGCTATCTCGTGTTCGAGGTTCGCCAGGAAGTGCACTCCTTCTACGGCCATATCAGCACACAGGAAGCCCGCTATCCCGGCCTCGACTACTGCCACCGCGTTCACCGCATCCGCCTCAGCCGCTGGCCCTGGCATCGACGTTTGTTCCGCGCCTTTGACACCCTCCACCTCACACCCTCCGAGATCGCCGCCTTGACCAAGTGGGAGGGCACCAAATGGGCAAAGGAACGCTACGAGAAGGAACAGGGCATCACCATCCGCGACACCTCGGCCGACGGCCTGCCCGACTGGCGCGAGCCCGGCAGCCGTTGGCGCGACCAGAGCCAAGCCAAGACGATGACGACGGCGTTGTCTGTGACGGAGCAGCCGGCCGACGAGGAGAACGAGAATAAAAACGAGAATGCAGAAGCGACCCCCGAGGCTCGTAGCCGCAGCCGCAGCCACAACCACAACCACGACGAAGAAGACAGCGACCTCGAGATCCAGAGCATAGGGCTGCAGCTGAACGAACGGCTCCTCGAGCGAGTGGCCGCCCACAACGCCGGCGATACCTCGCAGCCGCTGGACGAAGACTGGGAGCAGTGGCTGAAGAACGCCATCGAGGAGGGCAATCTCACCCTGGTTACAGATCACATTCTGCGTCTAGCAGCCGACGGCCATGTCCAGGCGGGCAACAGCCCGAACAGCACCAACAGCAACACCAATAGCAACAGCAACGGCAACGGCAACGGCAACAGCGGCAACGAGGTCAACCAGGCACGTCTGATGAACGCAGCGCGACAGGGCAACTGGGACGAGGTGCCGGGCTTGCTGCGGGATGTTGTGCGGACGAGTTTCTGGACGGAGCGGATCGGGGGCAGCGCGTCGCCGTCGTCGCTCTCACAAGGGTCCAATAGCCCGTTGGCGACGATGATTACGGCGGCCGTGCGGCAACAAGAAGCAGACCCGTCTCAGCGCCGCACATACTCGAGCCTGCGTCTGCCGTCGAGCGACCACTGAGAAAAAAAAAAGAAAAAAGAAAAAGAAAAAAAAGAGAAGAAAAGAGAAAAGGCCAGCACAGCGGCCTGGTTGGGCATCGGAAGACACTCGGCATTTCGTATTGCGAGGAGGAATTATTGGTTTTGCTTATTTTCGTGTGGCCGGCTGGCCTGGCCGCATGCGACCATCTATTGATTCTCTCGTCTTGAGTGGCCTGGAATGCGGCCTGACCCTCCATCTTTTTTTGCTTTTTGCTTTTTGCTTTTTTTGCTTTTCCTTTTTGCCTTTTACCTTTTACCCTTTTGCCTTTTTGCCTGTCTTGCTTTTTACTTTGATTTCACTCGTTTGGGCAGTTTCTTTTGTTCCGTTGCCCATCCACCAGCATGGGAGGCGTTTGTAGCGCTGTATTAATTTTGGCATTGGATGATTCACTGGAGGATGTTGGCACACCAGCTCCATTGTTGGAGGGAAACCAACCAGCGAGGTGTCTTGAAAAGGGGGGGTTTTTGTGGGCTTTACAATGCGAGGCAAATGCATACATTGATTTATGCTCTGGAAGCAGAATTACCAATATTGGACAACACACACAAAGGCACTTGTCATGACGTGATTTGTAGATATATTTTGCTCGTATGCCCTGCCGCGTGGTCTAGACCTTTTCTGCTTTTTCTGAATGCAGGGCTCCCAACGCCGTCCTTTGTGAACGCTAACCAAAAGAAACCCAGAAGAGACCAGAAGAAAACCAAATGAAAACCAAAAGAACCCCAGAATCAAACCGAGAGACAGCGTGGCCAACCTGCAGCCACCGGTCCAGCCGCTCATGGCTCTAGATGAGACCATTCGGGGATGGCCTTGATCTGTTGCCACATGTACTTTTCCAGCTTGTTGGCACTCTTGGTATAGGGCGTGTTCTCGCTGTTGTACTTGCGGCAGTTGTCAAAGATGAGCTTAGCATCGTGCACAAAGTCCTCGGGCGTGGCGTACTGGTCGGCCTCGAGCTTGGACTCCATGGTGCTCAGATCCATGGGTTCCTTGATGACGTCGTAGTAGTCGGCCACGTCGTCCTTGTTGACGGGCACCAAAAAGGGCCATGCGCTCTGGTGGTTCTGCAGGTCGTTGAGCAGGTGCAGCAGCTGGTTGTAGTTGGGGCCGTGCCGTGGCTGGCGGGCCAGTTCATCCATGTCGGGCGACCAGCCCGACGCCCGGATCGCCTCCACCGACAACGGGTCGATCGGCTGCACGCCACCCGGCACCGGCCGCCAGTCTTTGGGCGGCTGGTGCACGACGTGCGAGCGTGAAAAGGCGCGCACCTTGGCCTGGACGCACTCGCGCTGCTTCAGCAGCATGCGGCCCATCTCGAGGTAGCGGATGCGTGGCAGCATCGAGCACTGCATAATGGTGCCGCCCTCGTAGTCCTTGATGTAGCCCATCCAGACGGACTTGTCGAGGGTAATCTCCTTGGTGAAGCCCTGTTTTTTAAAGTAGCCAATGGCATAGTTGTCGGCATAGGTCAGAAAGTGCATGACGGGCGACGTCGCCTTGACATAGTCCTTGAGATGCGACATGAGATGTGCACCGTAGCCCTTGACTTGCTGGTCGGACGAGATGGCGCAAAAGACAATCTCGGCAAACTGCCGGTCGCGAAAGGGCCGGTAAGTGATGCCGCCGACGACCTCGAGCGGCTTCTTGACAATGGCAATGGACAGATGCGTGCGGTCGTAGACGAGCCGGGCAATGTAGTCCTTGGGCATCTTGGGCAGCTGTTTCTGGAAGATGCATTTGAGGCCTGTCAGAATAATGAAGCTCTCGCGGGCGCCGTCGTTGTTGACGACGCGGAACTCGATCTCGCCGTTGCGCTCTTCGATGACGGCAGGCTGTGCAGTCAGCAGCTGTTCACAAGTCGCTGTTCGTCGCTGTTCAGATGCTCACCTTCTCCGGGAACGGGATCGGCTTCATCGCCGGCTTGGCCTCGGCCTCGGCCGATGAGCTCCGCTTGATGCGCTTCGCCGCCGACGGTGACGTCGGGTCTTCAGAAGCCTTGCGTTTTCCATCTGTCGGTTAGTATAGAGCACTGTCGCATCTTCTGTAGTCACTCACTCTCGTCAGAATCCACTCCAGGTGGCTTGGCTGCCTCGGTCGTGGATGCCTCCATGTCGGCAGCTCGTCGTGATGCGTCCAGGTCGCGCGCTGTGGCGATGTCAGCGGATGGATCCATGGGGCCAACAGGGATCCATTACGGCGAAATAGATTTGCCGATCCGATAAGGTCATGTGACCATGAGTCGCGACAGTTCGCGCTAGACCCGTTTGGTCTGGTCTATTGAAGCTGTCCTGTTTCGAAAGACAATTGTGTCTTTTCCATTGAAGCTTCCACGTCAGCTCAACACCTGCATTCATTTCCTCGCATCTTGACACGCCCATTGACTTTTGACCTTATTTCGTCTTCCTCTCTCTCGTACCAATACATGGATTCTTCGCTGCACGAGCTCTGGCTTACGGCGCCCGGCAGTCCGTTTGTGCCTTTTGTCGGCAAAGATAGCCAATTTCTCGTCGGCTTCTCTCTGTTGGTCGTCGGCCTCGCCTTGACCGGAAGCTTTTTTTTGAGTATGCGCCAGCCTCTGCCTCTCCCTGGCCTGCGCGCGGGTCCAGCTGGAACAGCACTAACACGACCAGGCCGATCTCTTCTCAGCGTCCCCATTCTGGGCATTCCGGCCTCATTAACACTTGCGTACGTTGTACTCGTCTTTTTGGTTCGTCACCTCTGCTAACAGTCACAGGTTCGGCATCGTGTACATGTTCTGTGCTGTGGGGGTCTACGTGTAAGACCAGAGAACAGCAGGCCTCTAGCCCATCATAAACGCGGTCGGCCATTTTCGGCCATTTTCGGCCATCATAACGGGAAACACAAAAAAAGGACGAGGGAAGATAACTGTACCATAGTTGATATAAACGGGCGTTTCGTTCTTTTCTGTTATTTGCCCTTTGCTCTTTGCTCTTTGCTCTTTGCTCTTTGCTCTTTGCTCTTTGCATTCATTGCCACACACAAGTGGCCTTCTTGTTCATTTGCATTGCCTGCTTTCTACAGCACATTCTTGCTACTCTCACAGGATGGACACATCCACGCCTCTGTTCCGGGCCTTGGCCACATCTACTCGGCCCATTTATCAACTGCTCCGCTGCATCAGCTTTGCCAACAAAGTCCACGTCGAGATCTCTGAGGACGGCATCAAGTTCATAGCCGACCATGCCCGGGTTATGCAAGGTAGGACATCTCTCGGGTCTAGCCATTTCTCCGGCTCTAACATCTTGTAGGCATGGCTTCTCTCGGCAAATCTCTGTTTGCCTCATTCTCACTGAACCTGTCCAAGGCCGGTGGTCGGACGGGAGGCAATGACTCTGACTCCGACGACGAGCCTTTTCCAGCCACATTCCAGATCTCTCTGCCGGCATTGCTGGAGGCCATCCAGATCTTTGGCGTGACAGATGCGCCGACAGGTCGTCAAGCCAAGGCTGCCTTCATGGCCCCCGGCAGTACCCCTGGCCTGCTGTCAGGTGCGACGGTGACCCCTGCGGCCACGACGACGACGATGACGGATGCCTTTAGCCACCAGATCTTGGGTATGCCGGGCACGTGCTGTCTCGCGTACGCCGAAGAGGGCGCGCCGTTTGGCATCATGCTCGAGGAGGCGTCGGTGCGCACGACGTGCAACCTGGCGACCTACGTGCCGGACGCGCTCGAGGCCATTCCGTTTGACCGCGATGACCTGCTCTTCAAGATCATCATGCAACCGCGCTGGCTGCTGGATGCGCTGGTCGAGCTGGCGCCCTCGTCGCCCAACCTGCTGACGATGACGGTGACACCACGCGCGCCATACCTGCGGCTTTCGAGTCACGGGCCACTGGGCAGTTCGGGCGTGGACTTTTCGCGCGGACGCAACCTGTTTGAGTCGCTGTGGGTGGGCGAGCGGTGGTCGCAGAGCTTCAAGTTTGACTTGGTCAAGTCGGCGACGGAAGCGATGCGTCTAGCCAGCAAGGTCAGCATCCGAGGGGATCGGCAGGGCGTACTAAGTCTACAGTTTATGGTGGAGATGGAGAGTGGCAATGCCAGTTCTTCTACGGGCGGCATGCAGTGGCTGCATTTTACGTTTGTGCCGTACATTACAGACGAGGAGGACGAACTGGAGGATGAGGCCGAGGCCGAGGATGGCGAGGAGGACGACGAGCTGTTCTGCCGGACGACGGACAATGTTTGATTTCCGGTTGAACGTATCGGCGGATCGACATCAAGCCACCGAGTGAATATTGGCTTAGCCTCAATAGCGGCAGTCATCGGGGCAGCTGACGGCCCAGAAGAGAAACAGAGTGAGCGCTAATGAGATAACGTTGAGCCAGGACGTGAAGCTAAGCGAGCCGGGGCATCTCCCAGGTTTGGCACTCATGAAGCAAGGGAGGTCTCGGCGACGGGCCAGAGCATTCCTGATCGCGAGCGCAAGGAGGGAAAACCAAAGAGACCTGTAAGACAAGTAATATATGGCGCGTTTGAGATTCGACGAGTTGCCCTTTCGTATTCCCCTGATTTTGACGTATGTACAAATTATTTCTTACCTTCGTGTGCTGTCCTTTGTGTACGATTCTCGCATCCTTCATCCTTCTTGTCTACCCCATATTTACGTTAATACTCCTCAACGCCATGGAAAACCTCAGCCTTACATTGCCGGCGAAGACCGCGGCAACCGTCACTCGCATCCTTCCTGTCGTGCCCACTACTCCTGAATCCTTCCCGTACTTTTCTCTCTGTTCGACCTTCTCCTCTGTCTTGTCGCTGGTCCGCAGTCCCAACTGGCTTTCACCGTCCCTCTGCTGCGATCCCGACCGACACAGCCACCAGAACAACGGCCAAGACAGCCGTCACGTCCAGTTTCAGTCGGGCTACACTAGCCAGACAGCCATGGCATGGCCGGAAGACCGAAAACGATATGTCCATGTGCCTACGCAGGCAGCATCCGGGTTCTTGGCCACGGCCTCGACGCAACGCATGAAGGACGAGGTGGCCATGTCTAGAGAGTGAGACTGAAATTCACGGCCTCCTCTCTGTGTGTTTTGATATGTTCTCTTCTTGTTTGAGCGTCTTTTCGATCTTCCAGTTTAGTAAGGGGGTTGATCTGTTGGTCCTAACGATGTATGCAATACGGTTTATGAGTGTTTAAATGATATTCCATGCAATATGACTTTTTTGACTGCCTAAATGACCGGGTAGATCCTTCAAGACTGGATATTCTGCCAATCGACTCTAGGCCGCCCGACCTCTCCGGGGTTGTATTGAGCAAAGCGTTGGCAGCAGGATTTAGGTTCGGCACAAGAGGTGATTGTTAGTGGAAGACAGCAGCCACGTATCTTTGGGCAGCAACAATTCAGCTGCTGACCGCACGGGAAGGCTCCTATCAGATGTGAATGTACCTGCATAGTCATAAGGACGGAAAATCTCCAAGGTTTCATGTTTTTTTTTCTTCTCTTCTCTTCTCTTTTTCACCCATAAGCACTTTGTCAAAAATGCAAGAACAGCTTGAAAATTCCGAGAGCGAGTCTACGGACGTCACGCATTATGAAGAACATCCAATCAGTGATAAACGCCGACAGTTGTTGACAACAGCAGAATTCCTTGTGGAATCTCTGCGTGTTGTGGTGGCCATACAGAAGATCTCTGTGCAGTACGCTTCCGATATGGAAACATTGACTCACATAATAGAGGTATAACGCTGCTATTCCTTTCAGTCACTCATACTAATCCTAGATGTGCCAATAGGAGACCAAAAACGCCAGCTCGGCCTTCTAGTAAGATCGACAGTCTCTTCTTTCTGTGGTAGACACTGACGTTGGCCATCGACAGCATCTTGAAGAAAATGGATTCGTACAGTCGACCGCCCATGAGTCAAGATGGACTGCAGGCCATCATGGATGCTCACAACATTTCTCCTCCTTTTTTGGATGCTCTTAACTCGGTTGGGTTTAATAAAGACGGCCACCTCAAACCCTGGGACGGCTATCACAGGACCGTAAGCTGGTATATGAGCGCGCCTAAAACTGGTAAGTATACAGATTCGCTCAGTTATAGATGACTCTTCACTGCTTACAGACTCTTCCAGAATTATGCTTTGTCGTGCGGTACGTGGAGAAGAACAATGGAAGCACAGGGAAACCATGGTCTCTTCGACAGGTAGGCTTCTATCACCAGATTTATTCACAGGGCAGAAAGTCGATCTGGGTACTGCTTCAGCCAACCGAGAGCATGCATGCCGAAGTGGAATCTCATCTGCAGAGCATTTCAAGAATGGCAGGGATACGCATTGAGGACTCGTGTCTGCTATACATTGATTTTCTTGTCGCATTGGCGGAAAACTGGGGCGACTACATTGCGTATCTCTGGACCGAAGTTGGTAAACTGGTGAGTGCTCTCTGTCTACTTTCCATGACTACTCGTTGACTTGAACCAAAAGGACCATAAAGTGTGCCATTCAGACTGTACCGTACAATTGGCAAATGTGCATCGCCTTCGATGGAAACTGTTGCAGATTTCGTCCGCGTTGGACTCTTGTCTAGAGTTGGCCAAATGCATGACTGCCCACTTCCGGGAGATCAGGATCAGATACTCCCTAGGAGAGGATTTCACGTATCAACTAGGGGACTACAAGTGCCAGATACAAGCACACCGGCAGAGCATGGCCACCATGCTTGACCATGTCCAAGGCACAGCAGATCTCGTAAGTCATCGGTGAAGAGGCCACTATTCAGACACGTACTGACTTGCTCGGCAGCTGGCCAACATGCTCCGTTCGAGAAACGACCAAGCCATCTTGGAGACCAGCCAGGCTATGAAATCCAGTCTGGAACGCATGCAGGCGGTGGCTGAGCAAAGCCAGCATGATTCACGGCTGTTGCGAGCGTTGAGTTTCCTTGTCATAGTCTATCTGACTGCCGTATGGCTAAGCCGTGCCCCTGGTCTCACTGGGTCTGTTGACGGAATGATACTCGTACTCGTACAGGCCATCCCCAGCTCGGATCTCGCACAGTGGGTCCCTTTTTTTCAGTCATCGTCTCCGTTCTGGCTGTATCTTGTCGTCATTGTCGGCCTCGCCGTCTTTACGTTTATTGGATTCTATGCATCCTTCAAGCCGCGAGCGGTCCGGGCTGAAGCCTGCGAACAGACGTGAAGGAGGGGTTCTTTGCCTGTTAGAATACGAGCGAACAGAGGAACACAGCTCGGCGAAGCCCCAGACGCATGGAATCTCGTATCCGAACGAGGCTGTCGTATTCGAAAACAGAACCTTCTCTGGAAGCTGACGACGCGCATGGATGTGTGTCACCTTGACCGAGATCTTCTCTGATCTTGTCGTCTCCTATCCCCCAAACAATGTCCGGAGGCTTATCATGGCTGGCCGGCGATCTTTACGTCTTCACGTCTGTACGGAATGTGGGCGGTTACGAGTACAGAGCACAATACGAGTCATACGAACTCACCGAAGAAAAAAGAAACGAAAACGAGAAATAAGAAATGCGAAACAAAAATTTTGTCAGTCAACAAATGAGAGCCTTGCAAGTATGCAAGGGTTGAGAATACGAGACTTGTTTGTCAGAATAAAAATCCCAAGACAGGTCGAAGCCTGTTGGAGCCCGATGGGCAGGTAGAGTAGTATTGTGTCTACAATGTCTTGGGAGGGATATTTATACTATATATATTTATATATTTATACAGTATATCACATGGTACGAGGGAAAATCAACGGCAGAGACGCGGGACCCAACGACTCACCGCATTTCTCTGCGAGAGACGGCAGACAGTCCTGGTAACCCTATGGGCTGATCTACGAAATGTCCTGCGGAAGACGGCTGGCAACCGAAGGAGCTGTTTTTGTACGTCCAAGAGAGTCTTGGGTTCAGGGGTTGTGGCCGGAAAGCCCCTGTAGGCCGACAGCCCAATGGGCTCATCATGCAGCTCATTCTGAAGAGAACTGTTCTTTTACCGTAGAAACATGCGATCGGCAAGTGGTCAAACAAGGTCTGAGAGGGTGTGCTGGTACGACTGTGGCTGATTTTCCGGACGTCGAAGCGAGGGAAGAGAGAGGACCTTTTCTTTTTCAGACTCATGTCGGCGAAGACACAAATCAGCAGGCGGGCTTCCCAGAGGGCTGTCCCGGGTCCGCGGTTTGGTGGCAAAGGACAGAACAGGAGACACCCCTTCTCTGGCCTTGTTCTTGTCTTGTGCACCTGCAGTTAGCCGTTTGCCGGCGTCGTGGCAGCCGCCTGGCGGCCGTTTTGGTCAAGCCACATTCGTTTATAATTTCTCGATTGGCTCTGCTTGCTCGGCCAGGAAGGTCTGGACAAGAGGCGTACGCGTGAGCGGCTGGGTGCAGTCACGTTGTCGAGAAGATTCATCAGAAAGGAGAAAATAAGGTAAAGAAGAAAATAGAAACAGAAACAGAAAAAGGAAAGGGAAAAAGGAAAACATGTAGTAGAGAAACAAAAAGAAATCAGAAATCAAAAGTACAAAAGTACAAAAGTAATTAAAACAAAAGAACAGAGAACAGAGAACAGAGAACAGAAAAATAAGAAATCAATTAAACAAAGTTAATAAAAACACCCCTGTTCCAACAGCTGAGATCCGTCAGATGGACGCAAGGCTGGACCAATGAGCAGACCAGGGCATGGGTGTAGAATACGACATCTCGCAATATACACGAGAAGTGGCGCTGGCCGTGACAGAGGGCCGGCAGAAGAGAGGACACGCCGGGCAGCTCGGAAGAATGGTGGGCAGATGTGAAGACGTGCAGAGAGATCGTTGCCTGGCGAAAGAATGTCTTTGTCCGGTCTGCACGACATGGGTCGATCCTGGAGAGCAGAAACGTACAGAGTACGTAGAAGAATGAGTAAAGAGAAGAGTAATAATAGAAAAAGAAGAGAAAATGGAAAAAGGAAAAGAAAAAAATAAAGAAAAAAAAGAACAGAAACAAAAAAATAAAAAAAAAATGAAAACGAAAACGAAAACGAAGAAAAACACCCAAATCAAAAATGGAGTCCGTCTCTGTCCCAAACCCAAAAATACACCCATGACTGACGTAGTCGGCCCCATTCATTGCTCGCCGTCACTCTGCAGGCCCCATTCAAGTAACATTTCTCGTTCTTGATTGTACACAGCCATACGGATACTCGTCTGTGGATGGTGCGATGCCTGTCCGCAGCGGTAAATAGACGCCATCTCCCCATTGACCTGCAGCCGGAAACACCTCCCAGTCACCATTTCCCTTCTTGCTTTTCTACTCGCCAATTGGCGCTGTCCTTCATCCGCCCGCTGCTGGTTTTCCTTTACAACTTTCACTTTCTTATATAATCAGTCAGCGGACTCCTGCTGCTTCGGGAAAGGCCATGAGCCAACAATCATAAGACATCCCTGTTTACGCGCCCTCGAGTCGTTCTTTCCCGCGGGCGGCCCCCCAGGATATCTGGACAATTGCTCTTTCCTTCTTATTTCTTCCACGGAACAATGTGACGTTCCTTCCTTCACCTTTGTCACATATAAGACTTTTGGATTCTTTGGATATCTGGATTTCGGGATTTTTTGGTCCTCAGCTTGTCGTCATGTCGCCTCACGGCCGCTTCAGTATCCGCAAGCTACTTACAAACGCCCGCCGACGATCGGCGGTGGTGGGGGACAGCATGAGTGTCATGGGCATGCACACCTACGGTGACGAAAATGATGAGGACGACCCTGTTTATATTAAACGAAGTGCCAGTGCCGGTGGCAGTCGAAATGACAGAAATGACAGAAACAACAGTCGAAGTGGCAGCAGCAACAGTTTCCGGTCGGCGCCCAAGGCTCCGGCGTCCCACAGTCGGGCTGGCTCACGCAATGCTGCCGATCCCGATGCCGACGAGGTCGAGCGGGTCAAGGTCGCCGTGGCCGCCGCCGCTGCTCATGCGGCGACGAGCCTTCGGTTTCGTTTGGATGGCGACGGCGATGGCGACGGCGATGACGGTGTCGAATCTGTTCATCGTGTCGTGCATTTCGACAGCAGCCGCATAGACAAGACTGTTGAGCAGAAGAAGCCGCGCAAGAAGTGGCCCATGCTGGCACCTATTCTGGCCCATCGATCCGATGCCAAAGAAGAGAAGCCAGGCAAAGGAAGAAGTCGAGTGCAGCCAGTACAGCCAGTGCAGCCATTGCAGCCGGTACGACCAGTGCGGCCAGTGCGGCCAATGCGGCCAACCCAACCAACACAGACACAGCCTTTGGCCCTGCATGAACAGCAGGCGCAGCAGGTCGATGCCGAAAACAGTCAGGATCGCCTTTGTTCTGCCAACGGCCTTTCGACCAACACCACCACCACAACCACCACAACCACTACAACTGCCCAATACGAAGGCTCTGGTGCTGGCGCCGCCCCCAACCCTGCTGCGGCTGACGACCCAAAGCAGGCACGCCAGTCCGGACAGTCCAGTCAGTCGAGTCAATCCAGCTGCTCGTGCCAATCATGGCGGCCACCGTCGCCCTTGTCCTCTCCTGCATCCTCTTTGATCCATCCTTCGCCACCTCCTCTTCTATCTGCCGTGCCGCCGCAGCCTGCACGCATTCCTACTTCCGCTGCCTTTGAGCCGTCTTCGCCTACGCCAACTTCCTTCTCCACCACGACCGACGACGGCTCTTTGTCTTGGCCCAGCACGCCACTCCAGAACTCTCCCCCTTCGCTCTATAATGCCGAATCCTGTCCTGCTCGTGCGTCTCCATCGGCTGCATCGACTGAGCGCTCGATTTCAGATGAGAAAAAAGACAGCGGCGTCAGCTTGGATCAGGTCGACGAGAGCGAACTACGGGAAAAGGAAGCGGAAATAGAATCAGAAACAGACAAGAGGCAACTCCGCAAACGGGACTCGCTCTTTGGCTTTTCCCAAGGTCCAACGCTGAACCTTATCGAGGCTCTCTCCATCGAGCCGGAAGAGGCCATCTCTCTGCGTCAGGAGTGTCAGCAGCAGTATCAGCCGCATCATTTCCGCCGCACCGCCATGAATGCCAATCTGCATGTTTCGCCCTGCAGTGGTTCTGGAGCCGTCGGGGCCACCAATGCCACCAATGCTGCCGATGCTGAGCCTCCTAGTGACGCATGCATGAGCCCGACCTTTACACGGCCACGGCCGGCACCGTTGCCCACAGGCCAGCGTAGCATGGCCGGCCCTACACCACTGACACCGCCTTACACGCCCCTCACGGCCATCCCGACATTCCGGACGCCCGACGCGGCCAAGGCGAGATCGGGACAGGCTGGGAAGAAGTTTACACCGCTGAGGATCCGGCCGGCAGGGTTGGCACGCAAGCCGTCTGTGGCCGTCTCGCGTCCGGCTCAGCGGAAGCGTTCCACCAAGAAAGCCCGGCGTCGTGACCGCCCGACAGCCGGTAGAACATCCAGTGCCAATTCATCGCGGCCGGCTTCGCAGACAATTAAAGCCGCAGAGCCTGTACCGTCTACGAAGAAGACGAGCAGCTGGGATGCCACTCATCATCATCATCATACCCGCAGCAGCAGCAGTGGAGGTAGCTCGCGGTGGGCCCTTCCCGACAACATGAGCGAGCTGTTTAATGGACTGCTGTTTGGTCGCATGGAGGTCACCGAGATGTTGCCGCCGGAACAGCTGAAGGCGATTCGAGAGAGTCGAGCTGTGATCGCTATGGCGGCAGCGGCGGCGGCGGCAGCGGAACAGGAAAAGAAGGAGGAGGAAGAGCGGGCCAAAGAGGAAGCGGAAAAGCTCGCGAAAGAGCAGGCGAAAGAGCAGGCAAAAGTGCAGAAAGAGGCAGAGACAGAAAAGGCAGAAAGTGTCCAGTCTGCACCGTTGCCTGATCTGCGGGTGGACATGGAGGGACATGCCCAACCTGAAGACGAGGACGGAGAGAAGACGCCGAGGCCGCCGCAGAGACTGCCGCCACCAGTGCCGCTGCCGTTTGCGAGCGAGGACCCTGACGGATGTCAGACGCCGGAAGAGCCGTTCCACCTGCAGGATCTACCAAGTCGGATCGGGGCAGCCGGGGTGCGGCTGTCGGTGCTGCAGCCGATGGAGGAGGAGGCCAAGGCGTTTGACAATTCACTGGCGTTGAAGCGGAAGCGAGATGAGGAGAGAGAGCGGAAGGAAGCGGAAGAGAAGGAATCCAAGGAGAGAGAGGAGGCGGAGAGCAATGCATCGAAACAGCCGCCTAAGGAAAAGAGTCACGGTGTTCCGGTGACGATGCCGGCGACGATGCCGACGATCCCGGAGCTGACAGTGACTGAGGCGAGCTGTGCGACACCACGGGCAGCAGTGGTGCCGTCGAAGCCAACACGGATGGGGGCTATACGGTCGGGAACGATCCGGTCGACGATGCATGTGTTGCCGTTGGTGCCGATGGTGACGGTGGTGACGGTGGATGACGACTACATCCGGCTGCCGGTGACGCCATATTCACTTGTGATGCCGACGTTCCGTCACGGGCCTGTGCGGCTTCCGAAACCGGAATCCGAAGCAATGATGTCACGCAGTCGGCGGCAGATGATGGCGACTGATGATACGCTTGACTGGACGGCCTTTCAGATGGCCATTCTGGGAGGTGCTGGGGACTTTTTCTCGGATAGTGTCGACTATGGACGGGCATCAGCCGACGCGGATGAGCTGGACGATCTTGTGTGTTGGTATTGTTCACTGGAACTGCCGCCGGAGCAGATTCTGTACACGAAGGAGGAGGAGATTTTGGTCAAGGGAGGGAAGAAGGAGGCGTCGGTACAGGTGTTGACGCAGGTGCCACCTCCGAAACTCGTGACGGTGTCGGCTGTGCAGACACCACCTCCGGTTGCACCTCCGGTCGCACCCCAGGCTGCACCTCCGACTGTACCTCAGGCCGCACCTCTGACTGCACCTCCGACTGCACCTCCTCAAACACCACTTCCACCTCCGCCTCAGAGTCTCTATCCGCCGCCGTTCAACACTGGACGGCCACGAAGCGACAGCACAGTCAGCTCGGACAGCTACGACAGCATGCCACAGAGCCCGCTGGCGGACGTGGTGATGAGTCGGGCAGCAGATGGAACGGAATATGCAGTGCCTATGGGGTATAATTTGGGTCACGACTTGGGAGAATTTCTACGATGGGAGACGGAGAACGTGTCCAAGATGGAATTGTGAAGGATAAGGAATAGGAACAAGGTAACAAGGAAACAAGGAAACAAGGACTGGAATACGGATACGGACACGGACACGGACATGGGAACGAAGGAATGATTTGATACCAAGGCCCAGCGCCACTCTGCTTTTGATACTGCTTTGAAATTCAATGCTGCCGTTTAACAGCCGTGTCCTATTACGTAATCATGACACCCAAGAAACCAACCCGACCGAGAACCAGACCAGGAACCAGACCAAGAGTCAAACCAAAACCAAGAACAGACTATCGTACACTGTCCAAACGCCATACCACCGTGATTGTACACCTTTGACCTTTTTTTTTGCCCCGAGACTAGTATGTCTCCCCGGCCTCGGCCTCGTCCAGGATCCGTGTAATCGTCACGTCCACTTCTTCCGGCGTCATCGTCTGTCCGGCCGCCGCCTGTCCGGCCACCACATCGTCCAGCCGGTTCAGCTGCTCTACTTTCCGCACATATGCCTGCCACAGCGCGTCCGACTCACGTCGCGCCTGCCGTGCCGTCACCGGGTCCCGTGTCGACGGTACCGGACTCGGCATGCCCTCGTGTCGCCGTGCCTCGATCTGCATCCACAAGTGCCGCCGCTCGTCGTCTAGCAGTTTCATGACAAATGCCAGCGCACTGCCCGGGTCCATGCCGGCAATCTTGGCCCGCGTCTGGGCTCGAACCGTGTCCGGCCGTCGCACCGCCACTGTCACGCGCGCGTCTGCCGTCTCTGGCCGTCCCGCTTGCTGTCGACACACAATGCAGTTGGCCCGCTGATGAGGACAACTCGATGTTCTGCTCGTCTTGCTTTTGCTTTTGCTGGCCCCCGTCTCAAACGACACCTTCTTCACGGGCGACGGCACCACCGGCTCGTCCTCTTCGTCGTCGTCCGTCTCGACCCGCGCTGCAAAGTCCAAGTCTGGAATGATAAACGCAGACGTCATGTTTTCATCCATTGACAGGTCTGGCAGGTCGTCAGCCGGAACGTCATCGTCCAACCCATCGTCGTCCAGCCGTTCGGGATTCACCAGATCGTCCAGACCATCCAGGTCGTCCAGGTCATCCTCCTCCTCCTCTTCCTCGTTCTCTTCCTCTTCATTCTCCTTCCATTCTCCCAATACATCCGTCATCGTCACCGTCTCTTCGCGTCCATTGACTCCTCCTCCTCCTCCTCCTCCTCCTGCTGCCCATGATTCCCGCAGTCGTCGAAAGGCTTCGTCCAGCTGTCGCACTCCCTTCTCCCGGTTGCTGCGTAGCTGCGCCCGCTGCCGCGCCATCTGTGCCCGCTGCCGCTCCAGCGCCGCCCGCAGCACCGCCTCACGCCCTCGGGCCTGTTCTCGCAGGTGCTGCTGGGTCTGCTGCCGCGCCAGTTTCGACTGCTGCCGCTGTTCCCGAAGCGCCGCCCGCGCCGACGCCAGCGCTTCCGTCAGCGCCCGCCGCTCTTCCGCACACTTGGCATGGTCCCCGCTGACCATGTTCTTCTCGGCCGTCAGCCGTGCCAATCGCTCCTTGTGCAGCCGACTCGCCTCCCGGTGGCTGCTCGCCGCCGCCTCTCGCTCGTCCCGCAGCGCCGCAATCACTCGCTCTCGCTCTGCCACCATCTGCTCCAGTTGCCGGATCCGTCGCTGCGCGTCGGCCGAAGACTTCTGGACGGGAGCTGGGACTGGGGCCGCGGTCTGTGTCTGTGCCTGTGTTTGTGTCTGTGAAAACACCGGCTTCCGTCGGGCTGCCGCCTCCAGCTTCTTCGCCTTGTCTGCTGCTGCCGCTGCTCGCGCCTCGGCGGCATCCCGCTGTGCACTCGCATCACCAGCGGCCTGCGCATGCTCCTCTTTTTGCGCGTGCGCCGCTGCCAGCGCTGCCTCGAGCTCGGCAATCCGGTCTTGCAGGACTGATTTATTAGTACGTGATTATGTAATCACGAAGAAAAAGAACGGCAAACTCACCTCCGTGCCACTCGTCTTGTGCCGCCTGGTCTGAGCCCAGTCCGCTGTCCGACGACTTGGCCATACTGTAGAACCGCTCGACAAGCGCCTGATACTTGCGCTCGCCCTGCACAATCTCGTTCTGCAGCATCTCGTCGTGCTCCTGCAGCCGCACCACCTCTTGGCGGATCTTCTCCACGTCCACGAAAATCTTCTTCTCGTCCTCGGGCAGTCGCCCGGGCGGCAACTGGTACGGCCGCTTTGAATCAGCCGACATGCCGTAAAAGAATGTGCCCGGCGTGAACCGCAGCGTCCCGGTGACGAGGTTGTGCAGCAGCGGGAACGACTTGGACGGCACGACAAATGATTGGTTCGTCATGGCATCTGGGTGTTCTTCTGGCATGTCGTGCTCGTCTTGCTCGTTGTGCTCGTTGTGCTCCTCTGGGTGCTCGTCAAAGTGGTCGCTGTGACTGCTTTGGTCGAAATCGAGGTGGTCGAGATCGTCAAAGGGATCCAGCGCCTCGAATCGGTCGTGATGGTCCAGATAGTTATTGATCAGAGTCGTCCGTCGCTGGCCATATTTCTCCTCTTCGCGCGAGTCGGCCGACGTCTCGGGCGCGCTCAAGTCGTCTTCAAGTACTGGCGAGGGCATCGCCGGGATGCTGACCATCTTCTTGTTGCTGTTGCTGCCGTGGCTGCTGTTGCTCTGAACGCTGCCCGTCTTCTTGGTTGTGGCGGCTGCCGCTGCTGTTGTGGCCGAGAGCGAAACTGTCCGCCGCGGCGATGGTGGACGCATTTGTGTCTGTGTCTGTGTCTGTGTCTGCATCTGCGTCTGGACCTTTTCTGGCTGGCTGACCTTTTCTGGCACTGCTGCCGACATCACAATCGACATGTCTGACTCGTTCTGTACTGTCGCCTGCAGGATGCCGCGCATGCTGTTGGGCTTGCGTGCCGCTGTGCGCAGCGATCCCTGGTTCTCCTTGTTCTCGCGTTCCTTCTGCTCCTTCTGTTCTTTTTGCTCCTTTTCGCGGGCTTCGCGCGCCGCCACCAACTTGTCGAGCACGCCCATCTGGGTCGACTCCTGAGTCAGGCCGCCGGCGTCGGCGTCGTCAGCGGCGTCGTCTCCATCACTGCGCACAGACGGCGCGTCTTCGGGCCGCCACTCCTTGAATGTGCGGAACAGCGCCGACGTGTTGACGACGCCGTCCAGCACGTCCTCGACCGTCTTGGGCCGGTGCGTCGACCGGCTCTCGGCGCCGAACCGGCCTGTCGACTTGTGCACGCGGTGCGAGCGATTGCCACTGCTGCGCTGACGGTACGGGTGCAGCGACGCGCGTGTCGACTCGGCGTCGGGCAGGTCGGCTGAGAAGCTGGACACGGAGTTCTCATCGTTCTCATCGTCCATGTGGATGGAGCTCTGCGTGATGGTGCCGTGGGATCCCGTCGACGAGGGCGGCTCGCGGAACTGGGGCGGCATCTGGGCGCGCGCGTGCTTGGCGGCGAAGAGGATGTCGTCTTCGCGGGTGGGTCCATGCCGAAAGTCGCCGCGCTGGCTGGCGGCCATGAGGTCTTTGAGGGAGTCGATGGTGGTCGAGGCGTCGGAGTCGTAGTGGAGAGCCGATGGTCGCTGTTGTTTTTGTGGCTCTTTCTGTTTCTGTTGCTTCTGTTGCTTCTGTTGCTGCTGTGCTTTTCGCTGCTTGTCAGCCCATGACGGCCGCGAGGCCGGGATACTCCTAGAGTCCATGGACGCGACGGTTGTGTGGGAAATGAGAATGTAAACAATGGAAAAGAAAAGGAATAGCAATGTTGGATATGCTCAATGATGCACAGGATGCAAGCAAATGCAGTGTCTCCCGTGGCAAAGTAGGCGCAGCGAGCAAAAGAGCAAAAGAGTCTGGTGGTCGTCGAGTAAAAAAAAGAGGATCGTCGAGCAGAAAGACGTGTTTTGGTCGTGAGAACAATAATAAAACAAAACAAAAGGAGCTGTGGATTTTTGTGGGGCGTGGGGTAGTCTAAGCGACGCTGGCAACCAACACTGTACGGAGTACGATACGAGTACGGAGTACTATGCTGCAGGCTGTACTGGCTCTGTGTCCCAGTGTTGACTCTGCACGAATGAAGAGACGGATGGGGAGACAAGAACAGGATAAAAAGCACGGCGTCCGGGTGATGGAGAACTGCTGCACGCGAGGCCAAGGGGTTTGTTTTGATTTGTGAATCGACCAATCAGAATGCAGCACATGCATGGCAGCCTAACGTGCCCGAATGCTGACTAAGCACTGACATATCAGGCATTTACGGTTCTCCGTAAGATACTCCTACTACTCCGTACTCTCTTCAGATCAAAGTGCTTTTATTTCTGCCTACCGCCCGCGTCCCGGCGTCTTGGGCGCTTCCTTAACCGACGAGTCTCGCACCAACAGCCGCACTTTGCCCTCGCCAATCTCCACGCCCTGCGACAATAGATCCGTCTTGTCCGTCGCCGTCGCCGTCGTGGAAGCCGAGGCTGTACGAATCATGGGCATCGCAACCGCCGCGCTCTTGTTGGTGCTCCCGCTGCTGCCACTGCCGCCACTGCCACCACTAACACCACTGCTCGCCCCTCCACTGCTGCTGCTGCTGCTTCCCGCTGCGCTCCGCGCCAGCGATCGGTCCCAGCTGCGTGCGTCGATCCCCAGAATGCCGCCCATGTTGTTACGGTCGCTCGGCACCGAGAACTCACGGTACGCATACCGCCACTCGTTGAGAAAGGCCCGGATCGCCTTGCCCACCTTGTCCTTGCCGTTCTTGCTGTGGTGGCCCGTCCCCGTGATGGCATAGATCGGCCGCGCCTCGCTGCCATTGTCCAGCAACACCCGCTCCAGATACTCCACTGCCTCCTCTGCATGCAGCCCGTGCAGGTCCACGTAGATCTCTGCGCTCGCCGAGCTGTACCGGTTGCGCTCCTCGTACAACTCCCGCGCTGCTTCCCGGTGCGCCTTGCGCATCAGGTCGTTCTCGCTCTGGCCACGCAGACTCAGCGCCTTGGCCGCCCGCGCGTCGTTGCGGTTCCACGCTTGCGCCGCACTGCTTCGTTAATATCAAAGCATGATAGAGGCCCGTGTGGATCAGTCTCACCTCTGCAGAAACTTGTTCCGGAGTCCACCGTGCTTGATGGCCTCCTGCCGCGCCTTGAGATACGCCTTGTTGGCCTTGTCGCCCGTCTCCAACCAAGGAATGTGCTTCGGCGTCGGAATCGCTTGTGCCGTCGCGCTATTCTCGCCGTTCCGCAGGTTGGCCGAGCTGCCGTTGCGTCCCAGCTTTCGAGACGCCTGCCGCGACGAAAGAGGCGACGACTCCGGTCCTGGCGACGGCGACATCTTGACAATGTCGGCCAGCGAACTCGGCGCATACGTTCCGCCGCCGGCACCGCCTTCCTTGTGATGGCCATGACCGCCTCGCTTACCGTGATGCTTCTTGCCGCCTTTGGCCGATGCCGACCCCAACGACGGAAACGCCTCGGTATCATCAATCGGCGGTGCTGCTTGGTTACTGCCGTCCCGATGCTGGTGACGACTGCCGGGGCGAGATCGCGGTCGTGAAATCTCACCGCCAATGGCACTGAGCCCGCCCAACTTGAAACCAGGTGGCGGCGTCAGGCCCACGGCCGGGTAGTTGCCCGAGGCCGGGAAGAGAGACACCTGCTCGGGCGTGGCAGGCTGCGTCGGCAGGATGGGAAACGCGCTGTAGTCATGCACTTGCACGCCGACATGGGGCGGCGTGCCCGTCCCGTCAATGGTGAGTCGGCTGATCAGGTTTGTCGGATCATGCGAGAACACGCAAGTATTTCCGGCCAAGCAGTTGCCAGCAACCCAATATCTGATGGGTCAGGCGGGGGAGACACAAAGACAAAAAAAAAACAGAGCACAATACTCACTTGCATATATGGTTGCTCAGGTCATGGCTGAAGCGGCAGTCGGCACGCAGGCACTGGCCAGTCGACAAGAAAAACTTGCACAGCACGCCCGACTTTTGGTCTGCCGGTGTAGACGGACGGATATCCGGTGTGAGCACCATGGATTTGCCAATGAGCACGCCGCCGGCCGAGTCATCTACCGAGGAGGCAACAGACGTGGCACCCGTGCCCGTCGCTCCGACCCCGAAGCCGCCATTGCCATTGCCATTGGCATTACCACTGACGCCGCCTTCTTGCTGCTGTTGCTGGCTGTCCATAATGGCCGAGATTGTAGCGCCAAGATCGTAGCCATGCACGGCCAGGGCGGCATCGATCTCGTCGTCGGTGCGCGTAGGCCCGAGAATAGACCGCAACATGTCATAAGGGGTCATGTCGTTTTGCTGCGACGACAGCGAGAACTCGGGTGCGGCGGCATTGAGGCCGCTGGAGGTGCCGACACTAGAGGTAACACTGGCGGCATCGTCACTCACGAGCCAGTCGACATTATCAGTCTGCTGGCTGTCACCAAAGATCTCGGCAGCCGGAGTATTGTCGCTAGCAAACTCGTAGGCATTCAGGCTGGGGCTGTGGGGGATGGCAGGCGTAGCAAAAGCCAGGCGGGGCGAAGGACGTGGCGAGCCAAAGGGAGAAGCAGCAGCAGACTTGTTGGTGCGGTTGAAGGCAGGCGGCACATATCCGGGGGGTGCTAAGGGGCTGACACCCAGACGGGGAGAGCCGGACAGCGGCGTGGCAGATCCACGCCAGGAAGCAGGGGAAGGTCGGCGTAGGATAGTCTGGCGAATGGGGGGCGGCGACGTGGCTGAGCCGCCACCTTCACGGAAGCGCCAGAGGGCATCTAATACGGCGTTTTCCAAGGCATGACCCTGCAGATTCGTCTCAGTCTTGAGAACGGTCTCGAGCTTGTCGATCTTGTCTTCTTCCTCCAATGATGCGTCCTGGAGGACGGGCAGACAAATATCGTAGGTTTCGTCCGAGACCATGGTGGCGGACGAGATGGTGGATGGGAGAAGAAAAAGGGAAAATAATGGAAAGAGACGAAACGAATAAAAGGAGAGGAAGAGGAGAGGAAGAGGAGAGAGGAGAGAGGAAAGAGGAAAGAAGAAAAGAGGTGAGGAGAAAAGAGAGGAGAAAAGAGAGGAGAAAAGAGGACGAGCAGGAAGCGGAGCAGACTCGAAAGCTTCTGAAACTGCCGTGACAGTCGTAAAAGAAACAAGGGCCAAGAGGCCGTCGAGGATTCAGGAAGAACAAAGCTTCAGACGGTGGAGCAGGAGAGCAAAACCGGGCGGAGTCATCGAAGAAGGACGGTCGAGAGCTCTGAGAAACGGCCGGGTCGCATGGTGATGATGGGATGGGATGTACAAGAGAACTGCGAGTAGAAAAGGGAAAGGGCTCCCCCTCCCTCCCCCCCTGGTCAGCAGGCCGAAGAGGTCGGATCGGACGAGGACCAGGACAAGTCTCAGGAGGCACGACGAGGTCGCAATGAAGGGGGCAAAGAATGGGGGGACAGATTGGCTCACCTGGAAAAGAGGGATGTGACGAGCAGAACAAGGACAAGAAAGCACAGTAGAATACGGAAGAGAGAGGAAGAAAAGACAACAGACAGACGAGAGACGAGCCGACGATAGAATGACCGCTGTTGGCGATGGCGTTGGATACCAGGAGATTGATTGGGACGGATGGAGGAAGATGGGCGGAGAATGGAAGCCAACGTCACGGGCAGAATGGGCTTAGCCTATTAGAGACGGTTGCTAAGGGGGAGGAGGGGGGCGTGAGAGGGAAGCATTCAGCGCCCGTTAATGGCGGCCGCTGGAGCTATTAGCGGACGTGTAGTGGGGTGAAACACTATAGCGTGCTGTAGCGAAGCGATTGGTGGAGGTACAGAGTACGATATCATACGGAGTACTCCGTCATATGGAGCCTTTACTATATCGCTAAACAACGGAGTACGGAGTTAACTCACTAGAACACCCACTGTAGGCTTGCTGTAGACTTACTGTCTTACTCACTTGAATCGAGGACTCCTTTCATCTACAGTCATCCAACTCGTTATTTGTTACATTTCATTTTGTTCCTAATTATTTTCTAGTCCCTTTTCATGTTTTCCATGTTTTCCTGTCCATTCGGCTCATCCTCATCCTCCAAGTCGCCAAACCCAAAGGTAAACCCTCCACCTTCTCCCGTTCGCTGCCGCTTCTCACTCTCTCCTACCACCGCTTCCCATGTCCTCTTCCGTCGTCCGTCTCGCCGTTCCATCTCTGCCTGCGCCGTCTGCAGCTCTTCGGCATGCTCCCCCGCCGTCAACCGCTCTACAAATAGCTCGTACGGATCCGCCACGGTCTCCCGGGCAAACCCCGTCACCTGCTCTGGCCGGTCTCGCAGAAACAGCAGCACATCTGCCAAGTGTGCCGGCGATACAAAGTTCTGCGTCACAGCAATCCCTGCCTCGAGATTCACCACCAGGTGCCACCACCCGCTCGGCACGTGCAAAATCTCCCCCGCCCGGCACACGCCCTCGAGACATCCCGGCTGCCGCCGTGCCTCTGCATGGAACGTCAGCAGCCACTCGGCAATGCTCAGCGGACTCGTCACCTCGCTCTTGTCGCGCGACACAAATACCCCCGGCACCGTGGCCCCCGGCGGAAACATGACCCAGTACTTGGCGCCCTGCACGACGGCGTTCCACGCACTCGTGGCATTGGGGTCTTTGTGGAAGGTCGAGCCGCTGCGTGCTGGCCCAATAATGAGCCAGCGGTGTGCCGGTCGCTCGTCGCCCAGCACGGCAAACAAGTCGGCCCCGAAGCAGTCGGGTCTCCAGTAGTCGGTGTCGGCCTGGATGCCCATCTTCTCGACAAAGCCCCGGTCAAACAGGTACAGCGGGCTCTCGTCGGCCGTGTCCTGCATGTACCGGTCGTAACGGGCATAGGGCCAGTCGACGGCCTCGGCGCGGAACAGAGTGTCGGCATAGGCAGTGCACAGGCGGTCGAGCGACCAGTCGCGCATCACGGGCCAGGCGCGCACGCAGTCGGTCAGGATGAAGGGGGTGTCACTCCACTTCTCGGCGAACGTGCGGTGGTCCAGATCGGGAAGCCGGCAGATCTGGTTGGCTGCCGGGATGTCGGCGGCGAACCGTGCCGGCTCGACGTTGCTGCACACAAACGGACGGTGCAGCACATCCGAGAAGACGGCGCTGCAGTCGATGCGGGGCATCCGTCTTTTCGGTTTCGGGGAGTCTTTTCTCGTAGCCGCCAGCGACAGACGCCATGTCCCCTGCCAGTCGGCGAGACGTCCGCCCTCTTCCTCGAGCACTCGTGTCTTCCATAGATCATCGTAGTCGCAGACGGCGTAGAGAAACCGACATGTCCGTCCGAGGACGGCCAAGGACGCCGCATTGAGCCACTCGACAAGCTGCAGGATGGTCTCGTCTGGAAGGATCTGGAAGGTACCAGCCTGAAGCTTGGCGTCCTGTTCGCTTGCCAAGTACTTGTTTCCGAGCGGTCGTATGCCGAGGGGGTGTTGTGGGAGGGAGTCGGTTTCTGGGGCTTCTGGTGCTTCTGACGTTTCTGAGGCTTCCGGTGCTTCCGCGCGGATCACGAGGCCATTGTTTTTGGGTGTCGCGGCCAGAGCCGGCACCATGGCGTCTGTGAGCGGCATGGCTGCATCTGCAAGGCACCGGCCCAGCACGAGATGGACGTTGCGAACATCGTGCGATCCAACTGCCAAATTTTTGTTGGTTATCTTTTTATCATCACGTGACCGTGTCTCGCGAGAAGGCTTGCAGCCACTGTCCGTCACATGCGTGCCGTTGGAAGACTGGAGTGGCATGCGTCAGAGTGAGTAACTGTCTTGGCGTAAGATGCAAGTATTACAGAGTCATTGTGCTGCTAGGCTGTTCTCACACGAAGAAAGATGTGTCAAGTTTACGAGTATTTACGAGTACGAAGTACAAAACGAGTAAACATCGCCACAGGCAAACCCGTGCAGTCGGTTGCCTCCTTCATCCCCATAGTAAACCCAGCGAATCCAACCTGCAGACGAGCACACGTCGAGTCTTGCGCTTTCCACGCCACTTGTATTTGGGTGATTTGTGTGGGAGTGTGGGAGTGTGATGTGACTGCGAGACCGCACGCTTTTTGCCCCTCTGTAAATATTTTTTTTTTTCTTATTTTTTTCTTATTTTTTTCTTAATTTATTTTCTTATTTTTTCTTATTTTTTCTTCATTATTTTCCCATTTTTAACTCGAATTTGCCCCACCAAACGCGAACTCTTCCGGCTAGCGCATAAGAGG
This sequence comes from Dryadomyces quercus-mongolicae, assembly GCA_002215975.1. Taxonomy (NCBI): domain Eukaryota; kingdom Fungi; phylum Ascomycota; class Sordariomycetes; order Ophiostomatales; family Ophiostomataceae; genus Dryadomyces; species Dryadomyces quercus-mongolicae. The sequence continues at coordinate 374,426 of NIPS01000037.1, read as the reverse complement.
GCTGTATCGCAAAGTCTCCCTGTACGTCGGTTTTAGCATAGTCTTCAGTGGACAATACAGGTATAATACTTATTTTCTGCCCCTCGCTCGGACTTAGTGCGCCCTCTAAACCACCAATAGCGTGCCATGGCTTGCAATTTGGTTTTTTTTTTTTTGCGCCCATCCCACTCCCCTTATAAGAAGTCGAAACATTTTTTTTTCCCGCTCACAAAAAAAATCCTGCCTTCGAAAATAAACCAACCCCCTTCACCCAGAACAACGAACCAGCAGAACATTTCTCGGAAGGAAGAGCACCCTTCTAGATCCTGACATCCTCTCGTTCTTTTCCAGCGAGAGACTTCATAATCTAGTTTTTTTCTTCCCTTTTTTTCACACTTCTTTTCACTTTTCCGCTTGTCGGCTGGGATCCGCAAGACTTTCTTGTCTGTGGACCTTCATCTTTCTTCTTGCTCCAACAGCAAACTCGCCGCTTTCATTCTCTTCTAGGTCCCAAGCTGAGCTTGCGATCTAGATCTACTCGCCAACCGTTTCCGCAATCATGGCTGAAAAAGGACTCGAGGATGTCCCTGAGGGTAAGTCGGACTGCGATCAAAATCTTCCCCTCCAAATTTTATTTCACCCCCGCCCGACCCCTCCTCATCCGTCTCCTCTCGCCCCAGCCTCCCCCCTGGCGTCTTCTCTCGTTTGCTTGTCCTGGCCTGTCTGGTGTCTTTTGCGCAGACGGGTGACGGAATCATGACGGAATCAGGAGATGCCGGATCGGGCTCGAGGAGGGGGATCAGCGCTCTCACCAGATGTTCTAGATACTCTAGATGTTCTAGATACTAACTTCTCGTGAAACAGGACAGATCGAGTCTAACTACGATGAGACCGTCGACTCGTTCGATGACATGAACTTGAAGCCCGACCTTCTGCGCGGTTTGTCCCCCCGTTTCCTGGTGAAGCCAGACCAGACCCAGACTCCATTCTAATCTTGTTTTCCCAGGTATCTACGCCTACGGTTTCGAGCGCCCGTCTGCCATCCAGCAGCGTGCCATCATCCCCGTCATCAAGAACCACGACGTGATTGCCCAGGCCCAGTCTGGTACCGGCAAGACCGCCACCTTCTCGATCTCGGTGCTGCAGAAGATCGACACCAACGTAAAGCAGTGCCAGGCCCTCATCCTCGCTCCCACCCGTGAGCTGGCTCAGCAGATTCAGAAAGTCGTCGTCGCCATTGGCGACTTTATGAACATTGAGTGCCATGCCTGCATTGGTGGTACCAGCGTCCGTGAGGACATGAAGGCTCTGCAAGACGGCCCTCAGGTAGTCGTCGGCACCCCCGGCCGTGTCCAAGACATGATCCAGCGTCGCTTCCTCAAGACCGACGCTATGAAGATGTTTGTCCTCGACGAGGCCGACGAGATGCTCTCCGTATGTGAAGTATGCTCGTTCTAAACCCTTTTGATCACGATACTAACCTCCCCAATCCCCCAGCGTGGTTTCACTGAGCAAATCTACGACATCTTCCAGCTCCTGCCGCAGTCCACCCAGGTCGTTCTTCTGTCGGCCACCATGCCCCAGGACGTGCTCGAGGTCACCACCAAGTTCATGCGTGACCCCGTTCGCATTCTCGTCAAGAAGGACGAGCTTACCCTGGAAGGTATCAAGCAGTTCTACATTGCCGTCGAGAAGGAAGAGTGGAAGCTCGACACCCTGTCCGACCTGTACGAGACCGTCACCATCACCCAGGCCGTCATCTTCTGCAACACCCGCCGGAAGGTCGACTGGCTTACCGACAAGCTCACCGCCCGCGACTTCACTGTCTCGGCCATGCACGGTGACATGGACCAGGCCCAGCGTGACCTGATTATGAAGGAATTCCGGTCCGGCTCTTCGCGTGTCCTGATCGCCACCGACCTTTTGGCCCGTGGTATCGATGTCCAGCAGGTCTCCCTGGTCATCAACTACGACCTTCCCGCCAACCGCGAGAACTACATCCACCGTATCGGTCGTGGTGGCCGTTTCGGTCGTAAGGGTGTTGCCATCAACTTCGTCACTGCTGACGACGTTCGCATGATGCGCGAGATTGAGCAGTTCTACAGCACCCAGATCGAGGAAATGCCGATGAACGTGGCCGACCTGATCTAAACGTTCCCTCTCCCTTTCCCCGCTAATTCACCACAACCTCGCCGACGGGCACTCACTGCCTCTCCTATCTGCTTTGTGTCCTGTGTTGATTTTTTTTTATTCTCGAGTTGCATTTTTCTTTCCTCCTTGTTCTTCCTTCTTCTTTCCACTGTCGTTTCGGAGTCTAGGGTCGTCTTCGGGTTATTTGATGAGATAGAAGAAAAAAGAACAAGAATCGAGGCAGGAAAGCTTTAACAACGAGAATATCCCTGCTCGGCCGCGTCGCCAGGGGCAATAAAATTCCTTTTTTCTGTTCCCGCTGCCCTCTTCTGTTTGTTTCTGATTCTGGCGTGCAAGGGCCTGGCAGCTTTGGTATCCTTTGGCACGGTATCACTGGTTTCGCCCTCTTCGTTCTGAACAAAGCTGTGCATTTTGAGGGTTTTGATTTTGATTTCTGTTTTCTGTTTCTGTTTTCTGATTTCTGATTTCTGATTCCTGTTTGTTTCCGTCTCTGGGAACACTGCATGCTTCGTTTTAAAAGTTTTCCTTATTGTTACGTATGCCTTTTGTCGGCTATACAGAGGTTGCGAATATGTATCTCTACGAGAGATTGTTCGGAATAAAGATATACGAGTTGAAAATATGCTGCGTAAGGAGTACAGAGTAGCTGCTGATAGTACGTATGGATTGGTAGTGCGGTTGCTAACAGCTTCACCCCGCGGTCGTATGTGATTGGTCCAATGGCTCCCGGAACGGATTAACGTTATAACATTAGTGCCTCAGGCATCAACCATCCCACACTTTGTCAGGGCCAGCTTAGACAAAAGGTGGCCTCGTTTTGGCGTCTGCTTTCGACAACCATCTACAGTACACCGCCTGCTCTAGGCCTGTTTCCTTCTTTTTCCCCAGAGCTTTGGTGACAAGCAACGGCTCTTCTGGCAGACCTCAATTGACGAGCCCTTTCTTTTTCCTTTTCTGTCTTCGCTCGTGCGCGCAACGGCAAGATGCAGTCCTCTTCGCAAATGTTGACCAAGGTACGAAATGCCAGCTAAGCCGGCAGGGAGACGTGGACGCCGCGGCCACAGAGGGTCATACGGGTACAGCGTTTGTCAAAACAGGTTGCTAACATGCCGGCAGTTCGAGTCCAAGTCGTCTCGTGCCAAGGGTCTTGCTTTCCACCCAAAGAGGTAAGAAACTAGAAATAGAATCTTCCCCTCTCCTTTTTTTGGATGTTGAGCTGACCTTTGTTAGGCCATGGATCCTCGTCTCGCTGCACTCCTCCACTATTCAACTGTGGGACTACCGCATGGGCACGCTCATTGACCGCTTCGAAGAGCACGATGGCCCCGTCCGCGCCGTTGCCTTCCACAAGACGCAGCCGCTGTTTGTTTCGGGTGGCGACGACTACAAGATCAAGGTCTGGTCGTACCAGACGAGACGATGCCTGTTTACCTTGAATGGTCATCTCGACTACGTCCGAACCGTCTTCTTCCACGACGAGCTGCCATGGATCGTTTCGTGCTCGGACGACCAGACCATCAGAATATGGAACTGGCAGAACCGTTCCCTCAGTAGGTACTACCCTGAATATATGTGAACTTTGCTGACCCCCCAGTCTGCACCATGACGGGCCACAACCACTACGTCATGTGCGCACAGTTCCACCCCAAGGAAGACCTCATTGTGTCGGCCTCGCTCGACCAGTCGGTACGCGTGTGGGATATCTCGGGCCTGCGCAAGAAGCACTCGGCGCCGACCTCCATGTCGTTTGAAGACCAGATGGCCCGGGCCAACCAGAACCAAGCCGATATGTTTGGTAACACCGATGCCGTCGTCAAGTTTGTGCTCGAGGGTCACGACCGCGGCGTCAACTGGGTGGCCTTCCACCCGACGATGCCGCTGATTGTGTCGGCGGGCGACGACCGCCTCGTGAAGCTGTGGCGCATGAGCGATACCAAGGCCTGGGAGGTCGACACATGCCGCGGCCACTTCCAGAACGCGCTGGGCTGTCTGTTCCACCCGCACCAGGACCTGATTCTGTCGGCGGGCGAGGACAAGACGATCCGCGTCTGGGACCTCAACAAGCGGACAGCCGTGCAGGTCTTTAAGAGAGAAAACGACCGCTTCTGGGTCCTGGCTGCCCATCCCGAGATCAACCTGTTTGCGGCGGGCCACGACAACGGCGTCATGGTCTTCAAGCTGGAGCGGGAACGTCCGGCTTCGGCCGTGTACCAGAACGTGCTCTTCTACGTCAACAAGGAGAAGCAGGTGCGCTCCTACGACTTCCAGAAGAACATTGAGTCGCCGACGCTGCTGTCGCTCAAGAAAGTCGGTCCCGCATGGGTTCCGCCGCGCACGCTGTCGTACAACCCGGCCGAGCGGTCGGTGCTGGTGACGTCGGCCACAGACGGTGGCACGTATGACCTCATCAGCCTGCCCAAGGACGGCTCGGGCGCCATTGAGCCGACGGATTTGCGGCGTGGCCAGGGCAACTCTGCCATTTTTGTGGCGCGCAACCGTTTTGCGGTGCTGAACACGGCGACGCAGACGATTGACGTCAAGGACCTGCAAAACAACGTGACGCGGTCCTTCAAGCCGCCCGCTGGCACGACAGACATTTACTTTGGCGGCCCGGGCAACCTGCTGGTGATCACACCGACGGCAGTGTACCTGTACGACATTCAGCACAAGAAGAGCACGGCGAGCCTGAGCGTGAGCGGCGTCAAGTACATTTCGTGGTCCAACGACGGGCTGTATGCGGCGCTGCTGAGCAAGCACAACGTGACGATTGTGACCAAGTCGCTGGAGCAGGTCAGCACGCTGCACGAGACGATCCGGATCAAGAGCGCGACGTGGGACGATGCGGGCATTTTGCTGTACTCGACGCTCAACCACATCAAGTACACGCTGCTGAACGGCGACAATGGGATTGTGCGCACGCTGGACCAGACGGTGTATCTGGTACGGGTCAAGGGACGCAACGTGTACTGTCTAGACCGGTCGGCGAAGCCCAAGATTCTGCAGATCGACCCGACGGAGTACCGGTTCAAGACGTCGCTGGTGAAGCGCAACTACGAGGAGATGCTCAACATTATTCAGACGTCTTCGCTGGTGGGCCAGTCGATCATCTCGTACCTGCAGAAGAAGGGATATCCCGAGATTGCGCTGCAGTTTGTGCAGGACCCGACGACGCGGTTTGAGCTGGCGATTGAGTGCGGCAACCTAGACGTGGCCGTGGAGATGGCCAAGCAGCTGGACAAGCCGAAGTTGTGGACGCGGCTGAGCAGCGAAGCGCTGGCGCACGGCAGTCACCAGGTGGTGGAGATGTGCTACCAGAAGCTCAAGCAGTTTGACAAGCTGTCGTTTTTGTATCTGGCGACGGGCGACCAGGCGAAGCTGGGCCGCATGGCCAAGATTGCAGAGCACCGTGGCGACTTTACGGCACGGTTCCAGAATGCGCTGTACCTGGGCGATGTGGAGGACCGGATACAAATGTTCAAGGAGATTGATCTGTGTAAGTTTTGTCTTTTGTCTTCTTTGGTCCCTCTCTAACAGAAACAGACCCACTGGCCTACATGACAGCCAAGGCCAACGGCCTGGAGGAAGAGGCCCAGTCGATCCTGGAGGCGACAGGCCTGACGGAGGACCAGTTCACATTGCCTTCGACGCTGGGCGATTCGCTGACGCCGCCCAAGGTGGTGGTGTCGACGTACAAGGCGAACTGGCCGACCAAGGGTTCGTCGGTGTCGTTCTTTGAGAAGGCACTGCTGGGCCAGGTGGAGGGACTGTCGCTGGAGGACAATGGTGCGGCGGGGGCGACGAACGGCGGCGACAGATTTGGTGAGGAGGAGGCGGAAGAGGCCAAGAACGGTCTGGGCGACGACGAAGACGAGGAGGACGTGGCAGGCTGGGACATGGGCGACGACATTGCAGTGGAGACGGTGGCAGACCTGATTGATGTGGAGGGACCGGAGGCATCGGGCGGGTCCGGCAGCAGCGAGGCCGAGCAGTGGGCGCGGCACTCGCCGCTGGCGGTAGACCATGCGGCGGGCGGATCGTTTGAGACGGCGATGCAGCTGCTGAACCGACAGGTGGGTGCGGTGCAGTTTGCGCCGCTGAAGCCGCGGTTCTTGGAGGTGTACACGGCGAGCAAGACGTATCTGCCGGCATCTGCGGGTCTGCCGGCACTGATCAACTATGTGCGGCGGAATCCGGAGGAGTCGGACACGCGCAAGGTGTTGCCGATCATTCCGCGGGACCTGGAGTTTCTGGTGGAGAACGATCTGCAGCGGGGCTACGACGCGATGAAGGGCAACAAGCTGGAGGACGGGATCCGGGTGTTCAAGGGGATTCTGCATGCGGTGCTGCTGAACGCAGTGACGACGGAGTCGGAGGCGGCCGAGGCCAAGAAGCTGGTGCGGTCGGCAAGTGAGTATGTGGTGGCGATGTCGATTGAGCTGGGACGGCGGCAGCTGGGTGCAGCGGACGTGGTGGCGAAGGATGCGGCGCTGCTGAAGCGCGGTCTGGAGCTGTCTGCGTACTTTACGATTCCCAAGATTGAGGTGCCGCACCGACAACTGGCGCTGCTGAACGCGATGAACCTGTCCGTGCGCAACAAGAACTACAACTCTGCGCTGAGCTTTGCGAACCGGATACTGGCCAACGGAGGATCCGGACGGATTCTGGAGACGGTAAGTTTTTGGTTTCTTAAGCTCTTCAGTTCTTGGATCTACTCTGTACTAACAAAACAGGCCAAGAAAACCAAGGCGCAGTGCGAGCGCAACCCGAACGACGCGATCGACATTGAGTTTGACCAGTTTGCGGAGTTTGACGTGTGTGCGGCGAGCCACACGCCGATCTACAGCGGGACGGCATATGAGGAGTGTCACTTTGACGGGTCCAAGTACCATGCATCGTACAAGGGCAGTGTGTGCCGGGTGTGTGAGGTGTGTGAGATTGGCAAACACGGCAGCGGCTTGAAGCTGTTTGTTTAAGGAGTAGAGGAATAGAGGAGAAAAGGACAGACGGGACGAACGGGAGAGGACGAAAAGGACGGACGGGAGGTGAAGGACATGTTTATTTTTTGCAGATTCTGTTGTCTCATGACTGTTTGATTATTTTGGCGGAAAGCCAAAGATTCTATCATGAGGTTATCGAAAAGAAGAACGGTAGTTGACCTGAAAGAGGACAATTACGCGGAAAGAATTGCATCGTTAGTAAAGATGTCTTGTTTTTTTCTTTTTTCTTTTTTCTCTTTTCTCTTCTCTTTTCTCTTCTCTGTCTTCTCCTCTCTAAACAATCGTCTCGAGCTGCCGTGCATAGCCCAGGACGTTCTCAATGACCATCTGGCTGACCTCCTTCTCGGCGGGTGCCTGGACAGAGCCGTCTTCGGAGACGTCGTCGGCCGCAGCAGTCGAGGTGCCGGAAGTTGGCGGGGCTGCCGGGAAGTAAATGTGGCCGTCCCGGACAGTCCATCCACGCTGCTGGGCGTACTGGACGACGGCGCCTTCAGAGTCGAGGAAGAGCAGAGACTTGGTAGAGCTGAGGGGAAGCGAGGGATAGGCACGTTCGCTGCTGGAAGCGATTTCCGAACGGATTTGCGAAGTGAGGATCTGGAAGTTAGCAACATGTCCGGGGTCCAGGGGCACGGTTTCACGGGCTCACCTCTGAAAATACTCCATACTCCTCGCACGGCACTTCGCCCTGCTTCATGGCCTTCCAGACCCGGTCATAGCTGCCCTCCATCAACCATCGCTCCAGACGAATCGGATATCCCAGGTATCGGTCGTCCTCGACGACGCCCGCACCCGCTCCCTCGCGCGTGCTGATGGCCTCGAGCTCCGAGTGGAACTCCCCGTACAGGCCCTGGGTCAGCAGCAGCAGCAGGTACAGCCCCGTCACCTTGTTGCGCTCGGCCAGATTGGGCGGCAAAACGGCTGCCGGCAGGGCATAAAAGGGACCCAATTGCTGGACATAGCGCGTAAAGGCGTCGGCGTCGTGGGCGCGGATGCTGCAGAGAGCGCCCTGCTCGTAGGTCTCGCGAGCGAGAGCAAGCGTCGCTGCGGGAGGGGTGCCGGCATCGACGCCGGGGGTCAGCGCGCCCAATTGCAGCAGAGCGAGTTTTGCTTTGGACAAGAGCTTCTTTTGGTCGGCATAGCTGCGGGCCGTTTTGAGTTGGGCGAGGATCTGAGCGAGTTGGCGGTCTGCCATTGTGAGGGTGACGAAGGGAGAGTAATTCGGTATAGATGAGAGGCGATGAAGAGAAGATGTGGTTGCTGGTCTCTTGATATTCTCGATACTCTCTACTCTGCTCGGGCAGGCTGCATGAGGCTGACGAACGCCACGGTAGCTATGCCTAGCGCCCCGGTAAATCCATATTACAAATAATCACGTGACACGAATCAGACGGTAGCCTCGTGCACAGCCAACTGTACCCTGTATCCTGCTCTACCCTGTATCCTACTCTACCCTGTATCTTTCGAACATGGGAACATGCTGTCGCCTGCCTGTCGCACATGCTCGTGCCGGCATCCGTAGGAACGTCTCACCGAGTGCTCCATAGGCCACGAGCCCAACTCGTACGAGGTACAAAAGAGCGGAGTGTCGTCAGACTATCAATACGCTTATATTGGAGTGCGTAAGAGTAGATGGAGTGGAGTATGGAGTATTCTCATAGGAGTACTCGTACAGAACGAGTCCTCTACGAGTACAGAACTGACTCGTCCGATCAAGACCCCGCCGTTAGTCGCCTGGACGCTAGCAGTAGAACCCCTATTTCCCCCACCCTTCAGTGCTGTTGCCCTAAATAGCATAAAATTGTGGCTGAGCACGGGCGAGGTTGCAGTGCCTTCCGCCTGCACGATGAAGCGGAATATTGAAAGATCAGGGAGATGAGATCAGTACGGAGTAGTTGCAGATACTCGTATTTCGTACTCGTAGCTGTACTCGTAGTTGTACTCGTAGTTGTAGATTCGTACTCGTAAATGTTCAGTACTCGTAGGTAGTTGTAGATACTCGGCCGTAGATACTCGGCCGTAGATACTCGGCCGTAGATAATACTCCGACTCGTACCTGCCTAATGTCCACGGAACAAGACTGATGCCTGTAGACAGATTACAGGTACACTTGTACTTACGCATGACTTCCCGACTCGTGCTCCCTGTCGCACCTGTCGCACCTGTCGCACCTGTCGCACCTGTCGCACCTGTCGCAATGCCTTGCGGCTTTGTGGCTGTAGGCGTTCTTTCCGTCTAAGCCTTCCTTGCTAGGGAACTAATCCTCGTCCCCCAGCCGAAAGTGGCAAGAGCAATCCCCCTCGCTTCATTATCAGAACGCGCCTTCCCGCGAAGCCATATCTTACGAGTAGTTTCCTTTGTCCATCTCCTTTCTTTGTAATCACTATTACACAGTATTCATATTTCGTCCTTTCGTACTTTCGTCCTTTCGTACTTTTGTACTTTTTCTTCCATTTCTTTCTTCCCCTTTTTCATCCACGACGATCTTGACCTCCCGCTTTACTGCTACAACATCCACGGATCCACGGCTCCATCTCCGGCCGAGCTCAAGCCATGCTACTAGCATAATACGGGGCATTCCGTATTATCGATTCCACCTCGGCCGCCACCTTGACCACCACTATTTCATTGCTTTGCTGGTCTTCATCTAGCTGATCTACGAGTTCGGAACGAGAACGAGTACGAGTAAGAAGTACCGAGTACACCAACTACTCGTACTTGTACGGGCCGTACACAACCAGTATGGCGTTCCCACAAGACACGCGTCAACGGCTCGGCGCCGAACCCAGCAGAAATATCGGTAAGCAAAACCGGGACAGGGGTCACATAGAGCTGGTGGAGTCTCCAACGGTTGCGTAACAACAGGGGAGCAGAGGGAGCAGAGGGAGCAGCGGGAGCAGCGGGAGCAGCGGGAGCAGCGGGCGAGAAAGCAAGTAGCGGGCGAAGCAGGCAGCGGGCAGAGCACCAGGCACCAGGCACCAAGCACCAAAGCATCAAAGCACCAGAACAGACACCCAAACGATGGTGCAACAGAAAAGTACACCGGTTCCAATGAATATTGCTACTGTGTATTCATCCCAGACTTGGCCGCATTAATCAACCGTCGATCCAAAGGAGTGGATATAATCCCACCGAGAACCACTCATCCTCGACCATTCCGTGGCCTTTCCGACGTCTCCAGAAGCTCCTTGGCCCCATTCACCCTGGCACCAACTCAGCAACGCCAACAGGCTCCTGTCCATCTTCTGTTGCTCTGTTCTGTTGTTCTGTTGTTCTGTTGCAATCTACTCCTCTTTCCGTGCCGATTTGCTCTTCTTTTGGATCTCTCTCTGTCTCTCAACAGGCACCACCTTGCTTTTTTCGAGTTCTTCCGCCCCCGCCTCTTGCATTGGACACCGCTGCACCGCTGTACCCGTACTGTGTACTGCTATACTCGTACCGCTTGCACCGCTGGCACCACATAACGTCCTTCCAATCAAGAGCCAGAAGAACGCAAGCGAGACCGCAAGCTGACGGCTGATCCCTAACACTCCTTTTCTTGCATGCAGGAAGTCTACCGACACTCCGTACCAATTCCTACGATATGCCCCCAAAGCTCGGAGCAACTTTCGTTCCTAGTGGTTATGATGACTATTTCATGCCCGAAGTCATCGCCCCATCGCCTCAGAGGTGCGTCTTTGTCCCTTTTTGCTCCTTTTGCCTTTTGCTCCTTTTGCTACTTTTGCTCCTTTTGCTCCTCTGCTCCCCTCCCCCTTTGCTCCTTTATGCACATCCTCCACTCTTGTTGGCCCAAACGTTTGCCGCACTGCCCCTCCCCCGCCGACAAAAAAGACGCCAGCGGCTGTGACCGGGAGTAGCTTAGGCGCAAAAACAACAGCAAATCCCCTTTCGTGGAGAAAAAAGGAGAAGGAGCCTTTTTTATTTATTTTTATTCCTATTTTTTATTCTATTATTTTTCCCTTTTTTTCTTTTTTTTTCCTTCCTTTTTTCTCCTTTTTTCTTTTTCTCTTTCCTTTTCTCTACAAAGTACTCCGTACTCTGTACTATTTTCTCTTTTCCAAGGAGAGAATCAGAAACAGACAACTGACGGCGATTCGTACCTGCAGGGTAATGCCCGAAGTCCCCCAGAGCATGCAAGACGGCTTGCAGCGCTTGGAACTCGAATCCCAACCTGCCCCCAGCGCCCCCGCGAACAACCCAAATCAGGCACCACAGCAACCGACTGGCGGAATATCTACCTGGAACGCCTCCTCCAACGAATTCAAACCCTTCTCCCAGGGCCAGCACCAAGACATGCCGCCGCCCTTTGACACACCCACCTTTTCGCCTTTTCCTCGCGTGAAAGGGGACAATGTCCCCCCGAGCGATGAGGAAAAGGAGGAAATCCTCTACAATGCCCGACAGCACGTCCTCAACTCCAACAATGTGTCCATGCAGCTCGTCTGGGCTCGCGACTCCCTCACTTGGGTCGAAATCGCCGCCGAGGCACACATGCGGGAGAACAAGAACAATCCCACACGTCCACCCACCCCCCAGACTGAGCATGAGCTGCGTGTCGATGCCATCAACATTGTCGAATATCTGTCCTCCCAGGGCCATCCCGAAGCCCTTTTCATGCACTCCAAATGGCTCGAGTTTGGCCGCTTCGGCTTCCGCCAGGACAAGAAGGAAGCCTACATGGGCTACAAAAAAGCCGCCGAGCAGGGCTTCGGCCGCGCTCAATACCGCATGGGCATGCTCTTCGAGGGCTCCAACGACATGGACAAGGCCCTCTTGCACTACAACGAGGGTCTGGCCCTCAAGGACTCGGCCGCTTCCTACCGCTTGGGCATGATGAGCCTATTGGGCCAGCACGGCTATCCCAAGGACTACCAGCGTGGTCTCGAGCTCATCGAGGCGGCTGCCGAAACTTCCGACGAGGATGCTCCCCAGGGTGCCTACGTCTACGGCATGCTCATCTCTCGCGAGCTTCCCGATATTACCATCCCCGAGAACCTCCTCCCCCTTGACTACACCATAGCCCGCCAGTACATTGAGAAGGCCGCCTACCTGGGCTTTGCCAAGGCCCAGCTGAAGATGGGCCAGGCCTACGAGCTCTGCCAGATTGGCTGCGACTTCAACCCGGCCCTGTCTCTGCACTACTACGGCCTGGCTGCCCGCCAGGGCCAACCCGAGGCGTCTCTGGGTGTCAGCCGTTGGTTCCTCTTTGGCTACGAGGACGTCTTCCAGAAGAACGAGAAGCTCGCGTACCGCTATGCGCAGCAGGCCGCCGATGCCAAGCTGGCCACAGGCGAGTTCGCCATGGGCTACTACCACGAAATCGGCATTCACGTGCAAAAGGACATTGTCGAGGCCCGCGTTTGGTACGAAAGGGCGGCTGAGCACGGCAACAAGGATGCCATCAACCGTCTCAGTGGCCTCGACCAGGCCAAGACACTGACCAAACAGGATCACGAGACGACTGCCCTCACACGTATCAAGTCCAAGCACGGCTCGCAGCGCGGCAAGCGCCCAGATCGCTTTACTAGCAGACAAAACCAGCCCGCCATGCCTACCTTGTCCGAAGGTTCCGGCGGTCCAGGCTTTAACGAGAACGAAATGCCCCCCCGTTCCAAGTCCGCCGCACCGTACCCGGTTGACGACAAGCCGGCTCCTCTCAGCTTCAACCGACCCGTCTCTCTAGCGCCGTACCCCGATGATGATCAGGTCGGCCAGGGCCGGTCAGCCTTTAACCAGGGCGACTCGAGTGCCTTTGGCATCCGCCCGGTGGCTGGTAACAACCAAGGCGGGCCGGGACTCGGACAGCGGCCGATGCTTGCCGGCTCTCAGTCGACGGGCAATCTCGGCGCCGAGCAGCGGCCTGTCATGAACACGGGCCCACGGCTGGAGCCGCAGCGTGGTCGGATAGTCTCGGCCGGCTGGGAGCCGCAAGTGCCGGGTGGCGGTCCTGGCGGTCCAGGTGGCCCTGGTGGTCCTGGCGGTCCAGGTGGCCCTGGTGGTCCCGGCGGTCCTGGTGGCCCTGGTGGATACAGAGGCCCGAATGCTGGCCCTGGTGGATACGATGCTGGCTATGGCGGCGGCGGCCCACAACAAATGCAGCAACAAGGCGGCGGCGCTCGCAAGCCGGTAGGAGGACCGGCACCAATCGGCGAACCACTACGGAACCGCTTATCGAAGGCTAACCCACATTCGTATCAGCAGCCACAGGGCGGAGCGTACGGATACGGAGGTGGGCCGGGACCAGGTCCTGGCCCAGGCAACCCATCGGGCGGTGCAGCGTATGGACCGCGGACGTCGAGCCGACCGGGTTCGGGGCCGGGTTCGGGGCCACGGACGGATTCGCTACCACTGCCGGCGCAGGCCAACAACGGACGACAGAGCGCGCCACCGATACAGAACGGACCTGCGGGTGCGTCTGCGCGACCGATGACGTCGGGCGGTATGACCTCGCCGCCGCCTGCGCAGGCTAGCGCCCCGGCATCGCGGCCGGCGACGGCGAAGCCATCCAAGACAGCCAAGGCGTCGACAGGCCAGGGACCGGCAACGTTTGAGGAGATGGGCATTCCGCAGGGCAAGAGTGATGACGATTGTGTATGTTTTCTCCTTTGCATCTACGTTTCCTATTTCGTACTAACTCGCACAGGTCATCATGTAGGGGAGAAGGAGAAAGGGCATTTATTTTCTGATCCATTCATGGCTCACCTTTTGGGAAGGATTCTGTTTACGAGTAGCTTCTTGTCCCGAGAAGAGGGGTTTTTTCCATTTCCCCTCTGTTTTGTGCTTGAGATCTCTGTTTTTGATTTACGAGCCCACGGTCGCTGTCATAGGAAGACAAGACGCTCGCGAAGCCATTTATTGAATACTTGAACTTATGTGGACTTGATATTTTAATGTTTTGTGTGCTTTGTAATATGGAATACTCTGGAGTACGGAGTACATCAGGGTTCTTGATATTGTGGACCAGCCAGGTATCCTGAACGGCAAGTACCGTATATTAGTCAGCATACTCGGCACATTCCGCCAAAGTGGGGTTAACCCGTTATCACATGACAAGTGACATCTTTTCTGTATCTACTCCGTACGAGTACTCCGTACTCCGTATTATTACGTAGTAATTCCGTAATATGAGGGGATGAGGGGCATCATCACAAGAATGCATAGGTACCAGATTTGACAAGAGCGGACTATTTCTATTCTATGGCTAGACTGTTAGGTCGCAAACTCTCTCTCTGAACAAGTCTATTCCAGTCAGCTGCTCTATCAAGTGCAGCTTTTGCAAAGCATTCCTCTAAAAGGGCAGTCCGGAGTCCGGAGTGTTGAACAACGACAAAAAGCAAAACATTTGCACTGGCATATAAAAAGCACAACTCAAAAATGAGCACTCAAAACTCAAAAATCAAAACTCAAAACTCAAAAAAGCATAAATCACAAAAAGCGTAAAAGCGTAAAAGCATAAAATCACGGCAGACGCAACCAGCGACAGACTTGAATAAACGCCGTCTCTTTACCGCGAGTGTCAGATCCACTAGCACCACCAGTAGCACGTAGCATACGGTCCCTGCACCAGTGCAAAAAAAAGCGCACGAATCAAAAATAGACAAAAGGGTCTCCCCCTAGTTCAGTGGCTTCTGTGCCTGCTTCCACAGACCGGCACCGTGCGACCAGGACCACTTGTTCAGGAACGGAGGGTCAATACCGTTCTCAAAGGCCTCATTGCGGGCGGCGATCTGGGCATTCAGCAGGGCCTGGCGGGCCATGGCACCCTTGTTCTTCAGATGGGGCATGCGATCAATGGCATCAATGGCCAGGCTGAAGCGGTCTGTCTGGTTGCGGATGGCCAGCTCCAGGGGCGTGTCAATGTTACCCTTCTCCTTGTAGCCGCGCACGTGCATGTTGGCGTTGCCAGGGCGCTTGTAGGTCAGGCGGTGCACCAGCCACGGGTACGAGTGGAAGTTAAATATGACAGGCTTGTCGGCCGTGAATAGCGAAATGTACTCGCGATCCGTCAGACCGTGCGGGTGGTCGACATGGCTGATCAGCTTGAATAGGTCCACCACGTTGACGCAGCGGATCTTGAGATCCGGGAAGTACTGCAGCAGCAGGTCAATGGCAGCCAGCGACTCGTGGGTGCTGATATCACCGCACGAAGCCATGACAACATCGGGCTCCTCGTTACCGTCGGTGCTGAACTCGGGCCAGATGCCGGCACCCTTGGTGCAGTGCTCAATGGCGGCCTCCATGGACAGGTACTGCAGATGCTCCTGCTTGTCGGAGACAACGACATTGACGTAGTTGGTGGAGGACAGGCAGTGGTCCATGACGGACAGCAGGCAGTTGCCGTCAGGCGGCAGGTAGATACGGACGACCTCGGGGCTCTTGTTGGCCACGACATCGAGGAAACCAGGGTCCTGGTGCGTGAAACCGTTGTGGTCCTGGCGCCAGACGACGGCAGTCAGAAGAATGTTGAGGGAGGCGACCTTGACACGCCACTCGACCTCGAGACACTTCTCAAGCCACTTGCAGTGCTGGTTGACCATGGAGTCAATCACGTGAATGAAGGGCTCGTAGCTGTTGAGCAGACCGTGGCGACCGCTCAGAATGTAACCCTCGAGCCAGCCCTCAACGGTGTGCTCAGACAGAATCTCCATGACACGGCCAGCCGGGGCCAGGTTGCCACCGTCCTTGTCTTCCGCAAAGTAGTCGGCCATCCAGACCTTCTTGCCGGCCTCGTAGACGTGGCCCAGCTTGTTGGACTCGGTCTCGTCAGGACCAAACAGACGGAAATTGTGGGGGTTCTTGGCAATGACGTCACGCAGGTAGCCACCGAGGTTCTGCATGCTCGCGTCCCAGGTGACACCGGGGCGTTCGACGTTGATGGCATAGTCACGGAAGTTGGGCAACTTCAGCGGCTTCTTGATGACACCACCGTTGGCGACGGGGTTGGCGCTCATGCGGCGAGTGCCGACAGGGCAAATGGCAGCCTTGAGCTCATCGCTGATGTGACCTTCCTTGCCAAACAGACGCTCAGGCTCGTAGCTGCGCATCCACTTCTCGAGCAGCTCGAGATGCTCGGGCTTCTCGCGCACGTCGGTGATGGGGACTTGGTGGGCACGCCAGAAGCCTTCGAGGAAATGGTCGCCGATCTTGCGCGGGCCGGTCCAGCCCTTTGGCGTGCGCAGGACGATCATAGGCCAGCGGGGGCGCTTGGCGATACCAGTAGCGCGCGCCTCCTTCTGGACGGCGCGGATCTCCACCACACACTGCTCTAGGGTGGCGGCCATGGCCTGGTGCATGGAGGTGATGTCGTCACCCTCGACAAAGTACGGCTGGTAGCCGTAGCCAAGGAAGAGGTTCTCGAGCTCCTCGTGGCTGATACGGGCCAACAGGGTGGGGTTGTTGATCTTGTAGCCATTGAGGTGCAGGACGGGCAGGACAGCACCGTCGGTGATGGGGTTGAGGAATTTGTTGCTGTGCCAGGAGGCAGCTAGCGGGCCGGTCTCGGCCTCACCGTCGCCGACCATGGTGAGAGCGATCAGGTTGGGGTGATCATAGACAGCACCGTAGGCATGAGAGACGGAGTAGCCGAGCTCGCCGCCCTCGTGGATGCTGCCGGGGGTCTCTGGAGTGGCATGGGAGCCAATGCCGCCGGGGAAGGAGAAATCCTTGAAGAATTTCTGCATGCCCTCAGCATCCTCAGACTTGTCCGGGTAGACCTCGGAGTAGGTACCCTCGAGGTAGGCCTGAGACAGGACGGCAGGAGCACCGTGGCCGGGGCCGGAGACGAAGAAGGCATCGAGGTCGTACTTCTTGATGAGACGGTTGAAGTGCATATAGGTGAAGATCTGACCGGGAGCAGAGCCAAAGTGGCCAAGCAGACGGGCCTTGATCTGGCTGAGATCGAGGGGCTTGCGCAGGAGGGGGTTGCTGCGCAGGTAGATCATGCCCAGGGACAGGTAGAGACTGGCAGAAAAGTAGTCGTCATACTGCTTGAGCTCCTGGGCCGAAAGAGGCTTTCCGGTGATGGTGGCGCGGGCCGGGCCAAAGGGCCGGATGGCGGCAGTGTCAACCTTGATCTCGGCCATGGGGGATTTGTGATGTATAGATGGCGTGAGTCTTGGGAAGAGAAGAGAGTATCACGCAAAAAATAAGCTCTGGAGGGTGTGAGTGTCGGGTTCGTTTCGGGATAGAAAGAGGGGGAATTGGCCGTTATATGTCACATACCTAGCAAAAGGAGCGCGAGTGACGTCAGAGACGAGCCAGCGATGAAAGAGGCGCAGACTCCGGGTAGAGGGAAAACGAGACGAGCCGCTTCTGTAGATATCTGTAGACAAAGACAGAAGAGGAGGGAGGATGATGAGAAAGGGGAAAAGAGAGATGAGTGAGAAACAAAAATGGATGAGGGGCAGTCTCTTATATATGTTTTGGAGTGGGCAAGTACGGAGTAGCGCCGGACGAGTGTCTTCCACAGGGAGGGACAAAGGGGAGGAGCGACAGACTGGCCAGACTGGCAAGACTGGCAGGACTGGTAAGATTGGCAGGACTGGCAGGACTGGCAGGATTGGCAGGAGCGGCCAAGCACACAGAAGGTCCGTTGGGACCGGCCGGACTTGCCCAGGTCTGCCAGAGCAGGCACTGCCAGGTGTTGGGAAGGCGCGGCCCTCGTAAGCTCGTATGGCCGTTGCCAGATGTGTTAGTGTGGAAGGGGCGAGGGCCGTGCGAGGGGCACTGTGCCCGTTCACCCAAAACGGAGAGCTCCACCCCCGCGGACACGAGCTCTGGGGGCGTGTCTGGCCACACGGTCTGCCCAGCGAGCCGGGGCGTTGTCTGGCAGTGGCACCACAGCGAAGGAGGTGACTGGGATCAGACAACGTGCCTTGCCTACCATGCGGCTAGCTGTGTTGTGCGACATACGAGAGGGGGACGAGGGGACGGAGTTACTCCGTATATGCGAGCACGCAAGTTCTCCGTACTCCGTACGCATACATACACGCAGTAATATGGGGTACGGGGTAGCCTGTAAGACAGTACGGAGTACCTATAATTCGTATATGCCAACAATCCTCTATAACTCTGCAATCGCCAACGCCTCCCCCTCAACACAGTGCGATCATCATTCTCGGTCGCAAGGCACTAGGAGCTGCAGAATTTAAAGATCATGAAGTTTTGCGACCGTAGTGGATAGACACCTAAAGTGGGGGGGAGGAGGAAAGGAGGAAAGAGGGAAGGGGGGGAGAGAAAGAGGAAAGGAGGGGATGAGGGAGTGAGGGAAAGAGGGAAGGAGGGAGAGGGAAAGGAGTGCGTGAGGTGAGCATCTGCTCTTTCTTCGCACGTCGCCGTTGGCAGGCACGTGTTGTCGTCGTGCGATCCGGAGTACTGTGTAGGCCAGGACGCCTTGGCATCCAACATACTGTACGAGCATTACTCCGAGCCCTGAAATGCGAACTGCGGCATCCCTGGCGTCTCCTTCGCCTCGTCATCGTCGCTGCTCGTAATATGCCGTTTGCAACTGTCATCACCCGTTTGCGGCGCTCAGGTCGCGATTCTCCAGGTCAGCTCCGCTACTTCTCTCCTGATTCCGAAGTTTCTCCAGACTTTTTTCTCCCTCCTTTCTCGTTTTTCCCTTTTTCTTTTCGTACTGGTCTTGTCCCTCGGCACCGGTGACCCGACCAAAGGTCCTTCTTCGGCGCATCCATGCGGCCACAGACTGTAAATCGCCGGAGACGACAATCGCCCGTCAGATCGTTCCGGTCTGTTAGGTCTGCTAGGTGTGTTGGCCCAGCAGCCTCAGACCAGTCCACCGTCCACCAGTCCCCCAGTCCACAGCGAAGATAGCCACAACCACACGGCCGCTAACAGCCGCTAACAGCAGTTCTCTCGTGGTGTGCTTTTCCGAGTGGCCGCTTACAAAAGTGGTCTGATCGCAGCTTCCGGATGCTGCCCATGGGAATTCCGCAAAAACGCACATGCCAAAAATGGCTTTAGCCAAAAGACTAGCGCCCGATATTGCCCCTTGCACAAGTCTCCAGTCTCGGTCTCCAGTCTCCCCAGTCTTACGGAGTAAACCCCTCTAAACCCCTCCACCCCTCTAAATCCTCCACCTATACACCCCTACACCCCTACAACCCCTACAACCTCTCTGTCCTCTACAGTATCTTGCTCTGTACACCTCGAGTATCTTACTCCGTAAACACCCCCTACCCCTAAATTCGATCGCGATGAGAAATATCTCGCATCTCGCCAAAAATGCCCTGCTGCATGCGTGGCCCGACTCCTCTGTGGTCGCATTTCCTCTCTCTCGTGTTTCTTGCATGTTTGCTTGCCCCGTACGATCCCATGCCCTCTGTCGCTCACCTCCGGCGGCTGCGCCTTTGCGCCTTTTTGTGCTTTCTCTACTTGTCGTCTACTTGTCGTCTACTGCCGTCGGCTGCCCTCTGCCTGCGGGGTGACTATGACGTAATCATCAACGGAACGGCCTTTCACAATTCACCGATTCGTCAGACTCTAGCGACCCTCTCTACTGTACTCCTGTACTCCTGTACTCTCTCCCTACCGGCGAACCGCACTGCCGTCCTCCGTCTCGTCCATCGCGTCCGCATCCTCCTTGCCTGCATCCGCCTTACCCGCTGCTTGACTAGCTTCCCCTGTCTCTGTCTCTGTCATTTCTGTCATTTCTGTGTCCATTTTCCCCGTCTCCACTTCTCCATCTTCGTCCATTTCCTGCACAACTTCCAGCGTCCGTGGCGGCGCTTCTGTAGATGTAGATGCTGCTGCTGCAGATGCTGCCGATGCCGCCGCTGCTGCTGCCGCTTCCTCTTTGACCGCCGCCACTGCTTCTTCCTTGGCCGCCTCCGCTGCTACGGCCCCCTCCCGTCGCGGAATGTCCACCATCGCATCCACATCCTCTGCCCGCACATAGGCCAAGTAGTATGGCTCACCCTGCGTCGACAGCTGCCGCATCACCTTGTCCGTGTCTGGCTCTTCCGTCACCACACTGTCGTTGTATCGCCGCCACAGCTGTCGCCCAAAGTCGTATACCCATACCCAGTAATGTCCCGATTTGCCCGTCTGGCCCGCGTGGCAGATCACCGCGTGCAGTCGATATGCCTGCTGGTGCATGTCCGCAAAGATCTCGTCTAGCTCAGCCTGCAGGATCTGCGTCGCCTCGCCTGCTCGCGCCACCAGTTCGTGGCCCATCTGTACCGCGTCGCCCGGCATCGTCCCGGCTGTCCATGCCTCTCCGATCGCCGCACGGTCCATGTCCCGTGCCTCTTCCACAAAGGCCCGGTTGCGCTCCGACATCTTCGCCGTCTCCTCGTAGCCCGGAACAATGACTAGCTCCGCCTCCATTTCTGTCTCTGTCTCGGTCTCGGCCGAAACCTCCGTTTCTTCCGGCTTAGTCATCACAGCCGCCCGCGGTAACTCTATCCCGTTCTCATCCATCAGCTGCTTCACGTCCCGCCGGATGATAAAGAACCCATCCTCACCCTCCATCTCTTCATCTCCCAGCTCGCCCAACCCTCCATCGTCCGCACGAACCGGGAACGCGTCCTGCTCTGTCTCCACACCCTCCTGTCCTTCCGCCAGATACCCTGCCACCAGCGTCTCCGTATAGGCCGCTGCTTTTTCCAGTGCATCGGGCGTAAAGTATGGGTGCACCACCTCGCCGTTCGGACCCTTGAGTGACCGCAGCCGCTCCTGCAAATTCCATGCCCGCCGCCGTCGCCGGAACAGCTCCGAATCTATCGGGCTATCCATAAACCGGTCCAGGTACAGCGTCTGCGGGATCTCAATCGCCGTGTTGTTCTTGCCTCCATCCCGTGTCGTCCGCTGGATGTGGATGTGCAGAATCGGCGGCAGCTTCAGAATCGACGTGAACCGCTCGTACCGCATGCTGCCCTGCATGATAAACTCTCGGTGGAAATTGTTGTCCAAAGCCTCCAACAGTCCAATCACTGCGCCGTTCTCGTCCGGAAACGCCGTCACCCACCGGTTCGGCGCCACCTGCCGGTTGAACTCCTTGGCTTCGTTCGTCCGTCCGTACGTCACGCTCGTCCAGAAAAACGTGTCCGTCACTGGGTCGCGCTGCGCTCCCGTTTCATCATCCTCGCCCGTCGACCGCACCGCTGCCCGCAGGTGGCTGATAATGTTGCCCATCACCTCCTCTACATCCTGCTGGTCCGTTCCCGTCACGCTGCTGTCGTTCAGCGCCCGCTCAATCTTCTCTTCCACCGTCGGCTCCGCCCCGACCGGCCGTGTCGGCGGCGGATCAAACACTACCCGCACACCGCCCATGTGGCCTGTCTCCTGCACCTGAGTCTTGGTCTCTGTCTCGGTCGCCTCAGTTGCCTCAGTTGCCTCACTCCCTACTTCCATAGGCCCATCACTCGCCTGCCCGGCATCATCCTGCTGGTTCACTAGAGTCTGCGAGCTATGCGTACTGGCTGATTCTGCAGTGTCCACCTCTGGCACGGCACTGACGTGTACTTTCGCCGCCTGCTGGTTGCGAGGCGGCACAGGTGGTGGGGGGGCGTCGCGCAGAGGTAGTGGCGGCGCCACTGACTCTTTATCGGTACTGCTGCTGTCCCCGTCAAAGCCGAACGGCAGCTCTGGTTGGTCTTTAGCCAGGATCTTGGCGCCGTCTGTCTCGAGCTGATTCGGGTTCTTCAGTGCTGCGAGAGCCAATCGCTGTGGTGGTTTCAGTGTTGCCTGATCACTGGTGAGTAGCCCCGTGAAGAGTGCCGACAACTCAAAGGCAACTGGATCGGTCAGCACAGTGCACTTTTCCCTTCTTCCTCCTTCTTCTTCCCGCACTCACATTGCTGTCCGGCAAATGCATCGGCCTTCTCCAACCGCGTCGAACCAGGGTCGATGCGCCGGCTCTTGAGATTCTCTTCCGTAATCTCGAGCCCCCAGTCCTGCCAGTTCAGCACAATCTCGCGAATGGGCTTGACGGTAAAAAAGTACTGCAGAATGCTATTGAGATAACACGTGTTGCGAATGTTTTGCAGGCCAACCGGCAGGTTCAAATTCGCCGGCGCCTGGTTGTCGTCCAGGATGTTTGATATATCCATCCGGGTGTCGTGTGGGCTGCCGAACTGGTAGCTCTGGTCGTGTCCGGCCATGATGATCGAAGCCGCTTGCAAGAGCGTGGCATTATTGTTACGGGCCACTCCAATGATGCGGAGAGCCGTGGCAATAAGCACATAGTCCTTCTCGCCCGACTGCACCTTGTCAGCGATTTCAAGTCAAGGGGACAAAAGAACAAAAGAACAAAAGAACAAAAGAACAAAAGAACAAAAGAACAAAAGAACAAAAGACGATACTTACATTGCTGGAGAACTGCGCAATGTTGACAATGTATTCTGTCTCTGTGTCGCGCTGGACTCCCAAATAGTCGAGCGCCTCTGCAAGGCCCATGGAATCGACGGCCCGCTCCTGCAGACGCTTGCTGCCCGTCTTGCGCGCAATGAGCAGCAGCTTCTCGCGGTACGCAGAGCGCTGTGACGGGTACGAGTCGCAGAGGGACTCAAACTTGCCCAGCACTTGCTCGTCTGTTCTCTGCTCCTGCGACAGACCAAAGTAAATGTATGCCCGATTCACAGCCTCGTCCTCGCTAGGTGCCAGGGTCTGTGATGATATTGGCTGCATCTCCTTCAAAGACTCTTCGGTGGCACGGCGGATCTCATCCTCCTCTTCCAGTGACGAATCGATTGGCAGCGCCGTGCGCATCGAGTCGTATGACTGCACCTTGATCTCGAGCTCCTCATTGTTGCGCCCACGCGTGAGCCGCTGCAGGGCGCCAAAAAAGTCCTGTTCCTTGGATGGGTCGGCCTGGCGCTGGCATGCAAAGGCATACCAAAAGTACGACTCGTGCATGTCGGGCAGAAGACCGAGGATGTCGTAGTCGATAGCTGAATATTGACCATACTCGTAGGTCTGCCGGGACGTGGCATATTTTTCGATGCCGAGTGCCGTCGTGATAAAGTTGATGGCTGGATTCGGCTTCAAATTCTCATTGTTCTTGCCCAGAATCGTCTCGATTTCGCTCTTAATGTCCTGGTAAAAGGCAAGCTGCGAGCCGGGACGCGTCGGGCGCATAATATCCGGCGCGGGTACCTTCCACAGCTTGTTTTCGCCGTCGACGACCTCCTCGAACTCGAGAAAGTTGAACAGCTCGGCTGCATCAGGCCCGTCGCCGAAGTGGACAAAAAACTTCTTGTTACGTTGTGAGATCCGCTTCTCCTGCCGACTGTCTGGCTTGGTGCTGTCTTCGTTGCCTCCCTTGACGATGTCCTGGAGGTAGATCCGGAGGTAGAAGAGTGCATTGGGCGGTGGCGGGGCGACGTCGGCAAACCGCTCGGGCTCGGCCTCTCTTGCTTCCAACAGACGCCGGCTGATGCGGTCATTGTCGGTCAAGAAGTCGAGGAAGTGCTGGTTCAGGCGCGGCTTCGATACCTCGACGGTGACTTGGAAGCCACATTGGCTGGCGGAACAAATGTACAACGACCGGCCGCACAGGGGGTAGTACTTCATGTTGATAAGTCCCCGGAATTCGTCGTCGTCGGCTGGGTTGAAGACGAGGTGATGGAAGGGATCGCGAAGGCTGTTGTGTCTCGTGCCGCAGGGTGACTCGCCGTCGCGTTCAATGTAAAAAGTAAAGTGGTAGCGACAGTTCTGACAGACACACGAGTAGATCTCGTTGTACTCTCGGCCATCGGCACCCGGAACGAGGCCTTCTGAGCCGGCCATCCGGTCGTCGGCGCTCGTCACACGTCCGCCTTCGCTGCATTGGTGACCCTTGGCCAGCAGCTCATGCCGGATGATGGGCGGATTGCTCTTGTCGTGGAGACTACCTCCAGAGGCAGCAGCAAGGGCTCGACGAACTTCGAGGTTGGCACAGCCTACATCGAGGTAGAGCGGCACCGAATCCTGCAGGTTGCCAGTCAAGAAGTCCTCGAGCCATTTGGGTGCCAGACGACCTGCACCGTCGAGTTAGTAGAGGAACAGGTGAAATGGAAGCTATAAAGCCACAAAGGTCCATACCAGGCCGACCGATCCTGCGGTGGCTGCTCTCCTCGATGAGCGGTGGCGCCAGACCCTGAGACCGGGTGGCTGGGTATGGAGGGGGCGGGTTCATCTTGGCGAGCTTTGCTCGTGTCAGTAATGCGTGCAATGGACACAAAAAGGACACGAGAAGAAGCAAACACGGTGAGGCTTCGTATAATGGAGTGGCAATGTGGGTGATAGTGGGGAAACCCTTTGTCTCTCCTCACCAGCAGCGCCGAACGACATACCGTTCAAGACTCGTATGCCTGCGGTGACACACGGAGCTGCAGGCCAGCAGCCCGACAAAAGAGTCGTGATACAAGGGCCCCTGAGAAAATAGTCGTTTTCAATCAACGACTTCTGCTCAGAAGAGTTAGTGGCGATGAGATGGATCCGTTTCTGTCGTGCGGGTGAACAGCGTGGCCAGGTCCGTCGTGGGGCTTTGATAGACACGCTTCTTTGCCGGCTCTTCCAAAAAAAACGACGCAGGAACACAGAAGGGAAAACGGGGAAATTGAAACCCTGATGCGGTCTGGGTTGGGTTTGCCAACTGAAGCAAAAGTGGCTCTTTTTTTTGTGTGTCTTTTTTTGGACCTTTTTTTCTCCTTTGGAAACTCCGATAGGTTCGTTGTGGATGTCCAGACGGAAGGAACGAACGTAGTGGTCTCAGCCCAGCTGCTCTTGCCTTGTTTTAAATGTTTCTTTTATGGCCTGCCACACAGCAAATAGCAAATGGGCGACTGTAATCGGTTCCAGGATACAGGATGCCTGGAGCTGACGTAGCCTTGCCGCCACAAGGTCTGGGCGACTTCTGGCAGCTTCAAAGAACCTGTTGCGCTTCGCCTCCCACAGGCAACAGAGGCGCAGTCCCTAACGCGGGCAAGCGCCGGTGCGCCGGAACAAATCTGACTAAGCAACCAGCTAACCAACCACGTGATATATTTTAGGTAGCTGGATTCGACCAATCAGCGACGAGCCGAATCAATTGGAGAGCCAAATCGCCGAAGTTTCCCTCGAAATTTCGTCGTCTTCCCTTTTTTCCCTCCCGGCAATCTCCCAACCCCCAAACCATCCACGACAGAGTCTCCCATCGCGCAACCATCCATTTAGGACACGATGGCGGGAGACGACGAAGTGTACCACGCAAAAGACGCCATCAAGGCGGGTGCCAAGGGCACTTTGGTGGTCGGCGGTGCTGGATTGTTTCTGTCGGCCATTCAGAATTCGCTGCAGAAGAACAATGTCGGCGCCTGGGGCGTGTTCACGCGGAGCGGCGGGACGGTGGCGTCATTTGGTGGGTCTTGTCGAGCTGGAGAGAGCTGTGTCTTGTTTCTCGCTGCGTCTTGCTAAATGTTTTCAGCTGCCGTCGGTGGTGTGTTTGAGTTTTCGCGGGTGGCTATGGCCAATCTGCGCGAGAAGAACGACGTCTGGAACACGGTCGTGAGCGGTTTCCTAGGAGGATCCGTGTTCGGGTTGTCGTGTGAGTTTTAGGAGAAATCCGGAGACTTGTTTGGCTTCCACTGACTGTTTTCAGCTGGCAAGATGCCCAAGATCATCGGGATGGGTGCAGTCACAGCAACCGTTCTGGCCGTCATGGACTACACGGGCGGCACGCTGCGTGGCTGGGGCAATGAGAAGCAGGAGGACGGCTTCGCATACAAAGAGCACCTGCGGAAGAACCGGAGGCGGCCGGCCGAAGAGACCTTTGCACAGCTTGGCGACGGACGCGGCGGTAGTATGTCTTTAGCACACTGCACATCAATGGCTCTCATGCTAACCTTTAGTGATCCACACGCCCGAGTACGAGCAGCTGCGGGCCCAGCGGCTCAAGGAGAAGTACGGGGTCGAGCTCAAGGCAGTCTCGGCAGACCCGAACGCATGAAGTGGCGCCGGGGGAGCAGAGGCGAAGACGAGAGAACGGAGCTGTACATTATTCGAGCACGACGGATGGCCGAGGCAGAGCGCCTGGTCACCAAAGGCCACACACCTATAAGGACTGCACACGAGCAAATGCTTTTCTACGAAACAAACACAACGGAAGACTCGACACGGCAATGTCCAAGTGTCTACATGGTACGTTTGATTTTGTTTTTCCCTCTTTTCTTTCCCGTCTTGCATGATGATATCCCAGCTTCAGAGGCTGTTTATGAATTGGCTTTTGCCAGCGTGTTTATACCAAACCTATTTCTACATTGTCTTTTTTCTGATGCAGACACTTGCTCTTATTCCTTTCTACCAAGTTTTGGGTGAACCTATACTGACCTCTCAGTCTCCTATAGTTGCAGTGCTGCAAGTCCATGAAATATTACGAGTATATCCGCAAACCCTTTGACGTGTCCCATGTAAAAAACGCTCGAAATTCCAGTACCCAATCCCAATCGAATGTCCATATCCTCATCCTCACAGCGCCTTGATCGACTGGAAAAAGGGATTGGCCCGCAGCTTCTCGTCGCCTGCCACCAGTTCTCGCAGCTTGGCCACCATCTCCTCCTTGCTCTGGCTGCCGTCCTGCGCCTGTGCCTTCCATTGTACCAGCACGTCCTTGAGCAGTGCGCTGCCCTCCTCGACGTCCTCCTTGGTGTACTTGGTGCCCAGCACGGCCGTCTCGTCGTGCTTCGTCGTAAAGTCCTCGAGCTCGTCCGCCTTGCGCTTCGCCATGCGCACTACCTTGTCGGGGAACCGCACGAGCTCGGCCACGTGGATGCCAAAGCTCTGGTCGCACACCCCCGGCTCCACCTTGTAGAGCAGCGTGACCTCGCCCTTCTTGGCTTCTTGTTCGGCCTTCTGGTCGGCCCCTGTGCCACTGATGTGTGCTGTCACGTGCAGGTTGGCCACCTGCGGGTAGCGGTCGGCGAGGGCCGTCAACTCGTGGAAATGTGTGGCAAAGAGGGCAAAACAGCCAATCTCGCGGATGATGTGTTCAGAAATGGCCCAAGCGAGACCGAAACCGTCGTAGGTGGACGTGCCGCGGCCGAGCTCATCGATAATGATCAGCGACTCGGCCGTGGCCGACTTGAGAATGTTGGCCGTCTCGAGCATCTCGGCCATGAACGTCGAGACGCCCTTGAGCTGCGAGTCGCTGGCGCCGACACGCGCCAGAATCGAATCAAACAGCGTCAGCTCGGCCGACGCGCACGGCACAAAGCTGCCAATCTGCGCCATCAATGCAATGACGCCAATCTGCCGAATGTACGTCGACTTGCCGCCCATATTGGGACCGGTAATGACAAGAAAGGCTGACTCGGTGCGGTCGAGCACCACGTCATTCGTGATAAACTGCACGTCGTCCTGCATCTCGAGACACGGGTGACGCGCCTCGCGCAGCACCGTGCGTCCAGTCTGGGCCTCGGCACCGCGTCCGTGGATCTGTGGCCGTACATAGGCAATGGGTGCATGGACAGCACAGTGGGCCAGCGACACGATGACGTCAAGGTGGCCGAGGACGCCGGCAAGACGCTCGAGCACCGGACAGTACGACGCGGCCACGCCGACGACCTCGCTCACGAGACTGCTCTGCGTGCGGTCGTAGTTGTGTGACAGCTGGTCAAACTCGCGTCGCAACGCCTGCAGCGTGCGCGTCGTAAAGTAGACGCCGTTCTTCTGGGTCGAGCACTCTTGGTACTGGCCGTTGTTGCGGATGCAGCCGGCCTCGGTGCGTGTCAGCCGCATGCACCACCCGTAGACCTTGTGGTTCTCCAGAAAGATCTTCTTGTCGCGCTCCTGGTGCAGGTCGTGTGCGGCGTCGGCAAACTCTCGGTCCATGTCGGCACGCAGCCGGTCCAGCTTGCGCCGGATGACCCGCAGGCTGTCGTCGAACTCGGGCTTGATGACAAACTCATGGTTGTCGAGCGCGTCCAGGTCCACCGTCGTCTCCACCATCTCCTGCAGCTTGGCCAGGCTGTCGGCCAACGTCCGCAGCGGCTCCGTGTAGGTAGCGTCCAGCGGCACCCGGTAGGCCTCGTCCATGACGGCCTCGAGCGTCCCCAGGAAGCCTGGCAAGCGAATGACCACCTGGTACGCGCGCACGACGTCCTCAAGTGTCGCCCGGCCACGCTGGAACTTCTTGGCCAGCCGGTTCAGGTCGGGCACGGCGCGCAGGTGCTCCTCCTGCATGGTCTGGCGCAATTCCGTGTCAGTGACAAAAGCCTCGACGAGCTGTTGGCGCTTCTCGATCTCGGCCTTGTTCATCAGCGGCTGCTTGAGCCACTGTGCCAACAGCCGGCCACCCAGCGGCGTCTTGCAGTGGTTGAGCAGGCCAAAGAGGCTCATGGTCTTGGAGCCATCACGGGCGCCCGGCATGAGATTCAGAGCCTTGACGGCGGCGGCGTCGAGCTTCATAAACTGCGACAGGTCGTGCTGGTACAGCTGGTACTGGCCAAAATTGGACGGGTCGTGCAGCACGCCGAGGTACTTGATAAGAGCAGCAGCCGATCCCAGCGCCAGCTTGAGATCTGTCTGGGGCAGCACCATGGTGGCACGCTCGTCCTTGAGCAGCCGGGCGAGGTCCTGTTCAATGTCCTTGGTAGCGAATTCACCAGCACTGCGCTCCGAGATGGCCACACCGCAATTGTCAATGATCTGTTTGAGCTTCGTCAGCTCCGGGTCGGCCTTGTTGGCATTGTCGGTCTGGACGATGCATTCGCGGACGCCGAGTTGGATGAGTAGGGCCTCAAAGTTGGAGTACTGGTCGTTGTCGAGGAACTCGCTGACGCCGAGCTCGCGCACCGTGGCATCGGCAAAGCAGACACCCACAGAGCGAGCCTCGTTGGCCTTGGCCGAAATCTTGACGGCCAAAATCATGGGTGCATTTTCGAACTGGCCGAGCTCGTCCTCGACGTCCTGTAGATTTCCGGGCGACGCCTGCTTGACGACCTTCCAGTTCATGCGGCCGCCCGAGCTGGCCCAGATCTCGACACGCTTGCCCAGTTGAAACAATGCTTCACGTAGGAATTGTCGGAAAACCGTCACCGTCATCGTCACCGACGGCAGGCCGGTGTGGTCGTTGCGGCCCAGCTGGCGGACAACAGATGTTGTTTTGTAGACCTATTGAGTCAGTGAGAATAAAGAAAGAGATACGGGCAGGGTTAAACCGGACCGTCCGAGCAATAAAGTTGGCATTCTCGCCATGTGCTGTATACCAGTCGCCTCGATCAAAGATGCGGATGGTATCGTCGCCGACTGACGGGAGAGACTTGAAGAAACGGATGAAGCCATGCTCATCGTCGACCTTGAGCTCGGGCCGGGAAGACATTTTGGCGTGTAGGGGGCAGAACGAGAGAGAGAACGCAGACGGATGGTTTCGGTGCGGTGTCTGTACTGGCGATCCGTTCGAGTTCAGGAGACGCGTTCGAATCCATTAACGCGCTGGCGCGCCTGGATTGATGACTAAGCGCATACGGTCTAGCAAGTAGGTATCTTATTGGCCCCACTATAAAAAGCATTTTCAGCTCTTCTACAGAGTACGAGCGCCGTCATTCTCGCTGCGCATTGCGACAGGACAACGCTATGGATGCCGAAGAAGTCCCCCGCATGTCGGGGGCATTGCCGCAGACAGATCCAGCGAACGAGTCACAGGGAAGTGCAAATCTCCTGGGTGTGCCGACCGGCCAGGAGCATTCGCGGTCGCCGTCAGTTCTCAACGATGTAAAGATCGACGACGAAGCTGAGGGAGAAGCCGCAAACGAAGCCACAGGAGAGGCCGTCTCGGAACTGTCCAAGAGCCAACAGAAGAAGCTCAAGCGCCAGCAAAAATGGGAGGACGGCCGTGAAGACCGCAAACGTCGGCGCAAAGAGAAGCGACACAACAAGCAGATCCAGAAACGAGCAGCGAAGCAGGAAGGCGCCGACGGTGTTGACGGAGCCAAGACGGACGAGACGCCGGTTGTGCCCAAGGAACACGTCATGGTGCCCGTCAGTCTCATCTTCGACTGCGCCTTTGAGTCGTACATGCGTGAGACGGAGCTCATCTCGCTGGCGAGCCAGATCACCCGGTCGTATGCGGCCAACCGCACGGCAGCACGGCAGACACGCCTCTATATCAGCTCCTGGCAGGGCAAGCTGCGCACACGCTACGAGACGCTGCTGTCGAACCAGCACAAGCGGTGGCAGCATGCCTACTTTGTTGAGGACGACTTTATGGAGGCCGGCCGGCAGGCCGAGGCGGCCATGCGAGCAGAAGACGGAGGAGTGATCGTGGATGTGTTGGAGACGAAGGCAGATCAAAACGAAGAGGACAAAGTCGAAGACCAAGGCTCTGTTGTCTACCTGTCGTCCGACTCTCCGCATACGCTGACTAAGCTGGAACCGTACACGAGCTACGTGATTGGGGGCCTCGTCGACAAGAACCGCGAGAAGGGTCTCTGCTACCGGCGGGCGCAGGAGCACGGTATCCGCACAGCCAAGCTGCCCATTGGCGAGTACATGGTCATGGCCAGTCGGCAGGTACTGACGACCAACCACGTCGTCGAGATTATGCTGCATTGGTTGGAGACGGGCGACTGGGCGACAGCATTTGAACGAGTGATTCCAAAGCGCAAGGGTGGCCGTCTACGGGAGGTGGCAGGAGAGGCAGAGGCAGAGGCAGAGGAGGCAGAGGAGGCAGAGGAAGCACAAGAACAAGAAGCACAAGAAACAGAAGAGGCGGAAGCACAAGAAACACACGAGCAGTCGTGACAGATATATAACATACAGCAAAGCAAAAATCTAAAAGTCCATACCCTCTTCCCGTTCCCGCTTGACCCGCACGTCGCTCTCGTCCCGCATCAGCCCCAGCACAAATGTCCGGAACTGCTCAATGTACGGCCGTAGACTCGTCTTTTCCCAGTCCTGCAGCGGCTTGGCGTCGGCCTCGCCATCGGCTGGCGGTTGCCAGGCATCAATCTCTTGCAACAGGCTCTGCACTGTGGGCACGCCCAGTGGGTCAAAGTCTTGCAGGCGGCGCGTGTCAATGGGCACGCAGACGCGGCCGGTGCCGGGATGCACGACAAAGGGGCTCTTGAGCAAATGGTTGAGTTTCTTGCTGACCTCGATATCGAGGCGCGGATACGTGTACTCGAGAACAATGTCCTGCTTGGCGTCCAACAGTGCCCGGGCGTCGAGGGCCTTGCTGGCGCCCGTCTTGGCCACGGCGTCAATGTCGGCCCACTTGGCTGCCGACGAGCGGCCGGGTGCGGCGTCCCATTTGCGGCGCAGGGCTTCGTTGAGCGTGCGGTCCGGCAGCAGCTGCAGCAGCTTCTCGGCGCGCTCGGGCGTGTCCCAGGGATCCTGGTCGCGCAGCACGTCGTCCTGGAAGTGGGGGCTGAGAACGCGCAGGCTGCGGGCGAGGTGCGGGTGCAGCGGGCGACGCACGTGGACCTTCTTGCCACCCTGGGCGCTGCCGCGGACGACCTCGAGGTAGCCGGCAATGGCGCGGCGGCGCTGGTCGTCGAGGTTGCGGGCACGGCGGTCGCAGACCCAAGCGTGGGCGCCACGACGACCCGAGTAGACCCAGAGAACGTGCTGGAAGCCAAAGTCGTCGCGCAGGGCGGCGTCGACGACCTGGATGGCCATAGTCATAAACTGCCAGCAGCGGCCGCAGATGTTGGCCTTGTCGCAGCAAGTGCGAATGTCGTCGTAGTCGGTCAAATCGATATCGAAGCAGAGTTCCTTGGCGAGGGGACGGAAAGCGCTGGTGTTGCTGAGGGTTTTGCGGTCGCGGGGGTTGGTGCTGTAGATGGGGCCGATTTCGAAACGGGAGGGCATGAGGCGAAGGACGTCTTTGCGGAGCAGTTCGGCGTTGGGATAGGACTGGTAGCGCAGGTAGGCGTCGTTGGAGAGGGTGAAGGCGAACTCGCGATGGCCAAAGTCGTTTGTGGGATTGGGGCTGTGGTTGAGCCATTGGAAGAGGTGTCGCCAGGGGAAGAGGCGTTGGTAGAAGCTGCGCATGACTTCCGGGTCGGAGGCTTTGAGGGATGCGAGATCTGGTTCGGGTTGTGGCAACGACCTGGGAAACTCGTCGTCGTCGTCGTCGAACAAATCGTCGAGGGCGACTTCTTTTTGTGTCTCTTCTTTTTTGGGACCTTCAGCATCGGCCATGGTGACATCTTCAGTCGGTTGACTGCCATGGACAGATGCTTGTTCTGCCATGGCGCCCTCTGAAGTGACAGAGTGCGGCATGATGGGGAGGCTGTACGGAGTTTTGAATAACAGTACGGAATACTCGTAAAGTATCAGAGGGGCAGACGCGTCGACGCGTAAAGTATTGAGCGGTGACATTAGCCGTTGAAGACAGTGTTCAGTACAGTGTCGGACTGTGTTTTTCCGATCGATCCGCTGTAACCCTGTCGTCATATCGCGAGCCAACCGCTCAAGACGGTCACCGTCTCTCCTAAATCCCCGAGGCCGAGCTGGGGAGACGACCAGCCTGGGACGAGTGGACACAGCCAGACCCCCGTACCCATTTCGTACTCGTATTCTTTCCCTTTTTTGGCATTCTCTCTCGTTGATTTTCGTTTTTCGTTCCTCTTTTTTTTTTCTTGTTCCTCTTTAATCCTTCCTCGTCCCTCCACAACCACTCCGCTCTTTTCTTCTCCTTTTCTTCCGTCATGTCTCCCCTTCGTCTTTTTATCGAGGACGGCAAGTTTCGTGACGCGACTGGCCGCCAGGTTGTCTTGCGTGGCATCAACGTGGCTGGCGATGCCAAACATCCGAGCTCCCCCAATATTCCGTCCCATGTGGTCGACGAGTTCTACGATGGCGATCATGTCAACTTCCACAAGCGACCCTTTCCCCTCGAGGACGCCCATCTGCACTTTTCCCGACTGAAACGCATGGGATACAACACCATCCGCTACGTCTTCACCTGGGAGGCCATTGAGGCCGCTGGCCCCGGCAAATACGACGAGGAGTGGATACAGCATACAATCGAGACCCTGCGCATAGCAAAGCAGTACGGCTTCTATGTCTTTATGGACCCGCACCAGGATGTGGTGAGTGGGGATGCTCCTTGTATTATCGAATGCCCTCAGGGCATGCTAACTGTGTAATTGTAGTGGTCTCGCTTCTCGGGCGGCTCTGGTGCTCCCATGTGGACGCTGTATGCGGCCGGTCTCAACCCGCAGAACTTCTCGACGACCCAGGCTGCCATTGTCCACAACACGTACCCCGATACCAACGACTTCCCCAAGATGATCTGGTCCACCAATTACTACCGGCTGGCGACGGCGACCATGTTCACACTCTTCTTTGCCGGCCGCGACTTTGCCCCCAAATGTATTATTGACGGCAAGAATATCCAGGACTATTTGCAGGACCATTTCATGGAGGCCGTGGGGCACTTGGCTCAGCGGATCCACGAGGCCGGCGATCTCGAGGACGACGTCGTCTTTGGCTGGGAGAGCCTCAACGAGCCCAATCGCGGGTTGACGGGCTACCAGGACCTCAGCGTGATCCCGGACGAACAGAAACTGAAAAAGGGCACATGCCCTACCATCTGGCAGGCCATCCTGACGGGCAGCGGGCGGGCCTGCGAGGTGGATGTGTACGAAATGGGCGGATTGGGGCCCGTGCGGTCAGGCCGCACGCTCATTGACCCGCACGGCGTGCAGGCCTGGCTGCCGGCCGACTACGACGACTCACGCTACGGCTACAAGCGTGATGCCGGCTGGCGGCTGGGTGAGTGTCTGTGGGCGCAGCACGGCGTCTGGGACCCGGCAACGGACACGTTGTTGCGGCGTGACTACTTTGCACGCAGTCCGCGCACGGGCGAGGCCATTGACCACCCCTGCTTTACGGACACGTATTTTATGGAGTTTTACCGACGGTACCGCGACGTTGTGCGCAGCTACCACGCCGATGCCATCATGTTGCTGCAAGGGCCGACGATGGAACTGCCGCCGCTGATCCGGGGGACAGCCGACGACGAGGAGCGGCTGGTGTACGCGCCGCACTTTTACGACGGCATCACGCTCATGACCAAGAAGTGGAACCGCACGTGGAATGTGGACGTGGTCGGAGTGCTGCGCGGCAAGTATCTGCACCCGGCATTTGCGATCCGGGTGGGCGAGACGGCGATCCGCAACTGTTTCCGGGAGCAGTTGGCGACGATGCGGCAGGAGGGATTGGACCGCATGGGCAACCACCCGTGCATCCTGACAGAGTTTGGCATTCCGTACGACATGGACGACAAGCACGCGTATAAGACGGGCGACTATTCGAGCCAGTCGGCGGCAATGGATGCAAACCATTTTGCCGTGGAGGGGTCGTTGATGGAGGGCTACGCGCTGTGGCTGTATATGACGGAGAACGACCACGAGCGAGGCGACCAGTGGAACGGTGAGGACCTGTCGATTGTGTCGGTGGACGACAGTCACCTGCCGCAGTCACAGCTGCCACGGCTGGCGAGTCTAGGGCGGGTGGTGACGACGGCGTCGGCGCCGGGCGGGCCACGGCGGATCCAGCAGTTGAAGGAGGGAGCAGAGGAGTCAGAAGTGCCAGAAGTGCCAGAGGACGAGGGCGAGTCGACGACGCCAACGCCGGCGACTCCGACAGCTCCTCCGACAGCCCGGTCGACCGACAGCGATACAGCGTCGGCTGTGACGCCGAGCAATCTGAAGCAAGTGATGACACGGCCATCGATATCGTCGGAGCCGACGGGCAATGTGCCCGAGCTGACGAATGCGCCTGGGCTGCGGGCGGCCGAGGCATACGTGCGGCCGGCGCCGATTACAGTGGCAGGCACGATTGTGCGGTACGGGTTTGATCTGCGGCAGTGCGAGTTTGCTCTGACGGTGGACGGCGGAGCGGGACTCAAAAGTGACATGAGCGCGGACCATCCACAGCATGCCGAGGCGACGCAGGATGCCGATGAAGAGTTGTTGGGTGTGCCGACGACGGTGTTGCTGCCCGAGTATCACTTCCCCGACGATAGTATTACGGTGGAGGTGAGTTCTGGCAAGTGGGAAGTGGCGTGGGATGAGGACGAGACGGAGCTGGCGCAGAAGCTGCGGTGGTGGCACGGGCCAGGGGAGCATACACTGCGGGTGACGGGGCTTGTGCGGAAGCACAATTATGTGGAGGGAGTGACCAGTGACGACGGATATTATGACCAGATGGCGACCTTTTTGGGGAGTTGTGTAGTGATGTAGGGGGATAGAAGGTTGTCGGCATTCGTCTGTTGGTCTGTCGTCTCGTCTCGTCTCGTCTGGTCTGGTCTGGTCTGGTCTGGTCTGGTCTGGTCTGGTCTGACTGTCGTCTGGTTGGTGGCTCTTGGCCCTGGTTTCTCTTTCTTTTTCTCTTTCGTCTGCATTGTTATGGCGTTCAATTTTATATCACGTGACCCTTTTCGTACTCGTACAAGCGCCAGCAGGCAGCACTAAAACGGACGGCCCGCCCATTGGCCGGTAAAAGTGGAGCAACGTTCTGCAGGCATACGAAAAAGGTCGCCGAAGCCATACAGCGGCCAAGAATGACAGACCTTGGGGCCGCAGGTTCCGTGCTCGTGCTCGCGGCCGTGCTTCGTACTCCTCGTACCCGTGGGGCGGTCCATTCGGATGCTACTCCGTACAACGTCGCCCTTCTCTCCACCGTGCCACGCCCTCTGAGAGCGTTTCGGTGCCGAACGCTAATTGGTCCGGCAGCGTTATAGCGCTCTTTCCCTGCCCGGGGGTACCTGTCAGGCCGTGCTTACCCCCCATTCCTTCCCCCTTTCTCTTACTCCCCCCCCGCTAACGCCGTTGTGCCCGCCAATTCTTTCGATTCTTTCGGGCTGTCCATCTTCGTCACTCTTCCGTCGACCGTCTTTTGCCTTCATTTTGTCCTCTTTTTTTTTCTCTCTCCACCCCTGTCCACCCCCCCTCTCTCTCGACAACCTCCACAATCGTCGATAGGATTACGTCGTAGTGTCCTTGTTTGTTTCGATTTCTCCTCTGTATCGTGCACCTGCCAATTTCTCCAATCGGCAGCCTTCTTGTGTTCTTCGCCATCAAATCTTCGACCAACGTTCCGTCTCTTTCACGCACTTGTCTGTCTGTCTACTGTCTACTGTCTCCTGTCTTCTGTCTCCTGTCCTG
This sequence comes from Dryadomyces quercus-mongolicae, assembly GCA_002215975.1. Taxonomy (NCBI): domain Eukaryota; kingdom Fungi; phylum Ascomycota; class Sordariomycetes; order Ophiostomatales; family Ophiostomataceae; genus Dryadomyces; species Dryadomyces quercus-mongolicae. The sequence goes on along the minus strand of NIPS01000037.1, from coordinate 338,209 downwards.
TATCCTGTCTCCAGTCGCCTGCCTGTCGGGCCCGGCAGCATGCTGCTGCGCTCCTGATCGCCGCCTGTGCCATGCTGCTGCGAAGACGAGCGATTCGCGGCATTTCCCACAGGCAGATATTTTGTGATATTTTGTCTTCTTCTCCTCGACCTTTGACTCCCTCGCACGGTTCCTGGTACGCCCGACCCGGTGCTCCCGTGTGTCCAGGCACCGACTGACGGTTCACGACCACCTGTCGGCCACGTTCAACACCTTTCCACCCGTCTCGACTTTTGCCTCGACTTTTGCCTCATCTTCGACTTCGTCCTCGGCCTCGTCCTCTTTTGTCTCCTCTTCGCCGCCCCTCATGTATCAAAACGGTCAGGCAAACGCGCCGCGCGCCTTCCAGGTGCCACCGCCACCGCCCATGGCCCTGCCGACGCCACAGATCAACAACGGCATGGCCATTCCGCCTCCGCCTCCTCGATATGCCGGGACGACTCCGAGCGCGTTGAACCCCGGCGGTATCCCTCCTCCGCCTTCCGGTCCTCCTCCCGGCAGCGCAATGGGCCAACAAGCCCCGTGGCACAACACTTGGGGCCGCATGTATGACACCCGCACCGGTTATCCTCCGCCACCGCCGCCGCTGCCCAACCCCAACGGCACCACTGGCCAGCAACACGCTGCCTACAACCCCAAACTTCATGCCGTCGTCGTCAACGCCCTCAACAACAACCAGTCTGTCAGTCTGCCACCACCGCCGCCGCTGCAACAGCAACCATCCCAGCAGCCACAACCACAGTCGCAGCCGCAGCCACCGCCGCCGAGTCTGGACGGTCAGATGTCAGCCACCTATATTCCTCGACCCAACACCTACGGCGAGGGAGTGGGCATTCCGGGTCTCGACGGCAACATCACCGATGTGGCAGACTATTCGGAAATTACACCGCAGACTCTCTGGGTACAGGCGCCGCAGATTTCAGCCGCTCCTTCCACCGTTGACACCACAGCCAATGGAGCCAACACAGCCACGACAAACGCCCCAGCCTCGACGGCAGACGACCCGCCCCAGACGAGTCGTCACCTGAATCCCAATGCAGGACTCAGCCACAGCACCCTGGGCGGCCGCGGCTTGTCGACAGCCAGCAATGCCAGTACCAGCCGCGGTATCCCGACTGAACTGGCTTCCCAGTGGCCGTTGGATCGCGTGTTGTCGTGGCTGCAGGTCAACCAGTTTCCCAAGGACTGGCAGGAAGCCTTCCAGACGCTCGAGCTGTGCGGCACGCCCTTTCTCGAGCTCGGCAGCGCGCATGGCGGTCGTGGAAACTTTAGTCTCATGCATCAACAGGTGTATCCGGCGCTCAAGAAGATCTGGATGGACCGCACTGGTATGCCACAAAACGACTGGGATCCATCCAAGGAGCGTGAGGAGGGTCGGCGCATGCGCCACCTGATCCGGAACATTGTCAGTGGCCGTCCTGTCGACACGTCCAAGTTGACGGGCACGCAGTCGAGCCGCCCAGCGACGGCCGAGGCTGATTCCCCGATAACCATCAAGGCGCCCGGATCTGGCTTCTCAGCCCGCCACGTCTCCCAGACCAAGACCAACGCCCCATCTTCGTTGATCAACCCTGGCAGTCCGGATGCTGTTGGTGCTTCCAGTACGGCAGGTGCTGGCGCCTCGACAACGGGCACGAGCAGTAACACGCCAGTTGACAGTCACCGGGCCATATTCAAGACGATTGACAATGACGGGGCTCGTCGCCACAGTCCCAACACGAGCGACGTGGGCCTGAACCGTGAAAGTCCTGTCAGCAGCCCCGTTCCTACATCCGCCAACGCCTTCACCGCTTCGACGCCCAACCTCTCTGCCTCACCCCACACGACGCGGTTCGGTCATCGCTCGCGCAACAGCACGGATTCCACGTCTTCCAACACTGCCCACTACGGTTCAGGACTGCCATCTGAAGCGAACCAAATGTTGCGCCAGGGCATGAACATTGGCGATATGGTGTCTGTCACAGGTCGCAACTCGGGCGGAGGAGGAGGAGGAGGAGGTGGTGGTGGTGGATTCAGCAACGGGGCGCGGCCACCCTTGCACGACTCCAACAACCGGTCGGCCGGCACTGACCCGCCGAGCAGCGCCAAAGACAACAAGTCCCTGCTATCCTTTTGGAATCGCAAGAAGAAGCGCGAAGAGAGCGGCAATGGCGGCTTCTCGCCCCCCGACGGACTCGAGTCGCCGACGAGTCCCGTCGTCACCAACAAGTCGACTTCTCAGTTGGGCGGAAACCGGGCCGGCTATTCCAGCGACCTGTCGTTGGACCGCAGCGGCAACACGACCTCAACTTTTACAAATCAACCGTCACCGTCGGCCCGCGTCTACGTCCTGGCCACGGCTGACTACCGGAATTACCGCATGTTGGATGTGACCGACGTTGACAACGCGTCCGACTTGCGCCAGCTGATCTGCATCAACCTGGGTCTGCTCGATGTCGAAGCGGCTGCTGTCTACCTGACGGAGTTGGGACAATTCCAGCACGAGACGCCGCTGGATGACGCGAAGTTGCTGTCGGCCAAGAAGCTACGGGCCGACAGCGCCGGCTCGTTCAAGCTGTTTGTGCAGATGCGGAACAAGACGAGCACAAGCATCGGCAGCATGAACATCCAGCAGCAGTTGCCGTCGCATCTGCCGCATATTGGCACCTTCGACCCAGATACGTACAATACGCTGGTCGGAAGCACACGGCAGCGGTCCGTATCGTCTCCGCTGTCGCGGCAGAACAGTCAGAGGACGCCCGAGTTGGTTAGCCCTGCACCTGCTGCACCTCCTGCAGCGATGGCATCCTCTGCCCCATCTGCAGCGATGGCATCGTCTGCCCCATCTGCACCGTCTGCGCCGTCTGCGCCGTCTGCGCCAACTGGTCCCGGGACAGGCGGCGAGACTCCCAACAGTGGCACGTCCACGCTCGACGCAAGCACCATGTACCGCATGGAAATCGAGCGCAAAGGCATGGCCTACCTGGAAAAGCGGCGGCAGGCGATGCAAAAGGGCACGGTCCCAAGCAATTCTGCCAGCATCATTGGCGGGTACGTAGATTTTGACAAGCCGCGCATGTCTCCTTTTGAAGACAAGAGCCCCAACTACGACAGGATGTTCCCGCAGCGTCGCGCCCCGGCACCACCTACCGACCCGTCCAACACACTGCTCAAGGCTAACTCGCTTAGTAAGCGGACGGGCGACCGGGCGCGGCAGTCCCAGGGCAGCACAGACGGGTTCAGGCGACCAGGGCTACCGACGACGAGCGAGTTGTCACCACAGGAGATGGCCGAGCCGGGCGGCAATGTCAATGCTAATACAAACACAAACACAAATACGAGTGCTGCTGTTTCCGGGGGCGGTGCTGGTAGTGCCGGTGGCACACAGGGCATCGGGTCTATGCTTGCCGGTATGGGACGTACGCTGGGCGGACTGGGTCATCCGTCGCGCGGATCGTCTCCTCATCGTGTGGCTACGGCGCCCGTTGGCGGATTTGATGCAAACGGTGCGTATAGAGGCCCTGGAACAGAACGTCTCGGGGCGGACAAGACTGACCGTAATAGGATTCCGGATCCCGCGAACGACGACGAACCCTGGCGACATCAGTCCCAGCTTGCAGCTCAGTGGATCCTTTGCGCGGTTCGAGACACAGCCGCTACCGCGGCTCCGAGGCCAAGAACCCGACGGCGAGCTGCAGAACAACGAGGAGGTGCGGTTCTCACGCGCTGGACCACCTCAGATCGACATGCCGCGGGCGCTGGCAAACCCATCGCGCTTTTCCATGCCCGGCTCGGACGACGACTCAGACGACGACTCGGACGATGGCCTGTTTGCCGTGCCACTAGCGCGGGCGGGTGCCGACAGCAGTGCCAGCAAAAGCAAGGGAGCGTCAGCAGCGCCAGCGGCCAACGGCGGTCAAGAGGCCAATGGGCAGGCAGCTACGAAAGACGGCGACAAGCCGGGAGACGGGACGCCAGGCTCGGCGACGGGCCACCAGCGGCCAGACCTCAAGGTGGAAACGAAACGGACGCACAAGAAGGGGGAATCGGTAACGTTCAAGTCGCCGGTGGTGGCGACGTCGCCTGGCAGCGGAGGCGGTGATGATGGCGGAGACGGTGACGAGTCGTCCCGGGGCGGAGCCAGACAGACGCCGGGCACGCCGGACTCGGACAACGGATGGCGGTCGACATTGGACGACAACCAGCTGAGCCGGCGCAACTCATTTATGGAGCGGGACGTGTGGGCGAACCGGCCGCCGACGGATGCGCTGATCAACAATCTCGAGGTTTTCTTCCCGAACATTGACGTGGACCGGCCGGTGTTGGAGGAGGGCAGCGATCCGGAACATCCGCCATCGCCGATTGCCGAAGTGGCAGAGCCGGACGAGACGCCGACGCAGTCACCGACACAACAGGCACAATCGCCGGCGACGGCAGCGGCAGCGACGGCAGCAGCGGCAGTGGCGGCGGCCAAGGCAGCCAAGTCGCCGACGTCGACGTACAACGAGAGCGACACGTTGGGATCGGATGAGTCGACGCTCAAGGCGGTGGACCGATCGTCGATTGCGTCGGCAGCGACAGCAGCGTCAGCGCCAACGTCAACAACGACGGCACCGACGACGCAGCGCAGTGTGCGACGGTCAGGCGGACTGGGCCGGATGAAGTCGATCCGAGAGGTGGCACGGGGTGCGCACGAGGCGAGCAAACGGTACACGCAGACGCAGTTGACGCAGCTGGCACAGCAGCAGCAGCAGCAGCAGCAACAGCAACAGCCGACGACGGCGGCGGGATCGGCGTTGGGATCGTCGTCGGCGCAGTCGCGGGTGTCGTTGCCAGCGAACCCGGCGGTGCTGGTGCGGCGCAAGTCGACCAAGATGTTTGGAGCGAGCATTGTACAAGTGCGGCCGGACTACAAGCGAGGATCGATTGTGGTGCCGCAGCTGCCGGGTGGGAACGGGAGCAGCGGAGGCAACAATGGGGTGCCGAAGCGGCAGACGACGTTCCGGTGGTTCAAGGGACAGCTGATCGGCAAGGGGACGTACGGGCGGGTGTATTTGGGCATGAACGCGACGACGGGCGAGTTCTTGGCGGTCAAGGAAGTAGAAGTGCCGCCGAAGCTGGTGGCGCAGAACGACCGGAGCCGTGTGCGGGAGCTGGTGGCGGCGCTGAACCAAGAGATTGAGACGATGCAGCATCTGGACCACGTCAACATTGTGCAGTATCTGGGATGTGAGCGCAAGGAGACGAGCATCAGCATCTTTCTGGAGTACATTTCCGGTGGCAGCATTGGGTCGTGTCTGCGGCGACACGGCAAGTTTGAGGAGCCGGTGGTGTCGAGTTTGACGCGGCAGACGCTTTCGGGTTTGGCCTATCTGCACCGGGAAGGGATTCTGCACCGGGACCTGAAGGCGGACAACATCTTGTTGGATGTGGACGGGACGGCGAAGATTAGTGATTTTGGCATCAGCAAGAAGACGGACAACATCTACGGCAACGACCGGACAAACTCGATGCAGGGCAGCGTGTTCTGGATGGCGCCGGAGGTGATCCGGCCGCAAGACGAGGGCTATTCGGCCAAGGTGGATATTTGGGCAGTGGGATGTGTTGTGTTGGAGATGTTTGCGGGGCGACGGCCGTGGTCGCAGGAGGAGACGGTGGGAGCGATCTACAAGATTGCGCAGGGAGAGACGCCGCCGATTCCGGAGGATGTGGAGGCGACAATCAGTCCGTATGCGGTGGCTTTTATGCTGGACTGTTTTACGGTGTAAGTGCTGACCTTTTTGCAATTTGACTTCTTTTTGGGGGTTTCATGCTGACAAATCAGAAACCCTACGGAACGACCGACGGCCAATCGGCTATTGTCGCTGCATCCATTCTGCGATCTGGACCCGAACTACAACTTTTTTGATACGGCGCTGTATGCGAAGATTCGGGGGACATTTGACACGAAGTGAGTCGAGACGGACGAGACGGACAAGAGGATTGGATATATTGGCGTTATCGAGACCGTGTACTAGAAGCCATGATGTGTGAAAGCGTGAGCTCATAAAACAGCAAGCAGTAGTAGGCGTAAGTGCTCCACGGCCTACAAGAACCGTTAACCGTAGCATTACTCTATAGAAGTGCTCGTAGTCATCCACGCTAACCATATTCGGACACATCGCGAGCCTAGACCGCTCCACCTACCTGCCCCCTTTCTCAGGCAGGGAAGGAATGCGCCTGCCGTGCGATACGAGCAGCCGTGGTCCCATAATAACACGCGTTTAAATCGATTCTCCACCATTCACAGCACCGCCTGCTGATTATGCTTCTTTACGGAAGATCGGCCTGCTGCACTGCTGCCCACTGCTTGTCCACTGCTGCTGGCCACTGGTTATTGCCGCCCACTGGCGTTCGCGCCGAGACAATGCCAAGAGCCGCCTCTTACACCATACGGGCATTTTGAGAGACACAGGTTCCCCTTTGTCTTGGCAATCATTCCAACATGTCGTGCGGAGTAGAACGGACAAGGTCGCTCCTTCCTTTCCGTTCTTTCCGTTCGTTCTGTCTCTTCGTTCTTTCCATTTTTTCGTCTTTTTCGCTCTCGCTCTTGCGTTTGGCTCCTTCCTTCTTCTCTCTTGTCCTTCTTCGCACCTTCCGCGAACCACCCACGCCCTGATCAGGAAGGTATGCTCGTATCCTGACTGCATCGTCACTTTTTTGCCCTCTCTCTACTTTTCTCGTATTTTCGTATTTTTTCGTCTTCTTCTCTCCTTTTCTTCTTTTTTTTCTCCCTTGCCATTCCTCGCGTGCGCGCTTCTCGACGCTTATCCACACCAAAACCAGACCATACCCAGTCTTTTTCTCGTCTCCTGGGTCCAACTGTCTTTTTTTTTTTCTTTTCTTTCTGTCTATTCTGTCTTGTCTTTTGTCTTATCTCCTGTCTTTTTGTCTCCTGATTTTTCTTCATCTCTTCCTCTTTTCTCCTTTTTCCGCTCCCTTTTTTCCGCTTTCGTTCTCGGCTCTCATCCTTTGTCTTTGTTTCATCTGGGCTCGCCCGTGCTCCCTTAGCCTAGTTCTCAGCCTCTCTATACACTGTCTCCACAACCAGCAGGGGTCGTCGATCAACTTTCCTCTAGCTTCGGCGCACACGACCAACTACCCAAGACGATTTTTCGTTTCGGATTCGCATTCCCTGGGCGCTGACTGTTTCTCTTTGATTTTCAGACAACTCCGTGTCACCCGGTCGCATCCGTCTCGTCTTTTAAGTTTCTGGGTTGGGGGTTTTATAGGATTTTTGGATTTTTGGAGACAAGATTGAATACCTCGTTTCGCTCTTTTTGGATGTTGTCTCGCGTGCCCCATTGAGCAACTGGGCTTGTTATCCAGGCTTCTTGTGGCCGTCCGGAGCTCTTGTGCTCCTGCATACTTTGCTTCACCATGTTCCGCTTCCGAAAATATCGTCTCTTTGTTTTTGCCGCCGCCGTTCTCCTCTTTCTTCTCTACCGGCTGTCCTCCAATTCCGAATGGGAGGCCCATGCGACCACCATCTACCGTGGCTATACGCCACCTGTTGAGCTCTCCGACCTAAAACAGCCCGAAAGCCCCAATGGCTACGGCGTGTCTCCGGCGGAGCCCGCACAGACCGAGGACCCCTTCGCCGACGCCCTCAAAGCCGCAAACGCCCAGACCTCCGAACAAGACCCCAACGATCTCGCAACGGCCAGTCTAGAGGCGTCTGCAGAAAACTTTGAGAACGAGCTGGCCTTTGCGCCCGAACCCGAACCAGAGCGTGTCCATAGAGTCCAACCGTCTGGCTCCTTCCAAGATGACAGCCTCCCTGGCGTTGACATTATCGCGGCGAAGCCGGAGCCAACGGAAATGGTCCTCATCCACTGGGAGAAGACGCCAGAGCTCTTCCCCGTCCCCCCCGGCTCGCTTATTTCCCTTCCCACCGGGACCCCCGTGCCGATCCCACGCATACAGGCCGAGTTTGAGCATGAGAGCGACTCCTTCCGCGAACTGCGCGAGCTACGTCTTGCTGCTGTGCGCGACGAGATGCACCATGCCTGGTCCGGCTACCGCAAGTACGCCTGGGGACACGACGAGCTTGTGCCCATCTCCAGAACTTCCCGTGATCCCTTTTGTGGCTGGGCGGCCACTCTCGTGGATGGCTTGGATACACTCTGGATCATGGACATGAGGGACCAGTTCAACGAAGCCTACGAGATGGTCAAGCTTATGGACTTTACAACTACTCCCTACCGCCGCGAGATTCCCGTTTTCGAGACCATCATTCGCTATCTCGGCGGCCTCATTGCCGCCTACGATGTCACTGGTGGCAAGAACGGACAGTACCCTGCTCTGCTGGACAAGGCCGTCGAGCTGGCCGAGGTTCTCATGAGCGTTTTCGACACGCCCAACCGCATGCCGATTCTCTACTACAAGTGGATGCCCGGCTTTGCTTCCCAGAATAAAATGGCAGACAGCGCCTCGAGCATTGCCGAGCTGGGCTCCATGACCATGGAATTCACTCGCCTTGCCCAATTGACCAACGAGAACAAGTACTACGATGCTGTGGCCCGTATTGTCGACGCCCTCGAAGAGTGGCAGAACCGCGAAGGAGCCACCGCCATTCCAGGAATTTTCCCCGAACGTGTCGACGCCTCGGGCTGCAACCGGACAGCTGCCAAGGAGCTGGAGATGAAGAGCGCCAGCCAGGCTGTACAGAACCAACTGAATGCCGAAGCCGATCTCAACACGCCCCCCCTGGGCCATATTCCCGAGGGAGTGGATAGTGAGCAGTCCAGCAGTCCCAATGGGGCAGACTTGCCGCTGAGCTTGGAATTCCGGGTCAACCCGGCCGACAGCCCCGGCCAGCCCGAGACGGGCGAGTTCTATGTTCTGCATGGAAACACAGTCAAGAAGCCCAAGCTTCCCGACAGCGAAAGCGAAAGCGCTCCCCTCGAAAAGCGCGGCATCATCAAGGCGAATCCGTCCGCAGGAGAAACGCCCGTCGGCCTTGCCGTTGCCAGTACCGTTCCTGTTGCTCCAGCTGCGGTTCCTACCTCGTCGAATCCGAAATTGAAAAACCTCGCCGTCAAAATTGAACCACACGATGTATACCCTGTCAACTCCAAGGGGGAAAGCAGCAACTGGAAATGCATTCCTCAAAACCTGACAGCAAGCTATGGCCGAGGCAGTTACAGCATGGGTGGTAGCCAGGACTCTACTTACGAGTACTTTCCCAAGGTATGTTTTGATTTTTGCTCTCTTTTTTATTCTGTTGGCCTCGCTCCTGACGGTCTCTAGCAATACCTTCTTCTCGGTGGTCTTGTACCCAAGTATAAGGATATGCACGAAAAGGTGGCTGAAGCCGTCAAGAAGTACTTGCTCTATCGCCCCATGATCCAGGACGAGACCCGGGATATTCTCTTCTCTGCCAAAGCTTCCGGCTCCGGCTCCGATTCCGACTCCAACATCCGACTGGCCTTCACCTACGAAGTCACCCACCTGACCTGTTTCCTGGGTGGCATGTTTGCCATGGGTGGTCGCATCTTTAACCGCCCGGGAGACGTTGAGATTGGTGCCAAGTTGACCGAAGGTTGTGTCTGGGCCTATGACGTCATGCCCTCGGGCATCATGCCTGAGAACGCCCGCGTCCTGCCCTGCCACGGCTTGGGCCCGTGCGCGTACAACGAGTCGCTGTGGTATGAAGCGCTGGATCCTAACATGAAATGGCGTGAAAACGAGATGCTGCGGTACGAAGAACGTCTCCAGACGTGGACAGAGCAAAAGGCCGAGATCGAAGCCATGGAAAGCCTGGCTGCGTCAGAGCAGCTATTGAATGAGGCGACCTCTGAGACTGTCACGAGTACTGAGACTGAGGTGACCCCTCAGGGCGAAGTAATCTCTGAAGTGGAGATCAAGATTCCTACTGCTGATTTAGGGAACATCGACTCGGAAGGCACCTGGAAAAGCATGAAAAAGCGAGATGTTGAGGAGCCGAAAGAGGAGAAGAACGACGACAAGCAGGAGGTGCAGGAAACTCAGGAGACTCAGGAGACTCAGGAGGCTCAGGGGACTCAGGGGACGCAGGAGACGCAAGAGACGAAGCAGGAGACTAAGCAGGAAACGTCACAAGAAACAACACTGAACACGCAGGAGAACACGCGGGAGGCCACGCAGGAGACCAAACAGGAGAACAAACAGGAAGATGAGGAGGCCAAGAGAGAGGAGGAGGCCATTAAACAAAAGGCCAAGGCTCTGCAGGAAGGCATCGACTTCAACTTTCAGGCAGGACATCTCGCGGACGTATCAGCGGACTCTCATGTTGGAGCCGGCACTGTTGCCATTGCTGAGACTGTTGACGAGATCCAACAACCTCTCAAGCTGATGAAGCAACTTCCTCCAATGCCCGTTGCACCCCAGACGCACGAAGAGTATGTCCAGGGACAGATTACGCGGAGCCGCCTCGTGCCGGGTTTCGTCGGCATTTCTGACCGCCGGTATATTCTTCGGTAAGTTTTGCAGCCGATCTATTTGAATTTGAATTTACACCTGCTGACACTCGCAGTCCCGAAGCCATTGAGTCAGTGTGGTACATGTACCGCATCACGGGCGATTCGATGTGGCAGGAGAAGGGCTGGCGAATGTTCAAGGCCATCATCAAGGCCACGAAGACCATGGAGGGCCACAGTGCCATTCATGATGTGACGGAGACGGAGTTTGACGTCCGGTCCGACAGCATGGAGAGCTTTTGGGTGGCTGAGACGCTCAAGTACTTTTACCTGCTGTTCTCGTCACCTGACGTCATCAGTCTTGACGACTGGGTGCTCAACACGGAGGCACATCCCTTTAAGCGGCCAACGTGAGGGAGCAGGAAACAGCCAGGACTTGGTGCTGTTTCCAATGTTTATGAATCCTTATACACAGTCTCTGCGGAGTAGACATCTTTGTATAGATACCCCATTTATATAATATACGTTTGCATTTGAAGACTTTACGGACGTGAATGGAGTGAATGTGTGAATTAATTGATTCCTATCGTATTTGCCGACTCCGCAAAACCCGGACGTAACACTTCCTCTGGAGGTGAGGCCTCGGTCGTCCTTCCGCCTGCCTCGTCTGCGTCGTGGCGCTTCTCATAAACACAAGTGCAAAAAGGCAAAAGGCAGAGAAAGCAGAAAAAGGCAGAAAAAGCAGAAAAAAGCAGAAAAAAGCAGAAATTAAAATCAAAAATCAAAACAAAGTTCAAATTGCCGTCGCATGCTCCTGATGCAGCCCCCCTTTCTATATACACAATACAATTGTTGTTGTTTGGAGAGTGTGGCTCGAATAGAGCCGCTGTCGCTCAAAAAAAAAAAAAGGGGGAGGTGTCGAGCGGGAGGCAATGGAGAGAACAAGAAAGGGGGCGTCGTCATAAGACGACCGCGCAGCCCTTTTTTCCGTCATGGCCGTCATGTCGTCGTGTCAAGTCTCGCGGGACCGATGTTGCTCGCCTTAGTCGGCCAACTGGTTCAGCACCTTGATACTCAGGATCATGACGAGCAAGCCGATCGTGACGACGATCAGCAGCGCAAAAGAGAACCAGCCTATGACCATAGCGCTGGTACCGATGCCGGAGCGGACGCTGCCGTTGCCAAAGTCTTGGGTAATGACACTCGCGGCGACCGAGGCGGTGTGCTGCCACAGGACAGACACGAGCACGAAGATGGCCGACACGAAGATAATGGCCAGCGAGATCTGCGACACGAAACGCGAGGGAAATGGCTTGACCTCACGCTCGGAGCCCTCGCTGTCGTCCTCCTCGTGCCAACCGGGGAAGGTGGCCAGCAGGAGCAGGCAGATGAAAGCAAAGATGATGGCGATAATTCTAGACGGTTAGGGGAGACGAGAGGCAGAGAGACAAGAGTAGAACGTACATCAAATAAGGAAAAACAATCATGTCCTTGAATTGGCTCGCCAGCCACAACAAGTTCAAGGGATCCTCGTCAACACTGATCTCGTTGGCCAGAGCCGTGGCATTGTTGGAACACAGCCAGCCGCCGCCATCCGTGGTGATGCAGATGCCGAAGAACCCGACACGGCACTGCAGACTGGCGCTGCCGACGATGCTGCTGATGGCTTCGTTGACCGCATAGTCGACCTGGACGGTGCTGGGTTTGGCGGTGTATTTTTGGTAGTAGAGGGAGATGAGGAAGATGCCGGGCATCAACGGACTCGAGGAGGAGCAACCAGCGAGTAAAAGTGCTGTGGAGTGTCAGAAGAGGGAATGAAAAAGAAGGCAAAGTGAAGTAAAAGTGAAGTAAAAATGTCAAAAAAGGTGAGGTTCAAAAAGGCTGCTTACATAATAATATGATGGCGACAGCGATGACGATCATCAACACATGGTGGTAACCGAGAAAGGGTAGGTATCCTGGTTGGTTAGCAGGGCGGCCCTGCACATGGGACATTCTTAATGGGTGGTCCAAAACTCACGGTACCACCCGACTTGTACTATGGCATTTGCCATGGCGAATGTCGGAGCGGTCTGGAATGGCCCTCCCGCCCGAGTCTACCAGGCACGGCAGACCGGGAGAGGGTTGGGGTGGGTGGGAAAGCGGTCCCGATCCCGATCCCGACCTCCACTTGTCGTGAGGCGGCGAACGGTCGACGACAGGAATGTGTGTCCCGCTACCGTGTACCGAGCGCTGGTATGGAATGCAAGGCTCGCTTCGGCTCGAATCGGTCGAGGAGGAATGCGGGCCAACCGTTTTATTTCTTCGTTTGCTGCAACGTTAAATTGTCTTCCTGTAAAGGTTCGGTGAGAGAGAGAGGAGGAGGAGGAGGAGAGGAGAAGGAGAGGAGGATGAAGAGGTGGCGGAGCGGAATGGAAGAGGAAGAGGAAAAGAGTGATTGCGTGTGAAAGAGCGGTGGTTTTCAAGACTTAGTCCAGAATTGATGTTCTGCCTTGTCCCCTTTCTTACTCCTTTCAAATGCCAGACCGCTTGTCAGCGACCATTGTGTGCATGAGGAAGAGATGGAAAAGAATGGATCGACAGAAGAGAGAACACCAGGCGGAGTCCAGACAGGAAGTGGAATTCCACTTGTCTCCTTGTCTCCTTCGCCGGGCAGGTGGTTGGTATGCGAGGCCCCAGGTGTGTGCCCAGCACGTTTTTTTTTGCGGGTGGCTGGAATGTGGTGTGAGAGGAAGAGAGAGAAGAGAGAGGGAAAGAAAAAAAAAGAAGAGAGACGGGAATTAAGAGAAAATAAAGCAGCAGAATAAAAAAAGACAGCTGGTCCTGCAAAAGAAACACAAACCCCTGCTTGTGTGTGTTCCACGCTACCGTGTGCGATACGAAGGAGTGGGAGCTTCGTCTGCGAGCTGCATGCGCCTTTGGTCGTCCGGCCAGGGCACTCCACTTTTTATTTTTGGGCTGGGCGATTATGGAGTAGGCACATTTTTTTTCGGTTTTGCGATGTCAACATCCAGTGGAGGGGGGCTGGTGCAGTTGGCAGGGCAACAAGGCGAGGGAGCTGGCGCTGCCCCACACCGCCTCGGCCAACATGTGGTCACGCCTGGTGACGACTAATCACGACTAGTCGTGACTAGTTAGGATTCGTACATCCTTGTACACCGCACGTAATTTTGTGGGCGGTGTACGCAAAGGAACACTGGACGGAGTATTACTAATAATAGAGACTCATAGAGACTCAGAGACTCATATCCAGTGAGACCCCATCGAGCAGTCGTGTCAGTCCAGCTTACGTACGAGTAGGAGGAGTCATAGTGAGTACTCCATACTCGCACTCAGTATCGCACGGAAATTTGGTCCGCATTCCGTATCCATTTATACGAGTGTGGATACGCTTGTCTCCTCCAAGCCTACCAATATCCGCCGCAAGGCCGCCAGGGGCTCCCTGTAGCATCGGGCGCTAAGGCCTGTAGCCAAACAGCTGGCCGGCCTCCCAATTCAAAGCCAAAAAAGCTCCGTTGCCATGTACGACCAGCTGTCAGCGTCAGCATCCCGACCTCCGAACCAGGGGACTATGGAGTACGGAGTACTCGTTCCGTACGAGTACAGGGGCTGCGAAATCTGCAGCGATCGTCCATCGCCAAGACTTTGTGGTACCTCGTGAGATCGCAGACGCAGACGCAGACGCAGTAACACGTTGGTTGTCCGCCCAGCCAACTTGTAAACAAGGACATTGTATATAAACTACAGAAGACGCTGTGCCTCATCGGCAATGCCGGACTTGCGGACACCTGGCTTCTTGTAGCCCTGTCTCGATTCGCTGTCATGGTATACGAGTATGATATCTACCGGACTGTCCGGTTTTCCGCCACTCCGTTTGTCTATCGTCGCCGTCGGAACCGGCTGTTGAACCCTGGACCCCCCTTGGCCCCGTTGTTGCGCAGTTTCAGTCTCTTGAAATTGGCATGCGCCAGCTCGTTGACCTTGCGTGCTGCCCGTCTCACCGTCCCCGTCTTGGTGCCTGTCTCCTCCTTGCTGGCCTTTTTGGATGTTGATGTTCCTGGAACGAAATCCTCGTCGTGACCATCTGCTTTTTCGTCCTTTTCGTCTTTTTCCTTGTGCTCGCCGTCCTCCTCGTGCTCTTCGTGCTCCTCCTCCTCCTCCTCTGGCCGCCTTGTCCGTGTCGGCCGCATGTGCATCAGCCGCGTCGTTCGTTTCTGTCCCTTCTTCTTGAACACCCGCAGCGGCTGTCCGTCTCGGCCTTTTTGGTCTTCCGGCGGGCTGTCGTACAATCCTTCGTCGTCGAAGCCACCCAGCAGTCGCTGACCGTCCTGGTCGGGCGCCAGCACGGCCGGCGGTGCAGCTACAGGTGCAGGCACGTCTTTTCCGAGGTCGGCCGGTGGTGCTCCTGTCTTCTGCGGTGCTCCTTCACCTCCCTCCAACTCCCGCAGCACGTCCATCTCCTCGTCCAGCCGCTCGTCCTCCATCTTCCGCAGGTTCGCCAGCACACTGCTCAGCCCGCGCACCAGCGGTTTCCGCGGCAGCCGCAGTCGCGTCGGCGGCGACAGAAACTCTCCGTTCTCGTCTACGGGCGGCAGCGTGGGCGCCCGCCGCAGAAACGCCGGCGTCGCAAACGGCTGTTGAGCAGCTGTCGTGCTCTTGGACGGCGTCTCGAATGCAGGATCGCGCGCTGACTCGGTCGGACCGCGCGCCTGGGCGTTAGCATCGCGCGCCTTGAGCGGCGTCAGAAACATGTAGTGGTCGGAGGAGGGGGCTGCCGCAGCCGTGCTGGTCGTCACCGCCGTGAACCGGTCCAGCAGGTTTCGCTTGGCCGACGACATGGGTGTGCGGCCGAGCCGCCGGCCGTCTTCGTCTTCTTCGTCGTCTTCATCAAACTCGCCCAGTGTCTGCTTCCGGGGCGTCGATACGGACTCGATGGTTTTGGACGGCGTGGCTGCGAGGCTGCGGCGCTTCTCAGATGCCGATGCCTCGTCGACGAGGCCGTCAAACAGGCCGAGGACGCGGCCGTCGCGCTGGGGAGTTGGGCCGATCGAGGTGGGCACGACAGGACTGAAGAGACGGCGGGAAATGGAGGGCGTGACAGAGTCGTCAGGGACGTCGGCAGTGCCTGTCTTGAGGGGTGTCTCGACGGCCCGCAGACGTTTTGAGGGGGTCTGTAGCGGCGGTTCAGGCTCAGTATCTGTCTTGCGTTTCCGCTTGACGGAGTCGTCGTTTCGCCTTGCGTCTTCGTTCTTTGCGTTCTTTGCGTTCTTCGTCTTCGTCTTTCTCGGCACAGACTTGCCGGAGAGGATGCTTCGTAGTCGGTTGTAAGCAGTGTATTTGTGGGCTGCACACACAATGTTAGCTCAGCAGACACAGACACACACGCGAGGCCAGACTACATACCGATGTCGACGTTCTGCTTAATGTCTGCGCGGCCAGGTTTCGCGCCGTCGTGATCGCGTGCCCACGTCGTCTCCCATGTCTTCAGCTCGAGTCGCAGCTGTTGGGACTCGGCCTCATAGCGTTGTTTGTCTTCTTCGTCGAGCATTGTAGTGTCTGGTGCACTCGAAAAGCAAAGGAACAAGAACAAGTCCCGTCTGGATGGAAACCTGTGCGTAATGTAGGGTCCGAAAGACCAAAACCCATATAAACGCGTTTTCCAACGCGTCGCTCCAGCGGGGTTTAGCGGTCACGTCGCGTCCGTTACAGCACGGTCCGCCCACTGGCTCCACTACGGATAGATATGCACGAAAACACGCTTGCATCAATGCGGGTAGACATATAAAGAGATTCCACTTTTTTGTTTGCATGGCACCCCGCCTCGCTTTCTTGTTTCCACCTCAACTGCAATTGTTTGGGGGATTCCTTGTTTTTGTTTTGGTCTTTCCACAGATCCATGGTTTTTCTTCGACCTCTTTTGTATCATGGAGACCGAGGAGGAGAGCAGGGCCCCCGACGCCTCGACAGCTGACGAGAACAGTCGCCTGCCAAACATTTCCGGCATGACAGTCCATGCGATGGGTTTCGCCGGCAGCCATGACGATCCTCCACTGCTGCCGCCTGTCGACGTGGACGACGATCTCGAGTGCGTGATCTGTCTGGGAGCCATCCACACCCGGCCCACCGTTGCCGTCCCCTGTGGCCACCACCGCTTCCACTTTTGGTGCATCAATGAATGGGTCATGCACCACTGCTCGTCGTGTCCGCTCTGCAAAGCCAAAGTCACCAATCTGCACTGTTTCCCAGACGATGCCGAGCCGTGGGTGTTGCCTGTGCCGGACAGGACAGGTCCGACGGCGGCCAGGACCGACAGGCCTTCGCGATTCGACGTCTTTCCGAGCACTACCGCCAGCACTGCCAGTGGCCGATTCCGACATTACCGCCGACGAGATCGTCGCCAGCCATCGTCGTCTTCGTCGTTGTCGTCGTCGTTGTCCTCCTCCTCAGCAGCCGCTCTCGAACGCCGCGCCTACATCTACCGCCACGACCTCTATGCCCTTCATGTCGGCGCCAACCGGTACTCTGGCTACTACCCGGAACTGACGCCACGCATGTTCACCGAGGACCCAGACCTGGTGTCGCGTGCGCGGGCTTTTCTCCGGCGCGAACTGGCCGTGCTGGTTCCTGCGGAGGCGGCCGATGCAGCTGGTGCGAGTACAGGAAACAATGAAGGCCGAGAAGCAGGGAATGTTGGCAGCACCAACGCGACCAACGAGGCCAACACGGCCAACACGGCCAACACGGCCAACACGGCCAACACGGCCAACTCTCGCCCGCGCTCCCGTCTCTCCACACGCCAATACCTCCTCGAATATGTCACGACCATTCTGCTGACGATGGACACGCAGGGCAGCTCAGGACAGGCTGAAGAGCTGTTGCGCGACTATCTCGGACGCCGCCAGGCACGACACTTTTTGCACGAGCTGCGGAGCTGGTTGCGCAGTCCGTACTTGACACTGGAGAGTTGGGACCGCCATGTGCAGTATCGAGAGCCGAGACGAAACAACCGTCGAGTCGAGAGCCATGCTCGCGATCGTGGCCGGGATGGTCACTACGACCACTACGAGCCCATGGATCATTATGAACCGGACGACCAGCACGACCGACGACGCACAAGCAGCGTCTGAGTGTTACGAATATGTGTAAGTTGATGTGGATGTAGACCTTTACGGATGCCGTCGGCAACCATTGCATGATACCCCTCTTGTGACTGAAGGCCAAGAGACTGTTTTTAGTTTTTGGTAGATGTACGGAATTCTCCGTACGAATGAGCATAATACTGGCAAGAAACAAGAGAATGCATGATCCTAGTCCGCCACCGCGTGCGGAGAAACGCTCTTAAGCCTCTAGTCCGTCGTTTACTGCTTTGTAAGCAGAATCAGGATAACGATGCGGCCCCCCCCCGCCCCCCAGAAACTATATCTTGCGTCATGGAATATCTGCCGTCGTACCATCCTGCAGTCTCTTCTTCCCATACGCATCTCGTCTGATCCACAATGGCCGTCATCCACATCAAAGTTATCTCAGATGCTATTTGCCCGTTTGTAAGACTCTCCCTGTCTGGCTATCCTTCCCTTCCCGTCCTGACCATTAGTGCTATATGGGCAAGAAACGTCTCGACAAGGCCATGGACCTCTACAAGAAGACCGTTCCCGGTGCCTCTGATGACCGCTTCGCCGTCTCCTGGCAGCCCTTTTACCTTGACCCGTCCGCCCCTGCGGTCGGTGTTCCGGCCGTCGAGCGCATGACCCAAAAGTTCGGCGCCGACCGTGCTCCGGCCATGATCGCCCGTGTCCGTGCCATGGGTACTGCCGAGGGCATCGACTACACGTACCAGGGCAAGGTGGGCAGCACGCGCGACGCCCACCGGCTTGTGCAGCTGGCCAAGGAGAAGGAGAAGGAAACTGAGGCAGACACAACACTTGAAAACACGCTGATGGCCAGCCTGTTCCGGTCCTTCTTTGAAGAGGGCGGCGACATCACGTCGCACGACATGCTCGTGGCGGCGGCTGAGCACGCCGGTCTGGACGGTGCTGAGGCCCGCGCCTGGCTGGCCAGCGATAGCGGCGGTGCTGCCGTCGACGCCGAGGTCAACGAGGCCTACGCGCGCGGCATCCACGGCGTGCCGCATTTCATCATCAACAGCCGGGTCGAGGTTGGAGGGGCACAGGATGTGCAGACGTTTGTGGACAAGTTGGCGCGGGCGAGAGATGTGTAGATGTGTAGAGGATGTTCATATTTATTTCCTCATTCTTCTTTTTTGTGCCTTTTTTCTTTCTTTCTTTCTTTCTTTTTCTTTCTTCTCACATATTCATCAACCCGCCTAGATCCTTTTCCATGGCCCGCAGCCGCTCCTGCAGCTCCCGCTTGCGACGTTCCAGCTCGCGCACCTCTTCCTCTTCGTGGCGCAGATCGTCTTCCGTGGGCAGTGCCGGCAAGTCGTCGTCCTCCTCCTCATCTTTAACTGGACCCTCGTCGTCCCGCCAGTCGCGGTTCATCTCCTCGAGTCGCCGCGCCTGCTCGGCCACCTTGGCCTCGTAGTAGGCCAGCGTGTTACTCTGCTGGCCGTACTTTTGCCGCAGCACCGGGATGCGCTCGAGGGCGCCCGGCAATGCGTAGACAGAGCACAGCTTTTCGGCGCCAAGGAGCAGCACGTTGATATCGACGTCGCCTGTAGACGACTTGCTGTGGGTGTCGCTGCTGTGCCGTGTGATTTGGGCATGTAGGTCACCGCCCAGGACGGCAGCAACGGCAGTGCGACGACGAGGTGCAGCACTGGGACGGGCAGAGGGTGGGCCGGTGGTGACTTCACCGGCGGCGACGTTGAAGACGGTCTGGCGGCGGCGGCCCGTAGAAGGGCCGGGGACGTCGTCAGGGACGGGCGAAGTGGCAGTTGTGGACTCAGTTCGGCTGGGTGGAGGCGGCACAGAGAAGAGGGCACGTTCGTGAGTTTCGGTGTCGCGGATGAGGCTGGTGATGTCGTCGTTGTAGAGGAGGGCGTTTGTGAAGACCTTTGGAGGAGGGAATCTGAGATGTTAGAGGAGGAAATAAGAGGAAGAGAAGCAATAGAAGAAAAGAAAAAGAAAAGAAGAAGAAGAAAAGAAGAAGAAGAAAAGAAAAAGAAGGAAAAGAAGAAAAGAAGAAAGAAACAGAAAAAGAAAAAGAAACGAAATAAAAAAAAGAAACAACTCACGGAAGACTGTCAATCCCCTGGCAAGAAGCCGAGATCTGATCGAGATAGATGGACAGATGAGACATTCTGCTTGCAATCGTGGACGAGTAGGGTGCGAGTACAAAGCACAGAGTACTCGTCTTCAAGATGAAGCAATATCACACTCAACGCGACAACGCGTCCCCGCTATTGACCTGTCGACCACTACCGACCGCTATCGATCGCTATCGACCGCTATCGACCGCTATCGACCACTATCCACACCCCCCAACGATAAGCTCCGCTGACCGCCTTCGTTCATGCAGCTTGCCCCTCCAATTGCTTGCCCAACCCACGGCTAGCGTCACCACCTGCTCCTTCCTGGTTGTGTGTGTGTCCCGGCTAAGCGCAGAAACCGCAAGGATTTCACGGCAGTTGCAACAGCTGTGCGCCGGAAGGTGCGACTTGTACTCGCACCTACCGTACGACGTACTCGCAACTCCGTACTACCATAGCCATAGGTATCGGCACTCGTCCACATAGCCTCTATAGCCTCTATAGCCTCTATAGAATCTCCCCACACAGCCCTACCACGATCCTCTCGCCAACCTGTCCACACATGTCCACCTGTCCTGCACGCAGTCTGTGTCCACCACGAAGCGAAGAGAAGCCAACCGAATCCCTCGCGCATTGCTGCCCAAGGCGCTGGGGACTGCTGGTTGTCGGCTGCTGTTGGCTATAGTTGGCTATAGTTGGCTATAGTTGGCTGTTGTTGGCTGTTGTTGGCTGTTGTTGTCTGTTGTTGTCTGCTGCTGGCTGGCTGCTGCTGGCTGCTGCTGGCTGGTTGCTATTTCTACTGGCGCTGCTCCCGGATGGGTGGGTCGAGTGGACACGCTCTTGGCTGTCGATGCAAGACCGGCTGCTGGCCGCTGGCCGAGTGGTGAGATGCAGAGCTGCTATATAAGTCAGTTGTTGAGAGTCTCTCGATCGTCTTTGCGTTCTGGGTTCGAACGTTTGTCTTCTGCTCTCGAGTTTGATTTCTTCTCCACGATTTCGCCAGAGCACCGCCGTGTCCCGTCTCCGAACCGCCACCGCAGAAGCCGTACACTGCCTTCCTTCGGCTCCTCCTTGTGTTTGTGTGCTCGTGGCCGTCGTCTGACTCGTTCTTGGTGCAACCGACGTCTTGTCGAGTCTCTGTCGAGTCTCCTTTTCTGTCTCCTCCATCTGTTTGGTTTCCTGCGCTTGTCCCCGCCTTCCTCTCGCCTGTCTCGTCCACCACCAGCTTCCTGCATTCAACGTACTACCTGGTCCTCCACCAACCAACGGCAAGCCAACGGCAAGCCAACGGCAAGCCAACGGAAAGACCTGCCTGCACAAATCCTGCACCAAACCTGCACCATCCTACCGTTGCAGGTCCATTGTCCGTTGCAGCACTAGCCACAGCGCCGTCCCCTGCGGCCGCTAGACAAGACAACTGCCAAAGAACTAGAGAACCAGAACCAGAGACAATACGGACTACAGACCGCAAAGTGAGGACAATACAGCCCAGATCTGACATCTGCGCCTACATCCCGTCCTCTGCCACTCCAGTACCCGCACACCTCGCTCAACTTGTTGCTCGTGCATTTTTCTTCCTCTCCTGCATCTCTTAGTGCGGTGTGCCCTCCCCCCCTCCCCTACCCTTTTCCTCTTTTTTTTCCCTCTCCCACTCTGTCCCGTCCTTATCCGTCGTCTCAGGTCGCCCTTCTGTCTGCGCGAAATCCTGCATCCGACTGAACACGAGGTTTATCATGACAGCCAACCAAACTCCAATACATTCCTCTCGCTGGAGGTTCATAGACTGGGTTCTGGGCCCTTGAAATTTCGCGGAAAATTCGCTTTTTCTTTTTTTTCCCTTCCGCCTCCTAGGTTTCCTAGGCTTCCTTGCCCTTCCACACAAAACTGCCCTTCTGTTTTTTTTCTCCTCTTTCCTCCCGCCTGCATTGCACCTCGGCACCTCGCTGTGGACGGAAAAAGAAAGGCAAAAATAACGAGCAAAAATAACGAGCCAAAAAAAAAAGCCAAGCCAAAAAAAAGAGGAATAATCCAATCCTACGTCGACGATATAATAACGATAAGCCGTGGTGTTTCCGGGACTGAACGGGCGGTTGTGAGAGAGGCAAAAAAAAAGGAAGCACACGACGACTGCATGAACAAGACAAAACTTTCGACCCTGCCAATATACTCCGAATTGCCCAGCAAGGCAATTGACACCCACCATATACACACCTCTCCCGACACAGCACAGAAATCACCCAACTTCCCCAACTCCCCCAACTGCCGTCCGCCCCCGAAGATAGACATGTCTCGCTCCGTGGACCCGGCGTCACCGCCTCAGACCCCCGTCACCGCCTCTCCAGTCAGCCGCCACAAGCTGGTCCGCGGCCTACACAGCCCGCACGGCCACCACTTACACCGACAAAATGTGCATCCCGTTCCGGCACAACTCTTTACGAAACCCATTTCCCAGCATGCCAAGCTTCCGCCCGTCATCGGCGGGCCCAACGGCCTTCCCTTCCGCCCCAATCTTTACCGCCCCGACGACCTCTCGCCACGTTCGGCCGGTTCTTCCCCCACTATAAATGAAGGTGATTACAGCGACGATGCCGATGAAGACGACGACGATGAAGACGACGAAGACGAATACGACGAAGACGAATACGACGAAGACGATGAAGATGACGATGACGACTTTGATAATGATGAAGTGGACATGGACCCCGACTCGAGTTCGTCTGGCACTGCCAGCAGCCCCTTGCAGCCTTCCTATTTACCCCGCCAGACACCCGGCGCAGTACCCCCGCCGGGCGGCACGAAAATCCTAGAGGTCCCGCAGGCGGACAAAGCACCCGAGACGCCTCCGGCGACGACGACAGCGACGACGACAGCGACGACGATGAAAACAACGACAACCAGTGACGGAAAGTCTCCCGCCTTTGCCGTGTTAGTCGAGGAGGAGACTCTAGTGATTGAAGAGATTAGCGATTATGATAGTGGTGATATGAACCTGCAGGTGTTGCGACCACATGCCATTGAGGAGCCTGAATCAGAGCGCGCGCGCAGCCTGACGCCCACGCCGGAACGGCCGCATGCACACCATCACCACCCGAAGCCGAGCGTGTCGTCGCCGCCGCCGCACGGGCTGAGCTTTTCGTTTCCCAACATGGCGCCGCCCGACATGGAGCGTTCCGTCGTGAACGGCCTGGAGAGCCTGACGTGCGGAACAGAGGAATCGGCCGTCGATGACAATTACGATGACTCGGACTTTGACGAGGCCGGCTACAATCTGTTTCTACTGAAGCAACGAGCCGACAAGCGCCGTCGTCGTATGACATCGGGCAGCATCAGCAAGCGCACGATCAGCGAGAGCATCGGCAGCGACACCGACACGGAAGACCTCACACACCTGCAGACGCTGCTGGACATTAGCGAGGTCGGCTCGAGTGCGCGCCGTCTGCGTCGCCGCATCGATCGCCACAGCCTGCAGTTCTCGGACCCGCCGCCGCCGCGCATTGACGAGCTGGAGGAACCAGACACGACGGACAATGACGACGACGACGGCATGTTCCAGGATGGCGAAGATCTAGCCCGTGAACTGCCATACTACACACTGGAGTATATTAGCATGGAGGTGGACTCGCCGTGATAGAATACGAGCAACATATTGGCAGGGTTATGATGAGCGATGCAGATTTGGTTGGCTGTTTTCGTCAGCTGTTCTGCATCTGTATGACTTCCCCTCTCCCCCGTCTTCCATGGAGTACGAGTACGCCAAGTATCTCATAGAGCCGGGGTATGGGACACCAGGTTAATTACGGTAGACTGCGAGATCTGCAGTTTCTAGAGGTTATGAATGCACGACTTGATTATGTGTACTGTAAATGTTCTTGTGTCTCTGCCGTCAGAGTTCAGACGGATTCGTAAGATGGGACAAAATGGAAGGAAAATGGAAGACTTGTCGAAACGGATGACTCACGAGTATCTGTTATATGCATAATGGGTCATGCACGTATGGGGTGTGGCTGAACTGTGGCGGCGTCCGGAGGACGCGCAGCAAACAAGAGGCTGAAAGGCGACAGGCAGACCGCTGCAGAGGAAATAAACCCATCGCCAAGTTGCACGCTTTCCATCACCCGTCGACCCTCCATCTATCGCGTTTCGTTTACCTTTGACGTGTCCCCAGTCGTGCAACTCTCCTGCCGCAGAGACGTGCCCACACACCAGAGGCACTTGCCAATTTCGCCGACTTTATTTTTTTCGTCTTTATCTCTTCTCCTCTTTCTCACATTCTGATCGCTTTCGCGTTTGCCTTTCCTTGCATCTACCTATATCCACCCCTCATAACCAGATAAATAGCACACGATCTCGGATCAGACAGGCAGCTCGACCCCCTTCACTATGAATCAGGCCGGTCCGCAGCAGCTGCCGGGTGGCAGCGGCGGCACTCCCAACAATGGCAACGTCGTGGGCGCGCAGCTGCAGCAGCAGCTACAGCAACAGTTGCAGCAACAGCAACAGCAACAGCAGTCGTCGCAGCCGCAGCCGCAGCCGCAGCCCCAGCCCCAGCCCCAGCCGCAGCAGCAGCCTCAGCCGCAGCACCACAGCGTCATGTACAAGCCGGAACAGATGCGCAACATCAAGGAGTTGTCGGCGATTGAAAAGGCCAAGTACGAGAATGGGCTGCGGTCGCTGTGGAAGACATTCAATGACTCGCCCGAGGGGTCCACCGATAAAGACAATGCACGGCGCAAGATTCTCGACTTTGCCCCCGTCCTGGCCCGCAAAGTGCGCGAGCGACGTGCCCTGGCCGCTCATCAACTGCAACAGATGCAACAGCAACAGCAGCAGCAACAGCAGAAGCAGCAGCAGAAGCAGCAGCAGTCGCCCCAGCAGCAGGCACAGATGGCACAGGCACAGGCACAAGTGCAAGCACAAGCCCAGGCGCAAGCTCAGGTACAAGCTCAGGTACAAGCCCAAGCCCAAGCCCAGGCTCAGGCCCAGGCACAAGCACAGCAGCAGGCCCGCATGGGCAGTGGCAGCCCCAACGCGGGTGGCATGAAGACCGGCATGACGCCTTCGGGACCACAGCAGCAGGATGGTCAGAGCCATGCAGGACCTCAACAGCAGCAGCAGCAGCAGCAGCAGCAGCGTGCCGTGCATATGAACAAGATCCCGTTGAGCATTCAGCAGAGTCTGAACCAGTTGACGTACCTCCCGATCCCGAGCATCGCTGACAAGTCGCCGGAGTTTATTGCCAAATGGCAGGAAGACGTCAAGAAGAAGCTGGGATTCTCGCTCATGCAGATTGAGACGGCCCGGTCAAACCTGATGAAGCTTGATACGTTGTTCAAGACGCGCATGGAGAGCGGCACGATGTCGGCCGAGGATCAAAAGGGGTTCAAGGAAAAGAAGGACCAGTGTCAAAAGGTGCATGACGATGCTGCCCGTTTTATCAACAACTACCGCAAACAGCAGGAACTTGCCAAGCAGCACAAGCAGCTGCAGCAACAACAGCAGTTGCAGCAGCAGCAGGGCGGTGTTACAGCGGCCCAGCAACAGCAGCAACAGCAACAGCAACAGGCGGCGGTAGCAGCGGCAGCGGCAGGTACAGCCCAGCAACCACAGGGCAACGTTAAGACCGAACAAACAAATTTGCAGCACTCGCAGGCTAACATTAACGGCGCCATTGAAGCTGCCAAAAAAGAGTCTCTCGTTGCGGCTCAACGACAAGGCGTCCACGCAAACAATACCATGGCCAATAACGGACAGCCCGTGCTGGGTCAAGGCAAGCCAGCTGCCGGGCCCGCACAGCAGACACCCATTCCGCCGCCCGTCATTCCTGCTGCTGCCATGCAGCAGGCACAGGCGCAAGCACAGGCGCAAGCTCAAGCTCAGGCTCAAAAGCAGCAGCAGCAAAAGGCAGCGACCCAGACGCCTGTTCCACCGCCAGCGCCCATCAACACGGCCATAGCGGCAGCGAACCGCGCAGTCGGAGCCGGCACGCCGACGCCTGTCTCGGCAGCGGCGGCGGCAGCAGCGGCTGCACGCGTCTCGACACCACACTCAGCCACGCCGCTCAATGCAGCTCCCCGGGCCCTGTCGCATCAGAAAGCGCTCGAGGAAGCGAACAAGCAGCGGGCAGCTTCGATCGGGGGTGGTGGCCCTATGCCGACGACGCCTGGCGGGTCGGGTGTGCAGCCGATTGCCCCGGCCGCGGGGGCTGGCACGCCACAGCAGCAGCTCCAGCACATGCAGCAGCAGCAGCATCAACAGCAGCAGCAGCAGCAGCACCAACAGCAGCAGCAGCAGCAACACCAGCAGCAGATGGCCAACATGCACCAGGCGAACCAGCAGGCGCACGGGCAGCACGGCCACGCGCACCAGCAGAGCTTTGGAGCACCGGCATCGGCTGGCGGCTACCCGGAGCTACGGTTGCCACAGCGGATGACGGACAAGTTGCCGATGCCGAAGCAGTTGTCGGAGAAGGCGACGCAGATGCCGCAGCCGGTGGCTGTGGGCGGTGGTGTGGCGCCGGGCCGGCCAACAATTACGGGAGGCAGTGGCAGCGTGGGCGGCGTGATGGGCCAGCCGGCGGTGGCCAAGGTGCCGATGATCCAGATGGAGGGCGAGGGCGAGCGGGTGCTGAATAAGAAGAAGCTGGACGAGCTGGTGCGACAGGTGTGCGGTGGAACGGCGGAAGGACACGAGGGCAATCTTCTGCAGCCGGACGTGGAAGAGGTGAGATTCTTTTCTTTTCTTTTTTTCTTTTCTGCTCTTTTCTGCTCTTTTCTGTTGTGCTTTGGGGGTTATGTGTGCTGGTCCTAACATGTTAGTCTGTTCTCAACCTGGCCGATTCGTTTGTCGACAGCGTGCTGCATACGGCGTGTCGCAATGCCAAGGAACGCGGGTCGAAGGTGCTGGAGATCCGGGACATTCAGCTGGTGCTGGAGCGGACGTACAACATTCGAATTCCGGGGTACTCGTCGGACGAGTTGCGGACGGTGCGCAAGGTGCAGCCGTCGATGCAGTGGATTACGAAGATGAGCGTGATTCAGGCGGCCAAGGTGACGTCGGGAAGCAAGAACGACGCATGAAGGGACTCTGGGTGTAATATGGGATAGGACGGACAGGCGTTGGGGAAATATTGTTAAGTATTTTATGGTATTGGTAGTACATGACTGAAGGAGCTGTTCAGAAGTTTTGTTACGTAGTTCTGATGTACGTACTTGTAAGATATCTATCAGAAGTTCTGTTATACGTACTTGCAAGATATCTAACTTATTCGTACAGACCTTCAGACCTTCAGACCTCAAGCCTTGACCATTCTACACTTTGATTGGCTGAACCTTCTCAGCAAAAGCTAACCTTGCTAAGAAGGCTGCAGCTCGGACAAAGTTCTATCCGTTGGGATTGTCCAGGAACGGGCAGCTGCAGATGGTTCATGAGCAGATGCAATACGGGCCAGATCTGCGAGAGGGGGGCTCAAATACGGACCGTAGTCATGAAGACGGAGCAATGCTCTACGGAATACTCGTACGGAGTAGGCGATGATGAAATGTCTGCTGACTCAGCTGGTCCATGCGTCGGCCCCAGCCAAGAATGGGTCAAGGCAGCCATGAGCAAACGTCACGCGAAGGCGCCGCCCGACTGCCTGCGCTACAGCTGTTTGGGTACCAGTGACCTGATCACTCGCCTGTCCACCGTTTTATCAGCTGTAGCAGGTACCCATGACCTAAAGCCTGAACTACAGGGCTCTTTCAGCTGAACTGCCTGCTGAACTGCCTCTGTAAACCATACTGTTACGCCTTTCGCCCCTTCCCTTTCCCGCAACGCATCCGTCACTCTCTTTCCCCGTTCTGTCCAAACTTCCCATCGCCTTCCCTCTTTCTCTCCGTCCCCTCGTCCTCTCGCCAAAAAAAAGTCACTTTGCCCTCGCATTGGCTTTTTGCCCTGTTTTCTGTCTTCCCTACCTTTCCCGCTCACGGCCTCGCCCCCCCTCCTCCTCTCCTCCTCCACCTTTCTCGCCGGCCCCGACGACCAAGGCGCCACCAGATACTCTATCTGGCACTAGATCACGCAGAATTCCCCTTTCCCTCTTTTTGCTGCAGCCGCGTCTCCCTGGCTGCCTTTTCCCCTCTTCACCTTTTATCAACTCCACTGCCGTGAGACTGTCTCCGTGGACCTCATCTACACTTCACTTTCGGGAAGACCAAAGGAGTGGACGATCCATTGACGGGAAGCGACCTCCCCCTCCCTCCCTCATTGGAGCACAAAAAAAAACCACATCACCAGGGCTTCATCCAGCAAAAACCCTGGCACGCTCGTCATCGCGTGAGCCCTCGATAAAATAAAAAACAAGCAACAAGAGGCCCATCATTTCTGTCTCAACAGTTGAAACAGGTCGAACATGCCAGGAAAAACACCTCACGGCAACGGCAAAGAGCCAGTTGAGAACGGCGGCATCCGGAATAGCAAGGACGTCGAAGAGGCCGCGCTCAAGAGCAAAAAGAAGGCCATCGCCAGCAAGGACGGCGACGAGGAAATGACTGTTGTTGTGCCGCCAGCCAAGGGGTCCAGTAGCAAATCCGGCGCACCAGACGGCGCTGATGGCGATGTGGACATGGTCGATGGCGACGCGTCGGCCGAAGATGAGGTCGTCAAGGTCGATCCTGCTGTTCAGACAGCTCTAGGTTTGTGACCTTTTCCTTTTTCTTTTTTAGGGGAGGCTTCCGTCTAACCCTCCCAGATATCAAGGCGAGCTTTTCCCTGCTGGAGCGCGCCGTCATCCATTTCGATGCCCGATTCTCCCTCCGCGCCCTGCGGTCCATCTCGTCTATCCGCAAGCGTCTAACCCCCGACATTCTGGCCAATGTCATCGCCGAGACTTTCCCGGCCACATCTTTGCCTTCTGTCGCCGTGGCAAAGCAGCTCCTGGCCGCCGTCGGCCGCGAAGATCTGCCCCTCGGCCGCCGGCCAAGTCCGGACATGGAGGTGGACCCTCCGGCAGCCGCAGCCGCAGCCGCACCCACATCCTCCAAGACGGGATCGCCAGCCACCTCCACTACACCTGCGACCTCCTCCACCCCCAAGAAGGATGTCATTCCCGAGGTGGACATTTTCCTCGGCATCCTGATCCAGGTCTTTTTGTTCGACTCGAAGCAGTTCCAGCAGGGCTTTGACTTCTCGCGCATCCTGGCCGACCGCATCCACGCCCTCAACCGTCGCACGCTCGACTCGCTCGCCGCCAAGGTGTACTTTTACTTCTCCCTCTTTAGCGAGCACCTGGCTCCGCTACCGCCGTCGCCGCAGTCGCCCGTCGTGGCCATCCGCCCGGCCCTGCTGGCGGCTCTGCGCACGGCCGTGCTGCGCAAGGACGTCGACACCCAGGCCTCCGTGATTGTACTGCTGCTGCGCAACTACCTGTCGACGTCGCACATTACGCAGGCGGACCTGCTGGTATCGCACACGCAGTTCCCAGAGAACGCGGCCAACAACCAGGTGGCACGTTTCCTGTACTATCTGGGGCGGATCCGGGCCATCCAGCTCAACTACACGGAGGCGCACGAGCACCTGACGGCGGCGACGCGCAAGGCGCCATCGAGTCCGTCGGCAGTTGGCTTCTCGCAGACGGCGACGAAGCTGCTGCTGGTGGTGGAGCTGCTGATGGGAGACATTCCGGACCGGGCGATTTTCCGGCAGCCGTCGATGGAGCAGGCGCTGCACCCGTACTTTTTGCTGGTGCAGGCGGTGCGCGTGGGCAACCTGGAAGACTTTGAGACGACGATTGCAGACCACGCGGACACGTTCCGCAAGGACAGCACATACACGCTGATTCTGCGTTTGCGGCAGAACGTGATCAAGACGGGAATCCGGATGATGTCGCTGTCGTACAGCCGGATTTCGCTGCGGGACATTTGTATCCGGTTGCACCTGGGCAGCGAGGAGTCGGCCGAGTACATTGTGGCCAAGGCGATCCGGGACGGCGTGATTGAGGCGACGCTGGACCGGGAGCGGGGGTTCATGAAGAGCAAGGAGGTGGGCGACGTGTATGCGACACGGGAGCCCGGCGAGGCATTCCACGAGCGGATCCGCGCGTGTCTAGCGCTGCACGACGAGAGTGTCAAGGTATGTAATCTTTTTTTTCTATTCTTGCCGGCTTTTCTATTCCCCTACTAACCAATAGGCCATGCGATTCCCGATGAACCAGCACCGGCTCGAGCTCAAGAATGCTCAGGAGGCAAGAGAGCGTGAGCGGGAAATGGCAAAAGAGATACAAGACGGGGACCTGGATGAGGACGATCTGGGCGGCGAGTTTGACGGGATGTAGGGGGGGTTGACTGAGCCCTTGCATCTGTCTTGTGCATGCTCTGCGTCGGGATGGGGCGTCCTATATTTTGTCTCTAGTACAATTTCTCTCTGTATTTTTCCCTCTTGAGAATCGTCATGCGCATTGTGTTCGGTCTTGATTGAGAAGGATTAGACAGGTAAGATAGTAATGAAGTGGCGAGTCGTGCGAGTAGTTGTGCCAAGACGAGGCTGAGGCCAGAACTGGGGTTCATACAGTGGCGAGCGCCGGAGTTTAGCGGACTGCTCGGCACATGTCCACTAGAAAATCTACTCCGTCCGACAGTGACTCTTTTAATCTTTACCATTCTTTTTCATTCCACCACAAACCATTGACCACTGTTTCTACGAAGAATCATCAGGACAAGGCTGCACCTGCAGATACAAACACCATGGCGGCGTCGCTTGCGCCGGAGTGCAACGAGCTCAAGGAGTGGGTGCAGACAAACCCAGATCCAGATTCGGATCCAGACAGCTGACCGCCAGGAAATACGATACCTGCTTTCTCAAGTGGTACAGCGAAGGTAAGCCTTTGTTTGTCTGTTTTTCGGTCCTCCTCTAACCGTCCAGAGTTCCTTAAGCGAAGCTCGACGACCACTGAGGGCAACAACAAGTGTGAAGCCATGTTCAAGAGCTACCAGAAGTGCCTGCAGGTGGCGCTGAAGGAGAAGGGCATCGACAAGTTGGTGGAAGAGGCGCGGGAGGACCAAAAGGAGAATGACTCTGTGTACATGGGGCGAAAGTAGCAGACAGACAAGAAGACACAGATACAAACAGCAGGCAGGCAAACGGGCATATCATGATGACTCCGCATCATTTGTCATTTATTACTACTCCCTACCGTACTCGTACACTCCAACGTGGCCCTCGCAAGTGATTCGTCAGAGTGGGACCGGCCAGGCGCAAAGGTTGCTGCCGCAGCAGCACTCGAAAGCTAACGCGGCTGCCACCAATTTTTTTTTGCCCTGTTTTTGCCAGAAAAAGACACAAAGATGCAGGGGCCGCCTGTCATAGCGAGCCGACGACCTAACCCGCAATGGACGTGTCTTCTTCTGCGCCCTGCCTCGACTCTGCCTAGTATCGCTGCCACCACGTCTTTCGATTGCTCTTGTTCTTGTCTACTCTAGCTGTCAATTCTGTTTCGCCTGTCTTGTCTTGTCTCGCTCCTCGATTTCTCCCTCCCCCCTCCCCCCAAACAAGCTTTGCCAAGTCGACGACACGTCCGATCAAACACTGCATGCCCAAGCCTCGTCCCTCGTCTCGATCGCACGCGACTCTCTCACCCTCTCGAGCACTTTCCGGCCGGCATGCGCATCTTATAACAGGGACCGGCGGATTCTATGCACCCCTTCTCCGTCCTCACTCTCGGGATCTTTGTCGCCGGCTACACCACAGCTCGCTGGGACTTGGTTACTCGTCTCTATGAGCTGGCTATCTTTGCCTGGGACTACGGAGTTGTTGTGCGTGTTGTCCATCTCTGTTCTCCCCTCTCCTCTCCTAACACCTTCAGACTCGTGCCGCCAGGGGATTTGCCGTGCTCTCCCTGTTCTTCGCCCTTATATTCATTCCCATCGAACGGCTAGCAACAAGAGAAGCTCGCCTGGTGCGTCTTTCCTCTCCCCTCCCTTCCTCTTTGTCTGGCCTACTAACGGCC
Organism: Dryadomyces quercus-mongolicae; assembly: GCA_002215975.1. Taxonomy (NCBI): domain Eukaryota; kingdom Fungi; phylum Ascomycota; class Sordariomycetes; order Ophiostomatales; family Ophiostomataceae; genus Dryadomyces; species Dryadomyces quercus-mongolicae. Next base: position 306,564 of record NIPS01000037.1, on the reverse strand, counting down.
CCCAGCATCCAAGATCTCCTGGATACGGCATATCGGCGCGCGAGCAGCTGCGGCGGCGCGGCTCCTTTTGAGACACGACCTTCTTACCCTCTAGCTCTCTTGCTTCTGCCGTGGCGCGCCCTTGCGCTGTGCCACGCCCCCGTCGGATGTCATGCCCGAGCATGATGGCCTGATGCGCGTATTCTGGCCCGTCGACATTGCGCGGTCAGAACACCCCGGCGTCGTCGTCGGCTGGAAGAACTCTCCCCTGGATGTCCTCGTCGTTGCTGTTCTCGAAGATGCAGACGTTCACAATGTCGAGTTTGCCCTCAAGGCAGCCACCTTTTTTCGTACTGCCTCCCATCCCGTCTCGCGCATCTACGAGCTCTGTGGACTCTCCAACATGTACGTCCTTGGATTGTCCAATGTTCCTGACGACCCGCAGCCGTCACAGTCGCCGCCGCCGTCCGATGTCGACCCGTCCTGGATCCGTGTCGTCACCCACTCCCCCACCGGCATCCCCCAAGTCACCTGTGCGCGGGCCTCCAACATCCAGCTCGTCCTCTTCCAGCGCCCGCTACCCCACAGCATGCAGTACATCTCGCTGCATCCCATCTCGCTGGCGCTCGAGGACCGCTGGAACAGCGTGGGGCGGCATCCGGGACGGCGGGGCAGCCGTGCCGATGCAGAGCCGGCCGACGACATTGAGGCAGAAGACGAGCGACAGGAACGGCTGCGCCGCGAGAAGAACCAAATGCTACTGCGCAAACTGCGGCTGCACTCGGTCGTCAAGCGCACGCCGTCAGCTAAGGAGCGAGCACTGCCGCGGATCGTCAACCAGATCAACTGGTCCTGGGAGCTGGAGCAGCTGCTACAGAAGAACGTGTCGCGCATTGGCACGCGCTCGAAGCGCGGTCTCAGTATGTCGGAGCGCGTCGTCGAGTCGGCCACGACCATGAAGAACAATGTGCTGCGCTGGCTGTGGGAGCTGATCACGCTGTACGTGCTGCCGGTGATTACGCGGCTGTTCATTCTGGCACTGCTGGGACATCGCATTGTAGCCGAGATGCTGCTGGTGGTGCTGGAGTGGCGAGCACAGCCGCGGTACGCGGCGCTCAAGGACATCTCGGCGACGGCGCAGCAGGTGGAGATCCGGCTGTTGCAGTTCTGCTACTGGCCGATGCAGTACGTGACGCTGCGGCAGCGCAAGAACGACTGGGAGAGCGTGACGACAAGCCACCCGGACTACATCCGGTTCTACAACAGCCTGTGGCTGGTGGCCAACGACGTCATTATTGGCATTGCGCTGGGGTCGTACATTATCGATAATGCCGGATGGGTGGCCGACCAGATCAGCGTCCTGCTCCAGACTTACACGGTGGATGCCTTGCAGCGGAGCATATCGTGGCTGATGGGCTGGCCGGCTGGTCTGAAGCTCAACGGCGAGCTGGCTGCCTTCCTGGGTGATCTGTTTCTCTGGGTCATTGAGTACTGGGCGAGCTGCATCCGGGCACTGAGTCCTGTGCTGCCCAAGATCATCTGGTTTATTGGCTTTTCGAGCTTTGCCGGTGCCAGCATGCCGCTGGCGCTGTTCTCGGACCTGCTGTCAGTCCTGACCATTCACATTTACTCGTTTTACCTGGCCTCGGCGCGCATCTACCACTGGCAGCTGTCCATTCTGATCTCGCTCTTCCACCTCTTCCGCGGCAAGAAGCACAACGTCTTGCGCAACCGCATCGACTCGTGCGACTACGACCTCGACCAGCTGCTGGTCGGTACCATTCTGTTTACATTTTTGTTCTTCTTGCTGCCAACCGTCGTCGTCTTCTATCTCAACTTTGCCATTGCCCGCATGGCCATCATCACCCTCAAGGCCGTCTTCGACACCCTGCTCTCCTTCCTCAACCACTTCCCGCTCTTCGCCCTCATGCTCCGCGTCAAGGATCCGCGCCGACTGCCGGGCGGTGTCCGGTTCGAGCTGCGCGATACCCACGACTGCATCCCGCCCACGCCCACGTCGTCGTCTTCCTCGCCAAGCCACCCGTCCACGTCGGTCATCTCTCTTCAGGTATGGCCCTTGGTCATTCGTAGTTTTGTTCCCTGCTAACAAACAGCCCATTCCTCTACCGTTTCGCGCCATGTTCCATCAGTATTTCCAGATGGGCTCCCGCATCAGCAAGCACTATGTGTCGGCGCGTGTGCTGTTGTGCCTATTCACGGGCAAGTTTGTGCCGCCCATCAACCGCAAGAACCTCTATAGCCTGCAGTACAGCATGTTGCCAGCACGCCGGGCCGGCATCTGGGACATGTGGGAGGCGCTCAAGTCGCTGCCGCCGTTGCGGACACGGCGCATGGTCTTTCCCGTGACGAATTCTAGTTCGCGCAGGCACTCAGGGCAATATGGCCATGGCGGCCGATCACGATGAACCCCATGGTTCTTTTGTATTTTGTTTTATTCGTAATGACCAGTATTGTATCTTATGTTCTACGATGGCTGCATATATCACGTGACTATGAATTATGTATTGTATCACGTGATTCTGTGAGGTATATTCACGTGACGCGACACCCCGGTGAGCCAAGCTTCCCCGCACGCACAGGCCGATAATTTCAGAAACTGCACGACAACCTTGTCGGAAACGAAAAAGAAGAGGAAGAAGAAAGGGTGTAGGTGTGTTCTGTATGCGTATGCGTAATGCTGTAACATGTGTAGAGTTCAATAAGAATAGTCGTAGCTACCTCTTTTGTCGGTTCTCGGTTCTTGTCGCTCCTGCCTCTTTTCCTTCGGCTCCGTACAAAATTTCGCGCATATTCTCCGTACAGTCTTTTTGGTATTGGTATTGCGTCTTTTCCGTTTTCTTGTGGCCTTTTTTGTGGAAAAACAACAGCCATCCAACCATTACTCCATACTGTGTTTCTGTCTATCCAATTGTGTGCAAGCGGTCCTTGAGCTATTAATGGGCCCTCTCGGCACGCAAGCTTCTCCCCGAGTGGAGATTTCCGTCGCCCGGAAGGAACGGCTATAGCAGGAAAAAAAACTACAGGATCAAGACAGCTGTTCCGGATAGCTTCAGTGGGTTTTCCCGGGGAACGGCGAGGCACATGGGAAGCTGGCAGCTGACACAGGGGTCGGATCTCGTTACGAGATGAGAAATGAGAACTCTCCAGATGATGACGTCCAACGCGGCTGACCTCTCATGAGGCCTCTTCGTACTGCTGCATGTGCCACATGGCTTTTCTACGGCCGCGAGGTTCAGCCTCGTCTTCCCCGGAGCCGGTCCCGGCAGCATCCACACTCCGTTTTGGCTTGGTTTAATGTTATTATTGGTGAAGAAAGGAAAAAAATAAGAAGAGCCGTCTCTCCATGTGACTGTGGTGAACGCAGCACCTCCTCGATCCCCCCCGTTTCTCCCGCATCGTCTCGCCTCTCTCCGTTCCAATGTCTCCAAGTCTCCAGGCTGCGTTTTTTTGGTTGAAAATTTTTATTGTTCTTTTTTACACGTTGCGGTTTGCCTGTCCCTCCATATTTACAAACCTCGAGTTTCCTGATTTTCTTGCTTCGGTGCTGTCGTTGATCGTACACTTCTGGCAATACTTGACTTGGATTGCGGCATTTTCCGAACCAAACGTCCACTCCCCCCATCGGCCCCAACGAGTCGACAAAGCAGCGACGGGTCAGAAAAATACCGGCCTCGGTCCCCTCAGGAAGGAAAGGGGCAAGGCGTGCGCGTGGTCGACGTTTACGTCTAAGAAGGTTAGAAGGGAACATGATTTCAGGGATGCGAGAAAAAAACGTACGAACTTGGCCATGAGGGCAACCATCAGGTCGAACAGACCAATGGCCTCGACGAAGGCGAAACCCAGAATGGCGTACTGGAAGAGCTGACCGCGGAGAGCCGGGTTGCGGGCAACACCCTGGATCAGGGCAGCGAAGACCAGACCGATACCGATACCGGCACCCGTCAGACCAATGGCGGCCGAGCCCATACCAATGTTCTTGGAGACCTCAACGGCGGCGTTGGCAATCTCGGAGCTGTACATGCGGCGGCCAGCGAAGGCATTCTTGGTCGCAGCCTGGACGAGCAGGCTCGGGGTCTGCTGGCGCTTGACGGCCTGGAACGGGCTGGGGCGGGCCACAGCTGCAACACGAGGAAAAAAATGTCAGCAACGACGATCAGGGTCCACAAGACGGTTCCGACGCATCAATTGATGGTCCTCGAGGTCCGGCCATGGTGGTCCGGATGATCCGTGATGGACAAGAGGAGAGAGGGCTTATCGGTCCTCCGGAATCTCCCCCCCTCTCGCCCATCCGGAGCTGTCTGAAAAACACCTCATACAAAAACACGAGCAAACCCGCCATTGCGGGAAAAAAGTTTTCCGGCGAGGAATTGCGGAGCGAGCAAGTGCGGGAGGAGATCTCGAACCCCTCAATGCTCTCGGGAGAGATGCAGAGGCCATGGGGAAACACAAAACATGAGCTATTTCGCAAGCTTACCGGTGATGGTGCGCTTCGCAGCGACCTGGGGGGTCCGCATGGCAGGACGAGCGGCCTTGGTGGCCATGGTGGCGAGTCTGGAGGTGAAGACACGGGAAGCCATTGCGACGGTGTTGTGCGAGCTGCGAAGCGAAGCAGGAAGGGGGAGGGGAAAAAAAAGAGGATGCAAAAAGATGGAGGGAAGAGATGGAAAGGGAAGAAAAATGCACAAAGCAAGGCCAGGCAAAAGATTTTTCTTTTGTTTGGGGTGTGGATAAGGGTGGTGGGAAAGAAAGGGAAGAAAAAGGGGACGAGAGAAAAAAGAACGGAGAGGGAACGGGAAAAAAGAGGGACGGACTGGGGGGGGCGGAGGAGAAGGGCGAGGGAACTGCGCCAAAGGAGGAGAGCCGAGAATGGACGAAGGGGAATGAGTGAATTCAGTGCAAGCCGGGAAAAAAAAGAAGTGGGCACCACGCCAGCTTTGGGCTTGGTGGTTGGTGGTGGGTACCCGGGACGCCAGCAACTGCAAGACACAGTACGGAGAGTACCTTACGGAGGGAGGACGCACCTAACGAGCTACGAGGTTACGGAAGGCAGCACGCTATACGAGTACGCAGGCGCTCTCGTTGCAGGGCAAGGGCTTATTCGAATTCGCCATCGAGGGCGGCACGGTGGATCTGATAGGTCAATGGATGGAGGGGAAAGCTATTACAGCGGGCACCAGAGCCAGGGAGCGCAAGCTTTGGCATGGAGCCTGGAGCCCTGGCGTCTGGGAGCCCGGGAGCCCTGGAGCCCTGGAGCCAGCTCCCGTGGAGCTTACCTGTCCTCGCTGTTCCGGGGAAGTTCCCACTGTGTCCACAGAGCTCAGGCTATGGAGGATGGAGGAGTAAGATACTCCGTATCTTACAGACAGCACAGCACGGGCAATGGGGCTCGACGAGGCGGGGGGAGGGGCACAACGCAAACAGCCCACGGATCTGCCAGCACGACACAAAGGTTTGGTGGGTTGTCAACTCGAACAAACCGTCAACAATTCCAGATCAAAGATATCAGTCGCGATCTCTAGCAGGCGAGGCTCGCCAACACGGTAAACCAGCGTGTGCTTGGAGGCATGCTTGGGGTGTCTGCAGGGCCCTTCCGTTTCGGACAATGTCGGAAGGTAGGTACCTAGAGAGCTAAGAGTTTTTTTTTAATGAGGCCCGTCCACTTTTGCCCCGGCCAGTGCGAACAGGTTTCACGGGCTTCTGGCGCCTCAGCCAACGGTACAACTACGCCCCAAACCACATAAAAGGCTACTGAATTGTCGCCGGCCTTTTATTTGAATCGCATCACGGCTCGGCCACAAGCGCGCTGACTTGGTGCTCTTTTCTCTCTTCGCAGACGGAGGAAACTGACGAGACATCTGAACAAGGTCCAGATAAGATTTTTTCCATTCGTGTGACGGAACGTCTCGGTGATACGTCCACGCCCTCTTATACCCTGTCGAGTAGCGAGTGCTGATTGGCCGTGGTCGCCTTCCGCTGCGTCCCAATTTCGCAGAAAGTGGGACTTTTCAAATCTTGGCGACACAGTCCCCACTTAGCGCGTCCAAGGTACCGCTACCTTTTCTTCTGCTATTTTTACCTGTGCGCACATGTACCCCTACACCACACTGGAGTACGGCGATTACGTGATTCGCCAACCGGCAAAAACAAGAGACCACCGTCTGTCCGACGACGCTCCGTTTTCTTGATTGTTCGAAAAACGGAGTAGGCCAGGGGTCGTCTGCGAGACGGAGCACAAGTTCCTTGTACCTTGATGTACTGCCCGCAAAGGATCCGCTCCGCCCTCGAGCTCCTCGTGTCGGCCATCTGCCAACGGCCGAGACTGGCGAAACGGACGTGTTCGGATTCTCGGAAATGATCTGGCGCGCGGGCTGAAGCGGAGGACTCATCCATACGAATGCGAGGCAAACTGCCGTAAGAGTAAAACTGCTTCCTCAGGATCTCGGAGCCGTTCTGCCTGTACGAGTATCTGCACGCTGCCGTTGGAAGAGCACGGTCGGAAGACAGGCTCGCCAACCTCGGCAACCGCCCGACGGCCTCAGCACTGTATGATTATGTAATATATACACGTGACTAGACGGTATCTTCATTCACGTGACTCTCGCGAGTACATAAGCTTAACTTGGACTGCCCTTTACAACCTTCAACACACATAAAATAACAAGGCATACAGCCATTTCAGCTCATAAAGAATCAATAAATTAGTTTGAAGTATTATTTCGATTTCATGCCCGCTTAATCACCAACCTGAGTACGACCTCTTCAGCGAATTCACTACTTGCTCAGTACAAAGTCAGCCTGATGAAAGAATTAGACATGGCAGAAATCAAGCTCACACTCTTTTCATCTTTCAATTAAGAGTCTCATGGACTCGTTGAAATAATCAACCAATTATTTCAGACCACCGAGATAAGAATACCAGCAAGCCAAAGAGGGTACCGTGAGTAATGATCCCAAATTCATCTTCCCCTTTGTATATCACTTTGGTTTCTTCTCTCCTGCTCTCTGCACAGGAACTAACGGATGCATTTCATAAGAATTACAATAATGGGCTGTAATGATTGGTCTCTAAGCACAAAATTATCATCATATGTTGAATACCCAGGCAAATTACAATGGTCCACTGCATGGGTCCTCAAACTGTGTATCTCACCAACAAATGTCCGGGTTCTGAGCAAGTATGAACCACGATTATCCGGATTTCATGCCATTTTCGCAAAGGACAATAGCAGAGCTGCAGGACTAGATGAACTGTTACGGAGGCCTTCGTTTTTACTTGGAGTACAATATGATTCAGTATTACTGCTTCGGGTATTGTTAGTCACGTGACATAAATGCATGAGCCTGAACCAACCTCAGCGCCACGTTTCGGTTTTCTGTCTACTCGTCGTACCTGGCCCGATCCTATTTGCATCCAAGTCCTGTTTTTTCCTCGGAATGTTTCGGGTACGGGCGTAAGAAAGCGGATATCGCTATGGCAAAGGGAAAAAAGGAAAAACACGCGTACCGAGAAGAGAATACGACACAGTGAGCAGTACTCTGTACAACAGAATTCAATTCCGGTACTCCGTACAGAGTGCTGTAGCCAAGTTGTGCCCATTGTTCTCATTTCTTGTACGTCCTCGCCTCCGTTTTCACGAGCGCGACCGGGCAACGTTGCACAACTTTGTGCAACGGAATACAATGCACGCGTACTATACACGGTCCTTGTTGTGCACGCCGAATTGTGGCTGACCGTTTGGTGATCACCGTTTTGGAGAACACCGTTTCAGACGGAGCCCAGACGGAGCCCAGACGGAGACGGACCCATTTGCACAACGCGTGTCTGAGCTTGTGCACAAGATAGACGGAGACGGACAGGACGGAGTCCTCCGTTCACACAGTACGAATGGCGGCAGCGCCAGAGCACAGTTACCTTGGCGGCTGAGCCAGGGTACCAGACTCCGATCTACGGATGACGCACTGTCTCCGCCAGGCCTTGCCAAGGCTCCTCTTGGACCCTGGTCGGCCAGAAATCGGCGAGTCCTATTACAGCCAGACGAGTCTCCGTTTCGCAGGTATCTACTCCGTTTCTACTCCGTACACAGCTCCACTCCGTAAACGACTTTTAACTCCGTAATGGGTCCCATTGATCAGCCTCCGTCTCGCTCTATCCGAGGTATATGATATATCTCGCCGACGTGCCCACCATCACTTGTCGATGGCTGGCTGTTGTAGGTCTTTCTTGGTATAGACCTTGATGAACCCTGCCGGATCGCACGCCAACTCCAGACTGATCCGATGCTTTGCGATCCATTGCCGCACGGCTGCCTTCGTGATGCAAACCCGCCGCACTTCTTTGGGCGTGTCTTGCTTGTCTGATGCTGGACCCCCCGAGGTAGCTAATGCACCGCTGCTAGCGGCTGCGGTTGATGCTGCTGCTGCTGCTGCTGCCGCTGCTGCTGTTGCTCCTCCTCCTCCTGTGACCGGCGCCGCCTTTCCTCCGCCAGCACTCGTCGGCTCAGGCGTCGCCTCGCCGTGCTCCTCTTTGGCCCCTGCGTCGAGAACGCAGCGACCCTTGGGCGGTCCCATGCCGGCGTCTTCTGCAATGCCCATCTCGCGCAGCACCAGCAGACAGTCTTCCCGCGCAATATAGGTTGCCCGGCTGCAGTCCTCCGTGTCGATCACAAGCACCTTGTCTTCGTTGTCGACGCCGCTGCCCAATTCCTGCTCGTCCAAGCCGAGTAGCCACCGCGCAATCTCGCCGGCCCAGAACCGCTTGTAGCCCTTTTTCCCCAGGTCCGAGATGGGCTTTTCGGGGCCGCCCAGCACTTCTTCGCGGCGCGAAATCTCGTATGACAGGCCCATGAGCAGCGAGCCGAGACCTTTGCGCTGCCACGGCGGGAAGACTAGGATGCAGGCAAGGTTGTTGTTGTCCCATGACATTTTCTCCTTGGAGAAGAAGCCGACGACGCGCGAACGCAGCAGGGCGCCGTCGTCTGTCGGAGCCGCGGCAGCTCCGGCCACAGCTGCCGTCTCGGCTGGTGCTGGCTGGGGTGGTGTGTAGACGAGTAAAAAGTAGTGGAAGCCGGTGACGTCGAAGAAGACGGACTTGTTGTCGAGGAAGAGCTTGGCAAAGAGGGAGAGGTTTTGGCAAAAGAGCTGTTTATTAGCAAAGCCACAAAGAAGTCCTCGAGTGTTCTGTACTCACCACGTCCTTCTCGCCGTCCACTTCCCAGACGCTCCATTCGCCCTCGTCCTTGACAATCTGCTCGATATATTGGACTTCCTGTTCGCCCGTCGCCCGCCTCCGCCGGCCCTTTGTGGTCGGCTCGATGGGCACCCGCACCGTCCGCACGCCCTTGGGATGCACATAGACCTTTTCGCCCGGCATCTGGAACTGGCGCTCGCACAGCTGCACATGGCCCCACCACGGCACGATCTCCTTGGAGTATTTGAAGCAGAACGGGCAGACGTAGAGCCGGTCCAGTATGGGCTGCGCGTGGCGGTGGGCACCGTGGTGGCCGTCCTTGCCGGTGCTGTAGCTGCCATGGGCGCTGTGACCGTGGCCGTGATGCGAGCTATGGCTGTGGTGCGAGCTGCCGCCTTTGCCGTGGTGGTGTGTATGAGCGGATGTCTCGCCCAGGACTTCCTTGCCATAGTAAGACGGATACCAGGCGCGGAAGCAGATCTTGCCGAGGACGACCTTGTCGATGTTACGATCAGGCTGGCCGGGGCCGGGCGAAGGAGGCGCGCGCATAGCGGCGGCGGTAGTCGAAGAAGAGGAAGTTGTCTTGAGCGGCGTGTCGATGCGTGGAACAAGGGTGGACGAGGAAGGTTTCGGTTTCGATTTTTGCAGCTTGGGGGTCGGAAGTGGAGGTGGCTGTGTCTGTGCCTGTACCTGTACCTGTACCTGTGCCTGTGCCTGTGCCTGTGCCGGTGTCGGTTGACCACCAACAGGCTGGGGTCTGGTGGCGATTGGTGACGATGGGCCCGTCTTGGTGCCTGAGGACTTGCTGCTTGTCGCAGGCGACAGTTCTCTGTTGTCGTTTGTCATTGGCGTTTTGAGGGCTTTTGTGGAAACCGGCGAAACGTTGTCTTCTTCGTCGCCGTCTTCGTCTTCGTCTTCGTCGGTAGCTTCAACTACAGCTGTGTGTCTTGTTCTTCTCGTCGTTTTTGCTGTGTCTCCTCGTCGGCTTCTTCTCGTTGCGCGGCTGGTCTCCGTGTCGGTTGCTCTGCTTCGCCCGCGCTTGCCGAGCGCCGTCTCGTCCTCACCGGTTACGCGCCGCAGACGTGTCTTGGGTCGCGCTTGGGCGCCCGTGTCGTCTTCTGCATGCGCCATAGCAGTCGCATGAGCGCGCAACGACCGCCGCCTGGGACCTGAATTTGGTGGTACGGAGAGTGGGGGAGGATGGTTCGCAGTTTGCCGTGTCACGCGACGTGCACGGCCCGGCTCGTCCGACACGGCCTCGGGCTGCTCCTCGTCGTGCGGCCGCTTTCGCTTTGTGGGTGGCATCGCACGGCGTCGTTCTGTTAAATCCAGCGGTCGAATCGAGGGGTCGTTTCGTGATGTTGTGTAGAGTAGGTCAGTCTCGTCGTGTAAAACAGGCACTGTCGCCTGTTGAACGGAAAGGACAGGGAGTGATCGTACACGCGTGTCGGTCTGAATGTCGTCGACCGATGCTGTCAAGTTGTTGAACCTCTGGACGAGAACAGAATCTTGTCGCGGTTGCCGTTGCCTATGGGACTATCGTATATCACGTGGTCACATGACCATACACGTGATGTTTAACAACCACTCACGGCTTTTGGATATAATTTTGGTCCCAACTTTGGTCACATTTGCTACAGAAAAAAAAAAGAAGAAAACGTCCCAGTCCGTGGCATTGCAGCCATTGTCCTTCTCTCTCCGTTCCGAGATGATCGTGCGGCGTGTATCTTCCTTATGCCAGTCCTGAGGATTGCCCTGCCGAGGAATGCGGTGCGGCATAGTCCCCCAGTCGGCCTCGGCCTGAGTCTCGTCTTCCCTCCAGTTCGATTCTCCTCAACTCTGCAAGCTCAAGACGTTTCGGCCTCTGGCGACCATCACAACTCCCGGCACGGCTCCGGCACGACCTCCCGACGGCGGCGCCCTGTACGGTTTCCCAAATATCTGGTGCACTCGCCCAGCAAGACACTGGCTTTGCGGCTGAAAAGCCGAACACAATCACTCAAATTCGGAGCATGGAAACGGTTTGATGAGGCGGCTCGCAGCCGGAGTCTGCGGTTGCCCATCATGATGCTGCAGATGATGTTCCGACAGGACGAGCAAGGGCAGCAGACGAGTCTATCGGAAAGCCTCTGCAGCGAGGACTGGTGGCGCAGCCGACTCGGCAGTTTGGCTTATAAAGGCATCAACAAGGCCGACATGGAGCATTGGCTCTGGATTCTCGCAGGAAAAGACGCCGACGAGCGCATCGAGCGCTTCGTGTCTGTCGACCGGCCCAAACCCATCTTTTTGCTGTTTCAGCTGCTGCGGAACGACGCCACCTTTCACAAGGGCAGCTCGCTCATCTCTCTCTATGACTACATCAATCGCTACCATGTGCGCGCCAAGATGCTTCCGCTGAGTACCGACCTGCCCTTTGGTGCCGTGCGCCGCACCTGGGACTCGGGCCTCAACATGACCCAGCTCCACTTCTCCATGCTGCTGCATCTCCTCGTCAACCACTACGTGCGTCTGTGGCCGTCAGCCCTGCCGGCCGTTGCCCGACTCGTCTGCTCGTACATTGCCATTCTCCAACTCGTCACCAAGAATCCCCACAAAGCCTATGCCGACTCGTGCTACATTTTCAACCACGCCCTCGTGCTCTTCCAGCGCAAATCTCCCATCAACCCCGTCTTCCAGATGCGCTACAACTGGCGCGCCCAGAAGTCACTGCTCTCCATGTCGACCAAGCTGAAGCGGCCGCTGCTCATCAGCCGTCCTGGCTTCCGTGCCATTCGCCGTGTCATGCTGGCCCTCGACAAATCGCCGGACGAGCAGCGTGCGACCATGCGCATGGTGCGGACGTGGCCGCCGTACCGCCGCGACTGGGACGGCCTGGACGAGAAGCGCGGCCCTGAAGACGATTTTAGCCGCAGTGTTCAGGCCGGCGTGCTCATGCAGGAGGCCGGCTATGCCGAGACAGAGCATGACCGTGCCCTCGCCGTGTTGGGCGGCGTCCTGCCCAGCGAACAGCCAACGGTACAGACACGATCTCTGAGCCCGCGGACCTGGGTCGGTCACCAGGCCAGCCTCAATGTGTACTCGACGTGGGCGTCGCGGGTCAAGGCCACGCGCGACATCAACGAGGCCTGGCACGAGTTCTCGATCCCGCCGGACCTGCCGACCGGCGAGCGGCTGCAGCCCAACGTGCAGGTGTATGCCGAGATGTTCAAGAAGCTGCTGGCCGGTCCCATTACGGAGTCACCCGTGGTCCCACGTCCCGTGCTGCCGGGTGACGCGCGCGAAGTATTTCCGGTCAACGACACGACGCTGACGGCCTTTGAAAAGGAGCGTCTGCGGCCGCCATCGGTCAAGGCGCTGTACGGCCAGATGCTTGCCAACAATGTGCGACCCGTGGGCGACTGTCTGGTGGTGCTGGTGCGCTACGCGCCGTCCATGGAGGCAGCCATGCGATACATGCACGACAGCGATCTGGACAAGACGGCTATTGCGGCGCTGCAGCTGCCGCGCCTCAACAACAATTTGGCAGTGTACCGTCCGGCGTCGGCGCGGTCCCAGCAACCCGAGCCGACGCTGGAGGTCCTGCAGATGCTGCCGCTGGACATTTTCGACGCGTATATTTACTTGATGTGCCGGTTCCAGTCGCGGATTACTATGGAGGCTGCGCGGTTGGGCAAGCTGCAACGTACAGGACTCATACACCATGCCGTCGCCCTCTGCAACGGACGGCTTCCGGCGACACTGGAGGAGGGCCAGACGTTCCGGGCGCCATGGCACAACATTTTGCGGACGCTGTCGCTGCCACGGGTGCTTGTGCGGCCCGAAGACACAGACAACCGACGGTTCCACGACCTCGAGTCGTTGGCACTGGCACTGCGCATCTATGAGCGGGTGCGCCAGGCCGGCGGCGTGGACGTCTACATGTTTGACAGTCTCTGCCGGACGGTGCAAAAGTGTCTACGCTGGACCAACCAGGAGACGGCGGACTCTGAGGATCTGCAACAACTGCCGCTGCTTGAGTCGGCACGTGCTGTCCTCGTGTCGGGATTCCACGAGATGCTGAACGTGTCTGGGGCTGACAGCGACACTAATAAAAACATCGACGAGGCCGTCCCCTTCCACGAGTCGACCGCTGTCCATCCGGCCACTCGCCACAACATTACAGCCAGCACACTGCACGTATATATGCGAGTGTTGGGATACCTTGGAGACATCGACGAGATGACGCAGACGATGCAGTGGATCTTGCGGATGTGGGACGACGATACGGTGCTGGAAGACGCCAAAGATGTGAGCCACAGCGATCATGGAGCCATGGGTCGAGTGATGGTTCTGTTCCGGGCCTTTACAGAGACGCGGATGCCGACCGACGTGTTGGAGCAGGTGGAGCAGCAGCTGCAGGAACTGCGTGAGACGCGGATGTGCACGTGGCGATGGCCGACACACGAGGACGCCGACGAATACGTGCGGTGGCAGCGACACGACCACAATGCAGCGTTCTGGGCCCGGGTGCGGCCGAGTGCTGGAATAGATTTGGGACATGACGAGTAATATACGGATGGGAAAACGGATACAAGGATATGACATTATGCGGTTGGATAGATAGGCTAGGGGCTGCACCGCCACAGAGTGTATGATTACTAAGCAACAAATGAGATGCTTTTAAGCCGAATACGGCAATTCCAACAACAAAAAGAAGAGGACCTGTTCTCGTTTGTCTGCACTCTCCACTCACCATTGTTATTTGCTTCGGGTCGTTTGACAGAAAGAGCACTTGGCCAGCACTTCTTGCAGTATCTTGCTTTGGCAACATTTGAACACAGTAAGTCAGGATAATCTAGATATTTCCGAGTGCAATGTTAGATTTCCTTAGATTCGATTTCGAAGATGTTGAAGTGAAACCGATTTGAAAACGAAGATTTTGTTTTTGAAGATTTTGTTTTTGTCTTCTTTCCCTTCATCAGGTATCATAGCTCTAACGATCAGCAGCATAGCATCCATTATATATTGTCTATCTCGACATTGTTAGATTGTTGAGGACGATTCATCTTCACCATCTTCACCATCTCGGCCATCTTCGTTTGTTGGATTGTGCCATATTCTCTCCATCTCGACCATCTCTTGTTACCATCTACTCGTCGCTATTCTCGTTCCATGTTTGTCCATCCAATAAAGTCATTGTGCTGTTCCATTCTAATCCTGCTCCATGTCTTAGCCTTGCAAACATGAGTGAAGCAAACGTGCAGTTGTCCCTGTCCACGCTCGCCCATCCGCGGTCGAGCTTGTCCAACTACCAGCCATCGCTCCCCGCGATCGACGAGCTGACGGCCATCCGGTCTCTCGGCCGTCGGGACGGCTCCCGCAAGAATGGACTTCACAAATACGAGGATCTCATCCTCGAAGACTTTGAAGTCTACACGGCCAAAGAAATGCCCTTTCGTTTGTGCTCGCTGCACCTTCTCGGTGCTGGCAAGACCGACAATGACAGCACGTATGACCGCATGTATTTCGACGGCTACCTCCGCCGTGGCAACAAACGCTGCTATGTAGAGCATGTTTCCTTTACCAATTTGCCCGTCGGCAACAATGGCAAGGACAACGACACGGTTGGCGATGCCATCTGGATCCGGTCGGAGCTGAACAAAGACCGTGAACTCTACTATTGCCTCGGCGAGCCGTCGCCGGTCTATGAACGCTTCTACAAGCCGTATCGCTGGGTGGCCGACTTGGGCAAACACTTTGTCGATTTCTGCGAAGACCGTCTGGAGAGCCAGCAGGATGTCAAGCTGGCCGACTTTCAGCAGGACTTTTCTGCGTGGCTTCGCCAGACACACGGCACCTCGATGGCTGTCCGTCTGTGGCGCCGGCAGTACGGCCGAGAAGACTTCCGAGCGACTGTGGTGGCCAACGGTCACTATCTCTGGAAGGAGATGAGCAGCATCGTTGGCAAGGAGCAGACCAGGACGTTGACATGGTACAAGGAGACATCGATGCTGCAGTACGAGACGTGGAGCTCGTTTGCTCCCGACAGTGACCGGCCGGGCATCCCGAAGACGGTGGTGACACCGTACAACTATGAGCTGTTCTCGCATCTCATCATTGGCAATTACCTCAAGAAAATGCCCTCAAAAGATGTGTCCAGCCGCTGGGATGCCTCGGGTATCTTGCCACAGGGACCGGTGCCGTTCCACACAGGACCTGTCGAGGGTAAGCCGGAGCATCTGGCGACTTCTCGAATCCGCGTGGGCGATGTGATTTCGACCTTTCAAGACGGTGACAACAACGGTGATGGTTACTGGTACGGTCTCGTGCACCGCATCACTGTGTGCAAGGACAAAAAAACCCGACTCTTTGACGTGGCCTGGCTGTACAGGCCAGAAGACACGCCCTGTGGCCAGATGAAGTATCCATGGCGCAAAGAGGTGTTCCTGTCTACGCACTGCACGTATTCCGAGGACGTGACGCATGCCATTGCCGAGAAGGAGATTACCGGCATCCATTCGGTGGCATGGTATGGCACGCCCGACACGACGGCCGAGATGTTTGTGCGGCAGACGTATTTTCCGGACGACAACCGCTAGGAGCAGTTGTGTCCAGAGCATGTTTCTTGCCACAAGAGCCGAGACGGCGTCCAGAAGAGCGAACTTGGTCGGGCCATGGCCGCCAGCATGCACGTCCAGTCGAGCCAGAAGGACTACGAGGTCGGCGAGACTGTCCTGGCTGTCATGGAAGAGGGCGACAAGACTGCTCTGCCGTTTGTCGTGGAAGAGATTCTGCCGGTAGACAGTTCTGGCAAAAAGTGTCACCTCAAACTGCGCAAGCTGCTGAAACGTCGTCAGGCTGACCCGACAGCCCTCAAAGCTCCGGCCAACGAGCTCGTCTACACGCGGCGCTTTATCTTTCTGTCACTGCGTCACATTGTCGGCCGCTGTGTTGTGCGTCGCTATATTGTCGATGACGTGATCCCTTCGCCGTACAACCGCAACGGTGCCGGCAATCTCTTCTTTTTGACGCACAAGCAGGTGTCAGCTGTCGTCAACGGCCGCCGTCAGTATACGCTGCAACCGCTGACCGCCGACGAGCCGCTGGCGATGCGACAGGGCTTTGATCCCTGTCGACCGTTGCCTGCAGACAAGAAACTGCGGGCACTGGACCTCTTCTGTGGCTGTGGCAACCTGGGCCGCGGTCTCGAAGATGCTCGCGCAGTCGAGACCCGCTGGGCCAACGACATTTGGGCCACGGCCGTCCATACATACATGGCCAACGTGGATGCGGCCTCTGGCCATGTTGTGCAGCCGTTCGTAGGCTCGGCTGATGTATTGCTAGCGCGTGCTCTGGCAGGACAGTACTCGGCAGAAGTGCCGCGGCCAGGCGACGTCGACCTCATCTCGGGAGGCAGCCCATGCCAGGGGTTCTCGGTCAAGACAGCCGACAAGGAGACGCCGCAGCAACACAAGAATCGATCGATGGTGGCTTCTTTTGTGTCGATGGTGGAGTTCTACCGGCCCAAATACGGCATTCTCGAGAACGTGACGGAACTGCTGCTGGGACGAGCCAAGCGGGAAAAGAAGCATAAAGAAGACATCTTTGGCCAACTGGTGTGTACACTCGTGGGACTCGGCTACCAACTGCGCGTGATGCTCGGCAACGCATGAGCCTACGGAGCGCCCCAGCGACGGCAGCGCGTGTTTCTGATCTTTGCTGCCCCCGGCGTTGCTTTGCCGATGGAGCCGCTGCCTTCGCACGGCCTGTCATCCGGAGCCGCACCGGCACACAGCCGTCGGGCCATCGGATGGCTTGCCAACGGACAGCAGATCGCCCGGGCTTGGGAGGGCCCGAGTGCGTTTACGAGTGTCTCGATCGGTGAAGCCACGCGGGATTTACGGCACGCCGGAGCTGCTATTGGCGATGGACTCGTGGATATCTGCGTGCGGCATCCCAATCACCGCATCGTCACGAGCGTCTCGGATCCGCTCTTGGCCAAGATGGCCTACATTGCCAAGGCGCCCTACGGGATGAATCTGGCCAAGACAATGGCGCAAAAGGACGACACGCACACGGCACGGGTGCGGCGACTCTTCCAGGCAGAGCTGAACAAGCCGATGCGGGCCAGCACGTTTCAGCGCGTGGATCCGACAGGGCTGCTGGCGACGGTGACGACATCCTGCAATCTGTGCGATGCACGCTCGGGAGCACTGCTGCACTGGAAAGACGACCGACTGCTGACGCTTCTGGAGGCGCGACGGGCGCAGGGCATGCCAGACGGCGAGCTGCTGCTGGGGACGGCGGTCGAGCAGTGGAAGATGGTGGGCAATGCGGTGGCACGGCAGGTGTCGTTGGCGTTGGGGTTGGCCGTGCGGGCATCCTAGTTGGGTGATCTGTACGATGACTCGGCGCCGGCGAGTCAGGCCAAGAAGGGTTTGCCGGGGCAGGAGAATGTTCGTCCGGGGACGAGCGAGGGGACGAAACGGTGGAGTCCGTTTGCTGTGGACAAGCCAAACAAGCGGCAGCGTGGGTGAGGGGAGAGGGTGAGGTGAGAAGCGGTGAAGAAGACAGGGGTGGTGAAGGAAGAGTGACGAGTGATGAGGGATGAGTGACGAGGAGTGACGAGTGATGGAAAAGACGAGAAAGGACGAGAGAAAGAACGAGAAAAAGGACGAGATGTACGATAGAGGATTAATAAAGATTAATAAAGAACGAATAAAAAGAAAGAAGAAGAAAAACAGAATAAAAAATAAGAAGAAAAACAAAAACAGATCAAATCTATAAATGAATGTAAAGACCAAACCGAAATACGAAGACCAAAGCCAAATGGCCAAATGACTGCAGAACGAATTCGTACGATTCCGACATATTTATGCATCAGCAGACAAATGGCTGCTGTAAGCGAATCGCCCAGTGTCTCTGCCGCCGACCTGCAGGTCTGCAGGTCTGCAAGTCTGCAGGCCCTATATAACTGTATCCTCTATAAGTGTACAGCCAATCACAGGTCCGAAATTCAACCGGCGCTTGCCCGACGGAAACGCGCATCAGGACGCATCAGGAGGCTCTTTTTTAGCCGCCGCTGCCCCACTAAAGACGATTGGACGACGGCGGCTGCTATCTTTGGCCACTTTTGGCCGCCTTGGGCCGTTGTAAAGGTCGCCGGTCCGGCCTACGGCGCATCTACTGTGCTGCCGATGGGTCGGCTGGCCGGCTGGCTGACATTGTCTTGTGCTCTCGGTCTGGCGTCTGATGGGAAATCAGAAGACTCCAGAACATCTCGCCAGACCGCTAATACTAAAGAAGAGTAAATCTCCTGTCTGAATCTTTTTTAACATCTCGACCTCGACTTTGACGCTCGACTTGACGCTCGACTTGACGCTTCCTTCTCGTCGTCTTCGTATTCGTCTTCTTCTTATTCGCCTCCGTATGCTTCTTATGCGTCTTATGCGTCTTATCACCCTCCTTTGACTCTGAATATTCTCTTTATTTATCCGACTTCTCTCTCTTTCGTCTTTTCTCTTTCGCCTTTCGTCTTTCCTTGTCCTCTAAACACTGCCTTTCTTTCAGACACTCCTTCACTTATACCGGACAGCTGGTTCTGCTCCGTTCAGCTTCTCTTCGAACGGATCCTATTCCCGATAACAACATGCACTGCACAGCCATTCTCCTGTGGGTTGCCTTTGCAGCAGCCTCGCCCCTGCGTCTGCGTCCCGGCCACAACCTACATGTCCCGAAGCAGGCTTTCCAACGGGCGGCCCAACCGATAGACGTGATCCCGGTGACGACTCGCCAAGTGTTCACCACGGAAACATCGCCAACCACGTCCATCGACACGTCCACCACAGACAGGGTCCTGCTGTCCGACAAGGTTGTCAGTGCTGCCAATGGTCTCGACTTTTCCGACGGCGATGGAATCCAGGTGATTCCTGTGTTTGAACCGACGACATCTTCTTCGTATTATAATCCCACAACAACAGACATTGCTGTCGTTCCTTTCACCTATCCTACAACATCGTCTACATCGTCTTCATCGTCTTCATCGTCTACATTCATTCTCTATGATACGACGTCTTCTACCTTCGCTCCATATGTGACGACGTCTTCTACATACGACGTCTATGCAACATCCTCTTCTACATTCGTTCCATATGATACATCATCTTCTTCATTCACTCTCTACGATACGACGTCTTCTTCCTTCGCCCCATATGAGACAACGACTTCTACATTTGCTCCATATGATACGACGTCCTCTTCATTCGACCCCTATGACACAACGTCCTCCACATTCGTTCCATATGATACAACGTCATCTACATTCGTTACCTATGATACAACGTCGTCTTCATTCGTTCCATATGATCCAACTACTTACAATACCTACTCTACAACATCTTCATCTGCTCCATATGATACAACATCCTCCACTTTCGCTCCCTATGAGACAACCCCTTCCTACACCGACCCTAAATCATCCTCCTCTGCCCCCTATGATACGACGCCTTCCTACAATACGTATCCTACAACATCTTCTTCATTCGACAACACCTATTCCACTACTTCCTCATCCGCTCCATATGATACAACACCTTCCAACACCTATTCTACAACATCGTCTTCCTTCGCTCCATATGACGCAACATCTTCCAACACTTATCCCGCCACTTCCTCATCCATCCTATATGGCACAGCACCTTCCAACACCTATTCTATTACTTCTTCATCTGCTCCATATGAGACATTCACTACCCCTTCACCCACTGTCTACATTACGACATCTTCATTCGCTTCTTCTTCCCCGTCTTCTACTCTCGACGCCAGTACCACTTTTAATACAGTCTCATCCCTTTACACCACTTCGTCCTCGGTTCCTTCCAGCTCGTCGACATCTACATCTACATCCACCTCGTCTTCGTTTGTACCCACTTACACAAACATCCTGTCCACTGCCGCTACGCCATCACCGTCATCGTCTACATCCACGTCTACGTCTACGTCTACGTCTACCACGTCGACGCTTACTGTCTCTCCATTCATCCCTTCGTCTACGGCTCCCTACAGCAACTCCACGTCCACGTCCACGTCCACTGCCACCAGGCTCACTACCTCCACTTTCATCACCTATACCCGGCCTGCTTCCACTGCCACTACGTCCAGCACCGAGACCTATGTCTTGCCTGCCACGGACATCACAGTTATATCGACAGACCCGAGTCCGACGTCTAGTGAGCCAGTGTCCAGCCAGACGACAATCAGCAGTGAACCGTCTAGTGAGCCGTCCAGTGAGCCGTCCAGTGAGCCGACGTCTAGTCAGACGACCATTCAGACAACGTCCAGCGAGCCAGCGTCCACTCAGACGTCCACTCAGACATCCAGTAGTGATACGACGTCCAGCTTCTATACGACGTCTAGTTCTCAGACAACACCTACCAGCCTGACAACTACCGGCTTGACAACTATCGGCCTGACAACTACCAGCCTGACAACTACTGGCCTGACAACTATCAGCAGCTCAACGACCAGTCCGACGTCCAGCTCAACATCCAGTGAGACGACATTCAACCAGCCGACGTCTAGTCTGACGTCCAGCACTGAAACATTCACTTCCCAGTCGTCCATTCCAACGTCCACTCAGACGTCTAGCACTCAGACACTCACTCAACCGACAACGTCCATCACTCAGACAGTGTCTGCATTCAATGCCAACCCAACCACGTCGAGCAGCTCTGAGCCAACGACATCCAGCTCCCTGGAGTCGACATACGAGACAATCGTCACTCTCGCGGTGACAGTCACGGCTCCTGCGCCAACAATCACAATGACGGTGACAACTTCTGCCACAATTCACCCGACACTCGCCACCGCTTTGGCTGCAGCATCGCAGGATTCGTCTGGGAACATCATCCCAGAAGTAGTCGTCCCTGTCGTGTCGTCTGCAGATACTGTCACTGTCACGGTCTATGAGACTGTGAGCGTGCAGAACACTATGACCGTCACGACCACGACCACGACCACAACCACAACGACCATGACGGGCTGGTGAAATCTGGACTCTGTTTGATTATGTAATACTACAGAATGATCTTCGTTTCTTCTTCTCTTCTTTCTTCTTTCACTCATTTAGCCTCTTTCAATATTTCAATATTTATTTGTCTTTGGGTTTGGATATCAAAATTAGATACCTGGAACAATGTTCCAATAGTTTGAATACGGAGTATCTTGAATGTCTTACAGAGTACAGAGTATCTTAGGTGTACTGAACATCCACGTGACGCGTAGATATCTGTGAATTATGGGTCGCGATGCTATAAAGTGGGTCTATATTTAGCTACTCCCAGCCTAAGGCGGTGGGAAAGATCTGCCGTCATAGAAAAAAAAACCAGCAACAAATTACCATAATATCCACAACCTCTTCCAACGGCCGTGCAGCACGCAGCGACGGCACATTCTTCATCCGAAGCGATAGTCCGCCGCCATGGAGGCCTCTGAGGACTTTCGTTCGCAGCAGCAAAAGATCCAGGCTGCGCTGGTGGCTGTCAATCGGAGCGTCAACAGTATCACGAGCGAAGATCTGACCTTTCAGCGAACCGTCAATCCGGACATCGCCACACAGCTCGACGACAACGCGGCCCGGCTGCTACGCCTGACGAATGGCCTTCTGCAGTCGTCTGCGGCAGCCACGGGTCGCAAGGCCCCGCCAGACTTGGAGGATGCCGATGACGTGGAGCTCAACTGGCGGGGAGTCGTCGATGTGATTGATGCGCTGCTGGAGAAGGCCGACACGAGTCTTGACGAGTATACGGGCATGTTGAAGCGCAAGGATGCACCTACGACTGAAGCTGTACGTTGGTTTGGACCGCCTGTTCATTTGTTCAATTACTAACTTCCAGGGCCCCGAGTTCAAGAAACCGAAGCCGACGACAGAACGACTGGACTGGTCCATTCGTCGGGCCAACATCCCCAAACCGCAGGAACTCTTTGAGCGCAAGCCCGACAACTTTTACCGCGGGCCGTGGAAGCCGCTGCTCTCGGCCAAGCCACACGCCATCGTGCCACTGGACAAGAGCCTCGCACTCTTTGTGGACGAGAACGGAACTACACAGTATGACAGAAGACTCTTGGGAACAACATGGCAAACGACTAACCCGTGCAGATACAAACATCCTTATGAGACAGAGATTATACAGATGCATTACCCCGAGGCCGTATACCACAAGGCCGAACCGATCCGCTACCTGCCGCCCGAGACGACGGCGGCGACGTGGGTCGACACCTGGGAGGGCGTGCTGGTGATGTTGGAGGAGCTACGCCAGGCAGACGTGATTGCCGTCGATCTGGAACACCACGACTTCCGCACCTACACGGGACTCTTGTCGCTCATGCAGATCAGCACGCGCGAAAAGGACTGGGTGGTGGACACGCTGAAGCCGTGGCGTCACCGGCTGGAGATTCTCAACGAGGTCTTTACCGACCCACACAAGATCAAGGTGTTCCATGGCGCCACCAGCGACATTGTCTGGCTCCAGCGAGACCTGGGGCTGTACATTGTCGGGCTCTTTGACACGTACTTTGCGTGCGACTGTCTCGAGTATCCGGCACGCAGTCTGGCGTATCTGCTGAAGCGTTTTGTGCAGTTTGACGCCGACAAGAAGTACCAGATGGCCGACTGGCGGATCCGGCCGCTGACCGACGAGATGCTCTACTACGCGCGGTCCGATACGCACTACTTGTTGTACGTCTACGACATGGTGCGCAATGAGCTGGCGGACAAGTCGGACCGAACGCAGGCGGACAAGGATCTGACGACATACGTGCTGCAAAAGTCCAAGGAAACATCGCTGCTGCGACACGAGACGCTGCTGTGTGATCCGGAAACGGGTATGGGCAGCCGTGGCTGGCTCAACAGTCTCATGCGGACATATGCGTCCCTGAACGGCGAGCAGTTTGCGACGTTCAAGGCGCTCTTCCAGTGGCGAGACATGCTGGCACGGAAGCTGGACGAAAGCCCGGGCTATCTGATGCCGATCCGGACGCTGGGCGACATGGCACGGATTCTGCCGCCAGACCGCAAAGCCATGTGGAGTCTTCTCAACAACACAGCACGCGAGACCAAGGCGGCCATGGACGACATCTTTTTGCTGATTCAGCAGGCAAGAGCACGTGGAGCCAATGGGCCATCGTCGGCCGAGTTTCTGCGGTCGGATGCCGTAAGTGCGTTTTCTAAGAGGCCGGCAACGACGACGTCCGTGACGGCGATGACTGCGACGATATCGACAGGAACCGCGCGCACCAAGGAGGTGTCGAAGCTGCCGGACATTAGCCAAGTCCGGAGCGGCGTATCGCAGCTGTGGGGGTCGACGCCGATCAGCAGCCGTAAGAAGCAGCCGGAAGCGGACGACGACACGGCAGGTGTCCAGGCCAAAGCGCCATGGTTCTCGCTTGTGCAGGCGGCAGTGTCAGCGGGGATTTTTACAGACGACAAGAAGAAGGAGAAGGAGAAGGAGAAAGAGGCGGAGACGAAGGCAGACGACGAGGACTTTATTGAATTCCCGCAGTCGGCTGGGACGCCGGTGACGCCGTTCAAGACGACAGCAGCGGAGGCAACTACTACGGAAAAGGCGTCGTCAGACGACGAGACGTTTACGCTCAAGGGCGGCAAGAAGAGCCGAAAAGAGTCGAAAGAGTCGAAGAAGCCGAAGAAAGACCGACGCAAAGACAGATCTTCGGAAAAGAGCAACAAGAGCAACAAGAGCGGCAAAGACAAGGATAACGGACAGGCGCAGACCTCGGATAGCGACGGGGGAGCGCCGGTGGCTGCTGGAGAGGACTTTGTGCCGTTCAACTATGACACGGCCGGGTCGGTGATGCAGGCGAAGAAGGACCCGAAGTCGGGAGAAGGCAAGAAGGTATTTAACCCGTACCGGGCCAAGACAGGGGCAGACGGGCCCAAGGCGGCACGGCAGATGCACTTTGAGAAGACGGGCAAGTCGGCGACGTTTAAGAAGTGAGGAGTGAGGAAGGGGAAAAGGAAGGAAAAGAAGAAAAAAAAGAGAAGGAAAAAGGAGGCTGTCGTATTATTATTGTTATTTTTATCGGACGGCGGCCTCGGATGTATTTTCTTGCACAAGCATTGTTTGTATAGACTGGCGTCCTGGCGGGGGTATTCCTTTGGGCAGTGCTTGTATCCTAGCTGGCTTGCGATCTTGGGTCCTGGGGAAGAGATTGGTGATGCTGTGATGCTGTGATGCTGTGATGCTGTGGTGCTGTGATGTTCGTATAAGTGCATAATTCGCGAAGAATATGATAAGCCTCGGTAAAAGGATAAGCCACGCTAAGCCCGACAGCTAGCTAAGCTTCAGTGAACATGTTCGACGTCACGCATAACGAGATGTCCTGGGCCTGCGTGCTACCAAGACGACGACGACGACAAAGATGACGACGACGACCAGACGAAGCAGCGGGGATGGCCGCCACGGCCATATAGCGGACCCGCCGCTGGTAGTGTTTCCTTTTGGCGAGCCTGACGGACGACTCGAAGACTTTCTGGACGACAAGTTGCAGTCGGCGGGCGATCTGGCAACGATCGACGAGCTGCTGGCGAGTGTGGGCGAGCAGAATGCACTGTTGCAGAGCCAGCTGGAAGAGGCGGCAGAGGCAGTGGCGGTAGCCCGCGGGGGAGCCGAGGCGGCGGACACGGCGCTGCGGGCGCAGCTGGACGAGTTTGCGACGCTCGAGCGGGCAGTAGACGAGCGACTGGCGGCTGTGCGGGCGTCAGATGCACCGGCGACGACGATGGCACGGCTGGAGCAGCCGCTGCGACAGCTGGAGCGGGTATCGGTGGCGCAGCAGTACCTGGAGCTGCTGGTGGACGTGGACGGCTGGGCGAAGGCGGCGCGGGCGCAACTGCCGGGGGATCCACGGGCGGCGCTGGAACCATATGGCCGGCTGCGGCGGCTCGTGCAGACGATGGAAGGATCGGGAGTGGACGATGCGGCGTCGCTGCACCTCGCGGCGTACGTCCGACAGGTGGTGGACCAGCTGTGGACAGAGATGAACACGACGATGCGGGCCGAGATGGAGGCGCTGCTGGAACAGCGACGGTGGCCTGTGGGCATTGATCCGGCCGTGCGAGCCGACGAGACGTGGCGCGACGTCTTTGCCAAGCTGGTCGACCTGCAGGCGCACGAGATTCTGGCGCGGGCGACGACTCCGACTCCGACTCCGACTTCGCCAACAGACGCCCTGCCGCTGCTGCCCATCGACGTCATGGCCCAGATCTACGTGCGCGAGTTCCGCTACCACTTTCTGACGACCGGCCGCAAGACCAGCGACCCGCGCCAGATCGCCGACGTCTGCTTTCCCTGGTTCCTCGAGCGCGTCGAGAACTGGGCGGATTTCCTGCGCGACAGCTTTGCCGACCTGCTGGCGATGCGGTTCACCGGCACGGCAGCCGGCCTGGCCGACGACGAGGACAACGACGAAAACGAGACCGACACCGACACTATAACCTTGTATACCGATCCCGTGTGCGCCTTTGTGGCTGCTCTGCTGCCGGTGATGCGCGAAAAAGTCGCCCGGACCGTGGCCTATGCGCTGCAGCAGCTGGACGAGCAGCCGTCGGCGGGCCAGCCGTCGTTTTTCGGCAGCCTCGTGGTGCAGCTGCACGTGTTCGACGATGAACTGCGCACGCGCTTTGGCTACGACGGCGGCGTGCGGACGTCGGCTGGCGGCTGGCCGGGACTGGCGGCAGACGTGCTGACCAGCCATTTTGACCGCTGGCTGCAGGCCGAAAAGGAGCTGGCGCTGGCACGGTACCGGGACGCCGTAGAATCAGAAGACGGCCGGACTCTCGACTATGACTACGGATCGACAACGACGGCGGCACGCCGATCGAAGCCGACACTGGCGGCAGAACGTGTCATGGACCTCTTGCGAGCACTCACAGACCAATACCGACGTGTGCGGCGATTCGGTCACCGGCTGCGGTTCCTGGTCGATATCCAGGTGACCATTCTGGATGCGTTTGACGACCGGCTGCGCGGAGCTCTCGAGGCCTACGGCACGATGACATCGACAGTCGGACGAACATTCAACGGGGTCACGAGGGAGCAACTGGCAGCGCTCGCAGGCACAGGTGGTCTCGAGACGCTGTGCCGAGTATACGGGAGTGCAGAATACGTCATGCAGACGTTGCGGGACTGGGGGGATGAGGAGGTACGTACAAACTACCTCTATGTTTTTTCTCTTTTTGTTCTCAAACTCACTGATAGTTCTTTGTTCGGCTCTGGGACGAGTTGCAGAGCCGCACGGCCGACGGTGCCCGTACTCGTGGCGCCGACGAGCCCCAGACACTGTTTGACGAGACGATCCAGTCGTTTGGACAGCGACGCGATGCTGCTCGGGGCTTCCTCGTCAGCGCGCTGGCCGAGTCGCAGCGCAAAGCATTCCGGCCGTATGCGCTGCGGACGCAGTGGACGACGGTGTCAGAGTCAGAAGGAGGTGGTGGTGCCGACCTTACCATCACGGCCGAGCTCGACGAGCCCCTGCGTGTCCTCCAGCGCAATTTGGCCTTTTTGGCACGCGCTCTCGGCACGACAGCACTGCGGCGCGTCGTCCGCGGCGGCCTCGAAAAACTACAGGATCTGCTGTGGAGCGAAGTGCTGATGGCACACAGCTTCTCGGCGCTCGGAGCGGCTCAGCTGGCGCGCGATATTGGCGCCGTGTCGGCACTGGTCGAGCAGATTGTGCCGCGGTCGGCCGGCGCACTCGAGGGTCTGCGGCAGGGCGTGCAGCTGCTCAATGTACCGGTGGAGGCCGATCATATATTGACGCTGCAGACGGTCAGCGACCGCGTGTTTGTGGACAATGCAGAGGCCAAGAAGGTGTTGCAGGAGTTGGGACTGACCATGTTGACGCCGGCCGATGCACGGCAAGTTTTACAACGGCGAGTAGAGAATGCGTGAGGGATGGAGAGAAAAGGAAATATGACTGAATATGATTATATAATCAACAATACTCTAAATACCCAGTGAACCCGATATCCTTCCGTCTCTAGTTGATCGCCCGCATCGTAGCCTCGACCACGGCAAAGGTGCCTGCACTCACCGGCATTGCACGCAGCAACGTCGGTCCCAGTCCACGCCAGAATCCCCGGAATCCTTCGGCACGCCACGTCTGCGCAAAACAGTCCCGCATCGTTCGGTACCGCTGGTCTGCCGGGCTCACAGCATCCGTCTGCATCTTGCTCTTGATAATGTCAAACGGATACGATGCCAGCCAGAGCGCCTCGCCCGCCAGACCACCGTAGAACGCCACCTTGTATGCCGGCACTTCCTTGCGCTCGATGCGGTTGCGTGCAGCGTCGGCGTTCATGAGCCACTCAAACGTCAGAAACCACACGCCGTAGGCCTGGGCTTCACGCCAGATGGTGACGGCCTGGCCGCGGAAGAGGCCATTACCAATGCCCGTCAGTCCACCGCCCGAGCGGGACACGAGCTGCCGCACACAGTCGGCCGGGCCCTTGTAGAGACGGGCAGCAGCGTCGTGCGGCTGCGTCTGCAGACGGATACGGACGTGCTCAATAGGGCCCGACAGCACAGAGTTGGCGACACCGGCAAAGGCACCGGCGGCGTAGTACTCGCCATAGGTCAAGGCGGGCGAGCCACGCTGCTGCTGGTTGCGGGCCTCAAACCAACGACGAGCCTGGTGAAAGGCGCCGAACTGGACAGAGACACAGGCGCCGATGCCCAAAAGAGGCGTCAGGGTGCCCTTGTAAAAGGCCAGGGGACCCTCGTTGCGCCAGATGGCAGCGGCCGCAGCACCGGCGCTGGGATAAGCGTTGGATGTCTGCAGCCGCACCTTGACAATGTCGAATGGCTGGCCTAAAAGGTTAGATTTCTGGTCTCCTCTCTTTCTCTTCTCTTCTCGACATACCCAGGAGAACTTGGGCTACACCGCCGGCTGCCCCAGAGAACAAATCCTTGGCCGTCTGCAACGCATTGCCCTCATGGTTGAGCTCGTCCAGTTGCGCCGCCTCGTCCGCCATGGCTGGTCGTCGGCGAGAAAACGTCTCGAATCGGTGAATGGTCGAGTGGTCGGGATCAATGACCGACAGACACGGCTGGAGAGCGAAACGGCTGAGGAGCGAATCGGCTGGAGAACGAATCGGCTGGTGTCGCGTGGCAGAAAACGTAAAAAAAATGCACGGCGGTTCATAGGCTGAAGAAACGGGTTGCGGTGAATCATCCAGACCCTGTTCGTCGTTCGTCTTGGCTACCCCACAGACGCTATGGCGTGCTATCCGTCATCGGAATGCTTACTAATCATATCCAGGGACCCCCTGCTCATCGTCATCTCTTCTTTCCTATACACGGCTGATTTTGCTGCCCGTCTGCTCACCCTGCGCGTCCACCTGGATCTGGATGGCCTCCTTGAGCTTGATAATCACCTCCGGCTGGTTGCTGAACGCCGTCTGCAGCTGCTCTTCCAACTCTCGCTCCAGCTTCGCCACATTCTTGCCTCCCAGCTTCCGTGACGTCGCCTCGTATACCATTTTGCCCCATCGCCGCGTAAATCCGTTGATCGACCGCCGCAGCTCCTCGTCCAGCTGCTCACCCACGTCCTGGTCCGATCCAGACCCTGTCCCGGCACCCCCCGACGTCGTCGACGCCGCTGCCACACTGCCCGGTGTCGCCGTCTTCTCGCCCGTCGCCCGCGACCACAACGATGTTCCGCCCGGAATGAAATTGCTGAAATACCCAACTAAATTCTGCGCCATGCTCAGCGCATCCCAAATCTGCCCAAAGTGCTGCATGCCTCCACTGCTGCGGATATCGCCAATCTCCAACGACAACAATTCGTTCTTCAGGATCAGCAGGTTCTTAATCAGAAACAGGTCCGCATCTGTGCTGATCCGCCCAGACTTGATCCGCGCCTCGGCTCGCTGAAGCGCCAGGATCGTCTCCTTGACAATCTTGAACACCACAGGACTGTCACGTTGCTGCTGGGGTCAGTACAGAGTACACAGTAAGCAAATAGACCGTTCTAGACGCATCCACTTACACAACGCTCTTTCGGCATCGCCTGGTCAAACTTGACCAACAGCTCCAGTGCATGCTGCACCGGTGGATACGCATTCGACGATGCATGGCCATCAGCCACCGGCACAATCTTGAGCGTCTCCGGCACCACCGCCGCTTTGCTGATCCCCTTGGAAATCTCCGCCTCAAATAGCCCATCCGCAAACGTCCAGAGGTACTCAGCCAACAACCGCGCCGCCAGCTGCCGACTATGGGCTGCCAGCGCCATCGCCTCGTCGTCCTCGTCCTCTTCCTCGTAGTCCAAGAGGTACTCGTGCGTCACCCACCCCAGAACATTGCAGACAGTGGCCAGGTCCCCGGCCGCGGTGAGAGCTGTCTGCAAGTGGGTGGCCAGCGGTGCAATGTTGATGCCGTTAACAAGCTCGCTGCGCTGGTTCCGGATCGTCACAAAAGCAGACTCGGCCTGCGTGCTGTACTGCGGCTCGATACCAAATACGCGGCAGAATAGCTGCGACTCGTGATACGACCGCTCAAAGCTCTGCTTGATAAAGTTCCGCGCCGCCGTTTCCGTCGAGGCACCTTTGGCATCTGCCCGGAACGTCTCCAACTCCCGGTTCATCATGGGCCGCAGATTCTGCTCTCGCCATCCCATATACGTATGGAAGATGTTGTTGGCTGTGTTGACGTAGATGGAAAAGCACAAATGCCCCGTCCGTGGCGTGCCGGCCTGGTCATACGAGTTGCCAATGACGAGCTGCATATTGGGAATCAGCGAGTACGATTCCTCCACGAGCTGCTCCTCAAAACGTCCATAAGCCAGTGCGTGCTGCGCCGACTCCGACTGCGTGCCTGCAATCTGCTTCGACAGCTCTCCTGTCACCTTTTCCAGGCGCGAATTGAAGCCCACTTCGAGCAGGTGCAGTGCCTTTGTCAGCAGCGCTTGGTACCGTGCAAGATACGATTCTGCATCGCGGTACGTCGGCTGTACAAGTCAGTAAGGTTCCCAAGGAAATCAAGTCTTCCCAAAGGGTGCACGTACGTGTTTCGTCATAAAGGCCACGCAGGCGTCCAGGTTCGACAGAATCTCGCCAAATCCCTCGTCATCCACCAGCCGACTGGCCCCGACAGCATTGAGCCGCCGGGTGACACTGTCGAGATAGGCATAGTAGTGCAGATCAGTGCCAACCTCGTCAGCAAGCTTCTCGAGCCGCCGCTGCTCGGACAGGAGGTCGTTGCACTGCGCCTGGAACGAGGTCGTCTGCTCCTCCACGCTCCGGAACGAGTCGGCCAGAGAGGACAACAGCTGTAGAGCCGTGTTGGTATCGTCAATCAGCTGTCCGAGGTGTCTCTCCGTCATCTCGAGCTGGTCTCCATATAGACTGGTATTCCATTAGCAACCCGTCTGTCTCGCCAGCTGGCCAAGATTCCTCCACATACATGAAATCTTGCTGGCTTGCCTCGAGCAGCTCAGCGTCGTAGGAGTCGAGCGGGACGGGGGTTTCGTCTCGCTGCAGTCGTGCAAGAGCCGATTCTGCGCCGGTTTTTGTATCCGCAATGGACAACGCCTCCAGTGTCAGGACCTTCTTTCGCCTCTGTTTCCGCTTGGCTGCCTCTCGGCCACTGCCACCGCCACGGCTGACGGACGTTCTCGTTGGCGCCTTCGACATCGCTGCTGCTGCTGCTTCCACTTCAGCAGCCGCTGCCTCCGCAGACTGTATCCGAGCTGCTTCATTCTTCAGCTCCGGAAAGGACTTGGGTCGCCGGAGCAGCGCCGCCGCGTGGGCCAAGAGGAGGTCGTCATCTTCGTCGTCGTCTGGCTCTTCCTCGAGCAGCTTGTCCAATGGCTCGACCACATCATTTGTCTGCGCGCCCTGTCCAGATGAACAGAACAGCCAAAGGTCAGAAGGCAAAAGGCAAGAGTAGAAGTCAGAAGAGGTAACTCACATTTGGTTGCTGCAGCAGCGATTCGCGGCGTCGATGCCCGGCGCCTTGGCCAGGACGCCCGCGTTGCAGCTCCGGCACAAAGCTGTACCAGGAGTCCTCGTACATGGCTGTGTGCCTCCGTCGCAAAGGTGCTGTGGGAGATTCGCGAGGTTGCGATTGACGGAGTATCGAAGCGCTAGAATAACCGCAGTGGACACGAGGCATGTGGCGCTAGTGTGGGGAGCTTTTGGTGGGTCGCGACTGTCCTCTTGGAGTTCTTGCCTATTTTGGTCGGGAGAGCTCGACGACGGCTGGCGAGGAAGGTACGTCCGCGAGGAAGGTACGTCCGCGAGGACGTCCGTGTTCGCAAGGAAGGAACTTTATTAAGACACAATGCTTTTGTTCTCTCTTGGAATTCGGCCTTTGGCTTCTTTTGTCTCTTCTCTCATTTCCCCCTTTTCAGCAGTCATTTTTGTCAACAGACCCAGACAAACACAACAAAATGACACAAACAGACTACTCAGAGGTGATCGCTAGTACCACTGCGGCCTTGCAGTCGGCTGAAGACTGTGTTTATTGGGCATTTCATGGATTGAAACAGCCGCAACAGATGGTGGCAACCTTCAAAAAGCTGGAAGAGACGCTCGAAAGCATGCCGGACAATGACGAGATACGGGAGCTGAAGCGTCGTTTGTTCTGTGTGCAGCACATGATTTCAGAGCTTGATGTAGAGAAGCTGCTGTCTTCGTATGAGTGCGTCCAGCCAGATTCGTTTTCTATTTCTAACACATTCGCTAACACAAAAACAGAAAAGCGGAAAAAAAAGAACCTATCCAACGTTTCCAGTGTACTGGTGGACATCGTGGTACAGCTACTTCTGGGTATTGTATCTTGTCTATTTGCTATATTGTCTCAGTGCTTCCTTGGCGAAAATCGAGGCAGTGATCGGTACAGCGATCGATGCACTGAGAATATACTTGAATGGTGCTCTGTGAACTGTCGAATCAGAAGAGGGGAATTGCAATGGCTGGACAGGGCGCTAGTCCACTAAAATGGGGCTGTACGAAACTTGCACAGCGCAAATAGGAACAAGGAATAAACTGCCCAAGAGCATCTGCACAAACGACTGACGGTCTGCAAATGGCCTCCATACGCACAGCCACCCGTGCTCTGTCGACGACTGCACGACATCCTGGCCTGGGAGCTGTTCGCTGGGCCAGCAGCAATGGACTTGGCCGGCTGCGGCGTGGTGGCAGTGGCGGTGGACGAAGACGGCGAGGCGGTGGTGCTGTGTCTAAGCTGCTCACTGTCGGCTTCCTCTCGGGTGCTGGTTACTATGTCTACGATACGGTGACCCGAGTGGCTAAGGAACCGCCGCCGCCGCCCAACGTGGTCATCCCCAAGGCCGAAGTCACCTTTGAAGAGCCCAAACCCAAACCGGGTGCGCATACGAGCGACTACCTCGACGAGATCAGTCCACAGCACCGGCAGATCAAGCAGAGTCTCGAGAAGCCGGGCGTATATGCATGGGGATCGAATGCCGGACGCGTGGTGGCTCCCGACTCGGGCGATCCTATGATCAAGCGGCCACGACGCATCGTCGCCCTCGACGGCCTCTTGCTGCGCGACCTGAAGCTCGACCGCGACCTCGGCGTGGCCGTGACGGAAAATGGAGACGTGCTGCAGTGGGGCGATGGCTTCTGGGGCAAGTATGCCGAGGCGACGGCACCGACGATGACGCTCCGCGGCAAAGACATTGTCAAGGTGGCCCTCTCGCAGGACCGCATCCTCGCCCTGTCCGCTGGCGGCACCGTGTATTCGCTACCGGCCTCACGGTCCGACCAGCAGCTGCGCAGGTCCACAGAAACGCCACAGACTTCTTCCTCGTGGCGCAGTCTCTTCTGGAGCCCAGGCAGCTCGCCGTCTGCGCCGCCCACGAGCTACCGCATCCTGACACCCAAGGGACTCTCGTGGGGCGAGCGGGTTGTCGACATTAGTAGCGGCCTTGAACACTCTTTGCTGCTGACGTCTAAGGGCCGCGTGCTCTCGGCCGTCTCGAGCTTTGTATCCTTTCCCTCGCGCGGTCAGCTCGGTGTGCCCGGTCTGACATGGGAGACGCGGCCCAAGGATGTGCCGCTGGACCAGCCGCATGCCGTTCCCGGACTACACGGCGTGGCAGCGGCCCAGATCGCGACGGGCGACTACCACTCCCTGGTTCGTTCGCGTGATGGGCGGCTCTTTGTCTTTGGCGACAACGCGGCCGGCCAGCTGGGGCTGCCGGTGATGCCCGAGGCGTCGTTTGCGCCTGAGCCGGTACAACTGCCGGTGCAGGCGCTCTACGAAGCCGACAAGGAGTCGGGGTCTGCGTTTGCGTTCTTTGCGGCGCAGAAGAAGCCGACGGTGCCGCCGCCGCGGGTGACGTCGATTGCGGCCGGTGGAGCCAACTCGTTCTTTACCGTGGACGCCTACGAGCTGGAAGCGGGCGATGGCAAAGCCAAAGCGAAAACACGGACGGTGGCCGACACATGGGCGTGCGGTGCCGGGCTCTACGGCAACCTGGGCACGGGCAAATGGGTGCACATCTCGGCGAGCGGGCCCAGCAAGGTCAAGGCGCTGTCGGGACTGGCAGAGTACAGCGAGGCGGCCGGACAGATGGTGCCGATCCGGTTGGCAAGCATGGCGGTGGGGGCGACGCACGCGAGCGCGGTGTTGGGCAATGCCACACATGTGCCGAGCAATATTACGCAAAACAAATACGAGCCGAGCTGGGGATCGGAAGTGTTCTTGTGGGGCGGCAACGAATTCCACCAGCTGGGAACGGGACGGCGCAACAACGTGTGCGAGCCGGTGCGGATTGAGGCGTTTGAGACGGCGGACGAGCTGGCAGCGGCGGCGGCGGCGGCAGCAGCAGCAGCATCCAAGAAGAAGAAGAAGACGGCCAAGATGCCGGAGCTGACGGGAGAGAGGGAACGGCTGGAGCTTGTGCCGCGGACGACGGTGCGGGTAGGCAAAGGAGGCTGGGGTCGACGAGTGAGCACGGAGCAGCGAGTTGTGTGTGGACGGTATGTGTCTGGGGTATATTTTTCGACGTGAGAGATTGCATAGAAGGATGTTTGATATAAGATGGAAGACGGTCAAGGATGACCTCTGGCGCATGGAGTCTTTGGACGTTGTGCACTCTCTCCTCATGACGAGATAAAAAAGTGGAAATTCATATATAGTACATTGTACGAAGTACAGACGGGGATCGTGCAGACGAGCGGACGAGTCATGGGCCGAGATCTGGTGGTATGCAGAGTCGTATACAGAGAACGCCGTGTATGGGAGCATCGACCAATGCGAGCAGCAGGACACCATAGAGCCGTTTCATTTGCCGTGGTGGTTGAGACACGTGACCTAGGCGCTGGAAACAGCCCAAGCAGATGCATACAAGTACTCCGTACTATCCTTCTCCTGAGAACGGAGTCAACACGCACACTTTTCTACTCCGCACTCCGTACTTCTTACTCCTTTTTGCTTTCCCTTTTATTTTCCTTCCTTTCTTCTCTCCTCCCTCTTCGGGAGATCACCACATCCGTGCACGGCAGAATACTATTCTTATACTATATATACGGATAGATTTTTTGCGGGCGCCTTTAGCGGCTTTTAGGCTAGTCTGACCTGCCTGTCTGCCAGGGGCCGTTGGCGTTGGCAGCAAGCTCGCTTCCGAAACCCACCCCCAATCTATTGTGGTGGGGCATTTCTCAACAGCCAGAAAATGACGGCAGAATAGCCTTGTCATCTCTCACTGCTTCTCTCGCTTTTTCTGTCACATTCTCTTCCCCCCTCCTCCTCTCTTCCTCGGTCGGCTTTCCTGACCGTCTCTTTGCTGACTGAGTATATATAGAACATCTCACCGTATTCCGTGTTCCCTGTGCGCATCTTCGGCATCCTCCGGGATTGTCGCCGTCCCTTTTTTCCCTTTTTTTTTTTTTCTTTTTTTTTCTTATTTCTTATTTCTTTTTTCTTTTTTCTTCTGTCTTCTTTCTTTTTCTTTTTCTTTCTTTCTGCTTCCCTCTTTGCTTCTTATCTCCTCGTCCGGTCTGGCTGGCATGGATCGGTTCTCCCGCTTTCGACGCCAGAAGAAGATGGCCAGCAAGGCAAAGACGACAGCGACGGCAGCAACAGTTGTCTTGCCAGGAACAGGACTGCCAACATCTACGAGTACGACGAATACATCGGCCGATGCCGCCGTTTCCTCGACGACCTCGACAACCTCTACCAACGACAACGCTGCCACTCCCTCTGCCAGCCCTTCTCCGACCCACATCTCCTTCCTCCATCCTCGACACACAATGCCGTCGACCGCCGGCTGCACCCGGACGTCGCGGTCGCCGTTGCGCGGACTGTTGCGGCCGTCGAAGCGTTCGCGCGGGTCGTCACCCAGTCACGTGCTGAGCACAATGGCGATGTCGCAATCGTCGCAATCGTCGCCGTCGCTGCAGTCACCGTCTCCGCTGTCGTCTCAGCGGTCGCCG
The DNA here is from genome assembly GCA_002215975.1 of Dryadomyces quercus-mongolicae. Taxonomy (NCBI): domain Eukaryota; kingdom Fungi; phylum Ascomycota; class Sordariomycetes; order Ophiostomatales; family Ophiostomataceae; genus Dryadomyces; species Dryadomyces quercus-mongolicae. The sequence continues at coordinate 270,916 of NIPS01000037.1, read as the reverse complement.
AAGTCGCCGTCACAGCTGCCGTCACAGTCGCCGCCCGAGTCGCCGGAAACGGCTGCTCTGAATACCCAGTACCAGAGTCTGGAGCTGCTGGGGCCGACGCGACGTGGCGGACCCAAGCAGCCTAGACTGCCCAAGCTGCCCATGTTTCTGAACCTTTCGCTAGAGGGTGGGTTTTCCCCTTTCCTCTTTTGGCCTTGTTGGCTGCTCGTTACTTACTCTCCCAGAAATCGATCAACGTTTCCAAGACATCCTCTGGCAGGAGCGGCACCGGCTGCACAACTCGACCATTGCGCCAACGGGACGATGGGCGCGTGTGACGGGCAGCCACCTGCGCGTGCTCGACCGGTACCCCAACATCCAGCCGTGGGACCGCAACCGCATACGGCTGCGCGTGCCGCCCGGTCGTGTCGACTACATCAATGCGTCGCCCATTGTGCTGACGACGACGGCCCCGGCCCAGGCGGCCCGTCCGCCCGACCGCTACATTGCCATGCAGGGCCCCAAGAAGTCGTCGGTCTCGCACGTGTGGCGCATGGTCTACGAACAGCTGCGGTCGCCGGCCGTGATTGTGATGTTGACAGAAACACACGAGGGCATCATGGAGAAGTGCTATCCGTACTACCCGCAGCATCCCGACGACCCGCCCATGCTGCTGAACGAGCACGATGAGTTTGGCGACGGGTTCCATGCGAGCGTGCGGTGTGACGCCATTGAGTCGCTCCTGGGCGGCGCCATTGAACAGCGGCGCATCCTGCTGCGGATGCATCGGCAGGTGACGCAGACGGTGCCGGACAAGGGCGGGCTGGGCGGAGAAGCAGCGCCTTTGACGACCACGACCACCGTCGACTACGAACACTATGAGGACGAGCGCGTTGTGTACCACTTTCTGTACAAGCGGTGGCCCGACTTTGGCGTGCCGGCACTGGCAGACGTGGACAGTTTCTTTGCACTGATGCGGCTGTCGGCAGAGAAGAATGCCGACGCGGACAATCCGCGGATTGTGCACTGCAGCGCGGGTGTCGGGCGGTCGGGCACGTTTATTGCGCTGGAGCATCTGCTGCGGGAGCTGGACGCAGGCGTGCTGGAGAACTACGACGAGAGTGTGGCTGCAGGCGGAGGCGCCGGAGCAGCAGCAGAAGAGACGGAGGCAGAAGCAGCAGAGGAGACAGAAGCAGAGGCAGCAGAGGCCGAGGCCGAGGCAGCGGCAGCGGCAGAAGACGAGAAGAACATGCAGGAGTGGGTGCCGTCGACACCGTCGACACCGTCAACGCCGACAACATCGGGCATGGCCACGCCGTCACCTGAAAGGGGCAGTGGCACGTTTAGCGATGCGTTGGCGGCGGCGGCGACGGCAGAAGCAGAAGCCAACGACCTCATCTTTACGACGGTCAACCAGCTGCGCGAGCAGCGGCGCACGATGGTGCAGGCAGAGTCGCAGTACCATTTTATCTACCAGGTGATGCGCAAGATGTGGCTAGACAAGTATTACGGTGCAGGGACGGGCGGCAGCCGTGTTGGTCTGGAGAACAGACCAATGACGGCGACGGTGACAGCGGCAGAGACCTACGAGGACACGACGTCGTCGGAGCCAGCGCCCAAGCGGCTGGAGGTGGACCCATTTATTGCTTGAGGAGTGTTTTCTGTTCACTGTTCACTGCTACTGTTCTGACTATTCACTGATTCCCGACTATTCTCGACTGACATCCTTCTAAACCAGACTTGACTTTTATGCATGGCGAGGATCATGGCGGAGGTGTTTGGCGTGTTTGGACGGTTTCATTCTGTTTTTTTCTTCTTTTCTTTTCATTCTGTTTCTCTTATCTTTCTTCTCTTCTTTTCATACTCCTCCTGTTTGCATACACCGTATTTTCCCATAGCAATTTAATTGGTCAAAACTGTACACATGGTCTGGATGGCTGGCCGCCGATATGACGACGCTCTCGATGGCCTTCCCCTTGAGGCTAGACCTGGCCGTCCACAGGGTTGCAATGGATGCGGCCGGGCCTCTGCCACGTGTGGGAGGGCCAACCATGGGCGGCCGCTATTCCGTGTAGCGAAGGGCGAAGCGCGATAGCGGCTGGCCGATAGAGGCTTGGCCAGGACATAATTTCCGCATTCGTGCAGAATAACCGGTACGGCGTACAGGGTGAGGAAGGTGGGCTAATTTGTCAAACTGGGAAAACGTGGTCGTCCATGCCTTTGCACATGGCGGACAAGGGTTCTTGGTTCTGTCTCTTGGTTCAATGCACTGTACGAGTACGAGCATCCTACGGAGTACTCTGTCCTGTATCATATTTTGTCTGGTACGGATATCGTATGGAGTACGGAGAGTACTACTCATATGTACAGGGGTCACAAGATCTAAGCCAAAGACAAAAAACCAAGCCAAAACATGGCGACCAGGGCCTTTGGTGGATCCATGTTCGAGAAAAGTCCTAGAACCCGAGGACACGGGGGAGGTTCATTGCGTTTTTGGCGCCGTCTCGCTTGGCTTCATGAGTACGGAGTACGGAGTACTCCATATCTGTATGGAAACGTCACCACATCGATGCTATGATGCGACGAACAGGCGGAGGCCAGGATGCGTCTAGGATGCGCCTAGGATGCGCAACATGTCCTGCAACTGCAATGCGTGCAGGACGTGCAAGACGTGCAGGGCATGCAGGACGTCCAGTACGTGCGAGAATCATGCAATGGAGCACGGCATTTTGGACATATGGAGTGTTGAATGTTTGGGTGGTTTGAACCGTTACTGCTATGGACTGCTATGGACTGCTCCGTACTGTGTAGCTCGGGCCTGTCGGGCCTGTAAAGGACCCGTCAGGACCCATCTGGCCGTTTTTTCCATCTCTGACAAATAATGGTCAGCGCCTACGGGGCAATGAGGTAATGGGAACGCCCGTAAGCACATGGCCCCGAACCCACCGGAAAAACGGGAATGACGAAGAGAAACTGCGGAGGAAAGAGAGAGAGAAAGAGCGCGCGAGCATTCTCGCCTCGGAAATATGGAAAAAACGACTGGGGTGAAAGAAAGAAAGAGGAGGGTGGGACGGGGGACGGGGACGGGGACGGGAACAGTTCATCATTCTCGTGGACGCTCATTGGTCCCACCGGATCGTCGGCGAAAAAAAATGAGAAAGAGAGAGCATCGCCGTTTCTATTTACAAACACCGGTGGCGTGCGACGGAAGGCGCAAACGGGGAGGTCCTTGCTTACGGAGCCATGCTGGCAGGATTACTTACATACGAGTCATCTGTACCACAGGTACGAGCACTCCGTACTCGTATTTTGTTCTCGTTCTCGTAGGACGTGGGCTGACGATCAGCGCCCATGGGCAGCAGGCGGCCGAAACGCGAATGAACTTGCGATTAGCCGGCAGGTCTAGACTTTGCGACTCTGGGTGGGAGCGGTGAGCGGAGCCGCGCAGATCGGAGGAATGAACACAGAAGGAAGCAGAGCTCCGTATATAGTACGAGTACGGAGTACGTACTCCGTAACAAGTAATGAGAAAGCACGCGAACAGAGGCGCCTGCAGGCAGCCGCAAAGGGCCGCTCCTTCCCTTCAGGGCTGATGTACTCCGTACGCTGTGCCTGCCGGCCGCAGCTCCGAAGCTGTACGACGACCTAATGACGCATGCGTGCAGAAGGATGCTGACTGTACGGTGTACGGTGTACCTATACGCGTATGAAGTACGAGCACTCGTGCTGGGCGCTCAGTGCTGAGTGCTGGGTGCTGTGCCTGCGCATTCCAGACGTCTGTCACGCTGCCGGTGCCCTTGCTGACCATGCATGTGCTCCGTACGACACGAGATGTGACGGAGGACTGAGACTGCACAAGACTCCGTCCTCCCAGAGAAAGGGGGCCCCACACCCGCCACTACCATCCTCTAAATTATTACGCACCTTCCCGGAAATGCTGGCGGCGCAGAGAAGCAGCCACCGGGGTGGAGCGCCCGACGGCGCCCATCGTTGCCGAGTTTCACCGTGCACACTGCACGCTGCACACTGCACACTGCGCGTTACGTTGAGAACTGAACGGTCATGCACGTTGGGAATATGCAGCAAACTGCAAACAACACGTTGGGGACTCCGTACAAACACTGCACACAAACGAACCTCGGCCCCATGACGCCTCGCCGGCGCTCCCAATTTCGTCACGCTTGAAATGCGCGCTCGGTGAGCAAGACGGCAAAGAGGTGTGTGTGTTTGTGTGTGTGGCAGCAGGCCTGTCGTCTTGCTAGCCCACTGCGATGGGGCGGCGTCTCCACCCCGCGGCCCTGGGACGAGGAACGGACCAGAGGATAAATGGACAAATAAGACAAAATAAGACAAACAAGACAAGTGGCCGGCTCTCTCTTGAGAGGAGAGAGAGGCTCACTGAGGCTACGGGCTGTAATTAGTATCTCCGTATTTCCAACGAAGCGAATGCGAAATCTCTTACAAAACATTGTCCCTGCTCGTGTAATGCTGCCTCTCCCCTTGCTCCTTCCCCTTTTTTTTTTTTTACTTGTACGTTTTTCTTTTCTTTTTTCGCCCCCCCTTGGAGCGCGATCCAAATTCCACATTTGGCTGGATCCCATCGCCCTTGCTTTTTTTTTTTCTCTTTTCCTCTGCGCTTGTACTCCGTACCCCGACCTGGACCTCACCCGCTCTTCCCATACAAAAGCCGTCGAACCACCGACGTCGCGTTGCCCTTCCTTCTCCAAAATCCCCACCCCCTCCTCCTCCGAATCTCGCCTGCCCTTCCCGTCTGCCGGGACCGAACTAAAAAAAAAAAAAATAGGAACATCACCCAACTGCATCTCTTTTTTCTCAACCAATTCTGGTGATATTTATTTCTCATTGTTTTCTCATACTATTTCCGACTTTCTCATCGATTCATCTACTCGTCTATTCTCGGTCATCACCTACTCATCCACTCTGTCATCCTGTCTCGTCTCGTCTTGTCCATTTTGGTCGCCTACCAATAGCCGGGCGTCTCGGCCATGACGTCGATTGTAAGTCTCTTATTTTCTTCAATTGTGATTTGTCCTCTACTCCCCCTTGGCTTTGCGCGTCTTTTTCCCTGGCAACCTTTACCCCCCCGTGTCTGTTTGGCCCTGGCCCTCGCTGCCTGTCACATCCTCATCTCCCATTCAATCTATGACCCTGGATGGTCGCCCCTTGTCGTTACCTCCACTTCTGCTTGGCCCCTCCAAAAGTCGACATCCTGCTTTTTTTGGCCAGCAATCGCAGACCGGTCGAGCGAGCCAACCATCTGCGGCTTATTTCTCGTTGGTCAACCTGAACTTGTCAGCTTTTCACCTGCTGCAACCGCTGCGTCTACTTCCGGGCACATGGGCACATGGGCACATAGGCACATAGGCACACTGCCATCCCCGACAGGCGCACAGCATCACACGCAAAAAACACCCCACGCCGCCTCCTTGCTTCGTATCTCTCGTCCTCTCGTTCCTGTCCGCCTCACCGCTTCTCACCGGACAAACGAAAGGCACTCTACCTATCGGGAGGCGTTTGGCGGGCTTGGCCTGCTCGATTAGTTTGACTGGCTCGATTGATTCGACTCTTTCGACTGGTCAACCGGCTCGACATTCCTCGCAGGAACATCCCCTACATAGCGTTCCGTCTGTTCTACTCTACTTCCTTCCACTGCAACACTCCCTGGAACACAAGGCACCTGCAGCAACGCGTCTTCCGTGCCACCATTGCATTTTCCCTTTCCAGCCGTACGGAGCACTCCCTCCTGCCTATTAAGCACCAGAGCATCCTTCGCAGTACACACAGTACACGCCAGCAATGTGGCGTATCCACTCGTTTGCCTTTGCATCGACTACACACTACACCCCCCACTTCCGCTTTTGTTCCTCTGCAATCAACTCTCCCTGCCTCCCACCCCCCGTCGCCCTCTCTCAGCCAAACCAAAGCCCCCCCACGTCCTACAACGTACAACAGACATACTGTGTATTATTGCATCCCTCGACGCCATCTTGAACTTCGGAAGCTAGCAGGGGGGCTAAACGGGTTGTCACACTGCTTGGTCCAAGATTAGGCCTGCGTGATAGCTCCTGTCGATGCCTGGCCTTTGTTCCTCCAGATACCCCATCCCTTGGGCTGATCCTGCTTTATCTAACTAAACATGCGACGACTCATCCAGCCCTCGCTCGCCCTGTTTTTTGTCTTATAGATCCTCTGTCTGGCCCCCATCTGGCTCATCTCCTTTCATGTCTTTTGCTTTCTGTTTTCTGTTTCTCTTTCTCTTTTCACTGTTTTCACTGTTTCACGTCTGTTTTCTCTCGCGTTTCTCTTGTTTTCTCTACACATTTACACCTCCTTTCTATAATCTCCTCCATTTCTCTACCTGACACCATGATACTAATACCCAACTTTCAGCTGTGTCTCGCTCACTTTTGCGAGGTCCATGGCCCTACACCGTTGATGGTCACCGAAGGCCTTCCCGTCAAATGCGGTGTCTGTGATACGCATGGCGACGTCCCAGATTTGCTGGCTGCCGTCACCGCAGCAGCTGTGGCTGTTGCCAACCAAGCCGTTGGCACCGCCTCGGACAAGACAGCCTCGGCACATGCGGCTGCTAACACTGCTGTCGCCACAGCCCTTCAGAACATGAAACTTGCACCTTCTCTGCGCAGCTCCTCGCGCTCGTCCACAAAGGACGAAGACGCTCTGCCAAATAAAGCCTCCGCCACTTCGGCTCCCCGAAGCGCTACCAGCCGCTCTCCTCGTCCCGTGTCCTCCACAACACTGCCCTCTCCACCCTCCTACGACACAAAGACCGACTCGAGCAGCCATTTTCGCAAGACCTACGACGATTCTGTCGCTAAGCGTGCCATCCCCTGCGACAACTGTGCCATGACCCTTCCCCGGCGCAAGCAGGACCCCAAGACCGCCAACGACACCACCACTGCCACTGCTAATGCCACCGCTAACGCCGGAGCCACTAAGGGAGCCGGAGCTACTGGAGCGACCGGAGCTTCCTGTGCCGCAGATTCTCGCAATCCCACCCTACGCACCCGTGTGCCGTGTGCACGTGTCTACGATGGGGCGTCTAGCGAAGCCGCATCCCAATTTCTCCATCCCTCCCCCTCCGTTTCCTCCTCCTCCTCCGACACAGAAAGCGAAGACCAGCCCTCTTCACGCTACTATGGACAAAACCGCCAGCACCACCACCGCCGGTCTGGTACCATGACTTCTACTGCCACCTCGCGGTCCAGTGCCTCTTCGGGCTCCCGCATGGCCAACAGTCATACCCACTATCTTGATTACACTTCCACTCACGAGCCCGCCGCTGCCAATGCATACTACATCATTCGTGCTTCTTGCTTACGCACTCTCACTCTCGAAACCCTTCCGCGTAGCCCGGCTTCTGGCTTGCCCAATGCATCTGGACCGGGCCCCATGATGCAGCAATCCACCCCTGTACCATCATCTCCCTTTGCGTCCTACCCACACAACGCAGCTAGTGCATCGGCAGCGGCGGCGGCAGCAGCGAATGGTGGCCCGCTGTTTTTCGGCGACCCAACGGCCGGCTACACGACTGCCCATGTCTTTCGGGTTTCCGATGTGCACGCCCGTGGTCACAAGCGCGTGTACGCTTTCATTGCTCTCAGCACGCATCGTGAGCGTCTGGCCATGAAGGCCTTTGGCTTCGTGTCGGCTGCATTCCATGAGCTGGCCAGCTGGATCCAACAGTTGGCCGACACCGAAGCAGAACGTGTTGCTCTGCAGTCTGAGTCGGGCTCCGGAGCCAGCAGTCCGGCCACCAACGCACACCCAGCCGGATATGCATTCAATGGCATCAATAGCCAAATCTCTCCCCCACCAACACAGCCATCCTCAGTGGTCAGCGATAGTCCTGCTAGTCAGGGTAGCAGTTTTCTCGCTGCAGCCGGGAATGGCCTATCACGCAGAATGGGTCCCGGCTATGCAGGTTTTGGTGGGCTTGGCAGCTCTGCTGTCTCTTCGCTTCGAGCCCGCGGATTGCCTGAAATTCTTGGCAAACCCGACTTCTTCATTGAGCTTCATGCACGCTTTGTTCGGCTTCTCCTCGAGCTTGGCGTGATGCTTAGCTCTTGATCCGTCATGACAGTCTCAGTCTATGCTGAAGATGCATGCTTTTTTTACGGTCTTGACAGAGGCCTTTTTACCACTTAATATTTCAATACGGCAGTCCGGTCCTGGCTGGCCGGGCGCGGGCTGCTGTATTCTGTATTTTTTTTTCCTTTTTCTTTTTCTTTTGGTTTTCTTGTTTTGTATTGTTCATGTTGTTTTGGCTCTGTCTGCACATACAGCCAACGAATGATGATTCGTCATCAGCGCCAGTGATTGGACTGGAGCAGGATTCTGCATGGGCCATGTCCTTAACGACTGATGATACCAGAAAAGTTTGTTGTTCTAGAGCAACGACTTTGGGGAAGACGAAATGGATATACCCGCATGGAAGAGGAGAGCAGATGCATTCAACTGTGTTTGCATCGATTGTATTGTTCCGATAGAGGGTGGGCGATTGTATTTGTATTGGGAACGGGAAGCCATTAGACCTTGGTAGATCTAAAACGGGAAACAAAAAAGGGCATCAAAAGTATTATTCTCCATACCCCGTACAGAGTACGGAGTGCTCCGTACTCTTCAATATGTTCCGCATGAAAACCGGGTCCTGATATATGCCTTACATAATCATATAAACCACATAAACCATATTAACCACACAACATGAGAATAATTTTTTTTTTCGTTTCAAGAGAACAATGCTTTAGTGTACAAGTACGATGGCGCCGTCCGGGCCGTGTCCGCGTCCCATCCCATCCCATCCTGATGTGTGTGTGACAGCGCCTCTATTTGTAAAAGTCGAACTTGTTCTCGTCGTTGGATGTCTTGACCTGGCTTGAGTAGGCGTCCTCGAGGTCGACCTGGATAATGTTGTAGCGGTTCTTGCGGACGGCGCGCAGGCCGGCCTCCTGCATGATAGCGGCAATGACGGCGCCAGACAGTGGGTCGTTGCGGACGATGAGGCTGTCGAGGTCGGCCTCGGGGGCGAGGCTCATCTTGGAGGCGATGGTGGAGAAGATGAGGCGGCGTTCGCGGCGGTCGCGCAGGCTGGGGAACTCGATTTTGCGGTCGAGCCGACCGGGCCGCAGCAGTGCCGGGTCGAGGGTATCGGCGCGGTTCGTGGCCATGATGACCTTGACGTTGGCGGTCTGGTCGAAACCGTCCATCTGGTTGAGCAGCTCCAGCAGGATACGCTGGACCTCGCGGTCGGCGCCGGTCTGAGCGTCGAACCGCTTCGTGGCAATAGCATCGATCTCGTCAATGAAGATAATGGCAGGAGCGTTCTCGCGGGCCATGCGGAAGACGTCGCGGACCATGCGGGGGCCCTCGCCGAGGTACTTTTGGACAAACTCGGAGCCGACGACGCGGATAAAGTTGGCCGTGGTGGAATTGGCGACGGCCTTGACGAGCATAGTCTTGCCGGTGCCGGGAGGGCCGTACAACAAGACGCCGCGCGGAGGGTCGATGCCGATCTGCTTGTAGAGGTCGAACTGGGTCAGGGGCAGCTCGACAGCCTCGCGGATCTCCTGCTTCTGCATATCGAGGCCGCCGACGTCGGCATAGGTGACGTCAGGCTTCTCGTCGCTGCCGAGCATGGCAATGGAGGAGTCGGCCTCGGGGGGCAGAATGTCGACGAGGGAGTTGGAGTGGCGGTGCAGGGCGACGGAGGAAGAGGGCTTGAGCAGCTCGCGGTCGAGGGTGGAGAGAATGCGGACGACATAGTTGGAGCCGGTGGAGGACTGGACGATGCCGGTGTTCTGGTCAATGGCTTCCATGAACTGGCCAATGACGAGGGGGACGCTCTGGATGCGTTTGATTTCCTCCTGGGCGCGGACGAGTTCGCGTTTGAGGCTCCTGGAGAGGGGGGGTTAACAAGTGAAAGGAAGGACGAAGAGAGAATGATCCAATCGTACCTCTGCTCGTCCTTGATGTATTCTTCCTGGAGCTGAATATATTCGAGCTGGCCCTGGAGTTTCTTGAGGGTGGCATACTCGTCGCCGTTCTCGGTGACGGCGCCATCAAAGTTGCCTAGGCCTGGTATTGTGGACGGGGTGATCGTCTTGAGGGGGGCCGCATGGGTGGCGGGCGTTTCGACGAGGACGTCGCCCATGGTGAAGGTAGGCTGAGAGAGGGAGAGGGAGAGCTTTGGGCAGGATCTTGCACCAAAAGAGGAGATTGTTGGGGATAGAGTGGGCAAAGGTTGCCTCTGTCGTCTTCGTCGTCGTTGTCAGTGTTGTGTTGTTGTCGGTCCAGGCCGTTTGTTCACGTTGTGGTGGCGGATCGTGGGCCGTGGCAGGGAATGAATGGGAAGCTCCCACAAAAAAGACAAGGTTCCCGCAACGACGCGGCCTTGTCAGCCTGCGGGACAGCACCAGCCACACGACCACACGAGCTGCGCCACATGTCTTGTATATCACGTGAAGCCGAGAGCGGCTAGTGTGAGGTGTGAGTCGGTAGTCTGTACTAGTACTTGGACTCCGACGATCATGGTCAGTCTTCATACGCTATGCGATAAGCATCGCTAGTTTGGGCGGCTGGTTGACTCACAAGAGATACAAAGTCCTCGTTGCCTCTGGGTCAGCTCCTGCCACGATGGGAAGCCCAACGCCTGCAGGATGAGCTGGAAGAGCCCCATAGGCAGACGGACGAATGGGAGTAAGGGGTTGGGGGACAGGGTGGGGTCAGGATGACAAAGCTGGCCAGCAAGAAACGAGACAAGTCCAGCCACAAGACAAGCAGGGAAGCAGCAGGGACCGGAACAGAGGCAGTTACAGCCTGTCGCCCCACTCTTGTTGGGAGCCCGAACGCCGTAGTACGAGTACGGGATGGGAAAGAGCGAGGGGGAAACCAGAGGGGAAAGGATGCCATAATAAATCACACCAGCAAACGTGACTGGGGAGGATGACTGGTCCTCTCTTTCCGGACTTGTCCTCGGATCGTATTCTCTTGCCTGTTTCCAATTCTTTGCCTCTTTGCCTCTTTTTCTCTTTTTCTCTTCTCGCCGTATTTCTTTTCTACTTCTCTGCCTCTCTGCCTCTCTGCTTCTCGGCTTCTGCCTCGAATCTCGCTTCTTTCTGCACGCTTCGCCCTGCACCTTTGTCTCTGCGTCTAGCTGGCGGGTCTTTCGTATCCGGCTTCTTTCTTCTTTCTCATCTCCCCCATACCGCTCCTCCTTTCTGAGCCGAATCTCACAAATCTCACGATCCTCTTTTTTGGGGCGTCACAACCAAAAAATAAAATACAACAATAAAACGCACAACGTTGCTCGTCACCTTTTTTACCTTTCTTGCCTGCCCCGACCTCTCTCGTATGGGCTCAGCTGTCTTTCACTGCCACCGCCAGTGATCTACACCCCATACTGCCTCCCCTCTCTCCCCTCCCCCCNCCCCTTGTTGTCTGTGCACTCCCAAGAAAGAGTCCTCCGACCCGGAATCCAGTCAAACAACCGAACAGGACCCGTGCACTGGGAGGACAAACAAACCGAGCGAGTCCTTCCCCAGTTACTCCACCATGTCGTCGTTCATTGCCATTCCGACGGCCGCCTCTTCGAGTGGCACCCCCAGCCACCACCACCACAATCTTCGTCACCACCACCGCAGCCACCTCCGCTCTATTGACGCTGGCGTCGGCTCTTCGTCCGGAGCACATACCTCGACGGCCATGTCGCCTTCCTCCTCTACGGCATCTTCCGTCCACTCGCCTGCCTCATCGCTCGATTCGTGCTCCAGCTACTCCGACTCGCCCTCCAAGACGCCCTCTACACCCCGGAAGACGGCCATGTCTCACCAGCGTCGGCCCAGTCTGCTGAGTGCGTTCCATGAGCCCTTTTGTCCTTTTTTGCCGACTTGCCGTCTTGCCGACTTGCTGACTTGCTGACTTGCTTTCTCCAGGCTCTGCCATTTCCAAGCAGGAAGCACAGGTCATCAACATTGGCGACCCCGACGGTCCGCCACGACTGGTGCGTATTACTTGTCTTGCTTGAAATCCTCGATGCTGTGTCACGGGAATATTTGGTGTTGTTCTCAGTCTAACTCGCCATGCAGATCTCCTACCTGTCCTCCAGCCAAGGTTTCACATGGAATCCTGGTGCGTCCTTTTTTGTCTTGTCATTTCTTGTTTTTGTTGGAAACTAACTTTTACAGAAATCTTTGTCCCTTCGTACATCGACTACGACTACATACCGCTCGAGAACCGGCGGGAACCGGTGCACGAGATCTTCCTGAGCGACGAGGAAATTGCCAACATGTTTCCGAAATAAACGATAGAGGCCATGTTGCCGTCTGCATAGGACGAACGGTTCACGGTCATTCCAGAGAGCCTGCCTCTGGGCCATAGAAGGAGTCCAGCATCCCTCCCCCCNCAAGATATACAAAGATATACGGATTACTCCGTACACTCCCCTCTTTTCGACTCTCCTCCCTCACCCCACCCCTTCTCTTCCCGCCCACCCTCACCACACGACCTCTTTCTTTTTTTTCCTACACCTGCATTCACTGTTTAATTATGTTCCATTTGGCCTCGGGGCGTTTCCTTTTGGGCATCACGTTTTGGAAAGGCTTTAGGTAGTCTTTACGGCCCCGTAGAACGGGGACTGTGCTGAGGGGGACGGGCGGCGCACATGACGGGTTTCGGAGTCTGATTCTGTTGTTGTTGTTGTTGTTGTTGTTGTTGTTGTTGTAGCAGTTAATCTGTGCGGGCGAGATTTTGTTATTCCTGCGTTGCTGTGTATTGTGTTATGTAGTTGATTTATGCCGACAAGAATCCTTTCGATTTGACGCTCCACCAGCTGTCGGAGCCTTGCAGCAGCAGCCTGTTCCTGTGATGTCACATGTGACCCACTTATGTGCACGGACCATATACACCAGGCTTGGCGTTTTTGGCCATTATTCTTTGCCACGCGCCGAATGGCTGCACGCGTTTCGCCGACAGTACTCCAGGACTCTTTGACTCTTCTAATGCGCCATGGACGCTCCTTACCACCGCCGGATCGAGCTGCAGTCGCCCGAGGACTTTGCCTTTGTGGTCAACAATGTGCGGCGTGCAGCCGCTGCGAGTGTCGCCGAAGCCTTTCCGCCTGTTGAGAATGTGCCGGAGAAGAAAGGACGGGGCAAAGGTCGGAAGAAGACGGACGAGGACGACCTGCACGCGCGTGTCGAGGCGTTGGTGAATGAGGTAGGCGCCTATGGGAGAGGGGGAGGGAGGAGGGACCAACTGCTAATCTTCAGTACATCTTCCGGACCTATTCTCTGGCAGCGCCGAACCTGACGATCAACGGTCTGCCCGTCGACCCGGCGCCGTTTTTTGGCGACAAGCTGGATACGGGAGCAGACGGAGAAGACGCGGAAGAAGAGGAGCAAGAGGTTTTTGAACCGTTTGACGGTCGCAAGCGGCAACGCGTCGAGGACCTCGCCCGCGAAGAAGAAGACCTCCTGCGCGACATTGCGGCGCTCAAGCGGCGCGTGCCGCCGGCCGTTGTGCGGGCGCATGCACGGCGACTCGAGACGGCGGTGGCGGCAGATGCGGCGACGACCGAGGCGACGATGACGGCAACGGCAGCAGCAGCAGCAGCGGCCGAGGAGGCCGTGTGGGCACAGCAGGACGAGGCGGTGCAGGAACAAAACGACAGCGAGGGCTCTTCGGAAACTGCATTTGCTCAGGCCGTGGCCGGGCTCGGCCGACTCAAACAGGCGATGCCGGCGACAGTGGCACGTATGGAGCGGGCCAGAGTGGCGGGCCATTATGCAGCGGCAGAGCGGTGACAGAGGCAGAGCGGTGGCAGCGGTGACAGCGGTGACGAGGAAATGATACCAGGATTACGGAGTACATGGCGTTGGGTACGAGATTGAGAAAACGTCTTTTTGCAAGGGCAGAATGCCGTTCTATATGCGAGCTCTAGGCACAATGACCGAGTCTTCCATTTTTTAAAGTATGGGGTTTCCTTCCAACTCCTCTCGACCTCGAGCCTCCTCTCCGGTTCGGTAGAAAACACATGTGCTGGTTTATATTGTTTGGATCTCCTTGATATCGGTGTAGCCAGAAAAGAGAGCCGGCACAAGAAAAACAAGGAGCGGCCGCACACGACGCAAGAAACGAGAAACAAAAGAGAACAGAAAAAAGAGTAAAGAGTAAAGAGTCCAAAACATCTTCTCACTCTCCACTTCCTCAAGCCGTCGCCTTCTCGGCAGTCGCAGCTGCAGCCGCAGCCTCGCCCTCAGCCGCCGGAGCCGCAGCGGGCGTCTCCAGAGTGACACCCTCGACGGGGACAGGAGCAGCAGCATCGGCAGCCTTGTCGGTGGCCGGAGCAGCGTCGGTGACCGGGGCAGCCTCCGGAGCCGGAGCCGGAGCCGCAGCAGCAGCAGCAGGAGTGGCATCAGCAGGCTTCTCCCACTTAGCAGGCCGGTACCACTCGTCCTCGCGCCAGGGGCCCATGTCGGAGAGCTCGCAGCCGCCGGCACACTCGCAAGTGCCGCCGAAGCGCTTGGGCAGGTTCTCGGGCGGGACCTGCTCAAAGAGTTCCTTCTGGTAGGAGCTGCCGAGGATGTGAATCTTGGCGACGGTGACGGGGTCGAGCCAGCCCTTGATCATGGACCAGACACCGGAGAAGCCCCAGGGGGCGTTGATGAGGTAGAAGCGGCCGAGGCGTTCGGGGTAGTAGTTCTGGGACATGGCGGAAGCCTGGCGGATGTAGCCGTAGACCTGAGGGGCCTTGCTGATGCCGACGCCCTTCATGTCCATGATGGTGCAGCAGGTCTCGAGGAGCTGGCCGGCCTTGCGGCTGCAGGCGGGCAGCCGAGGATCGGCGAGGCGCTCGTACTCGACGGCGAGGTTGGTCAGCATGCGTTCGCTGGTGGTGATCTTGTACATGGCCGTGAGGTCGATGCCGCCGAGCTGCTCAATGTAAAGGGGGCGGCCATCCTGAGGGGTTAGCAAAGCGAGAGCGAGAGCGAGGCAGAAGAACAAAACAGGCACTCACTCTATCCGTCTTGTGATAGTACTGCGGGTAGTAGGCAAAGACCTTCTCCTTCTCAGCGTAGTCCCAGATGGGCACGAGCTCGTCGAGCTTGGTCTCTTTCCGCCAGGCCTCGCAGTCGACGAACCTGATTATTAGTTTCTCTTTCTCTTTTGTCTTGTCTCTTCACTTACATCTTCATGGACAGGGCGACATCGAACTTGCGGGCGCGCAGAAACCGGAGCTAACAGGTCAGACTCGGCTCACTAGAAGAGCAGAGATGCTTCACACCTACCAGGGTCAACGTGTCGAGCCGCTTCGTGAAGCCCTGGGCCTCGAGCATCAGCCGCAGCTGGTTCACCTGGGCCTGCTGCTCCTCGGTGATGTGGCCGGGGTGGCCGCTCAGCGGCGTGGGCGACACAATCGGGTAGTCGTAGTCATCGTACTTGGCATCAAGCTTCATGCCGCCGGTAGCGTCCGTCATGATGGCGATGAGGGGGGGGTGGAAGAGTGGAAGAGTGGAAGAAAGAAAGGGGGGAGAAGATGAGGGATACGTTCAAATTAGGCGGTAAAGCAGAACGAAAGCAGCGGCCGGCTATCGTGCTGGAGAGAGAGATCAATTCCTCGGGACAAAAGTCTGCTCGGTCGTAGGAGAGAAAGGGGGGGGTGGCTGCTGCAAAGAAGGAGAGGAGGGCGGAGGAGGAGGAGGGAAAAAAAAGTAGCGGAAAAGTACAGAGTAGACGATTTTTGGCTTTTGGCCTTTTGGCCTTTTGGCCTTTTGGCCTTTTGGCTTTTTGGCTTTTTGCTTTTTGGCCGCAAAGCCCAGATCCGCCCTTTTGGTGCCGGGCCCTCGTCATTGCACATTGAGACAGCAAAGACGCTAAGCCCCCCCCTGCGAATACCTGTTATTGGTGCCTAGTGCCCCGCCGTTTTACTGTTTAGGGGGGCCTAACTCCGCTGCGAGGCGGTGGACAGCCCAACCTGGGGCTAGTATAGGCCAGGTATACTGTACGAGTACTGAAAGATAGTGGACTGTACTGAAAGATAGTGGGCTGTGGGCTGTGGTCTGGCAGTAGTGGGCTGTGGACTGTTTCCAACTACTCGCACTCGTACTCCGTCTTGCGGTCTGTCACATGCTTGATTCTCTGTATACCTCCGACTATCCCCCGGCTCCCGAAGACGGCTTGGCTGCTGCCGTCTCGCCCGTCTCCTTCTCCTTGCGCTTCTGCACAACATCCCAGTTGTACACCCGCGCAATCGCCACTTCCATAGTCTATTGGTCAGTGAGAGAACACAGGACATCTGGCAAGAAAACCTACCGTGATCTGCTCGCGTAGAAACTCCAGGTCCTCCTCGCAGTTGCGCCGTGTCGTCTGTGCCGTCGTAAGCTTCTGCTGTAGCAGTGTCTGCGCTTCGTCGATGGGATAAGACAGCATGACATTGGCCTAGAAGTTAGAGAAGAAGAGAAAAAGAGAAAAGAAGAACGGAAGAGACTCACCCCCAACCACAAGTACACCTCGTCTGTCGGTGGCACTGCCGCCTTCGCATACAGCGTGTCGTTGAGCTCAAAGACGGTCTCGAGAGCCTCGTCTTCGTCTTCGTCTTCGTCGCTTTCGTCACTGTCCTCTTTTGCTCCTTTCCGCCGCGTCTGCAGAAACCGCACCGTGTCCAGCGTCTTCTGGATGTCGGGCAGCTTCTCATCGAGGCCGGCCACGCGGCGTTGCAGGTTCGACTCCATGAACTGGTATTTTCTGAAAAGTCAGAACACTGACGAGAAACAGAAAAGAAGGAATACCCACGAGATCATCTCCTGGAACCGCCGCAGCGTCGGCTCGACGTCGTCCCGCGACGATACATAGTCCTCGACCTTGTCGACGAACGGCGCCTGTGGAATACCACGTGGATTCGTCGGAACGTCATCCCTGATTGTCAGCTTGTCTTCTGTCTTCTGTCTTCTGTCTTCTGTCTTCTCTTCTCGTCTCGTCTCCTGGACCTTTCTTCTCATCTCGTCTCCTCCCCTCTTCTCCCCTCTCCTCTCCTCCCTTACTTTTCTGGCTCTTTGCCCGGTTTGGTCGCCATCTTGACTGTCTGTGGTTCGCGGCGCAACAAGTCCCGTTCGCAAAGACAGGCTTCAAATCCCAGCGTCCTCCAACGATCTCTTCCAGTCTGGTCTACATCGGGCGGTGACAACCGGCAGAATACCAACCGCGGGGCACACACTGCGAGCTGAAAAGACCATTTCTCGTATTACTCATCATCTTCTCCATAGGATATCTTCCTACGTACAAAAGAGACACAAACTATTCAAACATTTGTTGGCACATTTCCTTCTAGACGAGAAATTCTCGTCCTCGTACACTGGATCCTCTCGACGGAGTGTCCTTTCGTCTCCGTCCTTTCGTCCTTTCGTCCTTCCCTGTAGTCACTTGCTTCTTCTTTTTCCAAAGCAAACCAATTCGGATCCGCAACTCCATACAGCCAAAACAAGACAATCAACCAAATCCAAATCCAAATCCAAATCCAAATCCAAATCCAGATCCAAATCCAAATCCAAATCCAAATCCAAATCCAGATCCAAATCCAAATCCAAATCCAAATCCAAATCCAGATCCAAATCCAAATCCAAATCCAAATCATCACACGTTACATATCCTCTTTGCTGTCCACATCCATAGACTCACCCGACATCGCCATTGCCTGAGACGCCGCCGACGGGTTCTTGTCCGATTGCGGATTCGCCCGTCGCGATATCATCTCTTCCGACGACGACGACAGCATGCTTTCGTCCTCGTCATCTTCGTCCACTGGCCCTAATGAGTCCTCGTCCGAAGACGACTCAGATTCCGTGCTCAGCGGCGGATAGAACATGGCCGGCGGCGGTAACGGCACCGGATCCCGCCGCTTCATCTCCGTCGACACATACACAATGCCCGTCCCCGGCGTGTTCTCCTGATTCTGACGTGGTACTGCCCCGGAAATGGGTGCTGACTGCCGCTTCAAAGCCGCCAGACGCTTCATTAACGACGCCATCGAGAACACGCCCTTGGTATGTATGCTCCCATCCTTTTCGTCCTTGTCATCCTCGTCGTCTTCACCGTTCATGCTCACATCGCAACTGCTCTCCGAACAACGCAGCGGCCGCTTCGTCGTGACCAACACCGAAAAATGATCCTCTGGAAACACTCTCCCAATGCCCGATGCCTCCAGCGCCGGCTCTTCCGGTTCCCCAGACGCACTCGTATGATCCGTATCTTCATACCACACCAGATCGTCCGCCAGCAACACATTGACAGACATCGGACTACCCATGTCTCCGCTCTGCAAGCTGCTGTCATCGTCGCTGGACGTCAGTCCCGTCGCGCTGGCCAGCCCAAGACGCACCAGCTCCTCCCGCGAAAGCTTGTCGTAGTCTGTCAGCGGCCGGAACTTGGTGTGCCCGCCAGACGGCGACCGGTACAAAGAGGGCCGATCCACCGATGCCTCGGCAGTACTGTCTGCCGAATCCTGCGCCTGACCCGTAGAGGTTTCATACGTCGTCGGGCTCGCCCCGCCACTGCTCTCTCCCGCTAGATCCGTGCAGAAGGGTGCACCCGTGTAGTAGACCAAAACGCCCTCGACACGCCGCCTCTTGCGATGCGAAGACGTCCCAGACGGACTCTGTTCCGACGAAGAATTGTCTTTGCCCTGGATATTGGAGGCCGTCACCGCACAGTTGCTGCCTTCCATCTCGTCCGAGCTTTCAGACTCTATGCCTCCCGTGGATGCGGGCGGCAGGTTTTGGCGGAAGAAAAGCGGCTTATAGTGGAAAAGCGACTGTGTTCGTGAACGCCGTGTCCCAGACCGCGTTCCCTTGCTGCTGGAACGGGCCGATCCAGATCCATCTCCAGACATCTTCTTCCTCTTCCGCTTGCCATTCTCGTCGGAGCCGTCACCATCGTCTGTCGACAGCTCCTGCTGAGAATTGTCGCCAGAACTCCCGTCGCTGCTGAATTTGGTACCTTCAGTGCCGCCACGCCAGCGAATCTTCTGGCCGTCGGGCGACAGCTGGAACTTGGTGCTCTTTTCAACAATAGCCTTGCGGATAAAGTCTGGAGCCACGTTGAAAATGTGCAGCTGGGCTAGATTGGCCAGCAGGTTGAGGTATACCCAGCCGTCGGCGTCGGGCGACACGTCCATGATCGACTGGCCCGTGACCGGCTCGATCACGGGAGGAGCCAGACCGAGGTGCCGAATGTACTCCATATTTTCAGCCGGTACCTGAACTCTGTCCGGGTCGAGGTCGCGTGGCCTCGTGGGCCGTTGCTCGGGCAGTGCCACGTCACTCGGCGATTTGCTGTATCCACTGCCACTGCCACTGCCATTGCCATTGCCATTGCCATTGCCGTTTCCGGCGTTGCTTCGACTTCCACTTCTGCCGTGCCCATTGCCGTTTCCATTGCCGGCTTCGTCCCAGATGGAATTGGAGTTGGAAAGCGACATATTGTCCCGGGACCCACGGCTCTTCTGGCCCAGCTGGGGTGTCTGGATCTGGGCTTCCCGGATGGGCTCACTGCTCTGCGCTGAATGTACAGAGGTGCCTGAGGCTGTGGCAATCGCGACAGAAGCCGGGGCTGGAGTGAACACGCCAGCACTGGCACCAGCATCGATATCACAACCGGTATTGACACCTGGACTGACACCTATACTGGCACCGACACCGGGACTGATACCTGTACCTTTACCTATACTAGCACCGATACCGACACCGGCGCCGACAAACTTCTCGTCGGTAGTCGCTGAAGACGTATCGGTGGTGGAAGCCGTGGTAGGCGGAGGCATGGCCCGGTTGCGGCGGAAGTAGCGGCCGCCAATTTTGCCAGTAAAGAGCTGTTCAAGACGGCGCACAATGAGCTTTTTCTTGTCCCGGTCGCTGAGCACGCCAAAGCCGTAGTTGGGGTGTAGGCCCTCGGGAATGTCCTGCAGATACCGCTCGACCTTTTGTTCCGAAGTGCGTGCCAGCGGGCCGCCAAAAGAAGGTCGCAGCGTGGCCGGGCCGCCTGATGCGGCGCCGGTGGACATGGAAGCGTAGGCAGAGTCGACAGGGCGCGAGCGAGAAGAAGAGGTGGAGGCATGCTTGGAGCTGGGACCGCCCGAGGAGTGGACGGCGACGTTGCTCTTGTTCTTGGACGAAGCAGACTTTTCGCGCATGTGGCGACTGGTGGATCCGCTGGAGGTGCTGTTGTCGAGGCTGGCGGCAAAATTGCGCAAGGTATTCTCGAGCTCCTGTTTCTTGCGACGCGGCAGTCCGTGCATCTTGATTTCAAACAGTTTCTCCTTTTCGAGGACGTCGCGGTTGGCATTGTCGCGGTAGCGTTTGAGTTCCTCCTTGAGGCGCTTGTTCTCAATAGTGAGGTCATCAATGACGCTGCGATAGTCGTCGGTAAGGTCGGTCTGTTCGCGGGTGTGGGTGATGCTCGGCGGGAGAAAGGAAGCGTTGGAAAGTGGAGGAGCCATGGCAAAAGGACCGGCTGGACTGCCGGTGGGAAAGTCCTCGGCAGAATCATCAGATCCCTTTTGGTAGAGGGAGGAAGTGGCTAAAGATGTCAGCATCAGGGCTTGAATGGGAGTACGCAGGGAACCTACCTTCCATGATAACAGAGCCAGAAGGTAGCATTGGATGCTTGTTGGAGCTGTCGAACCACTTTTTGGCGTCGATGGCACCGGAGCTGTGGTCGTCGCTGCCCGGCTCCTCATTTATATGTTCCGAGGCATGAGGCGTGGAGCCGGGGGCGGCACTGACGGAGAGGCCGCCGCCGGTGGAGACGGAAACATGCCGTCGGGAAGAGTTGTTGTCGCGGCGATGACGGTAGATAGGAGAGGTGGTAGGAAGCCGCTGGGACGACGACGGGGGCGGGGGTTGAGGAGAAGGGGCAGCGGAGGTGGACCGGTCGTGAGAGTGTCGTCTTGCGCCGGTCATGACGGGTTGCAGAAAAGACGGGAAATGTTCGTTTTCGTGGCCGCTGAACTATCGTGCCTGGCGAGGGCGTGGGCTGTCAGGGCCAAGGCATCGAGTCAAGCGGTGTTGAGGAGGCTGTCGTCGGTCGCTGGAACCGGCTGAGATGATCGAGGTCTGGTCGAATGTGGTCGAGGGAAGTCTTTTTTTCGAGATCTTGATCTTTGGTCTTTTGTCTTTTGGTCTGGTCGAACACTTGGCTCGGATACTGCCGTGGGTTGCGTGAGATATGCAGATGCGTGCGCCAAACGTGGGAATGGAGAGGGTGTACAGAATAAAAAAGTAAAAAAGAAAAAAAGAAAAAAGGAGAAAAGCAAGGGAGAATAATAAGAGGAGAGAAAAGAGAAAAGGTGAGGAAAATAAAAGGGCTAAAAATCGCCAGCTAAGACAAAGGCGACGGGGTTTTGGTCCCACCGATATTTTCACGGAACAGGATGGATGCAGCGGCAAGTACGATCGAGAGAGGCCCTGGAAAGGAAAGAGTTAGCCAGTAGCAGTGGAGCCACATTTTCTGGGTCGTTCCAAAAGGCCCCAAAGACCCAAAGAACGGGTCCTGAGGGGGGTAGGGCACGGTCCAGCTGGTGCTAGCGTCAGCTGGAGTATCACGATCGCGAATTTGGTGGTCATCGAAGATGGGGTTTTGTGGGACAGTGTTTATACTGTACTCGGTCAGAGTATCGACACCGTGCGAACAGAGATACGAGTACTCGTTGGTTTGTGAAAGGTACTATTCAAAGATTAATCAAGGATTTATCAAAAGTTGTTCAACAGTGGCACAGATCCCTTTCCAGCGATTCCAAAGGGATTGACCCGTCTTTTCTTCGTGTCCACTAGGCTACCGCGTGAGGATCGCCTTGTCTTGTCGTTGACGGCGCGTCTCGACCGTTGAGCATACGATACAGGTGGCATGTCTTGCTAACCGTCGAGGCAGACCCGCCAGTGCACCGGCTGTCACGCGCATTAAGAATGGGCTATAAAGATAGGTATGCTCGTACTCGTACGAATAAACCCCCACGTAGTGTTTATGCCGTTCTTGGCTGTTGGTTCATCGACGATCGTGTCAGCCAATCAGATCTCACCAATCAGATCGCGAGATGACATCACCCCATGTGGTTCTTGCGAGATTGCGATGAATACTCGTAAATGAATAAAGGAATACGGAGTACGGAGCACTCCATTAGCACGTCGTACGTCTCTTCCGTCTATTGTCTATGATCAAGATCGTGCAGAACTGCCAGATCTCTCTGCTTTGTAGGCCTAGTTCTTCGCCAACAGACTCTTGCCCGTCATCTCCTTGGGCTGCGACAGTCCCATTGCTGCCAGAACCGTCGGTGCCACATCGCCCAGCACACCGTCGAGATCCGTCCGCAGATGCCAGCCGGCCGGCGCGTTTGCCATGATAAACGGCACCTTGTTCGTCGTGTGCGACGTCTTGGGCTTGCCATCCGGGAACTTCATCTCCTCCGCGTTGCCGTGGTCGGCCGTGATAAACAGCACGTAGCCCTCGCGCTTGCACGCCTCGTAGATCTCCCCAATCGCCTTGTCCGTCGTCGTGCACCCAATAATTGCCGCCTCGTACACGCCCGTGTGGCCCACCATGTCCGGCGGCGCAAAGTTGTTCATCACAAACGGAAACGTGTGCTCGCCCAGCCGCTTGACCACCTGCTTGGCCACACCCATTGCCGACATCTCCGGCGCCTTGTCGTACGTAGGCACGCTCTTGTTCGACGGCACCAGATCCTGCGACTCGTCACGCACCTCCAGCGGGAACACCTTCTCCACGCCACCGTTGAAGAAGAAGGTGACGTGCGCGTACTTTTCCGTCTCCGCAATGTGCACCTGCTTGACGCCCTCGTGGCCGAGCCACTCGGCCAGCACGTTGCCCATGTGCTGCGGCGGGAAGGCAATGGCGAACGGGTAGTCGGCCTTGTACTGCGTCATCGTCGCCAGCGTGATGCCCTTGGGGTAGGGGAAGTCCGGCTTCGGCGACCGGTCCACGTTGCCAAGCAGCTGCGTGATCTGGCGCACGCGGTCCGACCGGTAGTTGAAGAAGAAGACCACGTCGTTGTCCTTGATGCGGCGCTGCGCACCGCCCACGACAATCGGCTTGAGGAACTCGTCGTTCTCGCCCTGAGCGTAGCGCGCCTCGATCGTCGCCACCGGGTCCTCGCTGGCCTCGCCCTCGCCCAGCACAAGACCCTTGAGCGCCAGCTCGTTGCGGTCCCAGCGCTTGTCACGGTCCATGGCGTAGTAACGGCCGACAATCGTCGCCAGCTCGCCGGTGCCAATCTCCTTGGCCGTCTCCAGCAGCTCCTTGAGGTAGCCGGCGCCGGACTTGGGGTCGGTGTCGCGGCCATCGCCAAAGAAGTGGATGTACACCTCGGGGACGCCAGCGGCCTTGGCAGCACGCAGCAGCGCGTACAGGTGTTCCTGCTTGGAGTGCTGTGTGTGTGTGTTAGAAGACAGAAGGAGAAAAAAGGAGAAAGGAAGGGACTCTGGGACGTACAACACCACCGTGAGACACTAGACCGCACAGGTGCAGACGGCCAGTACCGCTCTTGGCGGCATTCAGAACGTTGCTGATGGTCTCGTTCTGGGCCAGCTCGCCCTTCTTGATGGTCAGGTCGATGCGGACGACGTCCTGCCAGACAACACGGCCGGCGCCAATGTTGAGATGGCCGACCTCAGAGTTGCCCATGAGGCCTTCGGGCAGACCGACGGCGAGCGACGAGGCCTCAAGCTCGGTGTAGCCCGTGGTGCTCTTGGCAAAGGCGTCCATCACGGGCGTGTTGGCAGCCGTGATGGCATCGCCGTTCTTGGGCGACGAGGCGGAAGCGATGCCCCAACCGTCAATGACGACTGGCGCGAACAAGCACAAAGATTAGCCAGGCCATTTCCAGATAGAGAAGCATGTAAGCAGCAACGAGGAGGGGTGTGTGTTTGTCTGTGTCTTTTGTGTCTTTTGTGTTTTTTGTGTTCTCTCTCTCTCTGTTCTCTCTCTCTCTGCTCTCTCTCTCGACATGATCATCTCTCTTTCTCAGCTTCTCTCCTTCAGCTTCATTCCTCAACATATCTTCTCTCATCTCTCTCTCCATCTCCATCGACATCTCACTCTTCAGCAACTTCTCGGACAACTCCATCGACGGGGAACGTACTGAGGCAGGCATTTTGCTGGACTTTGGCCATTTCGTGAGCAGACAATAACAACTGCAGCAATGTGCAAAATGCGTGATGCAAAAGACGGATGGCAGAAGACGGTGGTTCTCGACAAACACAAATCCCAGGCGGAAATCGTGTCCTATTTGTGTGGAAAGAGGGAGCACAACTGCGTGATTTTTTCGATTCAGGTGATACTGCTGCTCTTTTTCTGAATTTTTTTTTCTGCCTTGTTTGTCAAATCGCCGTCGTCTGCTTTCTTGCCTGTTAGTCTTCCCACTATTGCTCGACTTTTGGGGCGTTCTGGCTTTTTTTTTGTCGCTTTCCGTTTGGCGGGGTACCACTGAAAAACAGCGAGAACAACGACGCGCCGATAAGAGCTCTTGATAGCACTGTGGGCGTGGGATGAAAACGCCTTGAGAATCCCAAAAAAATCCCGGGAAATCCTGGAAAGTCGTCGACATCTCTCTCGTTCACAGTCTCGTTAACAGTGCATCTCACACTGTCCTTGCCTCGTAAGATTCACAGCACATCCCTGCAATCCATAACGACATCTTCCACTCATCCCTGCACAACGCATCCTTGCATACGGACTATTCTCCCACTCTCTCCTATCGAACCACGCAAACATGCCCACCGCCTCCTTCCCTGAGCGCTTTTATGCCAACGACCTCGACGTCACGGCCCAGTTGTCCGCCATTTCCGAACGGCTCCAACACGAAGCCGCCGCTTTGGCTGCTGCTGAGCCGGGCGCAACAGACGCTGCTGCTGCTGCTTCTGCTGCTTCTGCTGCTTCTGCTGCTTCTGCTGCTGCTGGTGACACCTCCGGGGCTCCTTCGGCCACAGGCACGGCTGCCACGGCTACGGTCAGCTGGTTGCGCGACTTGCCCACGGCCACCGACGGCCTCAAACACAAGCTGCAACATGCCCGGACTCAGATCCGCGAGCTGCCCGATATTGGCCGGACAGTGCCCGAGCAGGAGGCCGAGATCCGCGCGCTCGAGGAACGGCTGCAGAAACAGCGGGCCGTCCTGCACCAGCTGCGGGACGCCGGTGCACGCTTTGCCGAGGGGGAACAGCAAGGCGACAGGATGGAGTTGTGAGAGACGGCGATGGATAACACTGGCTGCAAATGAACTACGGAGTACGGAGTACAGAAACGACGCTGGCTGCAAGGAATGGAATAAAAAACACTACAAACGACAACGCTGGCTTACACATCTTACAATCTGACCGCCTCTTACTTCCTCCCTAGACCAACTTCCCGCAACACCGCCTCTGTCCCCAGACTCGGCTCGCCTGCTACCGGTCCTGTCCACACAGACTCTGGCAGTCGCTTGTCTTCCGGCAGGATGCTCCAGTTCGGCGAGTGGTCTGCCTTGAGCCACTTGAAGTCGTCCACCTCTTCCCAGTGGTTCGTCTGACTCTTGGTCTCCTCGTTCATGTACGCCTGCGGCAGCGGTGCAAACCGCATACCGCTGCAGTCTTCGATGATTGGCCGGCTCCCGCAAAACAGGTACACGTCGACGTTGCGGCACTCGTGGATACGCACCTGACGCGCAGCCACAACAATGATGCAGTCGTGCAGACCGGTCATGTGCACGGGCCCACGAACGTGGCCGGCGACGATCAGGCTGCGGTCCAGGTTCTTGAGCATGAGACTGAGGAAGGCGGCGCTGCTCCCAGTGGGTGCCGACATATCGACAATGCAGCTGCGCAGCTCGGTCAGATTTCCCGACGCCGTGGCCCGGGACGCCGACATGGGCAGGATGATGTGCAGGCCCTCGTGACCGGAGATGAAAATCTCTCGGGCAGACGAGAAGCTGGGCTTGCGGATGAATGAGGGAGGGGCATTGTGGTCTGCCAGCTCGGCATTGTAGTTCTTTGTGGCATTGTCTGACGAGGCTGATGGCTGGGCATGGGTAGTGTGGTCATCTGTCTGGGAGGGCAGCACGCCGTGGAGGTGACGTGGGTCGGCAGCAGCAGGTGCTGTCTTCTTGGGTGTTTTCTTGAACTGGAACCGAACCTTTGGGGCCAGTCGGGCCAGCTCTTCGTCGAGCTGGTCTGTCAAAGCTTTGACCGACTAAGCGGTGAGCAGGAGAACATGACGAAGACGAAAATGGAAGGAAGGAGAGAGAGAGAGAAGAACAAAAGAAAGAAGACTCCACGTACTTCGGAATAGTTCCGCTGGTCATGTGCGGGAATATAATCCAAGGCATCGCTCACATCAAGAGCCAACTTGGAGATGCTCGCCAGGATGCTGTCCTTGGCGTCTTGGCGCTCGCCGCCCACAGGAGCCAGGGTGCCGAGTTTCTTGATGCGGGTTTGGATGACTGAGATGTAAGCATGTGTACAGAGTACAGAGCTAGACAGCAATAAACGTACGGTTGATTTCCTGATGGAACTGCCGGTAGAAGCGTTCCTTGGGATCCATGACGGGCTGCTTGCCAGCATAGGCAAAGGGGTAAGGACGGGCCGAGACGGCCAATACTTGTTCAGACATGTCAGCTGAGGTGAAGAGAAGACGGTGTACGGAGTAGGTGAGGATGAAGAGCAGAGCGTAGGTGAGAGAAACAGGGAGAAGAGATAGGTGAGAAGAACAGGGAACGTAGGTGAGAACGGGCAGCAGCAGCAGCAATAGGAAAACTGCTCGTGGAGATATATGTCGGGAAGCGGACAGAGCTCAGCGGCTGAAGCGACCACTCACGTTGAGCCAACAGCTAATGCGACCAGTCGTCTGGGGGGGGGGGGAAGCGGCCGACAGGCTGAGGGGGAAGGTAACACCCCGGCTGGCTATCTGACGATTTGTGGGCTGAGATCGGCAGGCCAAGGGGACTATGGGGGTTGTGAGATGGCGGTGGAAGTCGGTCACAGGGGGAGAAAGAAGCGAACAGGTGACACGGTAGACGTGGCTATTTGGAGTCTGGAGTCTTTTGCCGTCTCTGTTTCTTAGCCGTGGCTATTTGTTTGGCTGTGCGCTGTTTTCTTGCCGTCTGTTTACTGTTCGTGTCGGGTGATGCTTTTGGTATGCAGTCTGCTCTGCAAGGCGTGATGATCGCAAGGCTGTGAGTCGGTAAGGGACGATCGGTATTTGGGTCTCTAATTCCAATCATTAAAAAATTACTCCGTAATTCGGAAAGAAGCGGATATTGGCAGGTCCGCCCACCTGCCAGGAGTTCTCCTCAGTTTTACAGGGTATCTTACTGCAATGCGGGGCTGTTCCAGGCCTGGCCGCTAACCGTCCGCAGCCGTTGGCGCCGCTAATAACAGCTGAGCTTCTAGGCCTTGTCGGGACTTTTTAATCGGAGCTTAGTGATTGGCTTGTGATACGCCACAGCATGCATCTATCGCCAACGTTCCTTACATCTTTTCTGCCCAGAACACGAGAAGCGGTGTGTCCGCCTGTTCTTTGTCTCTCTCCATGTGTTCTTGGGCCTGTCGTACATCATGAGCAGACTCGCCGTCCACCGGCTGGCCTTGCTGGGTCGTTCGTCCTGTCTTCGTCTTTCTCAGAGACTCCAAACAAAGACATCTTTGCCATTGACATCTCACTTATCACCATCATGTCCTCGACACATCCGTCTCATCAATACTACCGCCCCCCGGTTCGATGACGACCCTGAAGACACCGGCACCTACAATGAAGCCGACCACGAACATGCCGTCATCTCCACCTTTGACCTCTTCTCCATCGGCATCGGACCCTCCTCGTCGCACACCGTCGGTCCCATGCGAGCAGCCGGTATTTTCATCGTCGACCTCGCAGAATCCGGTCTGCTTCCACGCGTCCACCGCATCCGTGTTGCCATCTACGGCAGCCTCGCCCTCACCGGCGAAGGTCACATGACCCCGTCTGCTCTGCTCTTGGGCCTCGAGAGCGCCGACGTCGAGACCGTCGACACCGCCTATGTGCCCAAGCGATTTGCCGAGATTAAGGAGTCCAAGAAACTCATCCTCGGCCACGGCCTGCCCGACGGCAAGGGCAAGGAAATCGCCTTTGACTACGCCCGCGACTTTGTCTGGGAATGGGGTCGCAAATTGCCCCTGCACAGCAACGGTATGCGCTTCACCGTCTTTGATGCCGATGGCTACGTCCTCGCCCGCAACGACATGTTCAGCGTCGGCGGCGGTTTCGTCGTCAATGGCTCGCTGTCCATCAACCCGACCCCGGCAACAGGTGCCATCACCAGCGGTGAGACGGCGGATACCGACACAAAAGACAAAGACCCAACCAGTAAACATCCTGCCGACCTCGCAGAAAATCTCTTTTACAAGGAGACCCGCCGTTCGGACGCGTCCAAGGACCGACGCATGGGTGCCGAGGTCCGTTCGCTCCCCGACGCCGACCAAACCGCCCTGTTGTCCGCTTCCGATGCCGTCGACACCGAACTGGTCGTGTCCACCGACACAAACACTCCCGACAACAGTGTCGTCGACCCCAGCCACGATCAGGGCTCCACGGGCTCCAGCCAGCAGCCACGCTATCCGTTTCGTGACGCCGCCAGTCTGCTGGCACTCTGCCACAAACACAACCTGACCATTGCCCAACTCGTCTACGAAAACGAAAAGAGCCATGGCTACACCGACGACGAGATCTACCAGAAACTCATGCGCACTTGGCAGGTCATGGACACCAGCATCCTCGAGAGTGTGCAGGCCCCGGTCGATACTGTCCTGCCAGGCTCTCTCAAGCTGCACCGCCGCGCCCCAGCCCTCTACCGCCGCCTGACGCGTGGACTGTACGCCTCGTCACCGTCGCCAACTGCTGCTGCGACGGATATTGTGGGCCGCGCCACGGCCGCCTCGAGCGGCACGTCGGTAGTGTCCATGTCGCCGGGCCTGGGCCTGGGTCTGGCCAAGCGTGCCCTGCCGCGCATCCACGGCTCGCTGGACCACCCGATTGCTCCCGCGCCGCCACGCCGCACAGCCTTCCCGGCCATGGACTATCTGACGGTGTACGCCATTGCCGTCAACGAGACGAATGCCGCCGGTGGGCGTATCGTGACGGCGCCGACCAATGGGGCAGCCGGCATCATCCCGGCCGTGCTCAAGTACATTATCGAGTTTATCAGTGACGACCCGGAGCGGGACATTTGCACGTTTCTGCTGACAGCAGCAGCCATTGGCATGCTGTACAAGCGCGGCGCGACCATCTCGGCGGCCGAGGGCGGCTGCATGGCCGAGGTGGGCGTGGCCTGCTCGATGGCGGCCGGGGCGTTTGCGGCATGCATGGGGGCCGGACTCGAGACCATTGAGCAGGCAGCCGAGATTGGCATTGAGCACAATTTGGGGCTGACGTGCGACCCCATAGGCGGGCTCGTGCAGGCGCCGTGCATTGAACGGAACGCGTTGGGTGCCGTCAAGGCCGTGTCGAGTGCGAACTTGGCACTCAGCAGCAACCCGGGCACGCAAAAGGTGCGGCTCGACGACGCCATCCAGGCGATGCGGTTGACGGCCAAAGGCATGCGCAACGAGTTCAAGGAGACGAGTCTGAGCGGTCTGGCGACGAGTGTGCCGCTCAACATTCCCGTCAGCGTACCGGACTGTTAATGGATAGACGATAGAGGAACGAGGATAGACGGACGGATTCTTTCAATGGTTGATTTAGAAGGGTTTGATTTTAGAAATTGTGCTGCTCGCATAGAACGTCGTGCTAGCAATAGCAACGAATATACAGATTACTCGAGATAATACTCACGTGACTTTTTGACTACATCGAAGCTGCCTGCATCGTGCCCTCTGCAACTATATATTCTGTATGATTAGATGTGCTATTACACCAGATCCTGTCCCGGTCATGTGATCCACCAGAGACAAGATCAAACTATTAGTTTATAGTATTCCGTACTCAGACCACACAAACACGCCTCATCTCGTCGTGTCCAAACGCCTTGCTGGGAAAACAGATAAAACCAAAGAAAAAATAATCGAAATCCATTCAGCCAAAATCAAACAACGCCTGTAATGTTCTCGTTGTCTTTACAGAGCCGAATGCGGCTCCACGGCCACATCCATGGCCGCTTGCAGGTTTGCATTCGACGCCGTCGATCGTAGTTTGCCCACCCGACGCGGTGGTGGCGCCTTGGGCGGTAGTTTCTTGATCCCGCTGCGGCTCGGTGGTGTCGCACCAGCGTTTGCCGGCGCTGGTACACTACCGGTGTCTGGCGCTTCTGTTGCTGCTGTTGCTGCTGCTGTTGTTGTTGTTGTTGTTGTTGTTGTTGTTGTTGTTGTTGTTGTTGTTGCTGCTGCTGCTGCTGCTGCCTCGGCTGCAGGCTTCACCAAAACGCCATGCCGGTGCTTTGGCACGGCCGGAAGCGCACGCTTGGGCCGCGGTCTCGGCGGTGGCGACATGATCTCATCTTCAAAGGGCGACTGCACTTTTTGCGGTGAGAGTGGACTCGATGGTCTCCGGGAGGAACGCGGCGGCGGCGGCACGACTGGAGGTCGAGGCTTGCCATCGACGTCGGGTTGCTGTTGTTGCTGTTGCTGCTGTTTCTCCTGCTGCTGCTGCTGCTCGTCGGCTCGCCGGCTCGGCGTCTTGACCCCAGGCTTCTCCGTGACCGACGCTACATCGGCCACGCTCGAGTAGCTTTCGCCACGCGTAAGACTGATGCCCAACAGCTTGTTGACCACATGGTGACTGTCGTCGCCAGTTTTGTTGGGACAGGTTGCCGACGCCGTGCTGGTCGCAGTGGTATTGCTATTGGCGCTGTCGACACTGTCGGCCGTGTCCGCAGTAGTGGCCGTGACCGTTGTGTCGGCCGTGTCTGTAGGGCTCGACGGCGAAGAGGGTGTTGACGACTGCGGTGTGACGGCCAGCCATTCGACCTTGGACACACGATCCACGAGCCGCAGCGTGGTTTCGTCTGCGGGGGCAAAATGCGTGTTACCAGACC
Source organism: Dryadomyces quercus-mongolicae (assembly GCA_002215975.1). Classification (NCBI taxonomy): domain Eukaryota; kingdom Fungi; phylum Ascomycota; class Sordariomycetes; order Ophiostomatales; family Ophiostomataceae; genus Dryadomyces; species Dryadomyces quercus-mongolicae. The sequence goes on along the minus strand of NIPS01000037.1, from coordinate 239,859 downwards.
GGCTGAGAATGGCCAGCACCTGCAGGATCTCGTCCCGCTTGTAATGTGGCGGTTGCTGCAGCTGAGTATGGGCCAGCAGTGGATAGAAGACGCGCAGGTAGGTGTGGCGCAGGGACATGGACTCGTCGGGCAGATCCAGCAGGTTGCGAACGATGACGTCCTGCAGGACGCGCAGATCGTTGGTGTAAAAGTATTCGCACGTGGCCTGAGTCGTGAACAGCAGGTACATGAGCTTGAGGATCAGCAGCTGGAGCGAGGTCTCGGTCTCGCGGTTCAGCAGCAGGATAATGTTCTCGCCAAAGGTCCGGTACACGTCTCCGTTGATGCTGAGGACCTTGACGACGCGGTTCGTCAACGGGGCAGCGGGGGACATGGGGTCGACGACGGCCGTGGTGGCAGCCACCATGTATTGCTCGTTCAAGACCAGCTGACGGTTAGCGAGGAGAGCAAGGCAGAAGAAGAGGTTCTCTTACCAAGACACGGATCACAGGATAGTGGTATGGATCGCTGGCATCGTCCGAGAGGTCCTCGATCATTTGGAAGAGGTAGCTGACAAAGATATCATCGACGTGTAGCAGATCGGACGTGCGCAGACGCTCGATGCGCGACATTTCGTACATGAGCTGAAGGAGCAGACGGTACAGGCGACGGTCGTCATCGCGGCGGTTCTTGATGAGATCGACGAGACGCGTGAAGCAGCCGGCCTCAATCATCTGCGGGAAGACGGTCTCGTCTATGCGGCCGTCGAACAGCAAGAAGTTGGCAATGGCGTGTAGGGGGCGGACTTCGTCCTCCTGCAGGAGGCTGTAGATGATTTGTATGCGTACATAGTCGCCATAGGTAGCAAAGAGGGGGCTGGCCAGCAGCTTCTGCGAGCAGCGCGCAATGTCGTCTTCGTCGTCGAGGAACCGGTCGCGGCTGGTGGACACGAGCTCCAGCCAAGCCCGCAGAGTATCGTCGATGCGCTCATGGCTCTCACAGGGGGTGTAAACGATGGTGTCGAGTTCTGTGTTTGTCAGCCATTGTTCACGAAGCGCTTAGCGGCTTCCTATCACGGCCCAGATCCCAGATCCAGATCCCAGTCCGGTCCCGGTCTCGTCCCGGTCCCGGTCCCGGCCTTTTGTCTCAGTCCCCTGGTTCCAGATTCCCAGCAGCAACGTACCTTGCCAGAACTGGTCTTGCGACAACAGGCTGTCGCCATGGTCGACGGCCACAGGTTCTTGTTCAAACTGCACCATGTTGCCGCTCATGCGCAAGACTTTTCGGAACGGTAGCTGGCACAGAAAGCATCACGAGAGGCACAGGCCGACGAGGAGTGGACGAAAAGAGAAAAGGGTGGAATGGAAAAAGTCGAAGAGGCTGACAGCGCAGCAGCGCGGCATGGAACAGATGGAAGGATCGATGCGATGGGAATAAGCAAAGGCGGGTGGCGCTGCCAGAGCCGGATTGTGCAGTGAGACAACAAACACAAGGTGTGGGTGGTGAATGGATACGAAAGCCAAATTGAAAATCCCACGATCGGCTGAGTAGGAGAATCTTACTCGCGGGCTTCGCCCCGCGTGGCGGCGCACGGGCCATCGCGCGAAAAGCGCGAAGTAGCAGTACAAGGAGCCCATGGAAAGTGTTAGGGATCCGCTGTGCGTAGCGCTGTAAATTAAACAGGAGGCTAAAATGCAACCCGGCCAGTACAAGGGCTTATCGCTATCGGAGTTGGAGCGGAGGCGCCTATTTCGGTCAGATGCTGAGTCATCCTATCTCACATACGATCTTACGGAGTATCTTACAATATAGCAGTCGAGGACGCGACAGGCGATCAGCTCACCACTGTTTCACGGAGTACAAGTAGAGAGTGAGCATAAAGGGGATGAAATGTGCGTATGGAGTGAGTGAGTAATAATGAATATGCGAGTACTATACTCCGTGCTGTAAACACTGTAAATATTCTTGAGACTTCCCTGCATCAGTTGATCTCATCCATGAACTGAGGATGATGTGAGACTGCGGTATAGAGTAAAGGAATGCGTAAAAGTGGCGAGAATGATCGGTGAATCGACACACGCGAGTGTGAAGGATATATATAGCAGCCCTGCAGGGAGCATGGCAACCCTGCATCCTTCCGCTAAGCCATGCTGCTTACCTCATGAAACAGGCGCTCTCTGACGAGTCACAGGCACCACATCAAGATGTCGGCACCCAACTGGCATGCCATGGCCGTGCACGACGCGCACACAGACAGGTGCCCGAGTACTTGAAGGATTGGTACCGATCGCCGTGAATACGTAAATAGAATGAAAGAAGAGGAGAAGAAGAAGCCAAAGAAGAAAGCGAAAAGCGAAAAGCGAAAGGAAAAAAGGAAAGAAAAAAGAAAGAAAAACGAAGATAAAAAAAAGATAAAAAAAAAGTACTCCGTAGAAATACAAACCCAATACGGATACAAAAAAATACAACCAAAAATAATCATAGTACTCCGAACTCGTACGGTACAAAAAAATGAGGAAGGCCTGATTCGAACAGACAACCTTCGGAACTGGAAGCCGACGCGCTACCGTTGCGCCACTCCCCCTTGGTGAGACGACTCGGCTCATTGTAGGGTTTTATGGTCGTCGAGCATGAGGAGAATCTACGAGTACGGAAGACGGAGAAAGATACTCCGTACTCCGTACGGTCTCATACTCTAGATGACGTTTACTTGCGATGCATGCTAGCGCTATGCTGGCCCGGTTTCTACGATATTATTTTGTGTTCTTTCCATTCTGGAACTGACCACCTTGTTGGACGCAGGATCACGTGGTCATTCTGAAACGAACGGCCCTATTATCTTGAGATACGAGTACGAGTTCCGCAAGTACTCTCCGTCTTCGTACTGCGCATGCATGTCTGCGCATCCGAATTAAAAAAAGAACAGCTCCCTGCACCCTGGTCCGTTTCTCCGCTGGCCCGTGTTTCATGTAATTTACTTGTCCTTGCGGATTGCGACTTCGACAGGCCACTTGCCATCGTATCAGAAGCGACCGCAACATCAGACTTGGCCATTTTAGTCTTTGTCTTTGTCTTTGGTCTTTGTCTTTTCGTCTTTTCGTCTTTTCGTCTTTTGATCTTTGTTTTTGCTATTTCGCAGCGACCAGCCTGCGATACGACATGGGTCCTATAGCCCCGCTCATCTGATTGTCGGCTGGCATGGCGATCGCAGAGCTCGACAGTATGCAGCCCTGTGAGTACGGAGTACCGTAGAGTCTGTATCTCGTCTATGGATACGAGTGCGAGTACGAGTACGAGTACATGTTCTGTAAGATGCTCTGCTGTGCTCGTTCTACTGTGCTCGTTCTACTGTGCTCGTTCTACCGTGCTCGTACCTACCGTACCTACGAGTACTCGTACGAGACGCTGCAGATTGACAACGTAAAGTACTGTCTTCGTTAGGAAGGCACCAAGACCCGCTAGCAGTTTCCCAACACCACCACCTTCCACTAAGACCGGCCGCCAAATAAGTCCGCCCTCAGACTCGCCGTTCACGGTATTGCTGCCCGTGTGCCGTTGCCTGCATGCGACGGTAGCGCCCGGACCTTCTCGTAGGCACAGGCACTCCCGAATACGAAGAGCGAATGCTCTGCTGTCCCAGTTTCTGTTTATGAGCCAACTTCCAACTGTTCCCGTCTGCCCGTCTGTCCAACTTCTGCCAACTCATCGTAAGATGCGCATCTGCCCATCTCGTTCCTTCCCCGTGGCATCTTCTTTTTGTTGCGTGCCTGCCGTATTCTATATACGAGTGCGGTGCCACTTTAGACCCTTTGTATTGCCGACTGCAACGGGATGTGGTATCTACGGAGTATTACGGAGTACAGGGAACGAGTACGGAGTAATACGCACTACGCACTACGCACTACTCCGTACCTGGATCGCAACTGCCTCGCATGGCAACGCATGCGACTCGTGGCGAGGCGACTCGTGGCGAGGCGACTCGTGGCGGACTGCCTTGCTCCGCTCTTGCCGTGCCTGTACCTGTTCTTGTACCTGTTCTGTCCCGTGCCTGTCTTCGCCTATCACTCGCTCCTGCCTCTGTTCTGTGTCTCCTCCAGCCACCCCCAGCGTGCCACTCTCTCTCATTGGCTTTCTCCAGCTCGTACTGTCTACCCCTGTCCTGAGACAAGGAGAGGCCCACTCCTACCTTTTCGTACCCCCCTTCGCATCTTACCCCCCCCCCCATCTCTCCCCTCGCTCCTTCCTCTCTCTCTCTCTCCCCCTCTCTGCCCGCGTGCTGTCCCTGTTTTTTCTGCCCCTGTCCGTGAGAATGAGAAAGTAATCTCTAGTATGAGCATCTATCTACAGGCACGATGCTCCGTACTCGTATATCGTACGTACACCAACAACATCATCAAACGAAGCTCGCCAGTCGGACCCATTGCGCCAATCTCACGGCACCCCATATTTTTCCTAAAACGTGTCAGACACATTGACGAATTGACGCCATTCGGATACTTTTTTGCCATCGCCGCTTTCTGTCGGCCTGCACCCAAGATACACTAGCGAAAAAGGGGAAGTGAAAAAAAAGGGTCACTAGAAATCACTAGGATTCCTTAGCACAACGCCTTTCAAACGTTGCCCGCAACCGCGTCCACGCGCTTGTCCGTCTACGACATTGGTCGCCAGCGTGGCCACCCTTTTTCGGTCCTGGCCAACTTTCTCGCTCCCCTGGTCCTTCTTGGCGGTAACGAAAGCCCCCCCTGCCTCCAACCGGCCTCCCCGTATCTTACGACACGCGAGTACGAGCAGTACGTACTATTAGTGTTTTCAGCGCTTTCAATCTTCAGGGTTTACAGCGCCTCAGCGCCTTCAGTTCAGGGCTTACAGCGCCTCAGCGCCTCAGCGCCTCAGCGCCTCAGCGTCTTCAGTCCTCGCAGTGAAACTCGCAAACAGCCCCGTCCACCCCCTTGCTTCCCTTTATCTTCTCTCTCAACACACAGTCCATTCCTTTCGCCCTCCACATCTCCACTCTCGCGCATTCTTCTTTCTTCTCCCCCCATCTGTTTCCTCCTTCCTTCCCGCTGCCACATCTTGCCTGCTTGCTCTCCCTGAAAACTCATCTGCAAACAGTCCGGCGCGCTTTGGCCAAAAAGAGCTTCTCCCCCACAACAATCCATATTTTCCTTCGTCCTTTTGTCGTCCGCCGCTTTCTTTCTACCGACCTCTTCGACTTCTCGATCCGCCGCGCCGCTGTCCAATTTTCCATTCCCCGCCGCCAAGAGGAAAAAAGCAGCCTTCTATCGACCTTTCCGACCCGACCCACCGCTTTTGCTCAGAGCAGTTTTAGATTCGACTTCCGCTCTGCTGCCTTTCCGCCCGTCTGCCCATCTGCCCGTCTGCCCGTCTACTCGTCTACTCTTCTGCCGTCCGCTCCTCGTCGTCTCGCCCGCTCTTCTCCCCGTCGACACGCTCCAGATCGGAGTCGCATTCCCTCTTCTCGTGGCTCCGGCCGCTCTCTGACAACCGTCGTCTTGTCGTCGCGTTTGTCCTCGGCCATTCTCCTCTACGTCTAGTCTGCCGCACCCGAAATCATGTCAGTCATGTTGCAGACGCCCTCCCGAGCCTCTACTGCTTCCTCGTCCTCGTTCCAACCTGTGTCGAGACAGAACACCATGTCGTCCTACGATGGCTCGCGCTCTGCGCGCCAGTCCAAGCGCTACTCCATGTCCGCCCTGTACATGTCCATGGCCGCCAACGAGACCGAATTGGAGATTGAAGACGAACTTGCCAAGGGTTAGTCCTATTTTGTGTTGCTTCTGCTGCTTTTCTTGCCTTGTTTGCATATTTGCATTGCTTCTGTGTTCTGTGCTGTGCTGTTTGCGTTTGCGTTGCGTCCATTTATTTTTGCATTTGCATTTGCATTTGCATTTGCACTCGCATTTGCACTCGCATTTGCATCTGCATCTGCATCTGCATCTACATCTACATTTTGCTCCTCCCAGCTAACCCCCACCAGCCCAGAAGAAACTCCGTGATCTCAAAGCAAAGATCTCCTCCCAATCCAAACAAAATTTCGTCCTCGAAAAAGACGTCCGGTATCTCGACTCGAGAATCGCCCTGCTTATTCAAAACCGCATGGCCCTGGAAGAGGTGCATCCCATGAAACAACACCCCACGTGCTTGCTTCCCCTATACTGACCCCCATGTCCTTTTTCAGCAAAACGAAGTCGCCAGTCGTCTGGAAGATGCCAAAGAGCTGCAGGTCGGCGCGTTTCCCAACGACGACAAGACACAAAAATATGGAAACCTCATGTTCCTCTTGCAATCCGAGCCGAGACACATTGCTCACCTCTGCCGTCTCGTCTCCATGTCCGAAATCGACTCCCTGCTCCAGACCGTCATGTTCACCGTCTATGGAAACCAGTACGAGAGCCGCGAGGAACATTTGCTCCTGACCATGTTCCAGTCCGTCCTCACCTACCAGTTCGACAACACCCCCGAATACTCATCCCTCCTGCGTGCCAACACCCCCGTCTCACGCATGATGACCACCTACACGAGACGTGGCCCCGGCCAGAGCTTTCTCAAGTCCGTCCTCGCCGACAGAATTAACAGCCTCATCGAGCTTCAGGACCTCGACTTGGAGATCAACCCCCTCAAGGTCTATGAGCGTATGGTTGCTCAGATCGAAGAAGACACCGGCAGCCTGCCTGCCTCGCTCCCCAAGGGCATCACCGCCGAACAGGCCGCTGAAAACCCCCAGGTTCAGGCCATTATCGAGCCACGCCTGACCATGCTCAGCGAAATTGCCAACGGCTTCCTGACCACCATCATTGACGGCCTTGAGGAGGCCCCCTATGGCATTCGCTGGATCTGCAAGCAGATCCGCAGTCTCGCCAAGCGCAAGTACCCCGATGCCAACGATCAGGTCATTTGCACCCTTATCGGCGGCTTTTTCTTCCTGCGCTTCATCAACCCAGCCATTGTCACGCCAAAGTCTTACATGCTCATCGACGGCACGCCCGCCGACCGGCCTCGTCGCACCCTGACCCTCATTGCCAAGATGCTGCAGAACCTTGCCAACAAGCCGTCGTATGCCAAGGAGCCGTACATGGCCAAGCTGCAGCCTTTTATCTACCAGAACAAGGACCGTGTCAACAAGTTCATGATCGACCTCTGTGAAGTCCAGGACTTTTACGAGAGCCTCGAGATGGACAACTACGTTGCCCTGTCCAAGAAGGACCTCGAGTTGTCCATCACCCTCAATGAAGTCTACGCCATGCACTCTCTGCTGGAGAAGCATAGCGGTGAACTCTGCCGCGATTCCAACTCCCACCTGGCCATTATCATGGCCGAATTGAACACGGCTCCGGCACAGCTCCCGAGAAAGGAGAACCGCGTCATCAACCTACCCCTCTTTAGCCGCTGGGAGGCAGCCCTCGATGACCTCACTGCCGCTCTGGATATCACCCAGGAAGAGGTGTACTTTATGGAGGCCAAGTCCATTTTCGTCCAGATCATGCGCTCCATCCCGCAGAACACGTCTGTCGCTCGTCGGCCACTGCGTCTCGAAAGAATAGCCGATGCTGCCGCCACGTCCAAGAATGACGCCGTCATGGTCCGCAAGGGCATCCGCGCCATGGAGCTGCTCAGCCAGCTTCAGGAGATGAAGGTCACCGACAAGTCGGACGGCTTCTCGCTGCTGCGTGACGAGGTCGAGCAGGAGCTTCAGCATCTTGGCTCCCTCAAAGAGGGTGTCATTGCTGAGACGAAGAAGTTGGCCGAGGTGTTTGCCACCATCACCGACCACAACACATACCTCAACGGACAGTTGGAGACATACAAGAGCTACCTGCACAATGTGCGGAGCCAGAGTGAGGGTGCTCGCCGCAAGCCCCAAAAGCAGCAGGTCCTTGGCCCCTACAAGTTCACCCATCAGCAGTTGGAGAAGGAGGGTGTCATTCAGAAGAGCAACGTCCCCGACAACCGGAGAGCCAACATCTACTTCAACTTTACGAGTCCTCTACCGGGCACCTTTGTCATTTCTCTTCACTACAAGGGTGAGTTTTTTTCCTGTCATTCTTCTTGTTATATACTAACACTAACCTTTTAGGGCGCAACCGAGGTCTCTTGGAGCTGGACTTGAAGCTCGACGATCTGTTGGAGATGCAAAAGGACAACCTCGACGACCTGGACCTGGAATATGTCCAGTTCAACGTTACCAAGGTCTTGGCACTGCTGAATAAGCGCTTTGCCAGAAAGAAGGGCTGGTAAATGCAGAGACAAGCCATCTAGATCTGGCTTACCTCTATCCACAGACATCCATACTCCTCCGTCTCCCCGCCTTCTTCTCCGCCTCCGAATCTCTCATCCCTCTACGATCTACGGCCACAACTACATGATTTCTCAATGTCTTGTCTACTACTTGTTCTCACATTCGGCGTTATGATACCACCTGTCGCAAACAACTACTTTCTTATGGCCAAGGGCTCGCCTCCACAAGCCCTGATTCCCTGATTCCTTGATTCCCTTTTCCGATGTCTACTGTCCTTTTTGATTGCTCTCACCCTAACACCCTCCCCTCTTGGTTTCCGCGAAAGATTGTGGATCCCTTTTTGCGTCTCGTGTTTCTGGAGAGGCCCTCACTTTAATATATTTGAAGTGCCGATTTCCTATTGTCCTCTTTTTCTCCTTGGCCTACTTTGGGGGTACGTGGCCATTCCCATACCTTTTTAATCTGGCAGTTGGAAATGTTGGAGGACATTTCTACTGTCTGGTATCCTGATGTGTGTCTTGTTTGGTTTGTGACGTGTGCTTTTGCTTTTGCTTTTACTTTTGCTTTTGCTTTTACTTTTGCTTTTGCTTTTACTTTTGCTTTTTTTTTGTTTGTTTGAACTATGCCCGCGCGTTGCGTTTTTTTACTCCTTTGGCGAAAATAGCAGGAAATGGGGGCTACGACGATATTGCGAACGGGTGGACGTGCGAAGGAGGAAGGCATAGTAGGGTGGCAAATCGTGCATATCGGCTGGACCGGTGACAATAAATGGTTTTTATCACACATGTCGTGTAGTATATGCGGGTGTCTTGTGGACTTCTTGCTGGCCGGGCGCTGGACAAGTATGTCGACTATGAGGATTTGCACGTCCCCCGGGAACGAGACAGACTAATACGATACTAGAACCACGTATCTTATTGCAAAATAAGACTCTGATTACTGTGCTGCAAGTTCATAGTTTTCATAGTTCATAGCATTGTCGCTATCAGCTATCTTTTGATTCACTATATCATCGGTGCCTGGCAGAACTATCGGCGCCGATTCGCAGAAGCGCTGCGTGAACTATTTCAAATGCAAAATCAAGAACAAATGAGGGTACTGGTCTCTCTGTGATCTTTGACTTGTCCTTCCGTCTTCTGTCAGCTCCCCTTTTGGGGGCTTTTCATATTTTCGTCTTCCTCAGTCATGCTCGTCGTTCCTCCAAGTAGCGGTTTGCCTGCTAGACAGCCTAGATGAACCACATCGTGTACGGCGTGAACCGGGTGTTGATAGCCGAGGCAATGCTGGTTCCAAATGGAAGAAGGGGAGGCGCCTCAGTTGGGATTGTAGTGCTCGTCGTATTCTTGGCCGCCCAATTGTTCATCATATTCTGGACGTGCACAGGATCCTTCTTCTCCGACTGGATGTTCTGGTGCGAGCGGGAACGTTCACCAGCAAGATGGGCGTAGTAGACAGCCGGGTGAAGCGACACCGGCGTCGTAGAACGCACATATTGGTAGCATTGTTGGTAAATCATCTTTTGAAGACGGGCAGGCGACATCTTGACTTCGTCATGCAGAACATGGTAGTGAACCGGACGGGCTGTGCCCTGAATGGCAACGTGCGAGCACAAGTAAAAGTCATAGTGGAAGGGATGTGTGACCTCCTTCTCCACCACTGTGCCTGGCAGAGGGTTTCCATTCCGATCACCACTGCCTTCGGGGAAGAAGCGAATGTGGTGACGCTTCGTGGCAATGATGACAGTGATATTGGGCACCTTTCCACACTCCTTCTTGAAGATCTTTCGGAGTTCGTCGACCTCAAAGTCCATGACCTGGCCAAATTCTCCCTCAGACACACCGTCTCGGAAGTAGAAAACATCCTCCGGTATGCGGCAGTTGATTTCCTGGCGCCACTTCTTCAAGGCGTCGACAAAAATGCTCTGGAATTTGAGAGGACTGATGATCTCCGTACGGTAGCCGTTCGTCTGACAGAAAGCTGCATACTTGGAAGCATCTCTGTCCCAAGAAACGGTCACAGCTGCCATGGACGGTTCCAAGTCACCCTTGAGATTCGTCGTGCCGTGCGACACATCGACACCAATAACCATCGTCGGCTTTTTGTAAAATACTGGTTCTTGAGGGGCTTTATCTTCTGAGATGCGACAGGTCGTGCCACCCAGCTTCGCATTCACCTTCATGCAGACATTCGAACAATACTGAGGTTGTGCCTTTGCCACATGCGTAGCGACCATCATCTGCGATACCATTCCAAAACGGCACTCGCCGCTCTTCTTCAGCCGATAATAACTGAAGGCATTCTTGCTGGGCAGCACGAAGAACATGATGATGGGTGCTTGCCCATTGTTCGCGCTGACCGTGGAATTGTAGGCCTCAAAGTAAACCTCATCGAGAGGCTTGTCACGAGGGAATCGTGTCATATGCGGCTGTTTCGTAATGATGCCGCCATGGTCTTTGTACGTCTTCATGAAGACGCGAACAAAATTGTTGGCAGTAGCGGCATCCACGCAGCTGTCGACGACAACGAATCCCCACGAGGCCAAGGGACGGTTCTTGTTGTTGATGAGGAGGATCTTTTGACGGAGATCCCAGCGACCACTGGTGCCCGGCTTGATGACAGAATTCTTGTAGGATACGTTGGGAGCCTGCAGGAGTCTGCCTTGGACCTGCGTCATGTTGGGGTTGACACGGATGCCAAAGTCTCGCAGATACTCATCAGTGCCCCAGCCAAGCTTAGCCACATTTTCGGCAATGCTCTTGGAACGCTCAGCAGGACGCGTGACGGCGAACCGAATCATGTCGGATGTCTGGTTCGGCGTGAGTTTGTATGGATAGCGCTGCCAGGGCAGAACCTGGCACACTTCCATGGGAAACGAGCCATCGCGAAGCGTCTCGACAACAGGGAGGAGCGGATACTGGAGAATGATGTCGTGCTGCTTGCGGAAATGCTCAAAGATGCTTCTGGTCTCACCAGTCTTGGTGTTGGTGAAGGTGATAGTCTTTGCGTTGGCACCGTCAAACTTGTATCTGGCGTCCCACGAGAAACGGGCGACTGTGTAGATCTTTGGGTCGTTCATATTGCCCCGATACTTCACGACGAAGCGAAGCTTGTGAAGCTTGCGCAGACACGAAAATGCATCCGACTTGGCCGCTTCCTTGAGCTTCAGGTTAAACTTGGATTGGACAGGCTTCAGGAGATTGACCATGTCCATGTAGCTGCTGACGCGCCACTTGTCCGATGTGGCCTGGAGGTAGCCAGCAACCAATTTGTCCATGGTCTGGTCTTTCCAGAAAGTGGTGTTTGCCACGTCGACATTGATGCCAAGTCCAGAGCTTCCAGAGCGGATCGATTCCGACAGACGGAAGGCTGCATAGATGCCTTTGGCAGCATACACGGCGCCATCCAGATCTCTGCGAGGAGCATTCGGGTGGTAGAAGTTGCGCCGGATGGCCGTCATGTACGTCGAGGGTTTCTGACGCAGAGCATGGTCAAAGAAATTCATGCACTCGAGCACATGCGTGTCCCAGCTGGCCTGTCCACGAAGGTAGGAAACGAGAGACGACAGGTAAATGGTGCTCGTCTGTTTGAGAGAGACAAGGTATCTGTCTTCCTGGGATCCGGGGCGGGGCGTTCGGCCCTTCTCCTCGTCGAGGTCAATCTCAACGGAGATGTTGTCCTTCATGTCATTGCTGGACCTGTGCCGTCCTGTTAGCATTGAGCCAAACAAGGTTGTCAAAAAAATGTAGACTTACCAGACGAGGCTTCGCCCGTCGTAAAGCCAAACCTTGCGATGCTTCTCCAGCATATTCTGGAACTTTGTAGATTCCCAGCATTTCTTGAAGACGATCGACTTCACCGGTTCGGGCTTGACCGTGAACTGGAAATAATATTGTCAGTATTCGGTATTTTTGGGAAAAGATGGACTTGTCGATAGGGAAGCCGCATACCGCATATTGGAACACCTTGATGTTGGTGGCCTGGTCCACTCGGTATTGGTTGACCTTGAGGTTGACCGGCTTGTCGACCGTGTTGTATTCGGGGCGCCGGCTGTAGGGCGTGGGAACCTTGGTCTGTGGAAATAGTTAGCAGTAATCTTAAGAGTGGGACATTTGGAAAACGGAACACTCACCAGAGAGTACGCATCGGCAGGAAGGTCGATGCGGGAGGGCATTTCCTTAGCCTTGCGTCTGGCTTCTTCAAGAGGCAGGCGAGCTGGGTCGTATCCGAGACCAGGGGGGTAGGCTCTCTGAGCGGCACCTGCCGGAGGTTGGCCGCTGACAGATGGGCGACGGCTAGAAGGACCGGCAGACGGCGGGCCACCGGCTTGGGAGCCGTGCTGAGAAGAGGGACGCGAGTGCGAAGGACCCGGATCCATGTTGTAGGTGGAAACTGAGATGGAGTAGATCTGAAGTAGGTCTGAAGAAGTGAAGAAGTGGATTTCAGAAAACCGCAGATGATGGTGAAACTGAGTGAAAAGATAAAAATGCAAGAGCTGGTCGTTTGTCAGAAGACAGTTTTTGAGGACAAGAAAAAATGAAAGCAGATGGCAGATAACAAACGGGGAATCTGAAGTCGAGGAAAGTGAAGTAAAAAGCAAACAGTTGGATTGGAAAACTCGATGGGCAGGTGATGATGTTCACCAGCCGATGAAGCAGAAGTGGCGTTGGAGCAAATCCAAAGATGTGTGAAGAGAGTGGAGAATGTCAAGAGGAGGTTGTACTTGTCTGGGAAGACAAGTAGATGGAAGAGAGGCACAGACGAGAGGCACAGACGAAGAGGAAGGAGGATGAAGGTGTAAAGTAGTGAAGAAGATAGAAAGAGGTGAAAGAGGTGGAAGAGGAGAGGATGGATGTTTAAATAGGAGGAAATGGAGGCAGAACTCGTCATGACAGCCATGACAAGGCGATCGTGACATGTAAAAGAAGAACATACCTGAAGCAGAAGCTGCCACGTCTGAAGTGACAAAAAGATGAAGTTTTTTAGGCTTTTTGATGAAGCCAAAGAAAACGACGACAGTGTCAATCTCGAGGATCAGAGGGGCGTTTGCACAAGCTTTGCCCGTGATCGAGAGACTCCGGCGAGGTTGCTTGAGGGAAGACAATGATGAAAGAATTGGAAGACAGAAAAAGGAGACAGAAAAGGGGGACGAAAAAAAGAGACAGAGGAGACAGAAGGGGAGGGGAGAGGATGAGTGTGAAGGAGAGAGAGAGGAGATGAAGTGGGAAGGGCGAAATAAGTATTTATGCTGGAGAGGGATGCTTGGGAAGGAAGGAACGACCAAGGCCAGACAGAATAGAAAAGGCAAGTGCAGAGGGCAGGTGCCTGTGACGTGTAGATGACAAACGCGCCTTCCTCGTCACTGAAAATGGCCTCTTTCGGAAAAGCGCCAACTTCAGACTGTCAACAGAATGTGAATATTCCTGACGTTTAGAGAATTCCTGATGACCAGAGTCCTCTGGTGAGGCCTCGATGAAGCTGGTCTAGGAGGTGAGTTGAATAACTGGATGTCTACTGAGATGAAGTGAATAGACGGTTTATTGATCAGACGAACAAGGAAACAGAAAACAAGACGAGTAAATAACTAAAATGAATAAATAAATAAACAGATAAACAAATAAAAGAATGAAATACATCAAATCTTCAGATAACAAAATCAAACGTGCTGAGACTGTGCTCATCACTCTGGAAACCTACTATTTCTCAGTCCAGAATTACGACATGCCATCTTCCCCATTAAATAGTTTTTTTTTTCTTTTCTTCGGCTCTAGGATTCCACAGCTCCTCCCAAACTTTGCCTACTAAATCGTTTTTTTGCTCCGTTTGCTGAGATCTCATGCAGAAACATGCACAGACATGTCAACGCTTTCCCTTTGCCGTCCAAGTACTCATGTACATGTTTCCCCCTATTGAAACCGATACGTGCCAAACTGACTCGGCTGCGGCGGCGGCGCCTGCTGCCCATACCCTGGTGCCCCATAGCCACCCGGCGCTCCTCCTTGCCACACTTGGCCTCCATCGAGTGCTTGCGGCAGCGGCGGCGGTGCCCCGTATTGTCCCGGGAAACCCGCTGGTGCTGCTGCCAGCGTCGGCGGTGGCGGCTCGTACGCCTCGTCCGGCCGCAGCGACGACTGCCGGTATCCGCCCTGGGGTGCTGGCGAATTCCGGCTGCCACGGTAGTGGGCGAACTCTGACGACGTCTGACGTGCGTGTCCACGGCCAAACTGCTGTCGTCCACCTCCTTGCTTGCCCTTGCGACCTGGTTCCCACGAGTTCGGGTCGATCTCAGTTTCCCGCACCAGCTGCACCAGAGCTGCCGGCGCATAACGCACGCCGTTGTACAGTGCTGCCGGCGGTAGTTGGCCCAGCAAGAATGTCACCATGGTGGGCAGAGGCGCTGGCGGTGCCGCTGCTGACGACATATTCCCGTAGGCCATGCCCTGGCCGTGCAGACGACGCTGCTGGTCCAGACGCCGTCCGGCTGCTCCCTTGAGCGGCGACTCGCCACGCACAAACTCGCGCTGGTCAGCCCCCCGAAGCATCTTCCGAGGTGGATTGCTGTCGTCAAAGTCGTCGGTGGGATACGGCCGCTTGGGCGAGTTCGCGGCGGCTGCAGACGTCGTCATCAACGGCATGCGTGGGCTGGTGGGCTGTCGCAATGCCAGGTTCGTCGGCATGGGACTCGCCCGCATCGGCGTCGGCTTCTCGACCGATGGCAGGACGTTGTGCGGTGGCCGCAACTGAGCGGCCGGCGAGATGATGATGCGTGCTCCGGCTGGATCGAACTTTTCCGTCGCGAAACGTTTACTGAAGAGAGACAACTTCGGGTCGTCGGGATACAGTTCGGTCATGCGCTTCTCCAGCTCAATCACCCGTGACAGATCACCGTATTCTGCCTCGCGTTTGTGCATGTAGACCAGCAACGGCTTGGCCTTGTGTACTGTCTCTGGTTTTTGGGCCAGTCGGTTGACGCATGTTTCAAAGACGACGCGGGAATCTGTAATGTGAGAAGAGAACGAATGAGAGTGGGAGAGAGGAGAGAAAACATACTTGTGTTGTCTCCATGAGCAGTCAGGTATTTGATGTACTCAATCATAAAGTAGGCATCCTCTGGAAACAGCTTCGACCCGCGCTCTAGAATCTTGCCACCGGCCTTGTCGTTGTAGCACTTCCACTCCATCTTGGCAATGGCCACATAGATGTCGCTCTTGAGCCGCCCTCCCTTGCGAGCCTCGTAGAACACTTGCCGCATGCCACCCAGTGGACCCTGTGGACTGCCTTTTCCTTGGATGCGCCGCATCGATCGTGCCAGCGCAATCCAGACATGTGTCAGGCATCGCGACACGAGGTCCATCTGGGCACTGAAGGCCTGCCGCGTAAAGGCAATCTTCTTTTCCCGCTCCTCATCGACCGGGCCGCTGTTTCGTTTCCGATCCTCGTCGTCGTCGTTGTTCCCGTCGTCGTCGTCATCGTTTCCAGTGCTCTGTGCCGCCGGCCCGAGTGTTGCTTCTAGTTGTGCAATCGCTGCCTTCTCGCGGTCCTGCAGCGACTTGTGCAGGTCGCGCAGCGTCTGGATGATCTTGTCGTATGGCGCCCGTACGGCCTGGCCGCGTGCAATCTTGGCCTCGTCCCCTTCCTCGACCGGGTAGGTCGACTCGATCCGGTCGGCGTGCTTAAAGGCCAGCAGGATGCTCTCGGGGTTGGCTGCAATGCCGTCCACCAGGAAGGCAATGCCCTTGTCGTTGCCAGACTCCTTGATGTTGTTCTCAAAGCACCACTCGGCCGCCTCTACCCACATCTCTGGCCAGAACCGCAACGGCATCAGCGCCTGCTTGTAGCAGTAGAGAATCCGTGCCTTGAGCACTTCCGGCTCGTCTGGTCCCAGGTCCAGAGGGTCAGACTTCTCCCACGCAATCCACTTCTTCCACAGATCCACCTGAGCCATGTACTCCTGGTAGCCGTCAAACCCGGTGAGCGGTGGCAGGCGTGGAATGGTCGTGCGGCTGAGCCCGCGGGTCAGGTTCTCCAAAGCCGTGTTGGCACTCTTGGCTGACATGTATGCGGGCGACCGTTCGGCCAGAAACTTGCGGCCTGTGATCTTGTTGAGTCCCATCTCGAATTGGTCGTACTCTTTCCAGAGCTGGTTGACGTTGGAGATGGGAATGCAGGTCGCCCGGCGGAAGGCCTTGCGCAACTGGTCCATCTTTTGCTGGTCTTGCCAGCCACTGCCGCCAATGGTGCCGGGGCCCGACCGAATGAACTGCACATAGTCTTGCCAGATCCTGCCAGACTCCTTGTCGAGGCCGATGTTGTCGAGGACGAATTCGTAGGCTCGGCTTACGACGGTGCGGGCTTCGCCGGTGGTGTCGCTGAGCAGGTTGTTGCGGCGGCGAACGTAGTCGAGATATACGACCCAGAGCGGCACGTTGAGTACCTTTGTGAGCGACTTGGAGAAGAGGTCTTCGGCCGAGGCAAAGTTGTCGAGCTCGAGTTCCATCTCGATGTTGTCGACCCAGATTTCAGCCTATAACGTTAGAAGAGAACAACAGAAAAAGAGAAACAAAACTTACAGCCTGGGGAAACAAGTCGAGGAATCGTCTATACACAGTCCGAGCATCCTCAAACCGGTTGTTCTGACGGTGCTCGCTCAACAGCGAGAGCCAGGCATCCACCGACCCGCGTGGGTCGTCAGCAATACGTGCCTCCAGACGACTGACATTGTCCGGTGCAGGTGCAGGCGCGGCCGGCGTGGCCTGCGCACCAGCGACGTCATGCGTGGGCAGAGAAGGGTCATAGGAGTCAGCATCGTCGGCATCCTGCGCGGAAGCAGATGCAGGAATGGGAGCATGACCGTTGGTGACCGAGGCCGAGGCTGTGGCTGTGGCCGTGGCCGTGGCTGTGGCCGGGGTATCTTCGTCTTCCGAGTCGGAGTCGCCCACCAGAAAGCCTGCGAGCGTCTTGGGCTTCTTCCCCAGAGCCGGCGCAGATTGTGGCGTGGCCGACTCGCTCGCTTCTGCGGCGGCAGAAGCAGACGCAGAAGCAGACGCAGACGCAGGCACACCCACGGCTTCAGCCACGGCTTCAGCCTCGGACTCGGACTCGGCCTCGGAAGTAGCTTCTACAGCCGGCACCAAAGCCGCGCCCGGGTCGTACTCGGCTGAGCCATCGACAGCGCCGGGAGGAGATGGAAAGTCACCAGACACATTAGGGTCCGCAGGAGCAGAGTCATCTTCTTGTTCTTGATCTTGTTCGTCGCTAAGTTGCCTATCAGAAGGCTGGGCCTGTTCCTCCACAGCAGACGGATTGTCATTCTTCTCTGTCCATGGTGTGTCTTGTTGGGCAGCAGCTGTTTCGGGGAGGCTCGAAGCCATGACCGTGTCGAGGAAGGAGGAATTTGATGATAGGTGGAGGGAGAGGAGGAGGAAAAAAAAAGACAAGGGACCGAAGACTGGGTGCGAAAGGCGAAAGGGTCAGCAAACGGAATGGAGCAACCTAAAAAAGAGGGGCCTGGAGGATGGCTCGGAGAAGGTCTCTTTCGCTCACATGCGACTTGGAAAATTCGATTTGTTCAGTTCACTGGACAAGAAGATGGAAGAAAACGAGAGGCTGGCAGAGGCAACAGACGTGAAGAAAAAGCGTCCAAACGACAAGCCGCGAATATGTCCAGGGGGGTCAGACGGCAAGGCGCGTCGTTGTCGCTCAAAGTTGCCGGACAAAACGAAGAGACGAAGAGAAAGAGAAAAGGGAAGAAAAGAACGAAGAAGAAAAAAAAACACGACACGTTCGGCTCGCGAAGCTGTTGGTTCAGACGTTTCGGTTGAGACACTGTACACTGTGGAGAGGAACCGTGGCCTGGAAGGCGTCCGTATAATCCCCGAGACGCTGGCCGTGCAGAAGGCGACAAAAAAAAGGAGTAGATTCGTAGTGGTTATCAACAGAGACGATGCGCGGAAGCCGTGCGTACGCAGAGGTATGGCTTCGCCCTTGTGTTGCTCTGGTCGTGTTGCTACCTAGAAACAGCCTCTTTTTTTTGCGTGTCGCATCCCCGAGAAAGGTCTGGGAAAAAGCTGCGTCAAATGGGGCTAGCCTTAACAGGCTAGCTCTCATTGTGACGTACAGCGACTGGCGCAAGCATTATGTAAGCACACACCCCGCAGGGATGGCGCGTCGACACTACGGGTCGCTGAAACCTCTCAACGCGCCTACTCCGTACTCTATATCTTCGCGTTTTCGACCGTTGCAACAACACGCAGACGCTTCGTACAAAAGGCGCCGCGCTGCCACTCGACCTGTCTGCTGGTCTGTCCGACTTGCTAGCGTCCTTTTTTTGCTAAATCCTTTCTCCTTTTTGGTCCCTGCGTCTTTCTTCCACCAACTTTTGCTTCCAATCGAGAAATTCACTTTTTTTTGACACTCACAACTTTTTTTTTACCTTTTTTTCGTCTTCTCTCAACCTTCACCATGTCAATCGTCTCGCTCTTGGACGTCAAGGTCCTCAACAACCCGGCCAAGTTCACGGACAAGTACGAGTTTGAAATCACCTTTGAGTGCCTCGAACAACTAGAAAAGGGTAGGCTTGGCACGAGCAAGAGCGTGTCTTTTCCTGCCCTTTGGGCCGCCATCCCCGACTGACGCCTGTTTCTGCCAGATCTCGAGTGGAAGCTCACCTACGTCGGCTCGGCCACCTCGTAAGTGTCCTCTTCCTGTCTCCTCCCCCCCGCTTGTCCATCACGACATTGGCTCACACCGCTATTTCAGTGACCAATATGATCAAGAGCTCGACTCGTTGCTTGTTGGGCCCATCCCCGTGGGCGTCAACAAGTTTATTTTTGAGGCCGACCCACCCGATATGAAGAACATTCCCGATGCTGAGATCCTTGGTGTCACTGTCATCCTCCTGACCTGTGCCTACGACAACCGTGAATTCGTCCGCGTCGGCTACTATGTCAACAACGAATACGACTCCGACGAGCTCAATGCCGACCCTCCGGCAAAGCCATTGATCGATCACATCCGGCGAAACGTCCTGGCCGAGAAGCCACGTGTCACCCGGTTTGCCATCAAGTGGTGCGTATTCTCTCTTTTCTCTTTTCTCCTCTCTCTTCTCTTCTAACTTGACAGGGACTCGGATGCATCTGCACCGGCAGAGTTCCCGCCGGAGCAGCCCGAGGCTGACTTGGCGGCCGACGAGGAGGAATACGGCGCAGATGAGGCAGAGGATGGCGAAGACGACGACGAGCCGCCGGCTGCTGTGGTGGCCAAGCCCGCGGGCGAGGATGCTGCCATGGCCGGCACCGAAGAGACAGCCGAGAACGGCGAGGAGGACGACATGTCCGAGGACGGCAGCGTGGATATCGAGGGCGAGAGCGAGGACGAGATCGAGGACGAGGAGGAGGGCGAGGCTGCCGAGGCCGCTGAGGGCGACGAGATGGACATGGATGTCGACTCGGACAAGCCGGCTGCCACGGCCGACGGCCACCACCCTGCCGAGGTCATGGCCCACTGAGCGTGGGCTGTTTACGCGCCTTTATGTTTATGTCGACGATATGGGACAAGACGGGACGAGACGATTTTATGTGGACAGGCATTTCTATGCACGCGGCGACGGACGGGGCTTCTGCTGCGCGCAACGATATCCATATTATCCTTCTATAGAGCACGGATGGAAGCTAAGCTATAGTGAAATACATGATGCTGCAAATCCCCCGTATATCGCATCTCGTATCTTACGTCTCAGGCACCCCCCATCTCGATGTCCTTGGCCTGGTCTCGCGCCCATTCCTCGGGCGTCTGACATTTGGCGCTCCAGGCGTGTATGCGAGCAATCTCGTCACGCAGGGTGGAGTTGACGAGGCGATGGCGCTTGAGGGAGTTGAGCGAGGTGAAGGAAGGCGAGACGATGACTGCCGTAAAGGCTTGGCCACAGCCGCCTGGTGGAGTGAGTGGGGGCAGAGAGCGTAAGCAGGAGAGACAAAAAACATACCAGACATGTCTGTCACCTTGACATGCTGAGCCTGCAGTTTCTCTCGCAGTGTGTTCTCGAGAGACTGTTCTGTGATGGTTGGCTCGGCCATTGAGGCGGGCTGCGGCTGAGAAGTGAGAAGGGAGAGAAAACGAGAAAGAGAAAGAGAAAAAAGAAAAAAAAACAAGAAAGAAAATGAAATGAGAAAAGGACTGAAAGTGGGAGTGAAATTTTATCAGATTGATAGCAATCTCTGGCACTGTGCACGAAGCAAAGAAGGCGCTCCGGCTGGCGGGTCGCGTCAGTCCCCGTCTGGATTTCAAATGCCGTATGCCGAAAAAAGCCTTACCTATCAACAGGCACAGGGTTGATTCGCTGGCTTTCGTCCCGTCTGGATGCGCCCGTTCGCTTCTACCGGCACGACGGTGGCAAACTGCCCCGCGGTCCTATACAGTGCCACACACTGTACATATGAAGCCCACTCAAAAATACAGACGACCGACGTCGACATCGTCCGTAAGATTCACCAGCGACCTCTTACAACCGATTCATCTACTCGCCTGTCTGCCTTGACTGATGCGCGTGCTGCTGAGATACACTCCAAGCATTGGCTGCCGTGCGCCCTTTTCATCCCGTCTCGTGTCCTCCTTTTCTCCTCATTCAGCCTCGACTTTGCCTTGGGCATTGCACTGCCGCACGACCTCTCGCACTCTCCCCTGCTCTTCCATACGATACGAGAGCATCATGGCACAGTCAAACCCGTTTACTCTCTCTGTCGTGGAGACGATGAAGAAGCTGTGCGGCCCCAATATTGTATACCATACTTTATACGTCTAGCTGACTTTCTAGATATCCTCTGGAACATGCAGACACGGCCTGGGACAATGTTGGACTGCTCCTTGATAATCTGGACGGGCCAAAAACAGAGCACCGTGTCCTGCTGGCCAACGATCTGACCGCCAGCGTCGCCGACGAGGCCATCCAGCAGAATGTGTCTGTGGTCGTGGCCTACCGTAAGAGTCACCGACCTGTCCTGTAAGCCAGTCTTTCTGACCTCTTCTCTAGACCCCATCATCTTCCGCGGCCTCAAGGCCATCACCACCCAGAACTCGCAGCAGACTTCCCTCCTCCGCCTTGCTCAGAAAAACATTGCCGTCTACTGCCCGCACACGGCTCTCGACGCTGCCAACGGCGGCATCAACGACTGGCTGCTCGACAAGGCCGTCCAGTCAGCCCACGACCTGGGCGCTGCATGCACTCTGCGCCAGACCCTCAAGCCCGTCAGTGCTGCTGCCGACCCGAACGTCGGCTATGGCCGTCTGGCCACGCTCCAGAAGAGCGTACGCGTCTACGATCTCGTGCGTGGTGTTGCCCAACGTCTCGGCGGCATGCGGCACGTTCTCCTGGCGCCACCGGCCAAGTTCCATGGATCGGGCGCCGTTGATAGCAAACAGGCCCTCGTCAGTCGCGTCGCCGTGTGCGCCGGTTCGGGCGCTGATATCCTGCGGGCGGCCAGCACGGCCGACCTTTTGCTCACGGGCGAGATGAGCCATCACGACGCGCTGGCGGCCGTGCATGAGAACAAATGGGTCATGTGCGTCATGCACAGCAACTCAGAACGGCTGTTTTTGGCCGAAAAGCTGCAGCCACAGCTGCAGGAGACGCTCCAGTCCACATGGGCTGACGTCAAGATCCTCGTCAGCCAAAACGATCGTGATCCGTTTGTCTTTTGGGACGTCAACGAGTCTGCGTAGCAGCCGGCGCAGGCATGATGAGGCCAAGGGGTATCCTGTATATTCATGTCTAAAAAGAAAGAAAAAGAAAAAGAAAAAGAAAAAATGTATCTTATGCCAGCTCCAGTGCTCCTTGTGGTTGTTCCCATTCCTATATGCTTCGTATGAACGTCCACGTGATTAGCTCTCTGACACGCCCGCCGGCTCGCGGCGCAAGGCAGCGTCGCCGTCCGCCAGACAGGCCACGACGTCGTCGCCGCCGAGCCCGCGGTCGCGCCACAGCTCTAGCAGCTGCCGTGGACGTTCCCAGGCGGCACGGGCTTCTGCGACATGGCCGTCGCGCACGAGCTGGCGCAGGCGGTCGGGGGTCTCGAGCACGACGGCAGCCAGCTCGCGGGCACGGGCACGGGCGGCAGCAGTGGTCGCCTCGGGGCTGTCGGGGGCGGGCACGGCCTGGCGTAGGGTATCGCGCAGGGCCTTGGCCTGGTTGTAGATGTGGGCAATGGCCGGATCGAGCGTGGAAGCCATGGGGTTGAGGGGGTCCATATTGACGCGCATCTGGAGTGTGAGAAGAGGAGGAGAAAAAGGGACGCGAGAAGAAACAACTCACCTTGCGAATGGTCTCGGTGGCCGTGATCAGCCGGCTGTAGTTGTCGTAGACGAGGCCCTTCTTCTCGGCGTCGAGGGCGCGCATCTCGCTCAGCACGCGCGTATAGGTCCGCAGCAAGTCCTGCAGACCGGCCGTCTGCAGCGTCTTGGCCACAAAGGCAGTGGCATCAAAGCCAGGCCGGTCCATCTCGGACGGTGGCACCTCCGAGTACGAGGCCAGATAGTGTGGCGGCTGCTGGTCGTCGTCGGCCTCGGTGACCTCGAGGGTCGGCGCCATGCTGCCCGTCTTCTTCAGGTTGTAGTATTCACGGAGGGCCGCACGGTTCCGTCGTGCTGTCGTATTGCCGGCCACCGGCGACGCCAGGCCGGCGGCGGTGGGCGTGCTCGCACTCGCACTCGCATTCACTGCCGTGGCTGCATTCGGGTTGGGTGAACCGGTGACGGACCGGCTGGCCTCAAGACTGGGTCGCGTGGAAGACGTCGGCGTCTGCGAGAAGGAGGGAATGCGCCGTGGCGGGTCCCGTGGAGAGGCAATGGTCGACATGGCTGCTGCTGCTGTGCGCGCGTGGGGGAGAGAGGAGGCCGACTGGATGCAGGACGTCACTTGGTCGTCTAACGAGAGTTTGTAGGGAGACAACTGTCTTCTAGGCGGTTGGAGGCGGCTTTAGCGCGTTGTTCACCTGACTTGGCGTGCTTCGGTGGGTTTAGGCTGTTTAGCAAGCACTAAACGCGTCTTCTATTTTATTTTATTTTATTTTAAATAAAAATGAAATAAAACTATTTCAACTTTTCCAACAACATGAACCAGGTTCTCCAGATCCGCTCCGCCCTGCTCTCGGAACAGCTGCCGCCGCCGTCACAGGCCTGGCTACAGGCCCTGATCACCCAGCAGAGAAGTGGTCCCGTGACAGCACTGCCGGCTCTCGTGGCCACCGCCAAGGCTCGGCTGTTGGCGGCCGACCTTACAGCTCCCGGAGTGCTGGACCCGGCGGCCGTGGCTGGCTGTAGCTTTCCGCCGGAACTGATAACATCGGCAGCAGCTCAGCAGGAAATGCGTCTGCCACGTGACGTGGCCGTGCAGGTGATTGACCTGGAGAATCTGTCGCAGAGCCGGTGGCAGCAGGTGCAGGAACTGGAGGCCATTGAACGTGGCGAGCAGAAACGAGGACGTGAGATCATCCGTGTGGCCGGGAATGATGACGAGGAAGAGAGCACAACAGGGGGGTCAGAAAGACCAGAAAGACCAGGGAGATCCGGAGGACCGACGCCAGCCGCCGCCGGTGCCTCTGCCACACATCGGCTCGTGCTGCAGGACGGCCGTGGCCAGACGCTGTTTGGCCTCGAGCTGACGCGCATCTACCGCATCGGCATTGGCCGCCTCAACATGGGCGAGAAGCTGCTGCTCAAGAGCGGCACTGTCGTCGCCCGCGGCATCGTGCTGCTTGAGCCGACGGGCGTGCGGTTTCTTGGCGGCAAGATCGAATCCCTGCATAAGACGTGGACAGAAGGACGACTGGCGCGTCTACAAGAGGCTACCCAGAGCAGTTGAGGACATACGTGAAGGAGATAGATACCCATTTCAATATTTTGTACTCCGTATTTTGTGCCTCTTATATTCTTATTTTGATTACTAAGCAAAATCATCCGGCGATGGCATCGGCCAAGGCCTGCCAACCGTCTTGCAGCCACGGCGCCACAACAATGGCCGTCTGCGCATCTGCTGCCCGTCTCGTTCCTACACATGCTCGGGCCAGGTCTTCAGGGCCCAGCTCGCCCCGTGGTGGCACCAGATTGCGTGTGAGATGAAGCGCCATGTCACTGGCAAAATCATACTCGTCATCCTCTTCTTTTTCGTTTTCGTCGTCCTCCTCGTTCGCTCCGTCTTCCGCCAGATTCGCCCATCCATGTGGCAGATGCGGATGCAGCATAATGTCCCGCTGAGCCTGCTGTCGACTGCTCTGCCGGCTCTTGGCGTCTGTCTGGTCCTCTGGGTTGGCCAGGCCATGCAAAACGTTTCCGATCTGTGCCTGGTCGCTGGCCACAACTGCATTCTTGGTCTGCATCTCTGTCAGCTCGGCCGCCACCGCCTCGCCGCTTTCTTCGTCGCCGTTCAGCACCGCCATGGCACCTAGTAATAGAATGGCCTGAATGTGGTCTGGATGCGTCTCAATGACTCCAAAGAGTTCATCCTGTGCCCGCTGTCTCGATTCGTCGCTGCCAATGGCCCACAGCACCTGTGCAAACAGACACACAGCGTCGGGATTCTTGGTGGCTCCCTCGTCGGTCGTCTCGGCCAGCAACACTGCCTCAAAGTCGGCGAGTGCTCCGTCAAAGTCCTCGTCAAAGAATCGAGACAGACCGGCCGCCAGATGCGTCGACAGCAAGACTTTGGCGCGTGCGGCAGTAGGAAGTTCTGGACTCGAGCCCTTTTCGTTTTCGTCACCTTCGTCTTCACCAACCAGCTGAAACACCATCTCGCTGCAGTCAATGGCCTTCCGGTATGCTCCAGCGGCCACATAAGCTCGTGCCAGATCGGCCTTGGCAACGGCGAACCGCCGCAGCGACTCGGCCGACTCGGTCACCTCAAAATCAGCCTCCAGAACCGAACAGATGCCTTCCAACAGATCAATCGTCGTGTCTGTGTCGTGGATACGTTCCCGGAAAAGCGCAAACAGGTGGTTGTACGGCAGCTCGTCCGGCCGCAGCCGACGCACCTGCTCGAGACCCGTCAGGGGCCGTACGAGATCTGTGGTCTCGGAAGACGTTGCTGCTGTGTCGTTGCCGACCAGATGGTCAAATACCGAGAGGGCATACTGCTGGCGCACGGCCAATGACGACGCATCCGACAGGTCCAGGGCGTGCATGGCAAGACTGCGGGCCTCGGCTGCCTCACCAAATGCCAGAGCTACAAAACTCTGGCCCAGCCAACTGGCCGCGTTGTCGGGATCAGCAGCTTGGCCCTCGGCAAACGCCTTGTTGGCCAGCTCCACGTCGCCATGCTGCAGGGCGAGCGTGCCGTAGTTGGCCCACACGGCCGCCCGGCCACGGCCAAGATAGAGGCTGCGAGCCAGTGCATGCTGTGAAATGGGCGGATGGACGGCGCTCGTGGCCACACCCAGCGCATTCCAGAACCGTCGGTTGCCGGCCTCGTGCTCAATGGCCTGCTTGAAGCACCGGATGGATGCCCGCAGATAGCCGTTTAAACCATTCCGCAGTGCTGGCGGCAGACAGCTGTGAGCTCGGTACTCGGCCCAGCCCAGATTGTAGAAGGCGGCGGCCTGCATGTGGGAGTCGTCGACGGTGAAGTGAAGCGCCCGCTTGAAGGCCAAAATGGTGGCGTGTAGACACCGCGTGAGGTCGACGCCGACCTTTTCGTTGTCGGCAAATATTCCACTGGCTGCCACGACGCCTGTTCCAACACCGTCGACGTCTTGGAGATACTTGTGGGCAATGTGGTCCTCGCTGTCGTCCCCCGTGCTCTCACTGCTTTCACTGCCGACAAGCAACAATTGAGACAATGCCACGGGAAAATCAGTCACTCGTCCTTGGATGGCCGAAAAGATGGAACACGCGCTGGCCACGGCGGTCCAGAACCCTGACGTCTCGGATGTCGTCGTTGCCGCCACCTTGGTCGCAAACGCCAGCGTGTCGGCCGCCTTGCTCGTGGCCTCGCCAAAGAGTCCCTTCTTGACACAGGCCTCGGCGCTCTCGACCATGGCATGCATCATGGCGATCACCACGCCCGGCTCGTCTGGCCGTCGCTCCAGGATCGACCCGTACAGCGCAATGGCCTGGTCGTGTTCGCCTACGCCGCGATACACATTGGCCAAGAGATAGTCAGTGAACCAGTCGTCGTAGCTGTCGCCAACTATGCCGCCGGCTTCTTGCTCGATCTTGCGCGCCTGCTCGATCGCCCGCACCGCCGAGTAGTGCATGCGGACGCGCAGATACGTCTCGGCCAGCGCGACAAACGAGTGGTAGTCAACCGGATTCAGCCGTGTCGCCATACGGAACGACATCATGGCCTTGTTGTAATCCTTCTTGTGCAGCTGAGCCGTGCCGAGCGCCGCAAACGGCCAGCTGTGCGGCTTCTTCTTGGAGCCCCAGGGCGGCGTCGCCTGGCCCGACTCGATTGCCCGCTGCGCCACGAGCTCGATGCTCTCCCAGTCCCGTTTCTCGGCAAATGTCTGCACGAGCCGCCGTCCAGCTTCCAGCTCGCCCGGTGACAGCTCGATCGCCTTCATAAAGCACTTGTATGCTCGCTTGCGGTCCTTGGCATAGTCTGTGTAATAAATACCGAGACTCGTGTAGGCCGGTGCCAACTGCAAGTCGTTCTGCAGAGCGCTCAGGAAGTGCCGATACGGACCGTGACGGCTCTTTCGCGCTGCTTTGGATGTGTCGAGGCTCCAGAGACAGACGCCCAGGCGGTACTGTGTCAGAGCCAGGAGCTTCTTGGCCGGGAATCCTTGCTCCGACAGCAGAGGAATGCATGCCTCCAGCTCTTCCCGGGCATAGTCGTGTTCACCCTTGAGGGAATGTACCCAGGCCGCCTCGCTCCGGACCCGCAGATCGCTCGGGTCACGCTCTAGAGCCCGTTCCAGGAAGGAGATGGACGAGTCGTAGTCCAACTCTTCCTCATCGATCAGACCGACGCCGATCAGCGCTGGCGTCGACTTGGGGTTGTGGGACAGCACCTGCTCGAAACGCTGCTTGGCTTCCGGGTGGTTGCGCGGCCTGTTGTGGTAGATCAGGGCCGTGGCCAGATACACGGTGAAGGCGTCCTCAGTGTTCTGGAGCAAGAGACCTGTGTTGGTTCGCCGAACGTCCAGATACTTGAGCGCCTTGCGCATCAGCTCAATGTTGTCCAGGTAGTCCTCGGAATGTTGATACCAGATGCCCACCATCCGGTATGCCAGGAGAGAGTTTGCCTTGGAAACACCGTCAAGAAGAAGTGCTAGACGGTCTTCGTCGGTCGTCGGAAGATTTGCTTTGGCTGTCGTTTCGGGTTTTGTTTCTTCGTCGAGTTCTGTTTTTTCGCCGGGTTCTGTTTTTTCCGTCGATGTAGTCTCTTCTGCAGTCCCTTCTGCTTCGGCATCGCCTTTCTCTTCCTTGGCTGCCTCCTCCTTGGCCTCCTCCTTGGACTCCTCTTCTGGTGGCGCTTTCTGCGAAAAAGGCGACAGTTTGCTCGTCAAGAAACCAGACAACGCTTTGCCCAGATGCGAGGTTGGGAAAAGTATATAGTATTCCCACAGCAGAGCAATGTCCCAGTCGCCAATGTCGGGATGGTCTTCCCAGTCAACGACAATGTCCCATGCGAGCTGAAATGGATGCTTGATGATGATCATGCCTCGCGCAAGCGTGCGTACCTCTTCCAGTTCCTGCTGCTTTTCGTCGCCCACAAAAGCAGCCAGACGCTCGACCCGGTACGACAGCAGCTTCTCTTCGTATTCCCGTCGCTTCTCGTCGTCGTTGGTCCAGTTGATGAGCTCCCCATAGATGCTGGCCAGCTTGCTCTCCGTGTAGACTTCGCGTTTCACTTCGGCCGTGACTTCAACCAGCCGGGCGCCCAGCCGCGTCCGCCGCTCGCCGACCAGCGTGTTGATCCGCCGTGCCTCGTCGGCCTCGAGCGTGCTGGCAATGGTGGCATAGGTGAACGCCGGAGACGGCACACGGCCTGCCAGAGCCGGGTAAATGGGAGAGTCGGGCAGGATGATGCCCAGAGCTTCGACGAGCTGCCGTCCGGTGGCGTGGATCCGGGCAAAGTCGACAAACTTGTCCACGACGTCCTGGCACTTGTACATCTCATCGGCATCGCGGAAGATCTCTGCCAACCGGATAGCCGCCAGCCTATATTTGACGAGCGACTTGTCTCCTTGCTTCTCAAAGACTTTGATGAGACCTTGCCAGGCCTGTGGGTCGGAGGGCTTTGCGCTGGCTGCGTCTTCATAGACCGGAACGGCATCGTCCACCTTGCCCGTCTTATCCAGAGAAAACCCCAGAAAAATCAACCTGAACCAGTCATCAGTCACCAGCCAGCCTCGTCTCTTCTTGAAAAGGTATACGTGAAATCGCCTACGCTTGATAATTCTTGGGATCTTCTTCGAGAATATCCCGGGCTTTTTGGCTCGCCTCGTCATATTTCTGCTGCCGAAGAGCTTCGCCAATAGCCTTGAGCTGGGCCTTGAGCTGCTGTCCGCTCCCGGACTTTTTTGGGCCGGCCATTTTCAGATGCAGACACGACAGAAGTCAGACAGGACAGCCATGAGAGCTCTTGAGCCTCAGTTAGTGATAGTGGGTCCTCTAACGTTCTTGCAGCTGCCGTATCTTACCAGGGCCCCTCCGGACGAGGATCAACAGATGTTCCGTTTTATATAAGATGACTAATCATGTTGATAAGATTTTCTTATCGCTCTTTTTTTTTTTTTTTTGTTAGTCTGGCGATCGCAGGACGAAAACCTTCCAAACGGTCGAAGCTGCTGGACACAACCTTTGCCGGCGACATACACAAAAACGCCATGATGGAGTCCAATCCTGCCAAGCGGCGCAAGACGGACCACTCGGCACTCGATGAGCCCTACACGATCCTAGACGCCGAGTCGGCTGCCGCAGCTTCTGCAGGCATTTTTCGGCCCAGCACGTTTATTCTCGAGACGGCGGAGCTGCTTCGACAGAGTCGTGTGGACTATGGCAAGCTGATTCCAGACTCGGAGGAGCTTCTCCGCAAGGTCAAGACGGCCGTGGAGGCGGTGGAGCCTCATGGACCAGTTCTGGTAAGTCTTGATCCAACTCCAGTTGTCTTGTCTCTTCTAATTCTCTACAGATCAGCAAAGCATCTTCCGATTTTGAAAAGAAAAACTCGATCCGGATACCCTACCCGAACCCCAGACCGGCAAAAGACTCGCTTCTCAAGCTGTCCATTGAAAAGCCGGCACACTGCAATGTGGTGGGCAGTTTTGTCTTCAAGACGATGGTCCGGTCGCAACGCGATTTTGCCATCGATATGATCGTCGAGATGCCGCGCTCGCTTTTCCAGGACAAGGACTATCTCAACCTGCGCTACTTTTACAAGAGAGCCTACTACTTGGCCCACATTGCCAAGACCCTGTCCAAGGCCCTGCCCGACTCGCTTCGCCTCTCGTTTG
The DNA here is from genome assembly GCA_002215975.1 of Dryadomyces quercus-mongolicae. Lineage (NCBI taxonomy): Eukaryota > Fungi > Ascomycota > Sordariomycetes > Ophiostomatales > Ophiostomataceae > Dryadomyces > Dryadomyces quercus-mongolicae. The sequence continues at coordinate 210,180 of NIPS01000037.1, read as the reverse complement.
AATATCTGGGCGACAACCAGCTGCTTCCGGTTCTCGTGGCTACGCCGATCCAGAATTCGGGAGAGGAGGGAGACGAATCTCACGCTTCTGGCCGTCGACAGCACACGGAATGCAGCATACGCATCATCCCATGCCTTGCCGAGAACGTGTTTCCCCGGCAGAAGCTGCTCGCCAACAAGAACTGTCTTCGCCAGGACGCGGCCGAGACGAAGGACCTTCCGGCCACGCCCTTTTACAATGCCACCATCAAAGCCGACGCTGCCTACGTGCCCTACCTGAAGCTGCTGCACCAGACGCAAAAGGCCTGTCCGGCCTTTGTGGATGCGTGCCTGCTGGGCCGCGTGTGGCTGCAGCAGCGTGGATTTGGCGGTTCCATCACGCGTGGTGGATTCGGCGCTTTTGAGTGGGCAGCACTCACGGCTCTGCTCATGCAGACGGGGAGCAAGAAGAAGGCGTCGGGGACCATTCTGTCGGCATCGCTGAGCAGCACGCAAATCTTCAAGGCCGTCATCCAGTTCTTGTCGGCCACAGACCTGCGCAGCAAACCGTCTATTCTGGGCGGCTCTGCACCAGAGGCCGGGCTGGACACGCTTCGAGAAGGAGTTTCTGTGATTTACGATGCTGGGCGGCAGCTCAACCTGGGCTACAAGATGAACCACTGGTCGGCTACGCTGCTTCGGCAATATGCGAAACGGACGCACGAGCTGTTGAAGGACGATTCGGCAGCGGACCAGTTCGCTCTGACTTTCATCACGAAAGCCGACGTTGCTCTCGAGGCCTACGACATGGTCTTCCGCATCTACGGCCCATCCAAGAAGGTGGACAACAAGACCAGCCTGGACCGGCGCGGGCCGCTGTGGGAATTCTGCAACAGTGTCTTCCAGACGCTGAAGAAAGCATTGGGCGACCGGGCCAAGCTCGTCCATGTCCAGCCGCCGGCGCCGGCACCGTGGCCACTTGATGAAGAGGGTGCTACGGATGCCGATGCCGACCTGCCAGCTCCCGTTACCGTGGGCATTGTGTTCGACCCCGTCAACATGGCGAGACAGGTCGACCACGGCCCGTCGGCCGAGGAGAAGAAAGAGGCGCGCAAGTTCCGTGAGTTTTGGGGCGAGCGATCTGAGCTGCGACGGTTCAAGGACGGCAGCATCCAGGAGACGCTGGTGTGGACAAGCCGTGGACCGGCGGCGCTGTGTGAAGAGATTACACGGTATATTCTGGGCCTGCGGCTGCATCTGACCGAAGAGGACGACGTGGAGGTGCTCGGCGGTGGATTCTCGCGCCTCGTGCCTCTCAAGCTTGAGGCCGACACTGCCGCCTTTATCCTCGCCCGACAAGCCTTCACCACGCTCGAGCAGGACATCCGTGGTCTGGAGGACTTGCCACTGCATGTTCGGCAGGTGGCTGCCATTTCCTCGCAGCTGCGGTCGGCCAGCATTCGTCCACCGGCCATGCAGTCAGCCAAGGCTCCTCTCTACCCGATGGAGGTGGTGCTGTACTTTGAGGCGTCTGGCAAATGGCCCGACAACCTGGCGGCCATCCAGCGAGCCAAGATGGCGTTTCTGCTCCGGATCGGCGAGTCACTCGAGGGTCTGCGGCCGGGCATTGAGACACGTCTCGGGCTCGAGGATGCTCGCTTGGACACGGAGAATTTGGCATTCCTGGATATTGTGTACGTGGACGAGGCGGCCTTCCGGATGCGCATCCACAGCGAGCCTGAGGCGTCTCTGCTGGAGCGCCAGACCAAGGACAAGACGCTGGAGCAGCATCTACGCACGACGAGTGCCCACCTGCTGGCGGCTCACCGGCGGCTGTTTGGCTATCTGCCGCTGCAAAACCAGATCATCGGGACCTTTTGCACGCGGTTCCCGGCATTGTCGCCTACCATCCGACTGGTCAAGCGCTGGTTCAGCGCTCACAAGCTGTCGAGTCACTTCTCTGAAGAGTTTATCGAGCTGGCTGTCCTGCACGTGTTTCTGCACGCCCATCCCTGGCAGACCCCTGGCAGTCCGGCACCGGGTTTGCTGCGCACGCTGCAGTTCCTGGCGCACTGGGACTGGCGATCAGAGCCGCTGGTGGTGGATACGTCGGAGCTGTCGGCGCCGGGCCAGCAGATGGATGGCGGAGCCGCCCAAGAGGCAGCAGCATCTTCATCATCCGCAACAACCAGTGGAGATCCGCGGACGCGTCTGGATGCCTGGCGCAAGATCGACCCCAATATGAACCACACGGTGCTCTTTGTGGCAGCCACGCACGAGAACAGCGGAACAGCCTTCACGACGGCCACCAGTGGCGGAGGCAGTCGGCCGTTGCCGTCCAAGGTGGTGGCAGGCCGCATGACCAGTCTGGCGCGGGCGGCGTGCCGACTGGTCAAGGAGAAGGACGTCTCGACGGACATATCAACAGATCTCAACGCTAAACAGCTGTTCCTGCCATCACTAAACGACTACAACGTGCTCATCCACTTGTCGTCGCACGTCGTGGAGCGGTTGGAGCGGGGAGAAGTATCGGCAGCCGATGCCGACGGCGACGCTCCCAGCAAGCGGCGGTCTGCATTCAAGAACCTCGATGGACGCACCGGCCGGGACCTGCAGTCGCTACCGTGTCATCCAGTGCAGCTGTTGTTGGATCAGCTGAACGAGGTATATGGTTCGGGTGGAAGCAGCGGCAGCAACGCGACACCGATCGTATTTTTCCATGGGTCGTGCGAGGCTGAGGACAATGTGATTGGAGCTATGTGGAACCCACAGGTACAGCCGCGGGCGTTCCGAGTCAACCTGCCGTGTTCGTTCAAGCCGGTGGCCGGCAAATCCAAGAAGAGACAGAGCGAAGAGGAGGCCAAGACGGAAGATCTGGTGGAGGTCAACCGGGCAGGCATTCTAGCAGAGATTGCACGGATTGGAGGCTCAATGATTGAGCGTATTGAGGTTGTTGGGAGCCAGTAGAAGAGGTATGGAGTACTCCGTATTTTGCACATGAGTTTTGTATAGAAAGATAAGAAACATCCCTGAGGTGGATTTGATGACTAAGCAAACTTGTTGGAGGTGCCACTGCAATTGACTCGTTCTTGCTCTAATGACCAATTATCAACCAACTGTATGAATGTCTATCGATCCCCGCTGTCTGATTCTGTTCCATTCAACTCCTCTTTGCCAAGGCTCGTTGCCAAGGCTGCGGTGGCCAATATGCGGGGAAATATCAACAACAACCTGTAAACCGCGGCACAAATTGTCGCGATTTGTTTGATTTTCTCATTGGATATTTCCATCTTTTTGAAAACTGAAGCTCTTTCAGGTCCAGGAAACAGACACAGATACTCCTATCGACTGATGCCGGCGCATCTTTTCCGCGTTCACTTCTTCTCGTAGTCACGTGACTTGGACCTCACCAACACACACCTCTCAGCCTCTCCTTTATCTTCCCCTCTTCTTCTCCTCTCTTTGATGACCTCCAACCCCTCTCTTTACCCCCTCTTTGCTCAGGTGCGACATATGTGTCATAGGTACTTCAAGATAGGAAATAAATCCATATATGCTATATCTTTTAGGTCTTGTACAATTTCTTTTTCCCAGAAATCATCTCTACAAAATAATCTTCTATCTATATTATTTTGTTTCCTGTTTACATCAATACCGCCATGGCATTCAATGACTTGGAAAAGCCTGCCATTGTAGGCGAAGCTTACGGTGTCCATTCAGAAAGTAAGACTGCCGGCAATGCCTTTTCCGAGTTCACGCCAGATGAGCAAAAACGCATCATTCGCCATATCGACCGGCGCCTCGTTGTTACGGTTGGCGTAATGTACTGTGTGTCTCTCATGGACCGCACCAATCTTGGGGCTGCCAACATTGCCGGCATGGAAGAAGATTTGTCGTTGGACATTGGCACCCGTTATGTAAGTTTGAGAGAAAAGAGGAAAAGAAAAGAGTCTAACAGTCTAATTCTCAGTCCATTGTTACATTGGTCTTCTTTGTCACCTACATCGTCTTTCAAATCCCGTCAACCGTCGTCGTGCGCAAGATCGGCCCACGCATCTATCTGTCATTGATCACACTTTTCTGGGGCGCATGCATGATCGGAATGGGCTTTGCACCGACGTGGTCTATCTTGGCCGGGCTCCGTGTCATTCTGGGTGTTCTCGAAGCGGGCTTTTTCCCCAGCTGCATCTATCTCCTGAGCACTTGGTATACACGATGTGGGTGCCGTCCTGTTTTTGACCTGGAAGAATACTGACAGCCTTGGCAGACGAGCTGGGAAAACGCAATGCCGTGTTCTATCTGTTGGGCTGTGTGGCGTCTGCTTTTGCCAGCGTCCTGGCCGCCGGCATCATGCAAATGAAGGGCCTCGCAGGACTCAATGGGTGTGTTCTGTGTTCTCTTTCGATTCAGGCATGACTTTTCCTTCTAACTATTGCGAGCTGGAACTGGATCTTTATAATGGAAGGCATTCTGTCCTGCCTCCTTGGCATCGGCAGCTACTGGCTGCTCGTCGGCTTCCCCGATTCGAGATTCCCCAACTGGGGCTTCCTCGACGAGCGCGAGCGCGCCTGGGTCATGGCCCGTGTCGATGCGGATCGCGGTGATGCCCATTCGCCACCCTTTCGCCTGGGATCCTATCTTAGGAACGGCCTCGACTGGAAGGTCTGGGGCTACGCCATGATCGAGTTCGACAGTACTACCATCAGCTACTCCCTGGCCTATTTTCTACCTGCCATTCTCCAGGGTAGCATGGGCTTCACCACTCTGCAGGCACAGTGTCTAGCTGCACCTCCTTACGTGTTTGCCGGCATCGTCATGTTCGGCACGGCCTATCTGGGCGACCGCTACAGGATGCGGGGACCGGTGATCGTGTTCAACACGCTGCTCTGCTTGATTGGATTGCCCATTGTTGGCTTCCACCACAAGGCGTCTGCGCGCTACTTTGGCATCTTTTTGGTCACGGCCGGCGCCAACTCGAATGTCCCGAGCGTGATGTCGTACCAGGCCAACAATGTGCGTGGGCAGTGGAAGCGAGCGTTTGCGAGCGCCACGCTGGTTGGGTTTGGCGGTATCGGCGGCATCTGCGGCAGCCTCGTGTTCCGGTCACAGGACAGCCCGTCGTACCTGCCGGGCATCTATGCGTGCATTGCCGTGAGCCTGATGAATATGCTGGTTGTGGCGGCACTCAGCGTAGACTTTTACGTGCAGAACCGAAAGGCAGACCGGGGCGAGAAGGAGTTGGAGACGAGCGAGGTACGTGAGAAAACAACCAGACATGAACAAGACTAACAGGCAGCAGGAGGGCTATCAGCCAGGGTTCCGCTATACGATTTAGGGCTGTTGGTGGCTTTACGAAAATCGGATGTTTGAATTTTGATTCTTTGTTATAGTGGACAATAGACAATGACAACTTTTGTTCAGTCACGAATTATAAGTTCCATAGTCTTTGTCTTAACCAGCATTGTTCATCTTTGCTCAGCTTCTGCCAGGTATAAATATTGTCACTATGAATTGCTTCTCTTCCAATACCTCTTCTCATTCATACTCATAACCACCACATTTCTTCGGACACCTTTGACATCTACACCTCCCAAACACAGGTAAAATTGCAGATCTAACTGAAGAAATATGGCTCCCTTAATCTACAACCTCGATCACCCCAATATCGATGCGTACTGTGCCACAGTCTTCCAAGACGTCGAGACCGCCATAAACGAGGGAACGGCCAAGAGAGAAAACAGTTCCGTTTACACCGGAAAGACCATCTCAACATGGACATGGACCTTTGCGCCCACTGTTGGACAGACCACCGGTACCACGTACACCTTCCGAAACCTCCCCTTTGAGCCCCGTTCCCTTCAGGAAGCTCTAGATTGGGAGAAGAACGGAGTGATGCCTGACCATGACCAGAACACAGACTACTCCACTTCCGTCCCCTCCGTCTCATCTGCTCCCTCGGCTTGGGATAGCATCCCTGATGAGCAGAAACAGGAGATGATCGAGAATCTGGTGGCTATGATGGAACTGCTCGAGCAAGCCATCCTGTGCTGCCCGGATTTTGTTAAGAAGCTGTTCAAATTCATCATCTGGTGCTGCCTAGAACTCGTCAAGGAGCTCGGCATGATTGGCCTCGCCATCTCTCTGTACTTTCTGTTTTCCGGACTGAACAACATCTACGAGTGGATCCGCTAGGTTTAAACACAGAGGACCTGTAATAATGAAATCAACGAGGTCGAGATGGCAGTGCCCAAACACTAGCACGCCAGAATAGACATAAGACAATCAACATAAACCATTTTCCCATAAAAATCTCTTGGCTTTTGCTCCAATATGCAGTGGCTGCAATGCCATCGAATGGCCTAACGAAACGTAAAAATAAACGTAGAACATCCACGACGCATGTCTACGGCTCAACACTCCTGCCGTATGTACACGAAAGATACGCAATATACAAGATAGCCCATCCGGCAGACTGTCTTCTGTAAACATGTAAAAATGCTCCTCGCCCCTCGCCCCTCGCCAACTGCTCCCTCACATAAACTTGCTCTTCACGGCCCCCATCACCAATCCGCGCTTCTGGTGCGCCACATACCGGTTCACGTCATCTGCCCATCCCTGGCTCTGCTCCTGCAGGCTGTCCACGCTGTCACCCAGCATCGACAGCTTCTCCGTCCGCTCGTTGAGCTGTCGCGTCAAGTACTCGCCCCAGCCTTCTGTGCTCCGGCTGGCTGCACCAATGTTCCGCGTGCTCGCTGGCCCGCTCTGTCGTGCCAGCCGTGCCTCTTCGGCCGTGGCTGCCACCATACGCTTGCTTGGCGGCCGGTCGGCACCGCCAATCAGTAAGTCTAGGTCAGTCGGCGACACGTACTGCGTCCCCGAGATCCACTGCAGGTTGCTAATGGTCGGCCGAGGCGGTACTGTCAGTTCCGGGTTGATGAGTTGGTCTTCCGGCAGAATCTGTCCACGGTTGCCCCAGACAGGTACCACCATCAGCTCCGAAGGGCCGGTCCAGCCAAAGATGTCACCGCTGCGTGTCACAACGGCCTCGCTGTTCCGTGGCGCATCCAACGCTGCCAGTGGTGCTTGGTTGATTTCCTTGAGACCGGGCAGCGTAAAGGCGCGCGTCGAGTTGTCGCCAAACACGCCAACGAGCGCATACCCGTGCAGCTCCAGGTAAACCACCTCGGCCGCATAGCAGAACACGTCGTCAAACGACTTGGACGCGCCCTTAGCCGCCGCCGGCCGGAAGATGCGCACCTCCGTTTGCGTGGCTGTGATGATTAGTCAGCATCTATTCATGCACGTTCTACAAGGTGTGGTGGCTTACCGACGAGAAGTGTCCCGTTCACCTGTTGGCCGGATCGTAGCCCGGCCACAGCATTGCCCGTAGCAATAGCAGGCGCGCCAGTGTCGGCCACAATGGGGCGGATGGCCACGATTTTTTCCTTGAGATCGACTATGCCGGCGACCTTGGCGGTGTATCCATTGCCGGAAGGCAACAGCTCGAAAGTGATGACTTTTCCCAGCTGCGTGCCCACAACACAAACAAGGCTCGAATACGACTTTCCGTCGAGCGTCAACACGGCAAACTCAATGACGACAGGATAGTCTTTGGGGGGGCCATTTTCACTGTTGGACCTGCCATGGAGGCCGCCCAGGAAAGACGAACGCTTCTCCGACTTGGCAAACTCGGACAGCGACCCGTGGAAGATGACAGTCGGTCCGCGCAAGTCGACAATCGACAGGTAGCCATTCTCGGACCCAGCTGCGACAAAGCCCACATTAGCGGCACCCACCACCGTAATGGCCCCCTGCAGCATTTCGTACATGACCCACGGCTGCAGACCATCCTGCAGGGTGTCCTCCGTGCGGCCGCTAATGTCGACAAAGCCACCCGGGTTGGCAGGACCCGCCTGCTGTGGGGCCTGCGCCCGTGCCTGACCAAAGGTCTTGTTGCCGCCCCAGCGGAAGATGAGCACCTCGCCGGCACGCGTGCCCACGGCCAGCTCGCCCGTGGCAGCAGCCATGGACAGGGCCGAGATGTCGACGCTGTGATCACGTGCAACAGCACGGGCCACATCGACCTGCAGGACACCAGCGTTCTCAATGTCGTCGCCGTGGCCGACGTCCCAGATGCGCACAGTACCGTCAGCATGCGCCGTCTGGATAATGTTGCGGCTCTCGTAGCGGCGACGGGGTTTGGGGCCGGGAGCACCGCCCTTGAGCAGCGCCTCGCCAAGGTTGCGCTTCTCCATGAAGCCAAGCCAACGCTCGCGGCCCATGGAGGTTATGGCAAACTTGACGACAAAGGGCGACACAAAAGACAGGGAGACATGCAACTGGTTGGTAGGGCTGATGGGGTAGCCAGAAGGAAAGCTGAGAGTCAGCAACTCGCCAGAGCCCAGCATGGTGAAGATGGCCAGAGGGTCGCAGGCGCCGTCAAAGTAGGGCGACACACGGGGGGCAGGACAAAAGGTGGCGACCTCAGTGCCCGACGGGATGGGCATCAACTGCTGGCGACGGCCCTTGAAGTGGTCAGAGAGCATCTGCCAGGTGGACGTGGCGTAGACGGGAGTTGGGCCGAGCTCGAGGAAAGTAAGGCCCTTTTCGGGGGCGTCAAAGGCGAGGCCGCCAGCGATGAGCAGGGCCGTGTCGTCGGGGTTCTTCTTGCAGCACCAGGCGATTTTGGTGAAGGGGTCGAGCAGACGGGGACTGCCGACCTGGGCAGGACTGGCAGCGGGCTGGTCGACGCAGGTGTCGTACAGCGAGCGGGCCATGACGACACGGCCATCGCGCGGATCCCAAAAGACAAGACTGCCGTCGTCGTGGGCCGTCAAGATAAAAGTGCCCGTGGGATGCCAGAGAGCCTGGATGAGACGCGGCCGACGGACGACGTTGGGGGTCTCGCCGTTGCCACCGGGGGCACCGGCGGGCACGACGTACTCAAAGTACTTGATGGCCTGGTTTTCCTTGAAGGAGTAAATGGCAGCACCGGGAGAGTAGCCGATCAGTAGTTGACCGGCATCACGTGGATGTAGCTGCAGCGAAACGAGGCCAGACCCAGTCGTGGAGGCTCCAATGGGCCGCACTACACCGCCACCTGAACCCCGCTCAGCCATCTGGCGGGCCCGCCACAGGTTGGGGATGCGCAGAGGTGACAGACGCTCGCGATCGAGGTCAAAGGCCACGACTTCACCGTTGCTGAGGCCCAGAAAGGCCCAGTCCAGCATCGGGTCTGTGGCCAGGATGGCGGCTGGGCCTGCAGACACGGTGCCGGCCACGCGCTCGCCCGTGTCGAGGTTCCATATAGCCACTTCGCTCTTGGCATCCAGACTGACCAGTCGACCGGCACTGAACTGAAGCTGCCGCAACGACGCGCCGCCCCGCGGCTGAATCACTTTGTGCACGCGTTCTTGTCCAAAGACGTAGATGGTGCCGCGTCCGAATCGCGACTGTGTAGTTCCCACGGCCAACAGCGACTGTACCGGGTCGTATGCGAGGCAGCTGCGAGCATGTTAGTACCATGCATATGCCTGACGTCTTCCTGACGTCTTCCTGACGTCTTCCAGTCGTCTGCTTTTCTCAACTAACCTGATCTGAGAGGCGATGCCGTAACGGATCCGTTCTTCGGGCGCAAACAGGTTCGGGAGGATACCTGCAGACAGGTCATTCTGCATACCTGCCTGCTTTCCCCGGATAAAGCTCGCCATTTCGGGGGGTTTGGGGTTGGTTGGTTGCCCTGGGTCGAGCAGGTCCGCGTCTTCCGCAAGTGGTGGGGAACCAGTGGAAGTGTTGCGCAAGACGTCACAGCCGTTGAAACCCGCCCAGCTTAGCGGGTGCCTTGCGCACGTGATCCTGGAATGGGGCTTGGAGGGGTTACAGGCTTGCTAGAAGCCTGCTACAGTGCTTCGTACTGTACTAGTAGGCATCTACCTCATCTACCTCATCTACGCATCTACTCATACTCCATACTCTCAGCCTCCAACCCGTCCTGCTGCAGCTTTCTTTTTCCTCAGACGGGAATTACGACAGGCTTTCCAGATCATCGGAAAAGGAGGTGCTCGCGGAAAAATTACATTCCCACGATCACGGAACTTTTCGTGCTCGTATGCTCCCGGTAAGGCGGAATGAAACCATGAATAAAAAAGTGCACGTAAGAGACGGATCAGCGGTGAAAGAGCCATGTGAGCTTGTGCCAGCCTTTCCCGTCAGGTCAAGTGGAAAAAAAAAAAGCAAAGGTCAGCAGGGATCGCAATCCCATCACATTGTCATGCAGTAGTGGGCCCCTCGAGCCAGAGCCTTGAGGCCTGAGATAAATATGGTAGCAGAAATGGCGGGTAACAGTGGTCCATAGGACAGTGTCTGATATGATCCATCTCGCCTCTGGGATGGACAAACGAGGGCAAACGAGAGCAAAACGGTACACTGGAAAGTATTGTCGTATGTTGGGCTCCGTAAAGGCTACAAAATCACGAAACGTTAAGACTTGTACTCCATAAAATACCCCGTATCTTACCGAACATGCCCTCCCCCCCCCCCTTTCCAATCCTTTGACCCTGGCCTAGCCAAGTGTCTCGAAAATGTCGAAAATGCACTTTCAATAAAATCAATAAAAGTACTTTGGCATGGTGCGAGCTATCTTGCGGCCAAATACTATCAACAGAAACCTAAGCGAGATGAAAGGTTTGGGAACCTGCAAGCCTGTAAGCCTGAAAAGCACCTGCGAGCAATTTGGCTCCGTGACCCGACGTTGTCGTATCCTACGCGCCCTGCTCACCCTACCCTTGCAAAGTACCGGCTCGTATTCCTACCATACCGGTGGACTGGGTCAGCTAAAACAGTTCCACTTTTTCCCAAAATCACTTCCGCTGCCCGGGTCTAGTCCCCAAATAGATACTATTCTCATCCCCGTGCAGGATTGTCCAACACAATGGCGGTCAAGATGAACATTTTATTGGGTTCCTGTCCCTTGGGGTCGCTCCCCCCTGTTCTCCTACTACGCTCCCCCTCACCTCTGCATATCTTGCTAGCCTCGCCCTTGTAGACAGGCCTGTCCACCCCCTCGGGATGGGCCATGGTGGTCTCATATTGTGTATACCCTCTGCCGTTTGTACCGAGACTTGCAGATAAGAATCACCAACTTTTGCCATACACGCTGACCCTGGTGTAATGCACACCGGGCGGGATCGTCCCTCTGCATTAGTTTCTTCGCGGGAAACAGTCAAGTCGAAACGCCAGGGATGGATTTCTGTTTGGGTTCTCTTTTTTTTTTCTCAGTTCATCGCAGCATGAGGTTTATGAAAAGTATAAAGGTATATGGCTCCAATCATCCCAGGACGTAAGATTTCTCTCACTCTCCATTACATTCCAAAAACACCACATCCTCCCTCCCCCCTTTCCTCTTTCCCCCTTTCCCCGTTCTCTATCTATCTCCTGTTGTCATGGAACATAATTCAAACACGCCTGCCAAAGAAGCTACACCTTCTCCCGAAAGCCTGTTGTCCATACAAGCTTTTCAGGGCAGTGTGGTCGAGTAATTGTCCCCCAGCTTCTCTATTATAAGGTATAAAATTAACAGTATAGTGCCCAAGATTCGAAAACCATCACCCCAGAGGATCGGTCCTTGCCTGCCGAACGGCTTCGCCGTTTTACAGAAGATACAAGCAACATCAATGACCGCCTGATGTCTCTTGCTCACTCCCGCAACTTATAAATGCTGTGATCAGTAGGGAAATGGCAAGGGCTGGATCAGTGGGATATTGCAGTGATAGAAACGGGGTGGTTGAGTGTATTCAACATACGATACCAGGCTTACTCTTTGGCCTCATTCCTGTACTTTGTGAAGCCTGCCAGTCAACGCCCTGGCCGGCCTGCTCTGTATCCGAATTTGATTAGTCATCATATATTGTGCAAGGCTGCTCGTGTGCAAGTCTGTCAAGTGCCATACATAACACTGTATCTTACTGTACGTTGCAAGTCACGTGTGTACACTTGAAACTGCATCTCTGTGCACGCCTATCTTCTTACTACACCTGCTATCTGCTGCGGCGCTTTTCCGCTATCCTCCGTCATTCTGCGGCACGCATGCCTATCCGCAATATCCGCGCTTAGTCATCCACTTCCATAAAAGCCGCGGAACCGACGTCATGGCTTCCGCCTTCCGCCTTCCGCCTTCCGTCTTCCGTCTTCCGTCAGCCGCCAACCGCCAACCGCCAAGATGAACAACAATGCACGCAAGCGATCGCGGCTAGCCTGCAATCCGTGCCGGGAGCGCAAGCGCAAATGTGATGGCAACAGCCCCTGCACGACCTGCACGGCCTATGGCTATGAATGCACATTTGCCAGTGCGACGAAACAGCGACGTCAGCGGTCGCGAACGCATGCTTCAGCCACTGCCGATGCCGCTGGAGCAAATGGCCGCACAGCAGATCTGCCGGCCCTGACGCCTCCACCAGACGGCAGGAATACCACAGGCAGCGGCAGCAGTGCGCCGGGAGGCGTGTCAGGAGTGCCGGATGCCGACCGGAGCGGACTGGCTCAGCGGCTGGAGGGAAATTCGGGTGCTGCCTTTGTACGGAGGCTGGGACTCAAGATCGATCCGGCACGCGCGCCCAAGCTCAACCTGTTTGGATGGAACGTGGGGGCGAGGCAGCTGGCGACGCCGCTCGACACGGCGGGGCGGGTACTGTCGATTGTGGAGATCACATCGCTGGAGCACCTGCAGGTGTTGGCGCGAGTCTACTTTGACAAGGTGGACCTGTGCTACGGTTTTCTCGAGGGCCGTGTCTTTTCCCAGCGGCTGGCCCGGCGTTTCCAGCAGCTCCAGCATCCGCAACCGCCGTCGTCCCGGCTGGCAGGAAACAGTGGCAGCAGTGATGGTTTCAGCGACGTGGGCAACGATGTCTTTGATAGCATCATTGCCGGCGTGGCCGCATTGGGCTGTCTGTTCTCGCAGGGCGCGGCCACGCTGACGGAGCTGCAATTTGTGCGCACGGCACGGCACATTCTCGACACGCACCAGCTACTGGGCCCACCAGACATTGATCTGGTGACGGCCTGGGCACTGCGTACCGTATATCTGCGGCTGACAGACAGTCCGCACGCCGTCTGGATGGCCAGCTGTACTCTGATGCACCTTGTGGAAGCGTCGGGGCTGCACGAGCGGACGGCCGCCGCTGCTGTCAGCATCGAAGACAGCAAAGACGGCAAGGACGGCAAGGATGGCAAAGACAGCAAGGACGACGTGAACTTGGGAATTGCCGGTCGGCTGCTGGGCATTGCACACCACCTGCACGTATGGACGTCCTTTGATCTGGGACTGACGCGCGTCGCCTTTCTCAAGACGGACCTGTCGCTGCCGCTGCTGTCAGGCGACGACGTGGGCGACGACAACGACGCCACGGCGCAGTTGTTGGGCCTGTTGTCCATGTCTGTCAGCTTGGACCCGTCACGGCCACTCGACGCGGCCGAACTGACGGCGACGCTCGTGCGGCTGCTGGACGGCCGACACACGGTGGCGCCATCGGTGCTGGCGCAGTGCAACCTCGTGCTGTGTCTGTTGCGGCGGTTCCATACACAGCACCTGGACGTGGCGCCGGAGCTGGAGGCACAGGTGCTGACGCTGCTACGGCAAGGACTCGCGTGTGCGCGCGACATGGTGCTGCACTGTAGCCCGTGGCACCAGGCGTCCAACGTGCCCTTCCAGACGATCTGTGTGCTGCTGGTGCTGGACACGCGCGCGTCGCTGGCACTGCTGCCCGAGGCCATGCAGACGCTGGCACTCGCTGCTTCAGTGTACGACACAGAGCGCATGCGTGAGGCCCATAGTGCCGCCCGTTTGTTGGTGCGTCTGCATCAGCAGCGGCGGCGCGACGACATTGCCCTGCTGGGACAGGCACTGCACCAGGCGCCGCCACCCCAGCAACAACAACAACAGCTGGAAGAGCCCCAATTACCGCAGGACCAGCAGCCACCACTGGAGCAGGACCAACAGCAACCTCTGCTGGGTCCCAGTGCCGAAGAATTCTCATGGCTCGGTGCTCTGGTGGCTGATCTGCCGGGATTGCAGCGGGTGGATCTGGAGCAGTTTATGAGTACCGACATGGTGGATGATTTTGATGGTGGCATGATAATGTGAAGAGCTCTGTGTAAGGGTCAACTACACGACCTGATCTGCATTATTTCAAACCGGCCCGGCTTAGCCCCATAACCATGGGTAGGCTGACAAGGCGGGTATCGGCCATAGAACGGCTAATGCGGATCGTTGCAACACCGCCGTGTCCACCCAAACAAGGTGATTCGCCCCGAAGTCGATTAACATGTCAAAGTAAGGGCGCGGTCCCAGTCAAATGAGGACAGAGAAAGAAAGAGAGTACTCCATATATATAGAGATATATAGTATGCGTGTATAGTACAGGTCTGTAAGGAAAACAGCACATAGTAACTCAAACCAAGCCATGGCCATCCTGAAATTACCTTCACCACGAGCCACCTGCGACAACACCAGTGTCGATTCTGAAAATCAACTCTCTATGGGCTGTAACCGATCCCTGCCGCCGCCGCTGCCTGATGAAAAAGACTATATCGTCGAGTTTGACGGCCCGGACGACCCGTACGATCCCTCGAGTTGGTGCCTGACCAAAAGGTAAGACACTTGATATTCATACAAGCCCGTCCCAGGCTCACAAACACCTGTCTAGGGTCCTCATTGCCCTCCTCGCATCCTCCGGTACCCTCTGCGCTTCCATCAACAGTGCCATATTCGCCCCTGCCATCCCTGCTGCCGGCCGTGCCTTATCTGCCAGCGAAGATGTCACCACTCTCGGCACTACTCTCTTTGTCCTCGGCTTTGTTGCTGGGCCTGTCCTATGGGCTCCCTTTTCGGAAATGTCTGGCCGCCGCTGGCCTTTGACTCTATCCTTGCTGGGTGGCGGCGTCTTCACCATCGGTTCTGCCGCGGCCAAAGACATCCAGACCCTCCTGGTCTGCCGCTTCTTCGCCGGCATCTGCGGCTCCAGCTCCTATTCCATCGTACCCGCCGTCCTCTCCGACCTCTTCGACAATGCCCTTCGCGGTGGCGCCATCACTATATACTCTCTGTTCATCTTCACGGGTCCTTTTATCGGTCCCATCATGGGAGGATTTCTTGCATCCTCTTCTTTCTGGAGATGGACTCTTTACATTCCAGCCATCCTCAGTCTCCTCGTCGGTGCCCTCTCCGTTTTCCTGCTTCCCGAGACCTATGCCCCCTGTCTGCTCGTCCGCAAAGCTTCCGACCTGCGTCGCCGGTCCGGCATCTGGGGCATCCACGCACGACACGAGCATGAAGACCCCGTCGACTTCCGTGCCATCTTCCGCAAATACTTTACACGTCCTATCGCACTATTGTGCACCGAACCCACCGTCTTCGTCCTGTCCCTCTACATGTCCACCCTCTATGCTATTGTCTATGCCCTGCTTGAGGCCTATACCTACATCTTCTCCCACGTTTATGGTATGACCACTGGTCCCAGCACTCTGCCTTTTGCTGGTCCTCTCGTCGGCGTGCTGCTGGCCTGTGGTTTCGTCGCCTCGCAGTACCCTGACTACGTTCGCCGCCTTGCCGCCAATAATGGTGTCCCGGTCCCTGAGTGGCGGCTGCGGCCTGCCTGCGTCGGCTCGCCTATCCTGGCTGCCAGTTTCTTCTGGTTCGGCTGGACTGCCTACTCGCCTTCCATACATTGGGCCGTACCCTCGGTCGCTGGAATCTTTATCGGCTTCGGCACGCTTAGTTCCTTTCTGCCCTGCTTCATCTACCTCGTCGACGCCTATCTACCACTGTATGTTGATCTTTTCTCACAAAACAACGTCTCGTGGCTAACTGTTCTTCCAAGAGCCGCTTCTACTGTGGCTGCCACCGTCATCCTCCGGTCCATACTTGCTGCTGGATTCTCACTCTGTGCAAAACGCATGTTTGAAAAGATGGGTATACAATGGGCCTGCACGCTGTTGGGTGTCCTGACTACACTTCTCGCCCCTGTCCCATTTGCTTTTCGCAAGTACGGCCGATGGCTGAGACTGAGAAGCAAGAATTCTATTCATACTTAAATATTGGGTTTTCCTTTCTCCTCTTCCTCTTTATGACTCTAAATTAGATTAGATTGATACATGAATCTCGACAATATTTACATAACACCAGAATAAAGACTAAAGCCCTCCTTCATTCAAACCGGCTCTTGGCGTCTAAATACCCTTTACATGTCTGTATCGGCTCCTTTAATCTCCCCGACGGAATAGGAACTTTGGACCCGCTCACGTGACCAACATCATCAGATGTCGGCCTCTTATAGCAGTGGCCGACGTCATATGAATCTCTTCCGTCCAAGAGTTTCTCTCCTCTTCATCTTACCTTACCTTGTATCTTCTGTTCAAAATGGGCTACGGTCTCATGCTACTCCGCTGCACGCCGATGCTGCTCTCGGCAGCTTCAGTCAACTACGACTATAACGAATGGCTATTCTATCATCCCTTCATCAGCTTGGCCAAGAGAGAAAACAGAGAGCCCAACAGTCTTGGGGATGATAGACGCCCCCTCGCCAACCGCTTTCTCCAGAACTATATGCACGAAGTGTTCTCGCCCGGCTTCGGAGCTATCCTTGTGCTCTATCCGCTCGCCTGGGCCACCACGGCGGCCATCCTGACTGTAGGCAGCGGCACGAACAGCTCTATACTGCCGAGCCTGGCCTCTGCGGTGGCGGCCCCATTGTCACGCGTATCTTGGCACCTCTATATGATTGGCTGCGCGTTCAACCTCGGCCACATGCTCTGGGGACCGTACGCTCTATCCTTGGTCCAAGAGATAGGCTCCCTGGGAAAGCACCCTCCCGACAGCGGCAAGCGTGTGGCTACGGCAACGCAGGACGATAACGTCGGTCTGATGGAAAAGTGGATGAAGATGCACATCACCCGCAGCATTTTGGCTGATATCCCGAGCTTTCTCTGCTTCACAGCTGCCTTCCTACTATCGCGGCCATTCCGATGAGTGTCTGGTTCGTGAACGAAATAGAGTTTCTATCTAGAAATAACAGAAAACCTCGCTCTTTTCACAACGCTCCGACATCCTTCAAGCCTCTGGCGCCTGGTCGTCCGCCTTGTGGAGCATGCTCCAGGTCTGCGGCAGCACCTGGATAGTCCGGTCCTCAATGGCCGTGTGTGCCAGCGTCTGGTTCATTTCGTGACGTATATTGCCCGTAGCAAGGCAGATCCTGCGGGCGAGCCCCGAGTCGACAATCATGTCGCGGCGGTAGGAGAGCGCAGCAATGGGTACCGTGTTGAGCCGCAGCTGCTGTGGATCGAACAGGGGGTCCCAGTCAGTCTTCTGGGCGAGGATATCCGCCGCGCCACGCAAAGGGCGCAGAGACCCGACCTGCCACATGTGAAAAGGAAAGATGTGCTCGCCCGTGAAGTAGAGAGGCTCCGACTCGAAGCGGACAGCCAGGCCATGGTCGACCTGATGACAGGCCCGCATGAGATTGGTCAAGAGCTTGCGGTCGCCCGCGCCTTGGAGCCACCAGTATTGGTCGAGACCGTTGCCAACGCGGTACGCCGACCACTCAGAGAGCACGCCTTCGTCAGTATAACTCGGCTCCTTCAGAAGAGCATAGACCGGCCGCTCCTCAAGGGGCAGCCACTTTTCTATGCGCTTGAGCGTGTCTTCCGAGAAGGAGGCGCGGATGGCAAGGTCCTCGAGACACAGGATGATCTCGTCGTGAACCTTTCTCTCGCCGTCCGAAAAAGCAAGCAGTCGGCCAATGTTGAGGAATCGCTCTGCCGAGATGATGCCGCCGCTGGGTCGGAGAATGGCGTTGCCACGCATGACCACAATGTGACGCACAATCTCGCGCACACGCTGCACGTCTTCAGGAAACCGCTTGTAAAAGGATTCACAGGCATGCATCGTGCTCTGGAAAGTGCAGCAGTGGATTGTATCGGGATGCTCACCGACGGGCGGCAAGCCACCTGTGATGAAGACCTCGCGCAGCGATCCGGGATAGAAGGACAGGTACGAGTAAGCGATCGACCCGCCATGGGACTGGGCCACCAGGGTCCACTGGGTGCAGCCAACAGCCTGCCGGACGGCCTCGAGGTCGCGCACAATATTGTCCTGACGACAGAGTCCGAGGATGCGAGCCTGCTCGGCCGGCAGTGTCCCTAGAAGCGGCGCCGTATCCGCCCGCAAATTCATGCTGTCGCCGGTGCCGCGAGGGTCCATGTAGAGGATCTGGAAGCCCCGGTCGAGGTAGAAATTGTTGATGGCTGCGTGTGCCGTCGGTGGATTGTCCATGCCCGGGCCAGGGCCGAGATAGACGGCAAAAGGCTTGGCAGCCAGTTTATGTCCCGAGTTGGTCTGGAGAATTTTGGGCGTCGAACTGACTTCGGCACTACCCCGATCGAGGACCACTCGCACAGTAATATTGATATGCTCCTCTTGCGGCAGCCTGTAGTCCATGGGAACATGATAGGCCAGCTGGTTCATCCGGAATCCATCTTTCTCATACAACGTGCCGAGACGAAGATGCGCTGGCGGAACGGGGATCGACATCACGGAAGGGAGAGGGTTTGTCGCTCAAGTCGCTGTTTCTGTGTGTATTTTTCTCGTTTTTTCTCTTTTGAAATCTGAGTGCGTTACGAAAGAAAAAAGAAACAGAAAACTTGCAGAGCATGCAATAATGTCCCTTTCCATGAGAAGAGCCCGAGTTGGGCAGACTGACAAGTGCGCCATGTGGGATGATAAGGTGAGTAATAGGATGAACAAGGGACTCAAAATCAGATGAAAAGGCCTCTAAAAGATATTGGAGGAACAAGAGTTTCGCCAAAGGGTCAGCTGGCTGAACAGGCTTGGACAAGTAGTAAGGCTGTAAGAAGTTCTGTTTGTATGCAGGCATAGCTTGGTCCTGTCGTATCCCAGGACTCACGAAGATGATCTGTATCCTGCTTCTTTGTCACAGATTCCAAAAGTTACCTTCTCACGACCTGTTTTCTATTTCTCTGTTTGCTATAAGACGTTGTCTCTTTGTGGGGTTGCACGTGATTGCAGTTTGCTTTTGTGGAGACTTAACGGACGCTGCAGCCCTGACACGGGTGCTAAGCAGCCTGCCGGCACTACTGTACCTCAGCTTACGGAGAACAGCAACAGAGATCGACGAGAACCCCATCCTCAGCTGCTCCGTCCCAGATCTCTCCGCACCCGCCACACCTGCGATCCGACATCCCGCTTCTCATTCCCGCGAAGTACCTCCACCCATGGCCTCTCGAGATAGTGGAGGCTCGCAGTGTCCTGCTGTCTGGCCTCAATACTTGTCGCTTGCTGCCGGTATAGCTCTTCCGTGTAAGACCACGTGGGCTGGTCCAGCTTGCCAGACACGAGTACAATACCGAGTCCATCTTCGCCCGCCATCAGCTCATCGACCATCTCGTCTATTGCCACAGGCGTCAACAACAGCAGCGTCTTGCTGGAGAAGTCAATGCCGCGCACCAGCGCCATACCGAGTGCGTGCGAGTGCTCCGGGTCCAAACCGACACTGTCGGGGTTGGCTATGCAAGGAAGACCTTCGGGCGAGCGCACAATGGGTGGCAGCTTGTCCTGCTGTTTCCCACGGAACGCTGCTGGACGCTCGACAGCCACCATGGACACAACTGTCCCGTTGATGGCTTCTGCCAGCAGCTCTGGTGGCGGTTGCGAGTCGTAAAACAGTAGGCCGAGGATGCCGCTGTCAGGTCCGGAATAGGGCACCACCCACGGCCGCACTGCCTCCAAAGGCGTGGGATCCCATCGTGCCAGCGACGACTGCCCGCCTTCTTTTGGGTCCGACTTCAGCGCCGGCGCCAGTGTCATGTGGAAGTATGACTGCGTCTGCATCGCGCGCAGGTGTTGGGCTGTTCGCCACGCAGCTTCACCTGGCTGCGAAGGCAATTGCACCAGCGGAACGTCTGCATACGCCGCCTGCAGGCCCTGTACCGTCTCTTCTGGGCCGTCCTGCGACATGTACACGACCTGCGACGGCCGCATGCGCTCAGCCAGCTCGGCCAAAATATCCAGTCCCGAGCCGAGCACCCATCCCGGCGTGTTGACCACGAGCGGACACCGACTACTGCGTTGGTCGCGTCGGTAAACACCAAACAGCTCGACCACACAGGCCACATAGTGCTCCGGGTCGCTTGCCGGCGTCACCGATGCAACATCATGTGCCCGCAACAACTGGTTGCCAGAGCCTTCGATGCGTGGATGGCAAAAGGGTGGTGACAGGTTCGGCTCGTCCACGCGCACCAGCGACACAAAGCCTGGTGTGCCAAACTCTGGTTGGCCTGGGTCAATGTCCAGCACGGCCACGCCAGCTGGCCGTCGCCGCTGTTTCTTTATAGTGGTGGTGTCAACCTCTGTCAACAGCCGGTTGGTCAACAGCCGCGCAAAGGTAGACTTGCCCGAGGACTTGGGCCCGCACACAAAGTATACGGCCGGGGAAGACTTGGAGCCAGGCTTATTTTTAGCCGTCGTCAGCTCCGACAGCAACTTGTTCCATTCTGGTGGCAGCACGAGTCCTTGTGACCGTGCCGTTCCATCTTCCGGACGGTAGAGCTGTACTCTTGTTAAGCGACATTCTTGAAACGAAAAAAAAAGACCAATATTCTCCTTACAATTTGAAACGTATCTTTGGAGGCTTCTTTACGCTGCTCGTTCCACATCTGTCCAAAGACAGGTGCCAACTGCTCCAGTTTCCGAAGGCCGGCCGCTGCCGGATGTGCCTTCAGCGTCACTGCCGCTTCGTCTGTGCAGCGGACAACAGGGAGGCCATGACATTGTGGTGCATGCACCCAGGCAGTCTTGGGTGATGTCCGCAACGTTGCACCCGCCACTGTCACTTCGCCGCTGTTGACTACAATGCCATAGCTGCCCAAGATTACCAGACGCTGCATGTGCGTCAGAAGAGAGGACCAGCATAAAAAGACCAGGACTGGAAGCCTACCTCTCCTTCAGCCATCTTCAGATGCATGCTGCCGTCAGCCCCTCGTTTGAGGTTTTGCTTAGTCGGCTGAAATGTAGACCGCTGAATGGGAAGCCTTCGTTTGGGCTTCGATACTGGCGAAGGCGTTTCTTCGACTTCGTCGTCCTCAATACTAGACGGCAAGTCGTCTGTTGCAGCACTATCCTCCAGATCCTCGACGGTCTCGGCATTGCTGTCGTCTTTCGAACAAGTAGGCTTCTCACTTGATGCCGCCTCATCCTGAGCTGCCGGCACCTCTGCCTTCCGAAGCATCTTGCGCCGCAATGCGAATGCACTCATGGCACTCATAGCACTCATGCCGCTCATAGCGTCCGTAGCTGGCGCTGAAGCCGCTGAAAAAATCATCAATACACTGTTCTCTTCACCAGTTTTTCATGTTGAGTTCTCACCCTGGGCCCGTGGCTCAGCCTCGAGCTTTCTCTTCTTTCTTGTCGCCGCCGTCGCCATGATGTGTGCCGACGGCTGTTCCTCTCTAGTCTTGGCAAGATCAAAGGCGATGAGAATCGCAATTTGTATCTGAGAACAAAGTCGCTGGCAAAATTGATATGCTTAGTCATCATGTGAGTTTTTGCACCTGCAAGGCTGCATCACTTACTCAGATTCAGCGCTTGCCTAGCAAATATATTGTGAGCTACGTCATGTATCCTAAGCCCTGCTTCTCTGAAAGAAAGATATTTGCGAACAATTAACGAGGCTTCACATTTCTGTTCCCTGTCTATCGCTGGGACTTGGCATTTTGGCGGTGAGAGGTTTCTGCCGCTTTTTTGGCCGAGCTATCGCTTTGCACCAATCAGAATCCTCTATTCCCCCCCTCCAGTAAGTATTCTGCTTTTTTTTTTTCAACTCTCGTCGCGTTCAATTTTTTTAATAGTTCTGAAGGCCGGACTGGAAGACGGGCAATTCACAAACCGACCAATTGCCCACCTTTTCATCCAAGACAATCATCACAGGTCCCGCTACGGCCCTTTCCCATACGTCCATCCAAGACATCTCTCGGCGGCAGCTTCGCGAGCTGAACACTGTGCGAAGAGGAAAAAAAAAAAAAAAAAAAAAGAGAAAAAGGAAAAGGAAAAAACGCGACACATTCGCCTCGGCTTGTTCTCTTTTACGTTTTCGCGAAAGTAGCCGAAAAAATGGTCGGCCCCAGGGCTCCTCTGGGCTCCTTGACAGCCCATGTCCGGGGCATGACAAGCAGCTTTCTTGGCGGTGGCCGCTCCAGCGAGCTCCCGAAAGCATCACTCGCCAGTCTCGCCAACGGCACGAGCGGTGCTCTCGACGACAGCGATACCGATTCTGACTCGAGCGAATCGGATGCCGATTCTGACGCCGAGTCTGACGACGGAAACCGGGCCTCCTTTCTCAAGAAGATTGGCAGCACAGTCAATGGAAGCAGCAAGAGTGCCGTTGCCGAGCCCTCCGAGGGTAAAGTCCAGCTGAAGAAGATCAACGGCACGGCCACGCCTGCACCCAAGAAGCAGGTGAAGAAGGTGGAGGCGAGTGAGAGCAGCAGCAGCAGTAGTAGTTCTTCTACGGACAGCGACGACAACAACAGCGACGTGGAGAGCGAGAGTAACGACGAGGAAGCCCCCTCCAAGATCGACAAACAGAGTGCGACCCCGGCAAAGGCCAAGAATGCGCCAGCCTCGAAAAAGTCCAAGGAGTCAGCATCCAGCAGCAGCGATGAGGATAGTGAAGAGGAGGAGGAGGAAGAAAAGAAACACGAGACGCCGCAGAAGGCAGTCTCCAAGTCCTCCAAATCCGCCAAATCTTCCAAATCTTCCGAGACAACGACCAGTGACAGTGATGAGGAAGAAACATCCGATAATGAGGAAGTGATGAAAGATGTGGAGGAGGAGAAGGAAGAGGAGGAAACAGCCGAGCCCATGGCTGTTGACACACAAGACTCGGAGGCGGCAGACGTGTAAGGATTGGGTCTTCCTCTACAAGAAAGGCTCACTTACTGACTATTACCACAGGCCCCGAGATGCCGTTTCCCAGTTTGCGTCCCAGGGCTTCCAGCTGCGCAAGGCCAACGAAGAGATCGACGCCTCTGATGTCGTCAAGATCTTCCGCCAGGCCCAGCGAGAAGGCAAGCAACTGTGGTACTTTACCGCGCCGTCCTCTGTGCCCATCACAGTCGTCGAGAAGATGGAGATTCCGCTAGATCGCGCTCAGAAGGGTCTTCCTGTGCTCAACCACGCCGGCCAGGACTACTCGCTCAGCTTCGACGATGCCCTTACCTCCAAGACGATCAAGCTCATGATCCCGAACAAGGCTGGCGACAAATACTCTATGCGTGCGTCTTGTCCGTTTCGCGTGTGTGGTCCTTGTACGTAACTAACTGAACCATGCAGACCGCGCCATCGACCAGACGATGCACCTGAAGCGCGTCACCGAGCTCGCCCAGGACATCGAGCAGACCGCAGCCGTAGAGGCGTCGACCAGCCGGTCCCACGCCTTTGAGCCGCGCCAAGCACAGCCAAACGGCCTCCGGGCGCGCTATCTGCCGTTTGGAATCAGTGGCGCTGAGACGGGCAGCGCAAATAAGGCGCCGGTCACGCCGGCTGCCAAGCCGACTGCAGCCTCGAAGCGGAAGCACGCCGCTGCCGCTGCCGCCGAGGATGCCGCGACTGAGCCGACCCCCAAGAAGGTCAAAAAGGCCAAGAAGGCCAAGGATGCTGTCGAGAGCACCCCGGTCACGACCGCAACTGCTGCCAAGATGACGCCCATTGCGCCACCTGTCCCGGCAGCCATGATCGCGACGCCGAGCAGCAGTGCTCCTGCCACCAAGACCAAGAAGAGCAAGTCTGCGGCCACCACAGTGTCCACCCCTGCGACGGCGACGGCAAAAAAGCAGTCTGCCATCCTGCCGCCGACCCTGCTGGGCACCACGCCCGCCGCTGCAGCAACTCCTACCGTGCCGGCTTCCACAGCGACAGCGACAAAGAAGACCAAGGAGACCAAGGAGATCAGCAGTAGCCAGGCAGCGGCTCCACCGTCGTCGCAGGCATCTTTCCTGATCGACACGCCGTCCAAGATCGTGCCGGCAGTCAACGGAGAGAGCGGCCTGAAGAAGGACAAGAAGAAGAAGAAGGAGAAGAAGGTGAAGAGCGACGAGGCCAAGGACGGTGAGACGACGGCCACTGCCACGGAGCCGGCCGTGGAGCAGGCGACTGAAAAGGAGGCAGAGAAGGAGAAGAAGCCGAAGAAGGAAAAGAAGGAGAAGAAGGAGAAGAAAGAAAAGAAAGAGAAGAAGGACAAGGAAACGCCCGTGGCAGACGGGCCGAAGAAGGTGACGCCCGTGCCTATTCCGAAGCACTAGTGGGCGGGAAAGCAGACGCCCGTGCCGTACCCGCGCCATTAGAGTGGAGGGTTGACGGGCAGTCGTGAAGGATAGAGCTGCATGGCTTTGATTTCCTGCTATTCTACGTGTTTCATTTCCTTTTTTTTTTTTTTCCTTTTTCCTTCTTCTTTTTCTTTTTCGTCTTTGGGTTTTTTTTCGTTTAGGCGGGGAGTCATGACGGCACCGCTGCAGGTGCTGTCCGTTGTATTTGCCATGTGTACTATGGATCTTTCTATTTGTTGCTTTGTTTATAACTTCCTAATGGACGAGACCTGGCGAGCAGTCGTGTTTCTCCAGTATGCTTCGTCTATATGGAGTGGTGCGGCTAAAATATGTAAGATAATACGATATTCACTAGCCTCGTCTTAGTCATGTGACCTGTCGGATCTCTCGAGACAAAAGACAAAGAGACAAAGAGACAAAGAGACAAAAACTCATAAAGCTGTTTTCTCATTCTCACATAACTATGCAGGAAGATAACTGATGTCGAGATATAGTGCCGGCAAGTTGAGCCGCTTATTAACACTATGGAATGGCGCTGTCTTCTCTAACTTCCATCCCCACACCCATTACGACCGGATCATTTCTGTCCAGTCCTCTGCTTCGTGTGGCCGATTCTATCTCGCTCACATGTTCACATGCTTTCTTCTCTTTCTTTGTTTCGTGCCTTGCTATCCCCCCTCCAGGGGTAGCTACACATACAGTATTTCCCCCCAAGTCCGCCTCATCCCATGAATCATTCCGTCCCGCCCGTTCTTCCCGTTCTTGGCCACGTGGATGGTTTCCCAGAAAGCATCCAAAAAAAAAGTATATATCGAAAACGACAGACCCTGGTATGATGGTGTGGTAAGGCGCAAAAGATGCATGTCCAACAACCATGAAACGACCGTTATAAATCGCTCGCCCGCTTTCCTTTGCTGTCGAGATGCAAATAATCCAACTCCGTGGGAACCGCTAATGCCCATAAAACGAATGCAATGCGCACGCGGGTGCGTCGTGTGAAAAGAAAAATAGCTTGAACACCTTTTTTTCGATCGTCCCCTCTCCCACCGAAAAAAAAGGTTCCGTGTCATCATGTAACGCCATTAAACGCCATTGTCGTCCCGAAATCCGCGAGGCCGTAAAAGTCACAGCTCGATTCTGCTGTGACAAGGGTTGATCATGTGGATCATGAACCTTTTTTGCCACGCCAACTTCGAGGGATCATCGGGGCGGTGAATAAAGAAGTAAAAAAAAAGCGAGTGAATAAAATGGCGAAGAGAAAAAAGTAAATCATCAGACGCCGACTGGTCTCTCAAGAGAAAAAAGCGAAAGTCGGAGAATCCGCCGAGCGTCCGAGCATTAGTATTAGAGTATTATTGTCGCAGCCAAGAACCGTGAGACAAAATTGGTGATTGGTGATCGACGATCAGTGATCAGTGATCAGCGAACAGCCACGACCTCGGTGAGTTCGGATTCGCGGTCAGATCCGTTCCCATCCCAGACATGACCTTGTGTTGTCATGCCAAAGATGGTCACTGGGCGGAATTCAGCTTCCGGGGTGATGGGGCTCATGGTCCCCGGACTGCTGTGTCCACGGCTTGCACCGCTGACACTGCCACTGCTGCTGCCGCTGCCACTGCCGCTGCCATTGAGCGTGGTGAAGCTGGAGCTGCTTCCAATGGTCCACTCATCGCTGAAGCGGCCGTTGGCAGTCTCATGCTGCGGGAGCAGGTCGAGGTCGAGCCGCTCATAGTAGCTGTTGGTGTACTCGTCGACCATGGTGCGGGACTTCTCACCAATCTCAACGTACTGATACTCCCAGCGGAAGCGCTTGCCCTCCTGGCGGCAAGGCATAAAGTACTGGCGAGAGAAGAAGTAGAAGGTGCCAGAGAGGATGCTGCCGGCAATGAGGTCGACAGCGTAGTGGTGGTTCAGGTACATGGTTGCCCACCAGATGACGCCCACGTAGCAGTAGAACAGGTAGCGGTAGCGGGGGAACCAGTAGCCGAGGAAGAGGGCCTCCAGAGTCGCGGCAGCAGCGTGAAGACTGGGGAAGGCGCCAAAGGGCACGGGAGCAGTCGAGAAGCTGGTGGTGTACATGTCAAAGCCGAGCAGCTCATCGATGCGGGCCAGACCAGCGGGGGAGCCAGGCATGCCGTAGTGGGCGGGAGCGAGGCCGTGCAGGCGCTCATACCATGGCGGTGTGCATGGGAAGATGATCTGGATGATCACTCCAATGAAGGCATGGTAGCCAAAGCAACGAGCAAAGATGGGTGTCGTGCCGGGCGCGGCGAAGACGAAGAGAATGAGAGAGGTAATGGCCGGGAGGGCGAAGTGGCCAATGCCATAGGGGAGCCAGGCCAACAGATCCAGCACAGGGTGGGTATGCGCGGAGAGGATGTTGGAGAGGTTCGCGCCGTACAGCACGTTTTCGAGGGCAGGGAGGACCTTGACCCAGATGCGAGGGCGGTATTCTACCGGAATGAATCTGCGCGATTTTTGTCAGTGAGAGGGGAGAAGAGGCGAAGAATGAGGCTCGACTTACCGGCTACAGAAGAAAAAGAGAATGTAGGACCATATGCACATGCTAGGGAGGAAGAATTGGCGGGTAGCGGGCGCCAGGAGGAGGTAGGCATAGAACAGGGAGATGATAACAGAGGCCCAGACAGGGATGGGGGCGACGACAAAGGAAAAGATGGTGAGGAGGACGATGATAAGGTGCTGGAGGTCGTAGAGGGACCAGCGATAGCGGCGGAGGTGGCGGAGCCCATCGACAGGGTTGAAGGAGATCTGGAGAGCGGCGATGGGGTTCGGAATGGATTTGCCGCCGTTGCCATCATCGGGAGTGACAAAGTAGCGGGAGGGTGTGACCAGACGCGGCTTTGGCTTTCTGCGGTTGCGACCGATGCGATATTTGCGAGGAATTGGATTCCAGTGCGACAAGGCCGTTGTCGGCCAAGTGAAAGCCATGTTTGGCTTGACCTTGTACGAGGTGAAGAGGCTGTCGAAGAAATCTTGCATGGCAGACAGGCGGTCGGATGGAGCCTGGAGAATGCCGAAGGAGAAGAGAGGCCCGCGGACGATGACAGCCGAGAGAGGAACGTTAAGAGGAGGAGGAGATTGAACGGATGGAGGAATGGGCCGCGGACGAGTTGGAGACGAAATGATGCTACCAACAGCGGATCTCGAATTGCATGGTTTTTTGGGGGCGGTTTGAATTTCCAATGTCCAGTTGAATTTCCAGAGAAGAGGAAAAGAAAAAGGTGAAATAAGGGCGAGAGGAGAGAAAAAGGAAAGACAAGGAGATACTAGAGATTATAGTAGAGGAGGGGAGGGGGGGAGGAAGTAATTGTGAGGGCGAAGGAGAGGGACGAGGAGAGAGACGAGTGCGAAAGAGACAAAAGAGAGGCAGAAGAAAGAATGACGAGAGGGAGGAAACGGAGATGCAAAGTTAATAAGAAGCGGAGGGCCCGGGCGCTGTTAGGTGGCGGGCTTCGGGGCTGTGGTTATGCGCCGACGGGCAGCGAGTGGAACTGAAAAAAGGGTGGGCAAAAAGAGGCTAGTGTGCTAGCGGCACACATGCAGATTGGCAGCTCGCTTGTTGCCTGGGGACGTTTTCTTACGTCAACTGGACGCGGTCCTGGTAGACGATGCCGTGCGATAATGAAGGAGTTTCAGAGGACCGACGGCGTCGCAATCAGGAGGGGCATCGAACGTGGGATGAAGGTCATTGAGTATGGAGTATATATACTATATCGTACATTTTCCGTTTGAATCTAAAGACTCTTGTACTCGTACAGATTCCGATTCCCATGATCAGTCCTGCGATACTCCGTACGATACAAAACTGGGCTTCAGGGCTCAGGGCTCGGGAAATTGAGTCGTCCGAGGCGTGCAAAGGTATGCGCGACCGCGAGACACCACCTAAAGAACAGGGACTCCGCTGTATAGGCGCCCAAACGGGGCCCTGAAGCCAAGTGGAGGACCCCGAGGCGCGACAAAAAAAAAAAAAAAAACCCGAAGAAGAAAGAAAAAAAATTTAGAATTACAGTGGAGCCACCAAGTCCCTGGTGGTTAGAGGAATAGGATTAGGGCGTTATTCCAGTGAATTAGCACGCCTGACGGTAGACAAGGCAAGGCGTATTCTCTCTTCTGGCGTAGCAACGGCTTGGATGCACTCTCGTACTCGTAAATTGGAAAGGGGGACGTTTTCTCGTTTCATCAACGTCTCCGTATTTCCCGCTGCTCGGGGAGGGCCAAAGCGACCGGGGCAGATCGCAGACTGTGCGCAGCGACAAAAAAGCGACGCATCGTCTTATGGTCAAAAGGCCGATGATGGCGAATATACGGAGCACGGAGCCATGGGTAGGCCCGCTTGTCGGGGTCAACTTACGTTTTCCGTACACTGTAAAATACTCGGACGGGGGCTGCGGACGGGAGGGCTGTGCAGTACCAGCGCCCAGCGCTTACGAGGCTAGTCGGAGGAGCCTACAAAGTATTGCACCGTTTCAACCTGCGCCATCTATGGGAATGCCTCGTGGTAATACGGAGTTCGTAATACCGTACCCCATACGAGTACTCGTACGAATCATGCTCGTATCTTACTTATACGAGAACGAGAACGGCCCGGCAACGCAAGCTGGCTAGGCAACTGTATTCTCGTTCATGCTGCCCTTTGGATTGAAACCAGCTTCGAGGCTCCTGAGGATTCTCGTCAGGATTCTTCTCCTGTCGGCATGATCAAACTGGATTGCCCCCACGCAGAGAACTTCCAGTGCGCATACTCCGTACACAGTAGTCCGTACTCGTACTCCGTACGATACTCGTACTCCGATCCTCAACAGAGGGGCAGAGGGGCAGAGGGGCAGAGGGGCAGAGGAGCTTCGTACGATGAGAGCGTCGCGCTGCCGTCGCAGTGACGGCCCCCCGCCGCACCAGCGGATTGCCATGCACGGTACGGAATACGGAGTAACAAGTACGGAGTACGAGTAGTATCTCATGTGTTGGTTCGCTGGGACTTGGCGGTACAGGGTGTTTCAGCCATGCATACGGGGTATACGACGTTGTGTGGGTGGCCGAGACAGCAGCCAGCAGCCGTTTGGCGTCAGCTGGATCTTACGAGTCCCCTTGGATCTGAAAGCGAATGCCCATTGATCGTTAACGGCGCTTGCATCTTTCCGGATCTTGCAAAGAGACATCTCTGGCGCTGCAAGTCGAGTCTCTTACTGCCAGGCCGAGGCACGAGACATTCCCGTGCCGCTATGCCGACACCAGTTCCACATGATCTACAAGTACGGAGTACGGAGTAAGATACTCGCTTTACCACGCGATTCAAGTCAGACCGTCTTGCCGCTGCTGACTGGGCAATTTCCAATAAATAAATAAAACAGCGGCTGGTGCGAGTGCGATGTGCTCGTAAGATTCAAACACGCAGTGGTCCTGTCTGCCGTCGAGATGGGCGTCTTTGTCACGCTGCATCACGAAATCATCCCTCAACTGCATGCCTGCGGGCAGACAGGTAAGGATACTATTACAATGCTTCACGTTCAAGACACGAAAGACGCCTGAGGATCGGAATGTCACAGCAAAAAAAAAACAAATGAGATACGTGTCCGAGCAGAGACCCGTTTTAAATAAGCCATTCTGGCCAATGAGCAGCCATAGAATGCCCAGGAAACATGCCAGACGGCAGGCAATCCCTGTCTGCAACGATCATTGCAATTTCGTGGAGATGGGCCTTTTTAGTTTTTTTAGTTTTTTTTTTTCTTCCTTTTTTTTTCCTTTTTTTTTCGCTTTAGGTGGGATCGCCACTACGCGTGCGACGTAGTAGCCACGGTGCCCAACGAGAACGAAAACGTGAGGGATTGCCCATTAGGGAGAACAGCTCGGACTTCGCACAAGGCAATATTTTCTCATCTTACCAAGAGGAGCGGATGTGGGGCCCAGTGGTCGCGGGATTAGGAAATGAACGGGTCGACGGAAACTTGTACGTAGGAGTCAATACCCTACGGAGTAGTCCGTACTCGAACTCGTACGAAGGCGAAGGCGAAGGCGAAGGAGAGGGAGCCCGTGACACGGGTAGGCCGTCGCTCACCGTTCAGCGACGACGTAATGTTTCGCCTGGAACAAACAAGTTTGGTGCATGCATTGGCGTGCAGGCACTGGACTACAGGACAAATGCCGGGGCAAAGGGAGCGAATCGTCTGCGCAGACGGACACCACTACGCTGTACGAACAAAGAAAAGCCAGCAGATCCCGGCTTGTGACAAAGCTTGGCTGCTGGGCTTGCTTCTGGACTGTTGGACTGGACAGCTCTAGACAGCTGGCTGGCGATGGCTGGCTGCTGGCGGACAGTCTCACCATCGCAGGTTCTTTGTGAGATAAGATGGACCCATGCGAAGCGAGTACAAGTACTCCGTAGCTAATCGGGACCCAGTGATCGAAGACCCAGAGACCAGAGACCAGAGCCTCTGCCGATTGAGCCGTCGCAGACGAGCCGTCGCAGAGACGGGTCATCCATAGAAGCAGGTGGCAAGAAATCGCAGCCGAGACTCTGCGTGTTTACCACCGATTGGACAGCGGCGGCCTCTTTCTGCCGTCGTCGACTTCGACCGCATGCGTCTGCGTCTGCGAGTGCGAGTGCGAGTACGAGCACCAGTCAGGCGCCGGCAAGTCCAGCCAGCCGGCTACATTCCCTACGAAGTATATAGTGTACAGTAGTACTGGTCATGCCGCACCAAAATTCTACTCGTACGCATCCGCCGTATATCCCGAGCCTTCCGGAGCACATTCTCTGATTGGTCTGTCTGCATATCCCGCACCCTCCTTGGAGGGCCAGAACGGGGACGCTTTGCCTGACGATTACTATATTATAGCTAGGAAAAAAAGGGTGTGCCATCATGCACAGTACTCTGGTACTCTGGTACGAGTACTCCATACGGGTTACCCCACTGTCGCAGGCCAGAAGACGGTCTGCCCAGACCGTTTGTTAGCATCAGATCATGAGCGCGAAAATGGCGAGCGTTGAGGCATACTGCTACGAGTACGGAGTACAAGAACGGAGTAATACTCGTACACCGTCTATAGTACAGGGTACGAGTACTCTGTACTTCGTACCGTACAGGGCATGCAGCGTTGAAGTTGGGCTCTGAAGCGGATCCTCTTACGTGCTTGCAGCTCCGACCGTTCCGGCACGCGCTGCCCACAGGATGTCGGGTCACTTTCAAAGATAGGACCGCTTGCTCTCGGTGCTTTCCCACCGATACGACGTGCGGCCGTATCTGACTCGTGCATCGTGACTGTCGATCCTTCTTGGGAAGAAGCGCTTCTTTCTTACTACTCGTACTCAGCACCGACCAGGGTCTCCTGCAACCCATTTCACATCACAAGCCAAACCGATACGGAGTGGTACTTTGTTACGCGTCACATCGTCTTCTTGAGAGAGAGAGAAAATGCTCCACTCTATTAACATATGTTGGTTCCCAGCGCCCTGTGCGTCGTCATCGTACGTTTGCCAGCATCTGGGTCTTTTGCGTGAATTTACGGAGTACGGACAGGGTACGAACAACGGAGTACGGACTACGAGTACGGAATACTCTGCATTGTGTACGGAGTACGGAGTATTACTCCATACTCGTATCTTACTCGTACTGCGCCGTCCAGCCTACAGGGTACGGAAAGATGACCCGGTACAGGCATCTTGAGCCTCACAATTTAGGTTGCTACAAGTACGGAGTACAGGGGGAGACAGTGTTCTGCCTGTTACCGAGATTGCTCGTATCTTAATACTCGTACGGGAAACCCGCGTACACGAATAAGATCCTTTACTATCCGCGTAATAATTTCGTATGAATACGGGAATAATTGTGCTAGGCATGAACTAGGCCGCTTTCAGCAGCGTCTCCCAGCGGCCCCAAGGCCTAGCATGTCCCAGCCCTAGAAGGCCCAGCCCGGAAGCCCAGCTCGGAAACCCAGCTCGGAAACCCAGCTCGGAAGCCCAGCTCGGAGACCCAGCTCGGAAAAAGGGGCGGTCCCATGTACCCTGTACTGTAGCAGCAGTCCTCGTAAAATACTGCGCATCTCCTTCCGTACAAGTGCCTGTCATGCTCATGTCATCTTGCTGCTAACAATGCCACCAGCTGATCGCCTGAACTCGGTCTCGGGTTATGCATTCGCCCCGATATGAGGCAATCCGCGTAATATCGGCCAAGAACCCTCAAAACAAGGTTCCTGCCGTTCAGCTGCTGAGTGCCGTCGTCTCATCACTGCAATGCCCTGCAGGGCCCTGCAAAGCCATCCTGTCTACTGGAACCACGCAAGGCTATTCCATACTGTTCATCCCCACACCGGCAAGACAATGCAAACTTCATGGCAATGCAGCCGGCATGTAGGTCATCCATACAGAATATGGTCCGGAAATTCAAAAGGGTACAGAATAAAAAAGAATAAAAAAAAGAAAAAGAATAAAAAAAGCAAAACAAAATGAACAATAGGAACCAAGTAAATCCCCACACACGCTGTCGCGTCCCAATGGAAGCGCGTCGATTGAACTTCATGGTACACAATGGAGTATAATATGGTCGAGCCTCGTCCCCTTGTCAACCTCGTCTCAACATCCCGGCGTCGCCAGCGGCGCCTCCTTTACTTCTCTCCCTCCTTCTCTCCCTCCTTCTCTCCCTCCTTCTCTCCCTCTTTCTCTAGCCCCGGCTGCCCACGCCTGTCCACAGCCCCTTTGACGTCTCGACAACCTTGTTCACCTCCATCCCCGGCCGCAGCGACATCGGTACCGCACTTATCGGCGGTGCCTCGTTCATAGGCACATCCTCCCGCTCCCCCTGCGTACCGTATCCCGAGTCGTCCTTCCGCCCGCCATCGTACATCACCGCCGTCGCTGGCAACGCTGCCGCTGCTCCTGCTATCACAGGCACTCCCGCCACGCGCGCAGCCGACACACTCGTCACCACCGCCCGCGCCGTACTCTTGTGTGGCTCGTGCGTGCGCATGCCGTCCATGAGCCCGTGGTTGCCACCCTCGCGAAGCTTGTTGATGGCCCGCACCGTGTCGATGGCCGCGTGCAGCGTCCGCCGTGCGTTGAAGTTCTTCTTGACCGTCGGCAGCAGGTTTTCGCCCCGTCCGTCGCCCTCCAGCCGCTCGTAGCCAGCCACAAAGGGGTGCTGCAGCGCCTCGTGCGCCGTCATGCGCCGCGACGGCTCAATGGTCAGGCAGCGCCGAATAAAATCCTTGGCCGCGTCCGACACGTTGCGCCAGTACTCGACCGGCGCAAACGCGTAGTCCGCCTTGAGAATAGCCTGCATCTCCTCATAGTCGCTGTCGCGGTCAAACGGCGTGTACCCGCATAACAGAAAGTACGTGATCACGCCCACCGCCCACAAATCCACCGGCTTGCCGTGACCCGTCTTCTTGAAAATCTCCGGCGCCATGTACCCCGGCGTCCCGCACGTCGTCGTCAGCACGTGGAATTGCTCCTCGTCCATGATTCGCGAAAGACCAAAGTCGGCAATCAGGAGGTCGGCATTATCCTCAGGCGTGCGAAACAAAAGGTTCTCCGGCTTCAGATCACGGTGCACAATGCCGTGGTCGTGCAGGTAAGCCACGGCCGAGAGCGTAGCCCGGATCAGATCCGCAGCGTCAGACTCGTAATAAGAGCCCTTTCGGCATATGCGGTCAAACAACTCGCCGCCCAGTGCCAGATCGGTCACCAGGTACAGGTTGTTCATCGTCTCAAAGTAGTCCACCAACGTCAAGATGTTCTTCTGACCCATCGATACCTTTTTTAAGACGGCAATCTCGTTCCGAACCTGTCCTCTCCCCCACCTCGCGTCAGAGCATGTTGGGCAACCGCTGCAGGACGTGGACGAATACGAACCATGTGCTCTCGGCCGGCCATCAATCGTTTGTTGATCACCTTGGCGGCATAGCATCGCCCCGTATCAATATGCACGCATTCCTTCACCACCGAGTATGACCCGGCACCCAGCGTTTTACCGACTTTGTACCGGCACGGCTGTACCTGCGGCGGTGTCTGAGCCGCCATGATGTGTTGTATCAGCACCTGAAAGGAGCGTTTTGTCGAGCAAGGATCGCGAAGCAAGGGGATATAGCGTTGTCAGGTGGTCTCGGGGCTTCGGCGATGAGGAGAGCTAGTTGGTCGTTCGGTATGATGTCGTCACCAAAAAAAAGTCTTCAGTACACGGCACGTAGTGCTGTCTCGTCGCGTTCAAAGTTTAGACTCGCTCAAAGTTCCCCTGAAAAGCGTAGCAGACACAAAACATGAAACTAGTTAGGCGGCGAACATGGGCAGCACGCGCGCTGATCGAGATGGCCCATGCAAAGAAAAGGCGAAACGAGGTGGGGTTAGAGTGATGCTGACAAAGAAATTGGCTTGGGCGCTGTTGGGTCTAGACAATGCTTGCTGTGGAGGGGGTTCGTTTCCATGCCGCCCCGTTATATCGCCTTTTGCTGCTAACGGGGCTAATTTCAGTAAGAGCACAAAGAATGAATGACAGATGGCTGGGATAAGAGCGTAAGATATCTTACACTGAAAACAGCAAATATTGGGAGAAATACAGGATGCATGTAGGCTAGCAGATGACCACTGATCCTTTGGTTGCCGAGTCTTTGTTGATGAATGATTCGACAATCACTCATCGCTCGTTTGAATGCAATAGATTCATCGTCCTTCAGCCGCTCAGTCTTCGGATCCTCCGTTTCGGCGAAATTGCTTTTTGCTGCTCAATTTCTTCTTCTCTTTAACTCGTTTCTCGTGAAATGCCTTTTCCCTGTTTCCGTATTAGCCGCGGCCGACGCATGCATGGACATGAAATTTTGTCATGAGACTTACACTTTCTTGTATTTTTCTGCCTTCTCGGGATCCGATTCGCCAGGCACGGTCTCCTCGTAGATCCTCAGAACCTCGTCAAAAAGTTTCTGCTGGTTGTCTGCAGCATTGGCCGCCCGGCTGCGCTGGGTTTGTGCCTGAATCGTAATACTGTCTGTATTCTTCGTATAGTACCGAGAAC
The DNA here is from genome assembly GCA_002215975.1 of Dryadomyces quercus-mongolicae. Lineage (NCBI taxonomy): Eukaryota > Fungi > Ascomycota > Sordariomycetes > Ophiostomatales > Ophiostomataceae > Dryadomyces > Dryadomyces quercus-mongolicae. Next base: position 174,797 of record NIPS01000037.1, on the reverse strand, counting down.
TGCGGATCTTTCCGTGCAGGATCTTGGGAAGAATTCCAACCACTTCACTGACGCTCCATAAAGTTGTGGCCTTTGTCTCTGTTCTGCTACTGTCAGCTCTAGAAATACTTTGCACCATCTGGACATGCTTACTTGTTCACATGCTGTCCACCGGGTCCACTGGACCGTGAAAATGCGGTTGTGCCCTTGGGCAACGAATTCTGCGAGAAGTCTTGACGCCATTTCCTCGCCGCGTCGAGCTCCACGGCATCAAGGCCTGTGTCATATGCTCCGTACCGACTTGATGATCTGGCGAGATTCAGACGGAGGACCTGGGAAATAGCAGAACGAGTAGGGTGCAGCAGAAAAGGGCGCATGGGCCCTGAAGGCTGAAATTTCAACATGTTGGCATGTTTTCAGGAAATTTCTGTCCGCCAATGATTTTTTTTTAATGGAAGGGCTTGACGAGTCTTTTGGGGTTGCCTACATGTAAAAGACAACCAGAAAACAAAATGGCAATCGGCTCGCCGAGGAAAAAGCAATGTGTGAACTTTTGGAGGAACGAAGGAACTGCTGGGAAGCTACGGTACTCGGTATTATCACCAAAGCTGCCAGCTGTTGCCAGCTGTCACGTGCGCCCCTTGTCATTGGACCCAGCCATCACCCCGCTCAAGCTTAAACCATCGAATTTTCCGGCGTTCTTTTCTTCTCCCTTCATCTCACCATACCACACGTTTCCATCGATTTCATCTCAACCGCGTGCAGCGACTATGTTGACAGCGAATCTCCCACGTATTTTTCCGACTGGGATTTGTTTCCGCTGATAGATCCTTCGTCAGTCGCTCCTTCCATTTCGACCATTGATTGCATCGCATCCCATTCCAGCCTTCGCTGTCATCGATCGACCATCGCGCCTGCCGTTTCCATCCTACCTGCACAGCCCATTCAGTAAAGTGCAGCCTCAACTCCGAGTAAAGGGCAGACATCCCTTTTTTTCTCGACTCTCCCGTAACCCCAAAATTCGTGAAGCTCTGTTCCCTCTCTCTCTCTCTCTCTCTCTCTCTCTGTCTCCCTCCAACCCTTTCTCGTCCAGCGAGCCTCGAATCTGCCCCCTTCCTCAAAAAAAGGCTCAACGTCCTGCTCCTCATCCAATATTTGCCCTCCCACCCTTAATTTTGCTGTCTCGTCTGCAAAAACGTTGATATCTCCCGTTGTCGCCTTGCCATCACGATTTGCTTCCGATGGCTTCCAATCCCGAATCAGCTCCGGCTGTAGCCATTCCGGCAGCCTCCAACGATGCCGACGGCGTCGCAGACGTCTCTGCAGATACTGCTGGCGCCCTGGACACCGAGAGCCTCGACGCGTACCACGGCGACGAACAGGACCAGGCAGACAAGAAAAGCCAGGACGACACCGAAGATGTCGACATGAATATCTCTGGTGATGCCAGCAACTATGTTCATGATGATGAGAATGACAGCGCGCTGAGCTCTCCCACGTCTTCCCTGTCTTCCCCCGATGAGGCATTACTAGAGACGACACCCCTCCATCTATCCGGCGCTGAAGATGCCCCAACTAGCCTTCCGGCTTCCTCTGCTTCGCCCGACGATACGTCCATGGTACACAACGCTGCTGCTGATGCCGCGCCCGCTGCTGCCGCAGATACAGCTGCTGTCGATGTCGATGCCGATGCCGATGCTGCTGCCGCGCTGCCTATGCACCCTGCAGCTTCCTTGGTAGTTCCACCGGAACTCAGTGGCGAATCTGCTCCGGCAGAAGCGGATGCCGCAGCGGACGTCGCAGCGGACGCTGATACTGGCGCTCCTGCCGCCTCGGGCAATCCTGATCCTGGCACTGCCGATGCGCCGGCATCAACAGCGGAGAATGCACCTGATTTTGCCTCTGTCCTAGCCGCAATTTCCGCCGCTGCCGAACCTTCGTCTGTCCAAGCCGAGGCCAAGGCTGAATCTCCTGCCAAGGATGCCGAGACCGTGGCCCAAGGCGAGCCCGGGTCCATCGAGCAGGGCATTGATATTGACAAGATGCTCGATGCTATTTCTGCTGATGCGCCACCCCCCACTGCCTCTCGGCCCTCCACTATCCAACCTGGGCAATCCGCCGGTGGCCCTTCTGCCGCGCCCCTGACCACAGACGAGTCGTTGCCCTTTTACTATGCCACTACTGGCGCGCCTGGGACAGTGGGCAGCACGACCGTCCTCGGCTCTCCGCCGTCTTCTGTAACAGGCCCAAACGGCTCTGCTACTGCACCAGGCACATCTCAGCCTTCTGCGGCCTCTCGGCGTGGAAACAATAACAACAGCAACAAGGCAGCGAAGGCTGCAGTAGACAGAGCGTATGAAGAATTTCTGTTGGAGGAACGCCGCTACATGGCCGACCCGGACTGGGAAAAGTTCCCTGAGGGATCGCGCATGTTTATTGGTATGTCTCATCCCTTTTTTTCTTGGCGGCATGCCTTTTTCTTTGAAGGCCTGACTAACGTATGGGGTCAACTAGGAAATTTATCACAAGAGCGAGTCAGCAAGAGGGATGTGTTTGAGGCATTCCACCGGTTTGGCCGTCTTGCCCAAATATCCATCAAGTCTGCGTATGGCTTCGTGCAGTACCACAAAGCCTCAGAGGCCCAAGAGGCGATGCAAAACCTCCAAGGCATCGAAATCCGAGGCCGTAAGATTCGTATGTCCACACAAATGACCCATTTTTCGTATCACCTCACATATTCTAACCAACTTTGAAGATCTAGAACTTTCCCGACCCCAAAAGAAGGAAAAGGAGCGGGAACGATCAGCAGAACGCGGCAAAGGCCGAGGTGGACGAGGCGCAGACCGATACGATGGGAGAGAGCATGGCAGACGCCGAGGCCGAGATGACTATCGTCCAGATATTAAGGACGGACGAGACAGCTCACCTCGCCGTGAACGTGGCGACCGCGACAGGGACGATCATTATGGTCGGGACCGAGGCGGGCGTAACGGTTCCGGGAAGCAAGGCAGAGACCGATCTCGATCACCGAATCGATCCGGCACCAACGGCAGAGGCTATCGTTCCCGCCGGTCACCCAGCCCGTATGGACGGCACCGAAACGATCACGGTGGCACTTCTGATAACTTTCCGAGTCGACATGGGAGTGATGTGCCCGATGTGCAATTCTTGGTGACACAAGGAGTGGAACGTGATTTCATCAAATGGGTTCAGGCTGCCTTTACGGAACGCGGGCTCAAGACGGACATTATGTTCATGACACCGCACAGCCCATCTCGGGACTCTGTGATTCAAACACATGTGCTTGAGGGAGTCGCTGCTGTGGTCGACCTCACTGTCAACGCGCAAGCCTCGTTGAAGATTCCTCTGCAAGTTTTTGACCGGACGGCCGGGACAAGAAACGTGCGGTTTGACGGCTACCAAGATTTGACGCCCCAAGTTGCTGCCGATGTGGTTGTGCGGGCTAAAGCAGCAGCCAACCCGTACCAAGGTGCCGGAGGATATGGCCAACAGCCATATGGTGCGCCGGCTCCAGGACCACAAGGATATGCTTCCAATTATCAGGCTCCGCCAGTGGCTGCTCCACAAGCCGCAGCAGCAGCTCAGCCAGGAGCGTATGATTTGGCAGCTCTGATGGGCCAACTGGATGGGGCAGCTCTTTCACAGCTGCTGGCAGCTTTACAAGCGCCCCAGGCAGGTCCCGCATATCCGCAGCAAGGCGTGCAGTACGGCCAGAGTGCGGCTCCACAGATGAATATCGGTGCGCTTTTAAGCACGCTGGGAGCATCGGCGGGTGGGTCAGCGCAGCAGGCACCTGCTGCCTATGGCGGATCTGCCCCGTATGGCAGCAGTGTGCCGTCTGGCACGTCGACATCGTATATGCCAGCCACACAAAACCCGAACGACCAGAGCCTGCAAGCAATCATGGCACAGCTGGCGCAGTACAAGAAGTGAAAGGGGCGGATGGATGTTGACGGATGATGCTGTTGTCGGTGTTCATCTCTTTTCATCTATGCTTCTGATCATGATGTATTATCGAATCAATGGGTGGCGTTCTTTTTTCTTCTTTTTCAAAAGAGGCAGAGCAGGCTAGATACGGTAGGTAATTGAATGGATATGAGAGTTTGCCTTGATTTCACAACTTAGCTACGCGTATAAAGTACGGAGTACAATGCCGACTGAAGATGTGGAGTTGCACCCAGACAGGCAATACCCTGTACTCGGTATATTCAAACAAGTTTCCTCTCCACGAAGAGTTGACTGCCTTCTTTTTCCTTGGTCCGGTTCCCTGCTGCCCCCTTTTCCCATTTCCTTTTCCTTTTCTCTTTTTCCTCTTTCCTCTTTCCTCCTTTTTTTTCTCTCCTCTTTCCCGTTTTCATCATAAATTAGTCATACATCGGACATCAGCCAGACGTGTCATGGCAACATGGGTCTGTTTTTTTTTGTTGGGATTGTTCATTTTAAGGGCCATTGGTCAGGCCGGGAAGTGAGCAGAGCTACGCGGCGTTTGGTTGCGCCGTCGGGGTCTGGCTGGCTGACGTCGACCGGCGACTGTGGCAGTGTCAGGAGCAGCCATGACGTCAGAAGCTCGCGCAGGCGATCGTCGGGGAGGCCTCGGACGTCCAGGCCTCGGTCGGCGCAGGCACGCACAACCTCGTCGGATACGAGAGCGGGTACGCCACCGCTCTGGCGAAGCAGGGCATCATCCTGGGCGAGGAAGTGCAGGTGGCGGGCAGCAGTCCAGCGAGCGAGGCCGGCCGGTACCCAACCGATGCGGTCCCAAAAGGGGGAAACGAGTTCGAGGCTGCGGGCGATGTGTAGAGAGGGGGGGCGCTGTTGTTCCTGTTGGTGACGAGCATAGAGATCGACAAAGGCGGCGTGACGCCGTTGCTCGGTTAGCCGTTGCAGCTTGTCGATCTGCTTGGGGATACGGCAGGGTCCAGGAACGAGATGAGGAAAGACGAGGACGACAAAGGGCGTCATCTCGCCACAGACGACAAGCATAAGAGCAAATAGTGGCAGACGGCGTACATCGTGGCGCCACCGGCGGCGCAGCAGCAGGTCGGCACGCGTCACTGCAGAAGCCGGCGGCTGGGCACGCACGAGTGTCCAGTTCGTGTAGAGATAGCGCAGTCCGGTCTTGTAGAAGGCGAGGTAGGCCTTGCCTGTAGCCAGCAAGTGGGCAAAGGAAGATGTCTCGGCGCTGCGCACGGGCAGATGTAGAGGCGGCGGCCGGGTGGTGTTGGGGGGGTTGGCGGCATCAGGGGCGAGCACAGGGGCGGTGGCAGCCAATGGGGGTTTTGGAGGGGCAGAAGAAGAGAAGGAAGAAGTGGAAGAGAAGAAAGAAGATGTGGACGGCAACGAGGACGAACTAGACGCATACAGGAAGCTGCGACAACTGAGCGTCGGTCCCGAGACGCGAAGCCCGCGCAGGCAGGTGGAGGGTATCATTACTGTGTATGGTATTCGGTGGTGCCCGGTCGTTGGGTAAGATACGTTACCCGTTTCGAATCTTATGGAGCAATAAAACGGGGTAAGATACGGAGCACGGAGTACGGAGTAAGGGTACAGATACCGATTATGCTTGTGAGGATCATTGGAACAAAAAAAAATAAAACCCTCTAAAATAAAACCCTCTAAAAAAATCCCCCAAAAAATCTCTTAAAAAAACGGGGTAAAAAAAAAGGTCCTTACGTCAGTATTTTCCCAGTGACAACCCCAATTCCCGTTCGGTGGCTGCTCCACTGAAGCTTATGACTACAGCGCTGATCTGCACCAAGAGAACTCTGGGCATGGCCTCGCGGGCTTACGAATACTCATCCGAGCCTTCCTAATTGCAGGCGAGCGGGAATTGCACAAGACCTGGGCGTGGGTCCTATTTGCCAGCGTTAGCTGATGTACAGCCTCAAATTGCCTGTCGTATAGCCACTAAGGACGCACGCCTGTGGCAGAACCTTGTCTGTTGTATATAGTAAGTGGGAAAAGAAGGTACGGGGATGAGTACGGCCTAATGCTGAGAAAGGTTCTCCCCATGCCGCTGGCTTCCCGCTAACCAGCTACCATAATTAGCGTGTGCTACCCATCTTTTCCCCTATGAGTTAAGCGGCAGGGGATTCGGTGGAGACCAGGGCGGGGGTTGTTACCAAGTGTCAGCTATCACGGAGTTCAAGCTCCTTCTCCGTATTACCGTTTCCAACAGCCCATCCTGCCCGACTCTGCCGTGCGATACCCGTATGGCCGAGTAGCCAGCTGAAAAGAAACATGCGTATGCATATTGGTGACCTTCTCGGTCGCGAGCGGTATTTTGTGCATATTTTTTGCCCCCCTTCCGGCAGAGACGGCAGAAACGGCAGGTGTGCCAGCAGGCAATTCGTGGAAACAAGAAAACAATATGCCAAGACTCGCGAGACAGTCGAGGACCGGAGATCTGAGCAAGGCCCCTACTCCTCCTACTGGTAAAGGCTTGTCGCTAAGCGTCCTTCGGATGGACGCTGACCGTAACTATGCCAAGATACGGAGTATGTGTTGGCCAAGTTAAACAGCCAAGCTGTTTTATTACAGACTGCAGCACGATGCCAGATCCCCTCTCGCCCCCCCTGCTCAGGGTGGCTTCGTTTCTGACGACGGCTACCGAGCACCAGAAGAAAGATATTCAATGGTGTCCCACTTATACTCGATGATGCACAGCGTATACAGAACATTGCCGTATATAATATCACGAACCTGTCTCGAGCTGCCTTGTCTTGGGCTTCGACCGGACTTCAAGCAACTTCTCTTCTCTCTTGCTTTTCACTCTTAAACTCTGCTGCTTTTTAGTGTTATTTACTCTTCTCTTCTTTCACTCTTTACGACTCTTCGGAGTACTTGCACAACATTACCAACATGAAGACTTTCACCGTCGCTGCAGGCCTGGTTGCCTCGGCTGGTATCGCGGCAGCGTCTTGCGCCTACGGAACGACTCTTCATCCTCGTGCGGAAGGCGCCGTTGCCGTCAACAATTATTCTTACGTGGGGGCCACTGTACGTATCACTCACGAGCACGGATTACTCGTTCATACTAACCATCACAGGGCCCGGCCAATTGGTTGGCACTCAGTGAGGATAACACCGCCTGCGGCACCGGCACAAGACAGTCCCCCATCGACATGGTTTCCGGCGCCTTCTCGACCGTAGCAGGCTCATCTATCAACCTTACCGTCAACGACCTGCCCGAAGGAACGGAATTCGAAAACCTGGGCACAACCATCGAAATGATCGTCACCGAGGGTTCCCTGACCGTTGCCGACAAGGGGACCTTCTCCCCCAAACAGTTCCACTTCCACCTACCGTCGGAGCATCTGGACGACGGCGTCAGCAATGCCATGGAAATGCACACTGTCTGGCAGACGGAGGACGAGCAGGTCGCTGTCGTGGCCGCCTACATCGAACTCGTTGACGATGCTGCCTCCGCCAACGCCACCACCATGCTCGAGACACTCTTCAGCAGCGTGGGCGAAATTGCTACACCCGGAACCGCTACGGAGACTAAGCCCCTGGTCGTCTCTGAGATTGTGAACATCTTGACCGCTGGCAGCTTCCAGACGTATGTGTTTTTTCCTCTTCCCCTTTTCCTCCATTCCACTTTGGACAAAACACGAACTGACCCGTCAGATATTCTGGCTCGCTCACTACTCCCCCCTGTACCGAGGGTGTGTCCTGGTTCGTGTCCACTCAACGATTGGCCGTTACGCGGTCCACTTTTACAAAGGTCCGGGACGTCATTGGCTTCAACGCACGTTTTGCCCAGAACGCGCTTGGCGAGCCTAACGTTCTTGCGCTCAGCAGCCAGGCTATGGGCGGCAGTAGCAATTCTGCACGGAGCGGTGGTGTCTTGAATCGTATTGCTAGCATGCTTCGCAAGTATTGATAATCACCATCCTATTTAGAACATAGTATAATTGCAGAGGTTTCGACGAACAGCAGCATTGCGGAGTAGGAGTCGTGTGACAAAGTGTTGTGATGTCGTTTTGGATTATGGAGCAGCTTTTTTATTATTCTTATTACTCTTATTCTTATTATTCTTATTCTTATTTTTATCTTTATTTTCCATTTCTCACTTGAAAAATACGAGCACGCTTGGATCATTTCTGCGTATACTCGTATGCCATCAAACGCGCGGCATACGAAGTGCTCGTATTTCGTACTCATACGCTCTGCCAAGTATCTTGGCAACGTTTCGGGCTCTGCATTTGGACCCAGCGACCTCTCTGTGACATGCGACTCTTTTTCTTGTCCCCCTTTCTCGTCCCAGTACTAACTAGAACCGAATCATCAACGCCCCCCATGGCATGCTTTGACCGCTAATAATGCCAGCCAAGACCCGAATCTGTCTCTTCGATGCACGAGATACGCGTACTCGGTACGCTGCTAATCTCTTGGCCGTCACAAGCATTGACATCCCCTCCCCCCCCTCCTTCCCATGAGTTCGCCGAACCTCGTGCATGCACACCTGCAGATTTGACAGCTTGTAAGAGGCCCACTCCATTCGAGCCGAAATGGCCCCCTGGAGACACTCCTTAATCGTAGAAACCCCGGATTTGCGTGCACGGCGCTCAGAATAGCCCATAAGTTTCGAATGGAGTAATACTCCGTGGAACAAAAGACAAAAATAGGAAAGGAGGAGTGCAGATGAGGGAAAATCAGAGAGGACGATCTGTGATGAAAGGCATATCGCAAGGATCGCGATGGAGCTGCACAACACTCTTATGACGAATAGGGGGGGACTGTGTATTACGGAGGAATACGGGGTAAGATACGTGTGCATTGCTGACTAATACTGGTCAGCTGACCTGCGCCGGATCTCCAGCCAATCCGATCAGCAGGGATTCTTGGTGATGACCGCCTGCTCCCAGCCGACTGGCAAGGCGTCCACAACGAACTGCGTGAACGAGCACTTGTACTACTGTGTAGTAAGCAGGGTGAGCCATTGTGTGCGTTGCAATGGGTTGGCCGTACGAGTTTGTCGACCTCTCTCCCGAGGAACGCGGTGCACGCCGCCTCGTCCTTGACCGGTATGCCCGGTACACCGAGATAGTCGTGTTGTTGCCGGCCGCCGTGGCCGTTGTGGTGCGGTTGGTGCGATGGCTAGTCATCTGGTTGCGCCACAGCTTCGGCGGCAGCGGTGGCCGTGATGGCAGCGGTACCTACGACAGGATCCCGAACTCGCCGGCGCTCAAGTCGATGCGGCGTACGACCCGCAGTATCTGGGCCACAAGGCTGCGACGTGTGCAGTGGTGGGTGTCAGAGGACGTCATTCTGTTCGGCACGACCTGCGGACAACGTGATCAGTGGCTGGCCAGTGTCGTCTGGGTGGCGGTGCTATTCGGTCTCTGTGTCCTGGAGACGGGAAAAGGTAAGAGATATAAGGAACGGGGTGTCTTATATGTCTTCTTTTCTCTTGCTGACGGCCTTTTAAGACTACTTGCATATCACGAAGCGTTTCGGGGCTGTCGGCGCCGCTCAGTTCCCTGTCCAGTACATCCTGGGACTCAAGTGGGCCAACCCATTCGGGCTCGTCTTTGGCTGCTCGCATGAGCTGCTCAACCGTTGGCACCGCGTCCTTGGCGTCTTCGTTTATACGCTGCTGGTTCTGCATACGGCCTTTTACCTCAACTTCTTCGCGCAGGCTGGCGGCTTCTGGGGCCGTATTGCTCGTCCCATTGTTATTGTTGGCCTGTTCGCCTTTTCCTGCATGACCCTCATGTGCTTCACGTCTCTCGTGACTTTCGTGCGTCTCTGGTCCTACCGCCTTTTTTTCATCACGCACGTGGTTGTTTCGGTGGCTCTACCACCACTCATCATGTACCATGCCCACCATGCCAACGTCTACATGGCCAGCGCTCTGTTGCTCCTCCTTGCCGACGTCACCCTGCGCAAGATCAACACCGTCTCCACCGAGGCCGTCCTGGAGGCCATCCCGGGCACTGACTTGTTGCGTGTGTCTGCACCTCTACCGCCATCCAAGGTGTCTCTCTTTGGCGATCATCCGGCCAGTCATGTCTATGTCAATCTGCCGCCGGCCTCTCGGCCCTCGCGTAACCTACTTGCGCCGTCGTCCTTGATGTTCGAGTTCCTCTTCAACCCCTTTACAGTTGCTTCTGTGAACGAAGACACCAGCGACCTAACCCTCGTTGTGCGTGCCCACAAAGGCCCCATGACCACCACGCTGGCCCGACATGCCATCCACACCGACAGTGCCAAGGAAAATGGAGACGACGACGACAGCGAGGACGACCCCGGCGAGGATGCCCCGGCCATTCCGCTGCAATCGCGGACTGACGTCTCGACTACACCGCCCCCCGCTTCGCCGTCTGGCTTGCTGCACGTTGACCTTGAGGGCCCCTATGGTGCCAGTGCCCATTTTCCCGATCTATCCCCCTACAATTTCGACCACGTCCTGCTCGTGGCTGGTGGTGTCGGCGCCACGTTCATCGTACCACTCTACTGCGCTACCCGCAACAGTCCTGGCATGAAGGTCGACTTTGTCTGGGCTGTCCGCGACGCCGCCGACGCCTCCTGGGCTTCTATTTCTGGACAGGAGGGCAGTGCCAGTCTACTCGCCGACCCCAACGTGCACCTCTTCCTAACCAGCGAGAACGACGGCAACAGCAACAGCAACAGTGACCACAGCCAGAACGAAAATAGAGACGGAAATCAAAACGCGGATGGTCAATCTGTCGAGCTTGCCGGCATGGCCAACCAGTCTCGGAGCCGATTCGCTCCGGGTGGTATGCACCAACGGCCGGACCTGAGACACATTGTGGATGAAGTGTTCCGGCAGGGTGTCGAGGATCGAGTAGCGGTGCTGGTGTGTGGTCCAGAGTCAATGGCCCGCGATCTACGTGCTAGTGTTAGCACGTGGGTGAAGAAGGGCCGGACGGTGTGGTGGCATAACGAAGCCTTTGGGTGGTAATGGAAACCGGCAAGGGGGCTGTTTCTTTCTGTTGATCCTAGCGTATTGAACTGGCCCGTGCATGACGATATAAATCAAAGTGAACGTAAATGCTTCAAAAGGCATGCTCCCATTCTCGTGATTCTTAACCCATATTCCGACATATATATCCTCATCATTCAGTGCAAAGGACAGAGAAAAAGGGCGAGGAACCAAAAAAATAAACATGGATAGCTGACCCGCCAGAAAAAAATAAACCCAGAAACGCCTCATTTGCATCACATGCCATCACCAAAAAAAAAGAGAAAAAAAAAAGAGAAAACGTTCTGATACAGACCACCCCAGCCGGTCTCTGCCTTGTCCGCCTAGTCTGCCTTCTTCGTTTTGCCCACTCCTTCGACCACCGCTCCTCCAATATCCCCGTCTGCTTCGTCCCAGGCATCGTCTGGTGCATTCTCGTCCCAGTTGTCCACTTCTTGCTGGAGCGTAGGAGCTGCCGACGATACCGAGACGGCCGTTGTGCTTGTCGGGGCGGTGTTTATCGTAGTCGTGGCAATGGTTGTGCCGTCGTCGTCTGCGCGCGTGGAGGCGCCGATGCCTTCACCGAGCTCGACGTCTGCGGGGTGGTTCTCGTCGTCGTCGCCCTCCTCGCCTGGCACGGCTGTGTATTTGCGCTGGCGCTTGCGCTCCAGCATACGTTTGTGGTACCAGGAGCAGAGGCCGAGTCCGGCCAGACTGCCTATCACGTTGGCGGCAATGTCCAAGACATCAAACGAGCGCCCGTTGTTGGGGATGGCCGCCTGCAGAAGCTCGGACCCGATGCCCAGGCCGCCGGTGCAGACGATCAGGGACATGTTGAGGGTGCGCCGCCGATTCGTGTCCACGATCCAGTAGAAGACAACGGTCAGCAGGAAGAAGGTCAGGGCATGTAACAACTTGTCGTTGACGATGCCGCCCAGCTGTAGTGACGTCAGCCCGGCATAGCCGGCTATGACCAACAGCACGAAAAAGACCCCTGCAAAGGGCAAACGTATTCTCATCTTCGGTCGGCGATGGATTCGTTTTGGCAATGGTGTTCGGTTTCTGTGTATCCCACCGCTGCGTCCGCTTCTACTGATGTAGTAATCGTTGGTAAGGAGAAGAAGAGTGGTTCAAAAAAAAGAGAGGCTTTGCCGGATGCGTCGATTCTGTGGTGGAGAAAGTTTGGTCGCAAAAGTTAAAAATGCGTGGAGGCTGGGGAGACGCTTTGAGTGCCGGGTTCGTGGAGGTGCCTTTGGGAAGAGCTCGGCAAAAAAAAAGTATAAGTACAGAAGTACAGAGTATGTGTGGCGTAACCCATATACGAGTAGCAGAAAATACTGGAATGTGGTGTGCCGGAGGGGGAACTGGACTTGAGCCAGCAGCATCTGGGTGAGGTGATTTACCTGACACCCCGAAAGCCCGGCTGACAGTGTGCACTGTATATATACACGGTACCACATTGCGCACCCGCAGTGTATGCATGGCGTCGACTGCGGCATGGTGATTGGCGACAAGACCTGTAGATCTATGCACTGGGAGAACAAATGAGCATCAACGCGTCTATATGGAGTGTGAGATGAGCCAGGCAGGGCGATGCGGCCGGCAGCTGGCAGACCGCACGGTCTCAAGAAGGGCATCTGTACGGAGCATTCCGGTCACAAAGCTCATTGTCTTGGGCAGACAATATGGAGCATCTTGCACGGATGTTCAAAGGAGCCGTCAAAGGACAGACTTGAGAAGCAATGCCTGCCAGAGACCTGAGGGTGGTCTCGCAAGGCTCTGGGCCAAGGCTGTTGGGGCCAGGCAGACGGCCTTCCGTAATTTATAGGCGCCCAGCCCCCTAAACGCAGCGCTGCAGGCGTTTTTCGCCGCCTAGGATTAGTCACGTGATAATTCGCAGAAGAAAAACAGCGGACGCGCAGAGTAGCCAGTACAAGGGCGCAACCAGAGAAGGCAGCGCGAACGGCTCCATCTGCGCAGACGACGGACGAGAACTAGCAGCAGAAGAGGACTCGGTAGACAAAGAGCCAAAATCGCAGATTTGGGACGTCTCGTGCGCATGGCACTGGCTGCGCACGCATGGCATTGTGAACAGCCTTGTCACGGCTACCTTTCCGCCCATACTTAGCGGCCGACGCGGGCAAAAGTTGCAAAACTGGCGCTCCTTCCGGCGGCCAATGTCTCCGTCAACCTCACCCCAGGAAATACCGACAAAATCGACCCTTTGCGATCCATCGAGGCTCTTCCAAATCGACTTTTTTTGTCGAAAAATTCGGTCTGCCATCTATACCGATGCTTCCCTTCATTTCTATGGTCTTTTAGACCCCCCATCTGACCTGGGCGCCCCTGTGGACGCGAGCCCTTTCTTCACGTCTCCCTTTGCCGCATTGGCTATTATGCAGCGTCCGCTCTCTTGCAATTTTCCATATCCAACAACCCCCAGCAACATCGACACGTCTTTCTCGCCATCCATAACCGCCTACAATATACTGTCAAAATTGCATCATTATGTTTTCTGCCATCGACGAGGCGCCTGCGCGTACGCAGACCCCTGTCGCGCCCGTCGACAATGCCATTGTCCCGTTGATGCCTGAGGCATCAAGCGCCGACCTGGAGGAAGATGCGCGCCGCGCCACCTTTACCGACCTCTATCGCAAGAGTGAGGCCCGCGTTGCTCTTCTGTTTTCAGAAGACGGCCGCTACAATCATACCGCTATACACACCTTGCTGCATCCCCCGCGCCCACACAACGCCTTCCTACCGCCTCCAACCACCGACCATACCCCTATACACGAACCGCCACTGAAGAAGGCCAAGCGGACAATCAATGAAGATGACTACGACGACGACGACGATGACGAAGACGAAGAAGCCACCGGAAATTCCGATAGTGCTGACAGTGCTGCCGTGCAAGACAAGGGCCCCGCGCCCGCTGCCACCGTGAACGGCTCCCTGGTCGCCGGCCCACCCCGACAACTCCTCTCCCCCTCCAAGTCCGGCAGCTCGCCTGTGCACTCGGTGGGCTCTCCAGAAAAGCATGCCAACGGCAGCGGGCCTACATCTCAACCATCACAGCCTTCGCAGCTCTCACAGCTGTCACAGCCTTCACAGCCTTCCCAGCCCTCACAACCACAACAACTACAACAACCACCAACAGCCACCAAGACCTCAGAAGATGCCCGTAAGGAACTCGAGGAGGCGCGCAATGCGACCGAGGTGGCTGCCCGGCGCAGCTTTCACACGCTCTTCTACACGCTGGAAAACGATCGCACAGCGATGTTGGAACAGCAGCAGCTGGAGGAGTCCGAGAAGCAGATCCAGGCCGAGATGGAAAAGAACGGGTCCAACCACACCAATGGCGCTGGCGGCCAGAGCCACGGCTCGCTCAGCAGCGCCAATCTGGGCGCATCCAGCCTGACGCTCAAGCACCTGATTGCGCGCATCGACATGAAGCGCGACCAGGTCAAGGCCACCGACACGGAACTGCGCTCGCTGATCAACGAAGTGCGTAAGAACCGCAGCAAGTGGGCCAGCGAGGAGCACGTGGGTCAGGAGGAGCTGTACGAGGCTTTGGAAAAGGTCTTGAGTGAGCTCAAGGCGCACACAGAATATTCAACGCCCTTCTTGCAGCGCGTCAACAAGCGAGAAGCGCCCGACTACCACCTATTTGTTAAGCAGCCCATGGACCTGGGAACCATGACAAAGAAGCTCAAGGGACTGCAGTACAAGTCCAAGGCCGAGTTTGTGACAGATTTGAACCTCGTGTGGGACAACTGTCTCAAGTACAACCGCGATATGGGCCATCCGCTGCGGCGCATGGCCAACAGTATGCGCAAAGAGGCAGAAAAGTTGATTCCACTGATCCCGGACCTGACCATCCGCTCCCGCGCCGAAGTCGAGGCGGAAGAGCGGCGCAAACAAAATGGCGGGGACGACGGTGGAGACGACGACAGCGATGACGAGCCGATAATGTCGTCTCGCGGACGCACTGCCGGTACTAAGGGTGCGGCAACCAAGTCGCGCGGCGCAGCCACGACATTCTCGCTCGGCGACCAGAAGGAGGGCACGCCCAGCGTGGACCAGAAACCGTTATTGCAGCTTAACGGTCTGCTGGCCAAGAGCGGACGTGAGGGGTCTGAGGCCGGAGACGGTAGCATCGGCTTCGGCACCCCATCCATTGGTGCTGGCGGATCGTTTACGCCCAGTGGACTGAACGGACACTCTGGCGTGGGCAGCAACATTGACGCTATGGATCTTGATGGGTCTTCCTTGAACGGCATGGCCCTGGACCGGGCGCTCAACGAGGCAGCCGAGCAGGTATACGAAGACGAAGAAGACAAGACCTGGAAGCAGGTGACCAAAAAGAGCCGGGCGCTGCTGGCCAAGCAGCGATATGAGATGTTCAAGGACAACCGGCTCAACGTGGACCAGCCAGCTCTGCTGCGCAGCAAGGCCGGCATGCGGTGGTATCTCAAGGGCGTGAAGGAGGCCGAAGCAATGGGCATCCTGGGCACAGGCCGCAGCACCAGTGCAGGTATGGATGGCGAGTCGTCGTCTTTGGCTGCTGGAAAGGAGCCGGGGTCCAACAAGAAGACCGAAACGACGCTGGCCGAAGACATGGAGGACAACCTGGACAAGGTGGTGCCGGACTACTACGAGCCCGAGTCCATCATACCGGATGTGCCGCCTCAGCTGCAGTGGATCGAGGATGACGAGGGCGACGTCATCAACCCCAACGAAGAATTCATCCATCTGTTACCAGCTGGACAATTTGTTGCGCCACCAAGTCGGTTGAGCAAGCGATTCGACGAGAACCTGCGTCAGATCCAAGAAACTCGGAAGATCTGTTCCAAGATTAGTGTGGTGAAGCAGATGCAGATCCAGACACAAGTGGGTTTTTGCCTTGGGAACCTTCTCTCTAACATGTGACTAATTTCTCCTATCAGATCTACCAAAACCAATTTCAGAGATATGATCCCGAGCCATTTTGCGAGGCTGATATCGAGAAGAGCGTGGTGTCTGGTGACGGGGCGTTTATGGCTGGCGACTTGTGCAGGGCGGCACTGCAGCGGTCTGTGGCCAAGATCTTTTTTCATGCCGGGTTCGAGGAGCTGCAGCCGTCGGCGATGGATGCGATGACGGACATTGCGGCAGACTACTTCACCAAGCTCTGCCACACGTTTAATGTTTACAACGAAGCCGAGCGGAAGGAGGCGACTGGGGCGTGGGCGGAGCGCGGAGCGCGGTTTCAGCCGCGGTATACGCCCGAGGAGGTAGTGCTACACACGCTTCATGAGAACGGGCACGATATCGAGGGACTGGACTCGTACGCTCGGGATGACGTGGACCGGCTGGGGACGAAGCTGCAGACGATTCACGAACGCATGAAGGCGCACCTGAGCGATCTGCTGCGGCCAGCGCTACAGGACGGCGGGATGGAGTCGTTCAACGATGGCAGCGAGCAGTTTGTGGGTGGCGACTTTGCCGAAGAGCTGGGTGAAGACTTTTTCGGCTTCAAGGCGCTCGGCCTCGATAAGGAGCTGGGACTCGACATCCTCAGCGTGCCGCTTCATCTGCTGCAGACGCGCGTGCGCAACCAGAGTGCGGCGGATGTGCCGGGCGTGGGCGTGGCCACGGAGATGTCGTTTGAGGCGCTGCCGCCTCTGGAGCCTGTCACGCGCCAGAATATTTGCGACGAGATCGGCCTGGTCAAGAACTTCTTCCTTGCCAAGCTGCACGCTAATGGCGACCAGCCACTGGTGGAAGACGAAGACTTGCCGGTGAAGCAACGGCGACCACGGCCTCGTCTTGGTGCCACCGGCAAGATCGTCTCGCCACAGAAGCGGCCGCCCAAGGAACAGATTGCGCTGGCTAAGAAGAAGAAGCGCGAGGCTTTACAGGCAGCAGCGGCGGCAGCGGCAGCGGCGGCAGCAGCAGCAGGTGGTGGTGGTGGTGGCAGCGGTGGACCCGACAAGACGTCGCCATCCAAAAAGGCCAAGATGAGCATCAGCTCTGCGAGCGGTGGTCCAGCGAACAAGGCGAATGGCAGTCGTCTCACGAACGGCACCAGCGGAGCAGACAGCGGCCAAGGCTCATCTGCTGTACCACTGCCGCCTCCGCCACCAGTACCGAACCTGGCAGGCGGTACGGGTCTCGAGCGTACGGAGAGCGGTCTCAGTCAAGATCAAGACAAGGACGAGCTAGGCGGGCCTATGAGCCCCGAGAGCATTGCACGATAGGTTATGTTTATTATTGCCTTTTCACTTGCCAGTGAAGAAGGGAGGGGAAGGAGAGGAACGAGGAAAAAAAAGCGGTTGGTTTGGGCATTCTTGGGTGGATGGATGGATGTGCTTTGTTTGTTTTCTCTTTATTGTTCTTCTTCATATGCCTGCTCTTTTCTCCCTTTTCATTTTCGTTTTGCGTTTATTATACCGATATGATATTTGGGACGGTGTCTGTCGGGCAGGTGTTTTCCCTCCCGCCTGTATTTTTCTCTCCTTTTTTTTCACACTACTGTCTCCTTACTTGGATCATTAGGGGGCCCAGGTTTCTGGGGATGTCCTTCTTTTTTCTTCCCTCTTTCCCATTTCTTTATTAATGTCTGTTACCGTCTGGCCTGGCTGTTTATGATGGCAGTTTCAGGTGGCTCATGTTGTGCATGTCGTGCGGAGGAAAAAAAAGGAGAGACGCGGGATGTCCATGTTTCTCATACGTATATATATGAGTGCAGACGGTTGGGGTCTTTTTTTGTTGCGTTTTCGTCTTCACACACACACACACACCCCTACAGTAGCAGCAGGTTAGACTTTGTTGGGGCGAGGAAACAGCCAAACAGCATGTTTTGCCAATGCATCAACAAAAGATGGAGAGCAATAGCATTCAGTATGATTGAATTGGGGCCGAATAATTAAAGATGGCAAATTTTTTTGCATTATAAAACACCGCGTTGAAGCAGCCTCACTCTTGGTATAACTACAGAATGAACGAACCATATAAAACTCCCTATTTTTAGCTTCATCCGCGATTTTTTGTTGTTTTTTTCTTTCCAGCCGGTTGAAACGCCAGATCAATGCCCTATCCTGGTTGAATCACTTCTTTTCCGAGCCCGCCACGGCATCCCCTGTCTTGTTGAAGGCAGAGGAGCCGTCGGGAATAGAGATATCAGACGTCTGGCGTCAAGAACTCAAAGAAATGCCCCCCACATGTCCATATGTCCATATGTCCATATGTCCACATGTTCACATGCTCACATGCCTACGCATCTGCATACGCTTACAGACCGGCATCCACACGCCAGCCCTCAACGGGCAGCGGGAAGGTGCTGGACCAGGTAGAAATCTCCTTCTTGAGGGCGTTGATCTTGTCGACCTCGCCGCTGGCCACCTTGGCCTTGAAGTCCTTGAGCCTGTTGGCCTCCTTGGGCAGCGAGGACTGCACCTCGCGGCAGATCTTGATGGCCTGGTCAATGTAGCTGGCAACGCGCTCGAAGTCGGCAGTGCCGAAGCCGCGGCTCGTCATGGCCGGCGTGCCGATGCGGATACCGCCGGGCGTCAGGGCGCTCTTGTCGCCCGGGACGCTGTTCTTGTTGCAGGCAATGTTGATCTGCTCGAGGACGGCCTCGACACGGGCACCGTCCAGCGGGATGGGGCGCAGGTCCAGCAGGACCATATGGGAGTCGGTGCCGCCCGAGACGAGCGTGTAGCCGAGCTTCTTGAAGGTGACCTCAAGGGCCTTGGCGTTGTCGACGACCTGCTGCTGGTACGCCTTGAAGTCAGGCGTTGCAGCCTGCTTGAGGGCCACGGTCAGAGCCGTGATGGTGTGGTTGTGCGGGCCGCCCTGGTGGCCGGGGAAGACGCTGAAGTTGATGGGGTTCTCGAGGTCGTAGAGCGTCTCCTTGCCAGTCTTGGCGTCGCGAGACCGCACGCCCTTGCGGAAGAAGATCATGGCGCCGCGGGGGCCACGCAGCGACTTGTGGGTCGTGGTTGTGACAATGTCAGCGTACTCAAAGGGCGAAGGGATGACGCCAGCAGCGATCAGGCCCGAGATGTGCGCCATGTCGACGACGAGGTAGGCACCGACAGAGTCGGCAATCTTGCGCATGCGAGCGTAGTCGATGAGACGGCAGTAGGCGGAAGTGCCGGCAACGAGGACCTTGGGGCGGAACAGCTGAGCGTTCTTCTCGAGCTGGTCGTAGTCGATGATGCCAGTCTCGAGGTCTACGCGGTAGGGCATGGTCTCAAAGTAGGTGGACACAGCAGAGATCCTGAGGGTCAGCTCATGAATTAAAGAGACCGTCAGACGAAAACTCACTTCTTCTGCGGCGTCTGGTAGCCGTGGCTCAGATGGCCACCGTGGGGCAGGTCGAGGCCCATCAGACGGCCGTGCGGCGGCATAATAGCCTGGTACACCTGCAGGTTGGCCGGGCTGCCACTGAGGCACTGGACGTTGACACCCCAGCGGTCGGAGTCGAGATGGAAGGCAGCGAGCGCGCGCTTCTGGCACAGCAGCTCGACCTCATCAATGTGCTGGTTGCCACCGTAGTAGCGAGCACCCGGGTAGCCCTCAGAGTACTTGTTGGACATGGGCGATCCAAGAGCGTCGAAGACGGCCCGCGAGGTGACGTTCTCCGAGGCAATGAGAATGATGGACTCCCGCTGGCGCTGGATCTCTTTTTTCTGAGGATGTTAGAATGCTGAGAGCAGATAGAGCAGATAGAGCAGATGAGGCACGTGGCATACCATGATCTCAGCGACCTCAGGGTCCGTCTCGATAAGAGACTTTTCCAGCATCTGGCAGAGTTAGAAACGAGTCATCACAAAGACGAGGCTACAGGAATAAACGAACCTCGCGATGCGTCTGAGAGAGAGCGTAGGTAGCCATGGTGCTTGTGTGCCGTCAAGGTCAAGCTGGAACCGGAGGACAAAGGTCAAAGGGCAATGGGAAGTGAGCAAGGAGAATGTTGGAGAGAAGGGAGACGAGGGGAAGTGAAAAATCAGAGCTACGAAAAAAAAGGCGAAAAAAAAGGTAAAGGGCTGTTACTTGTACTGTAAAGTTTTGCTATCGGGACTCTAAGCTGCCGATAAGGAAAACGATACATGCACCTGGTGTTAAACGACGCCGCCTACGCCGTAGAGGTTGCGGGGAACGGAAAGCCTGATGTACCTTTTTCTTATCGGCGATTTAGTGTCCCAATAGCAGGGTTTTACAGTACAAATAGCTATTCTGGAAAAGTATAGTGGGGGATGCCGGCGGTATCGGAGGTCCAATCAGGTTCCTGGGCGTTGTATAAGACGCAATCTATTACGAGACAAAGAGCAACAACGGAGTATCATGTGCCATGAACGACGAGGGGATCTTCACTTTTTTCGTATCGACGGAATACTATAACTCCGCAAAGATACTCCGCAGAACCCGGATGCCACGGAAGGATGCTGACTCAGCAATGAAAATGAATGGGCCTGCAGCCTGCAGGTGGTTGTTCTTAATGAGTATGAAGAGTGGGCACCGTACGGAGTGCGGCGTCATTTAAAGTCAGTCCATGTTCCGTGTTTGTACGGAGTACTCCGTACCAAACCTTCTGACTGTTTGGGGTCGTGTCACAGCAGGAGAAAACGTTTCACTGTCCACCTCCGTACGAATAAAAAGTTCGCAGCTATCCGTTGCACGTGACCACTATAAGCCCCATGTCCCAGCCACACAGCCACATTCCAGAGGGCCCAGCATGGGGATGCGTCATGCGTCGCTGTGTCAGGCAGCCCGACCCACTCCCCATATTGACCGCGCTTTCCCTAATAACTCGTTGCCTGGACTCCCCCCATGTTCTGTATATTAGTGAGCACAGGCCCTAACATTGCCACTCTTCCCCTTCTAACCTTCTGACATCCCCCTTCTCCTCTTCCTGTGCTCAACCATTCCTCCTTCACAACAAACCACCTCGTCCAATCCGTATCGCGCGACATCGCTCGCCCGATCCCGTGTACTTTCTGGGCCGCTTCTCTGTTTTTTTCTCCTTCTTTTTACTGTCTTTTTTCTCTCTCTCCTTTAATCTCTCTCCTTATCGTCTCCCGTTCGTCCGCATAGCTCGTGACATCTCACTCCTCCATTCACCATGAAGGGTGCTCTGCTTTTGGCCGCTGCTGGCCTGCTGGGCGCTGCCCAGGCCGATGTCCAGAAGCTCAAGCTGAAGAAGGTTCCCCTTGCGAAGCAGCTGGTTCGTCTTCCCCGTTCTACATCGATAACAGCAAGACGTCGATAAGGGCGCATACTTGTCTCAGATCGCTAACTGGGCTGTTGTTTAGGAGTCTGTTCCTATCGAGGCGCAGCTGCGCGGTCTCGGCCAGAAGTACATGGGCGCTCGCCCGGATGCTCACGCCGAGGCCATGTTCCGGTCCTCTGCCATCGGTGCTGATGTCAACCACCCGGTTCCTGTCAGCAACTTCATGAACGCCCAGTGTAGGTGTTTCATCTTTGTTTACCTTTTCATCGTTCCTGTCTATGCGTCTTATCTCTAACAACCCAGACTTTGCCGAGATCTCCATCGGAACTCCGCCGCAGAGCTTCAAGGTCGTCCTGGACACGGGCAGCTCCAACCTCTGGGTGCCTTCCAGCCAGTGCGGCTCCATCGCCTGCTACCTGCACACCAAGTACGACTCCGACTCCTCGTCAACCTACAAGTCCAACGGCAGCTCCTTTGCCATCCAGTATGGCTCGGGCAGCCTGAGCGGCTTTGTCTCTCAGGACACTGTCACTATTGGCGACATCAAGATCCCTAGCCAAGACTTTGCCGAGGCTACGGAGGAGCCGGGCCTGGCTTTCGCCTTTGGCCGCTTTGACGGCATTCTCGGTCTCGGCTTTGATACCATTTCGGTCAACCACATCGTGCCGCCCTTTTACAGCATGGTCAACCAGAAGCTCATCGACAGCGGTGTCTTTGCCTTCTACCTCGGCAATGCCGACGAGGATGGCGATGACTCCGAGGCTGTCTTTGGTGGTGTGGACAAGTCCCACTACACTGGCAAGATCACCACCATCCCCCTGCGCCGGAAGGCCTACTGGGAGGTGGACCTGGACGCCATCTCGCTTGGCAAGGACACTGCCGAGCTTGACAACACCGGTGTCATTCTGGACACGGGCACTTCTCTGATTGCCCTGCCGTCCAGCCTGGCGGAGATGCTCAACTCCCAGATTGGTGCCAAGAAGGGCTACAACGGCCAGTACTCGATTGACTGCAGCAAGAAGAGCAGCCTTCCGGATGTGACCTTCAAGCTGGCTGGCTACGACTTCAGCCTGCCCGCCTCTGACTACATCCTCGAGGTGTCCGGCAGCTGCATCTCGACCTTTATGGGCATGGACTTCCCGGAGCCGGTTGGCCCGCTGGCTATCCTCGGCGATGCTTTCCTGCGCCGGTACTACTCGATCTACGACCTGGACAACGGCACCATTGGCCTGGCTCTGGCCAAGAAGTAAAGGAGCCAGCCAGCCAGCCAGCCAGCCAGCCAGCCAGCCAGCCAACAAGCTTAGAGAGCTTTGCTGGCCTTGATTTGAATAGTTTCATGGCTAATTTTTTTGGGACTGCTTTGTTACGTGTGTTTATCCCGCATTGTTTTACTGCGACCTGCGTTTGATCAGAGGAAGTTTGAGACATGGAAGCAAGCTTCGCACAGGGAAGCGGCAAGACGACAGAAGGAGAGATGGTGAGACACAGATTAATACTGTCGACTGTTGACTACATTTCTTTCACTTCCTTTATATTGGTTTCCTATCCCCCGAGTCTGCCGCTATACTGCCCTTATTATCTCTTATGTACAAATAAACAAGTAGCCTTATTATGAGTGCGAGTGCGAGTGCGAGTACGAGTACGGAGTACGGAGTACATACTCCGTAAAATGCGCTGTACTCTTCTTTGTCTGGGCTTATGCCCCACCGGGCTTACTCACCAACCACGTGACCTGACCTCCAAAATTTAGCGTGACAGAAGATCAAATTTACGGAAGGGGCGTTCTTGGTGGCTGTCGAAGCACGTCCTTTCCCTCCCTTTGCTCCCTCCATCTCCGCCGCGCCTCAGCTGCAATCCAACGAAATTGAATAGAAAAAGCAGGAGCACGTTAGCTATTGCGGAAGGAGCATACGTGCCCTTTTTGGGAGGAGTGTTTCGGTTTTCCTGGAAAAATCCACTCTGCAAACCGCTGCTTCCCTTGCCTAAACGTTGCGCGTATCCCACGTCTTTTTCGCCTTTGGATGTGGACGTGTTTTTTTCCCGCCTTTTTTCGTCCCCAATAATTTTTCTCCTTCGTTTTTCATCCTTTCTCGCAGCTCCTGGGCCCTTTCTGCTTAGTGCTGCAAGGCCCCCTCGTTCAGCCGGCAGCCAAAAAAAGGAGCCACTCGATTGACTCGCATTTTCATCGCCCGCGAACGCGAAAAGCGGGAACAAAAAAAAGGCGCGACGACAACAGCGACAACCAACGAAACAAGAAACGGCACATCTGCCTTGTCTCTGGATTCCCTCCCAGAAACCTGTTCGATCTTCCCCGTCTTTCCGTTTTTCCATCGTCTGCTTCCACCGTCTGCCCTGTTGTCGCTCCTTTTTTTTCCACCCCCCGACGTCTCGATCGCGCTTCGGTTCTTTCTCATCCATCCCCCTTCTCGTTTTCTTCTTTCGCCTTTTCGCCCTCCGTCTGCTTGTCTTTTTTTCTGTCGCAACCCATTCTCCCGCCATCCTTCTCGTGCACCATCCTCCCGTCACGATGGCCGCTGCTGTCATGGCCCATGCCAGCGGCATGGCCAGCGATGCATCCCTATCCGACTCCAACAGCGTCAATTCCTCCACTTCGTCGTCTGCTAAGCGGAAACGCGACCTGGGCGACGATGGCGACGAGATCATGACCGATGCGACCGCAGAAGCCATGACTGGCGCCGATGGCGACGCCAAAAGCAAGACGTCCATGTCACAGTCAACAGGCAACAGCAATGGCCATGAATCGCCCGCTGCGCCGACTACAAGTACAGCCGGCTGCCGCGATGAGAAACGCCTCATCCACGACTATTTTGCGGTTCTGTCCAGGTGTGACGCGACTTTACTAGACCCTGTTGTCGATTTGTATCTTACTGGCTTGTACTAACCTACCATCTTTCCCGTCTTAGCTTCGACAAGGCAGAACCGCCCATTCTGAAAAGATCGCTTCCCGAGCCGTCCTCGACCGATGAGCCGCAGGCAAAGCGCCAAAAACCCGCCATCAGCTTTAAATCCCCCTGCTCCATTGCCGACAAGGTGCTTCGCGATGCCTACGCTGTTCTTGACGATCTCGTCGCCGATGTGGCCGCCATCGTCCGCTCCGAGATGGCCCTGCTCACGGCTGCGTCGCCCAAGGCAGAGGCCGATGCAAAGGTCGACGACAGCGTTCAGACTGCCGATGCGGCTAAAAAACGCGCCATTGCACAAATTGCTCAGTTCCGCGAAAAGGCCCACGAGCTCTACCGCCGCGAGACCGCCTATCCCAAGTCGGGGCCCCTGCACGGCAGCCAGCACGGCAGCCAGAACGAGCCGGCCAGCGAAAACGGTGCCGCCTCGTCGACGGGTGCTGGTAGCGGCGATGCCATCCTCACCGTGTTTGGCAACACGCCCCAGCCTCGACAACTCTTCTCCAGCTTGCCACACCGGGTGCAGCACAAGGGCGCCGAAGACAAGAGCATGATAGACGAGCTGCTGCGCGAGGACAATACACTCGACCTGGGCGGAAACATGATGCTTACGCGTTTGTTTCCCGCTCCGCCTACCGAGAAGCCGAGCCGCGTACTTACATTTGGCGAGCTCTTCCCGTCGCCACGAAATCTGCCTCCTCTGCAGCCACCCAAGGCGCCAAAGAGCACGACCAAGTCGAACACGCTGGGATTCTACCACCCAGAGCTGGAAGAGAAATCCAAGTACCGCACAGGGTCGTACTTTTCACAGCACATTACAGCTGGCCAGTGGCTGGACTACAGCAATGCCACTCCGTCGTCGCAAATCAAGACGAGGCAGCGCGAGCGGGCGCAGAGTCTCGCTGGCCATAAGCCGTCGACAACCGAATTGGAAATGTCCGAAATGGAGTCGCTGTTTCGTGGAGCGTTTTCCAGCTTCGCCCCATCCAAGGACGATTCTGCCGCCTTGGTACCGGCCGCGCAGATTGGCCGCATGTGGTGGCAGCGCGTTGGTCACCGGGTGTTTCAGCGCATGATCGATGCCGAATTTGCCGTGGAGGATGATGACGTGGCTGTTGTGGAGGCCGCCTCATCTCCAGCTGCGAACGGGTCTGGCTCAGGCCTGGTTCTCGACGAAGAAGCCTTGCAGAAAACTATTGACGAATGGGACGACAGTCTTGTGGACCCGTCTTTGGAAGAAGTGATGGGTCAGAAACCAGACGCAGATAAGGATGTGGAGGATGTTCTGCAGGATGTTTCGGACCTGATCATCACGCTTGCGTCGTACCAGCGAAATCGCAACCTGACCCTTCCGACGAGCCAGGACCGCTTCTCGGCCGATCCTGTTAACGCAGACATGTTGCGCAACGGGACGCTGGCCCAGCAGCCAAGCGAAGAGGAAATGATGACGTACCAGGCTCTCAAGGCTCAGCTGGCGTTGATCATCCAGAGCCTGCCACCCTATGCCGTGGCCCGTCTGAACTCGGACAGGCTGGAGGAGCTCAATATCAGCACCAAGATCGAGGTGCGCAGTGAGGAGTACCGCGGTGTAATGGAGGAAGACGAGGCTGTAGTGCGGGCGCGGCAGGCGGCTGCACAGGCGCAAGCGGCCGTTAACAGCCCACAGCAACGGGTGCCAGGCCACCGCGCGCCTAGCGTGTCGGGTCACGGATATGGACAGCAGTTTGGCACGCCGACGCGGTCGCCCATGCCCTCGGGTAGCATGTTCTACCAGCCTTCGGGACGGGCTACACCACAGCACCGGCAACCGTCGATATCGCAGGGCCAGCAACTCCGGGCGGCGACGAATGGATACAGCAACTTCAATTCTCCGGTTGGCAAAGGTCAGCCGCCGGCGTTCAGGGGTCAGCCGCAGAGCGTGCCGCTCTACCCAGGCACACCCGGCGGGCAGGCAGCACATATGTCACCGCAGCGGGCCGTCTCGCAGCCGCAACCAGTACCCTATGGCTCGCCGGCTATGCCGGCAGGTGGCGCGCAGCAGTTCCGGTACCAACCTGGTGGTTATCCGGCGGGTGGCTTTCCGCCGCAGCAGATGCCGCCAGCAGGGATGCCGCCCCAGCCGCAGCAGCGACTTGTGCAGCCCGTGCCATACTCGCCGTCGCCGGCCAATGGCGCAAACCATTTGGGACAGCCGCCGCGGCCGGGACAGACTCCCCCGCATATGCCTAGTCCACAGCCTCGTGCATCGATGCCTTATAACGGTGGGCATCCCGGGCCGATGACGCCTGGCCAGCAGCCGCCATTGCAGAGTCGCGGGTCGTTTGGGTCTGTGGGAGCACAGATACCAACTATGGCGGCAGGGACAGGGCAGCGTCACTTCAGTGCAAGCACGCAGGGGGGTGGCACGCCGGGTGGGCCTGGACTGATTGGGTATCATACGGTGATGGACCAGCCCCAGCAGCAGCGGCTGATGGAACAGGCACGGGCACGGGCGTCAGCGCATGAGCGAACACTGGGGTTCGCCGACAAGATCTCGCAGGGCAATGGAGGTCAGGTGCCGGGGAACGTTGACATGACGAAGCTGGCGGCGGCATGGGCGACGATACCGGGGGGAGCAGGTCCGCGAACAGCGCAGTCGCCAGCGCCACAGGTGATGTTTCAGCAGGGCATGACCTCGCCAGCGATGAACGGAACACCACAGGTGGTGCCGTCGCCATCACCAGTGCCATCGACGGTGTCACCGGCTCCTAGTGGTGGATTTGTGAGGCCGGCATGAGCTGTATGAATGAAAGCTTCGAAAAAGTGTACTAATAACTCTTATCTGATCGTTTCTGGGGTTGTTCTATTCTTGGCCTTTTGATTTGGCGTTCCAGGTGACCAGGTTCCTTACTGCTTTGGGTTTGGATGGACTGGCAAGGAAACAGGGCTTAAGAGACGTGCTACTGAATACAGTAGCGAATGGCTCTTTGGGCTACGGCTGCTTTTGTTTTAGGTCTCGTCACTTATGCGTCTCAGGGTAACTTTATTCTATCTTAGTCGTACATTAGCTGTATACTGGTACTCCGTACTTTTCGTAACTTCTTTGTCTCAACGAGCCAGCACTCGTTCACACGTGACTGCGCGTGCTGATTACCTAATCAGACGATGAGGTCGTCCGGGCGGGCTTCTTGCTCTCGGGCCACTCCAGGTAGACGCGGCGCAGCTCAAAGACGACCTCGACCGTGATGAGGACAATGATGATCCACTCGAGGCGGGCGCCATGGCGTTCGCTGGAGACTTCGCGCAGAACCGTGGCGATCTCCTGGGCATAATCCATCTTCTGGTTGAGCGTCTTGATGCGGACGCCGACGTCGAGGGCGCGGCCGACCTGTTCGTAGTAGCCCTCGAGGCCGAGCTCGGCGCGTGCGTCCCAGAAGATGTCGGGCAGTGCGTCCGTGAGCTCGCGGTAGTGGTTGAGCTGGGCGCGCAGACTCAGCAGTTCGCCCGTCTTCTGCAGGATGAACCGCCGTGACAGATCGAGGCTGCGTCCACGGGCCAGCATCTCGGGAATGCGCCGCGTGCTCTCAAAGTAGGTCATGAAGGATGCCTCGAGCACGGCGAGCTTGGTGCTGCGCGCGAGACCCGACGAGAAGGCGATCTGTGCGAGCGTCGTGGCCAGACGGGATGGCGCCGTTGCAGTTTCACCATCGGTCCGCGTTCCCAAAACCACCACATCGCCCCGCATGACACTGGCCCGGGCCTCGCGGGCGCCGTCGCAGCGGAACTCGAGCGTCTCGGACTCGCGCTCAGCAACAAACGGGTCGGCGGCGGCGGCCACAAGGCGGCGTGTCGCCAGACTGTCCACGGCGTCGGCCGGCAACCCCCAGCCGACCAGCGTGCCTGACTCAAACACGTACAAGTCGACGTCGCGACTGCCCGACGTCTCTAATGTAGCGCCTCGTGGCCAGCGACGCCGTGCATGCACGACCTCGTGCGACTCGAAACCGCTGCCGTCGGGGTCCAGCACGTAGCCCTCGTCCTGCAGCAGAGCCATGACCTGTTCCATGTCAAACGACTCGGCCAGACATACGGCGCTGATGACATTGCCGCCGTCATCGTTGAGGTTTGTAGTAGTGGTCGTGATGGTAGGTCGTGTGGCAGTAGCCACATCGGCGGCGGCGGCGGCGGCGGCGGTCGTCTTGGTGATCTCTGTCTCTTCCGGCAAAGCAAACTCGGATACTTCCGACGTTTCCGTTGCTGCCACGCCTGGACGACCGCCCGGCTGTTGCTGTGCAATCACGGCCACACGCCGCAGCGAGTGCTTGGCGCCGGCTGCGCGCGCCTTGCGCTTTGCCAGCACGGCGGCAGGTGTGCCGGTCAGCTCTTCTGCGGCGCCAGAAGCAGCAGCAGCACCACCACTAGGAGACCCTTTTTGATCTCTGCCATTCCCTTTGCCTTGGTCGTCTGGCCGCTGCAACATGCTGGACGTGAAGAAACTGCGCCTGCGCGGCAGGTGCTCAGCAGCGACATGGTGGAAGGCGACGCTGCGCCGAACGGGGGACATGTGGAGCATGGCATAGTGAGAGGCAGCCGGTGCTGGCCTCGAGCACCGCTGCCAAGGCGAGCAGCATGGCGACGAACGAGGCAGTGGTAGTGGAGATGATGCAGCAGCTGCTGCTGCCGTTGTGGCAGCAGTCAGCACACGCTGTGGCGGCAGCCGCACAGCAGAAGAAGGACACATCTGCTTGAAATTCCGGGTATCTCACGATCTAAAAAGGAGCAGAAAAGTGTGCTGGGAAAAAAGACTGAAAAAATGTGCAACTGCAAACAGTTTGTGCCTTGTCTATTGGCGTGACAGCTCGGCCCAGGAAGTTCCAGCTTGGCCGTTTGTCCAATCACAGGCTGTCGTTCTCATTTTGTTCGGTATGTTAAACTCGGGTAGATGCATGTTAGTTCAGATGCGTTACTAAGCCTCGACAGTCGCATACGCATACAGGTCTCCACAACCAGGTCTTACGTCTTACTGTAAAAGAAGCAACCATTTAGAGTATTCCGTATTATGTTTTTATTTATAGCTCCAATGCATAAGTGTGAAACTCGGTGCATTTAGTCAGACTCAGCCACGCGCCAGACCAATCTCTCACCACTGACTTCCTTATTTCTGAGCATGTCCACCGCCTTCTGAGCACGCTCCAGCATCGTCTTGCCCTCAACAATCTTTTGATTGTTGGGCCGTAGCACGCCGTCGGCCAGCAGCTTTGGAATTATGGTAGGCTGCAGGTGCTCACGGTATAAATCGTTCTATGCAGTTAGCATCTCTTGCTTGTTTCTTCTCTGCCTTGCTCTTTTCCTCTTACCTTTGCATAGAAATGTGTCCGGACCCCGTGTACCTCGACACCGTTGGTCCAATTCATTGAATCCTGTGCATTCAAACTATACTCGGACGCCTCGGTCGCGCTGGAATCACGGAGGATCACTGGCAGCAGCACAGCCACGCGGGTGCCTGCCTGGGCAATCTCGGAAATGGGGCGCAGACTGCCTGACTGCGAGGCAATGCAATCAAGTATGTAGGGCACGTAAGCACGTCCGGTGTCTTGGAGAGTCGCATCGAGGATCTTCTGGGTCACATCGGCATCGCGGTAGTCAAATGTGTGCCGGGCGCCGAATGAGCGTAAGCGCTCATGGTGGCGGCTGGAGGCGGCTGTGAGAATGTTGTCGTAGCCCCAGTGGTGCAGGATCTGAATGGCATATTGGCCACAAGACGAGGCACCGCCCCAGATCAGGATGGGCGTGTTGACCTGGGCGTGCGTCGGTGTCTCCGGGCGTGGCCATGGCAGTGCCAGAGAGAGGTCGGCCGTGATGGTGTGAAAGACGGTGACCACGCTTTCGGGAAATGTGACTGCTTCTTGCAAAGATATTCCGTTGGGGATCTGAGTGGTTGTGTAAGAGACGGTAATATATAGCAAGTCCCAGGAGAGGTAGGACGAAGAAAACGTACCTTGCCAAAAGATGTTTCGAGGGCTGTGACAAACTCCTGGTGTGCCTTCTTCACGTTGTCCTCAAAGGTGTATCCAAAGATTTGGTTTCTTCGTTAGTAGGAAAGACTTTGTTGGCTCGGAATTGTATCACGTACTTTGTCGCCAACCTTCAAGTTCCTGACATCGGACCCTGTTTTCACGACTGTTCCGGCAACAGTGCACCCCAGGCCCTGCGGGTGCTGAACCAGCAGACCACCGTCACTCTGGTGCATGTCCAACTGTGATGAAGAAGTCCATTCGACGCGAACGAGAATTTCACGGCCTTGTGGCTCAACTGTTGGAACCTGGGTGATGACAAGTGGTGCTCGGGGAGCCACAGTAATGACAGCGTTGTGAGTAGCCATGGTAGATGTGCAAGATGTATTGATTGAATGTATATATGTGAGGGAGATTGTTTAAAATTTTTGAATGCTTAAGAGTCCGGGTGTTTGAATTCAGAGTGACGGGAAGGCTCGCATTAATACTTGCTGAGTTGCTGAGTTACTTCTGTAAGCTGACGTGGGATCGGCTTTTCCGACAAGTGACACCAGGATGACCAAGCAGAGCCGACGCTAGTAAAATGACAAATCCTGGCTAAGCCGACTGTTTTTATCGGAAGAAGCCGAGCTGCAAAAGCATTGACCAAGATTCAATCCGACAACCATGATTGCAGCCCAAGCATTCGACAGTGGCCGCACGCCCCAGGCCTGCGTGGAGTGGTCAGTTCCCTCCGCCCCCATATGACAGAATTCTCGGAGAGATGGAAGAACCGCTGACAACCGCCGCAGCCGACGAAGCAAGACAAAGTGCAACGGTAAACGGCCTATTTGCCAGCGATGCACGCGTCGCAGAACAGACTGTACGTGGCCAGACACACGACAAATGACGCCAGAAGATTCCTCGGATGGAACGTCTCGTACGCTGGCCATCTCTCATGCCAGCGTGCCACCGTCAGAACCCAGCCCCTTGATTAGTCATCATTTCCAGTCCGACAGCAGCTCGGCCGTCCTGTCTTCTTTGACAGATACGTCCTTGCACCGGTTGCTGAATATATTTCTTACGCGCCATCACGATGTGGAGTTCTGTGGCTTCCTGCACCGGCCAACGACAGATATGACAACGCTGGCTGCACAGACGCCCTTCCTGGTGGCCTCGATCGCCTCTCTAGCGGCTCTGTACATTGACAATGACGAGGTTCAGCGGCACTATGGAAAGGCCTCTGCCGCTGCTCTGTCCGAGCAGCTTGCCCAGAAGGCTACAGCATATGCACGGAATATGACCGAAACCCCATCCAGTGAGTCAAGACTGCGCTCTGCTTCGCTTCTTCTTTTTTTAATAAGCACCAGTCTTCACGGTTCAGGCATTCCTCGTGCTCTCCGTCCGTGAACTGTTGGCCTGGAAGGACTTTCGGGCTTGGATGCACGCCGGATCGGCTATCCGCATGGCTCTGGCGCTGCAGCTCGGTGCCGAGAGCAGCTCTGACCGGTTGACGGCACGGCAGCGCGAAGTGCGGCGCCGCACATTCTGGGCGTGTTTTATCGTGGACCGCCTCGTGTCCTACTCATGCCATCAGACATTTGCCGTGAGTATGCTGTCGGCTAATGTGCGGCTGCCGTGTCCGGATGCAGTCTTTGCTTTTGACGAGGTCGAGACGGGGCCGTGGCTGGATGATGTGACTACTTCTAGACAACCGCCAATGCCGCTGTTGTCCATACCGTCACAGCCGTCGTCGCAACTCAGCATCGCCCCATTCTACATCGCCATGGTGCGTCTCTGGGGCGACATGGCCCTTCTGCACACATCAGGCGGCCGCCGCCGCACCAAGCACACCCCAACCGACCCAGCCGGTGAATTTATGCAGTACAGCAACGCCGTCGAGACCTTTGCCGCATCGCTGCCGCCGGCACTGCACTGGTCTGTGGACAACTGCCGACGACACCAGGCAACAGGACAGGCGAACCTGTTTGTCGGCCTCAATTTCTTGTTGCTGCACGCGCGCTGCGTTATGCGCATTGAGTACCTACCGCAGCTGGACGCGCAGTATTTTGCACTCAGTGAGGAGGAGATCGCTGCTAGCTGCGATGCGGCCGGACTGCCTTTAGGATATGCAGACAGGAGTATCGTGGACCCATGCATGCGTGCAGTCGACGCCATCACCGAGATGGCTACCACGCTGCAGACTAACAGCGGCAGTTCCGGGCGCATCTTGCTGCAGTCGACCGTGGCCGCGTACGCGCTCATGACGGCTGCCGCCGCCCAGCTTTGGGTGATCTACACACAGACGTGCGACCGGTGTCCCAAGGCCGTGGCACGGGCTCGGTTCCTTCAGCTGTTGCACATTCTGCAGACGTGGGAGCTGCGCTGGCCCGTGGCTGCTGCCTGGGCCGAAACCTTGGGCATGCTGTACAAGCTGTACGAGTACTCGTACGGCACGGAGCCGGTGCCCGAGTTTGCCATGTGGGAAGCGGAGGCGGGCGAAACGGAAAACGAGAACGAGAACGAGAATGCGGACCGACCCGGCCTTTCTTATGGTGATGTGCTGCCCGATCCGGCAGCCATTTGTCAGCAGCTGCACGACAAGGTGCGCAGCATTCTCGTGCACCCGTTGCACGCACGAGAAGTGAAGAAGAAGAACTTGCGCGTTTTTTCTCAGACGCTATGGCAACATCTCTGGGTTCCAAATAGTCTCCCATTCGATGACGTACTATTTTGAAGGGGGAGACCCCCTTCCTGCATAAAAAGTGGGGCTTTACAAATGCCATGCGGCCGAATGCTCCGTATTGTCTCGGATTTCCCGACGGAATCCCGAAAGGTCATAGAGCGCAACTATAATATTGTCTAGAGACAGTTCCAAGCACACAACTCTACCCCTCATTTTCACAATTCAAAACAATACTTTCCATCTCTCACTCCTCTTTGAAAATGGCTTCCAACCCTCCCGGTGAATGCTGTACCAGGGGCGTCCTGCACAATGGCACCCCTACTGGTTCCACAGAGAAAATTGGCTCTAGTATATCTCTCAATATCCTCTCAATCGTATCTCATTTCAACTAACTCTCGCAGTTGACACGTACATTGCCCGTCCTGCCACGCCCTCCGATAAGGCCATTCTTCTCTTCACAGACATCTTCGCCCTCTACAACAATGTCAAGCTCATTGCCGACGCGTTTGCCAAGCGTGGATACTTGACCGTCGTCCCAGACCTCTTTAATGACGATGCTGTCCCTGTCGGTGCACTGGAGGGTGGAAAGTTCGACCTTCCGGCCTGGCTGGCAAAACACCCGACTACTGCCATTGATTCCGTCAAGGACGTTATCCTTCAGCACATCAAGACGGAGCTGAAGATCAAGCGTCTCGGCAGCGTAGGCTACTGCTTCGGAGGAAGGGTGCGTAACTGAATGAAAGAGCCTTCGGATACACACTTTATACTCATCATTTCCAGTATGTCATCCGCGACTTGAAGGATGGCGTCATCGATGTCGGATTCATTGCCCATCCATCTTTTGTTACCATTGAAGAACTCGGCGCCATTACGGGCCCTCTGTCTATTGCTGCCGCAGGTAAGCCATTTTATCTAGAAAGCAGCTCTTGGGCATGTGCTGACGACCAGAAACCGACTCGATTTTCACCCCGGAACTGCGCCACGAATCCGAGAAGATCCTGGCTAAGCTCGGCGTGCCCTACCAGCTTAACCTCTATGGCAGTGTGGCCCATGGTTTTGCTGTTCGCGCCGACCTCAGCATACAGAAGGTCCGTTTTGCCGCCGATCAGGCATTTGAACAAGCTGTTACCTGGTTCGACACGTGGCTGTGAGTGGGATATATATAAATATAGAAGCAGCATACAGATCCGCATTCCAACATATATGGGTTTGCATGCCGTTTTCCGATAGTCCTATCGTAGCCGTATCGCAGTATAAGTGTGTTTTTTATTGGCTACACTTACTCTACTCCATCTTCAAGACTAGTAGCTACCCCTCGTAGCCTCCGAATTACTACCCGAATGGCGAACTTCTTTAAGCTTACCGTATACATTTTAATCCTAAAAAACAGAGCTCTGACGGATTAAGCAGTCTATGTTACCTTGAATATTAGATAAAACATATTTTTTTTCATGTGTCCCTCCCGAGTATTGTAGAGGGGTCGTTTGTATTCAAGAGCTAGTGTTTCCTGATATTCTTGAATGCAGATTTCTGTGGCAGCTGTATTGGAACCTGTTGTAAAACCAATTCGTCTCATAAAGTAGTACAAACTCGCCTAATCCAAAATTCCATTGCTCCATTTGGCCTGATCTAGAGACTTTGTTTGATTTTCTACGAGTAGATAGCTGACATGTAGACAGCCTGCAGCTTATCCAATCCTGCCGTGATCTTGAGAACATGATGGAAAGATGAATCATAATGTAGAATGATTGCAGTTTTTTTCTCTTATGTTTTTGTAGTGCAAACCCTCCAAAGTTGTCTTTCCAAAGTTGCCCACCAAGCCACACCCAGAACAAAATGTCGCTGGCGATCTATTATCTTTCATATCTCTCATCATGCTACCACTTTTTGTACAAATCCCTTGTCGCCTGTATGATAGAGTAGAACCACTTGCTGCACTCAGCAGCCCGTATGATCACCGAAAGCACCTTCTTCCATTCGATTTTCTGAGAGATATGCCGAGCCTGTCGATGCAGGTCTGGCTGGATACCGTAATCCAGCAGCACGATGCCTGCTATGGCCATAAATGATCGCAAATCGATTCCGTAACTAGTCTTTCTTGCCGACCAAGAATTTCTGTTTCAGCGACGACTGTTAGCATCTGTCACTTTTTAGTGAGAAACACAACGTACCCATAGGCCAGGCCGAGTCCAACTCTAGAGAGGGAGCCCAGGGTTATTTTTCAGGCTGGATATCACTTGTCATCATTTCTTCGTAACGCTGTAGTCGAGTAGGCTGCCCAAGCAGTTGAAAACAAAAAGTAAGGAAGGTTGGAATTCATGCGTACAGAATCTCGGGACAACCTTGTACCGGTCCCAGATGAGCACCTTATAACTCAGGAGGAGAGGTTCACTGGTTGTTCAACGTTTGGCAACTCAGACTGGTCCACCTTACTCCAATGGGTCACCAAGCCATTGTTCAGTGACGGGTTGCGTCAGCTGTATCTATGACAAGTCGTCTGGAGAGTTTGCTTATACTCTAGACGCTGACTACAACCACTTGAGGGATTCTAAGTCATCAGGGGAACCAAGGTTGGATGGTTTGAGTAGGGAAGCAATGGTAACAGTAGTGACTTAACAAAGAAGATGAGAGTAGAATGTGTTTAGAAGCCAATTTCTGTGAAATTTAAGATTTATTTGGATACTATAATCGTTATCCAGATCCTATGGGTGAGTGGGAGTTCCTATTCACGTTAGAATGACCCTTTTCAATAGCCTTGGCAGAGTAAACAAAGTAATGCGTGTAATGATAACAGCCAAATATGCAGTTATAAGATGGTATGCATGGATCGAGAGTTAGATGAGGGAGGATATACGCAATAACCTAGAATATCAGCCTATTAGTTTTATGCGTGCCCAATTTACGGAATAGAGTTGGTTAAAAGGCTCAATAAATTTAGGCTATGTCGTCTAGTATTCTCTTTTCCGCAAAATCTTAACATCTTATATTCTTTTTTTGAAGGTATTTTTATTGAGATTTTTATTCTCTTAAGTTGGGCTCCTCTCCCCACGTTTTTTGAACATTCTAGACCCCCCCGCATCTCCATCAATCCGGGAATGCTCCACTTCAACTGGTGCAGATGGAAACCTAAACATGGGCAGTCTTCGGAGTGAGAACGCAATAAAACGATACTATGGCTATCTTTATATCCACTGTGTCATCGACTAGATCGTGAAGAGTAAGGCACAGCCTATAGCATGGCTGCCAATGCCGAACGAAGCAAGCATTCAAAATATAGCCAATACACTTGTCATGGCGTGGGCTAAGTACGGCATCTGCGTCGATGCAGTCTTGGCCGTCCTGGTCGAGATTGCTATGACGTACCGGGTTCCACAATAGCCAAACGGGTAACAGTAGCTGCAGTACTACGGCGGCATTTCCCAGTTGGCCTACTTCTATTTGCCATGCGGCCTCGATCGACACCCGCGTGAATGGGGTGATGTACACTCGTCTTTGCCACTTGATGTGGGCTAAGCCTCTCCAAGTCTGTTTTAAGAGGTCCATTATTTCTAGTCTAAGACTACGGAGTAAACAACTACATTAGGGCAGACTAAGTCCACCATCGACGTTGATATTGGTTCCCGTCATGTAACACGAGGCATCACTGGCCATGAAAGTATAGATCTGCAGTGTGCGTTAGCTTGGTAGTAGAACAGGCCATCGAATAAACTTACGCCTTTCAGCTCGGCCGGCTTGCACAGCCGACCGCCAGGGACCATGGAGGTCCACGTCTTAAGATACTCGGGCGGCTGTTTCAACGTCACTGTGTGTGTTAGCAGTCGAATAGAGTGAAGAACGAAAATGGGCATGGGAAAAGACGTACTCTCTGTGAGAACGTAGCCAGGCGAGATGCAGTTGACACGAGCAAAGTCGGCCCACTCCACAGCGAGATTCTTGGCGAGCATCACGACGGCAGCTTTGGAGGCATTGTAGGCGGCCTGTCTCTGAGGGAGGTTGACAACAGTTGCACTGATGGAGGCCGTGATGAGGAGGTTGCCACGTCCCTGTCGTCTGAAAATGCCACCGGCGGCCAAAGCCGTCCACATGACACCGTCGTAGTTGACACTGTTGATGAAGCGCCAGCTCTTTTCGTCGTACTTGATGGCTGGCACTTCGGCACAGACACCTGCGTTTGCCACGACAATGTCGAGGCGGCCGTGGCCAAAGTCTCTCGCAATGTCCTCTATGGTATCACGGATACCCTTGCGGTCGGTCACGTCCATTTCAAAGGCGGCGACACGGCTGCCTGTCTTGTTGGAAATCTTTTTCGCTACATCATCTGCATCCGGAGTGTCCACGTAGATGAAGGCGACATCGGCACCTGCTTCGGCTAAGCCGGTAACGACTTGCAGACCAATGCCTTTGGAACCACCAGTGACGACGGCGATCTTTCCCTTGAGGGAGAACTGCGACATCACAGGGGTGTCTACGTTTTCGAGTTCGTAGAGAGGCATTGTGAGAGAAACGAGGCAGAAACGAAACAGAGAAACAGGGAAACAGAATCAAAGAATCAAGGAATCAAGGAACTAGAGGAGCAATGCAGTGGTGCGGTGGTGCAGTTACATGGCGTCCGGTCTGGCCCCCGAGTCCAGTATGCGAGAGTGCACTTTATACCAGGAAGACGCCCGAGTCAACTGATATTACCCGGGTCCCACAAAAAGAAGAGCGGAGAGATTTTTTCCAATACGGGGGATGACCCCGAGACTCCGCGAGTCTCACGATAGTTCGTTTGGAGGTTTTGAATTTAAAGTGGCCCGACGGTCACGTTGGCTTAGTTTCCGATTTCCGCCTTCTTCCAGACGCACCACCCTCCCATGGCTATCAGCAGACGGAAGCAAGCAGAAAAACTATAAATCCCGTAACGAGGCTGACTAAGAATAATGGATGTGGTCTCGCCTACCCAAAACTGCAGAAGCACATCATTCTTTGTCTCGTGGATCTTTCAAATCTCGCCATCCGTATTTTACTTTATCCACGTTCGCCTTCTACCACTCTGTTTTTGCCGGTAATCTCTTCCCGTCCCCTTTGCGTCCCCTCGCTTACAGGTACTTCCGGCTGATAGACAACACATCGATATTCTTATCCTCGAGAAGCTGTACCTCGAGCTCGTAGTCTCTATCCTGCCATGCCGATATTCGCCGGTCAAGAATCAGCCGCCGTTCCAGAATGTCTGTGTACTGTTCGCGTCTTTTCGACTCGGCGCTGTTGTGACCCCCAATCAGCATCAGTAATAAGAACCCTTCCACGATCATCGTCGGCGTGTTGCACAGCAACTGGCCCGTCTCTGTCCACTTCATAGCCGATGCTACCACCACCAGCGCAACCACAATCAGAACGCTGGCCACCTTAGCGCCGGCCGCTTCGCACATGTGTCCGATCCCTCGCGATACGCGTGTCGACAGGGACTTCTTGACCGGCCCGCGTATGTTCTCTGGGAAGGGGATGTCGAGCATATAGAACAACTGGAAATCTTGAGCCGCCAGTTTCGCAAACTGCTTGTCCGCCATGATCGTCTCGCGATGGTGCACATTGCGAAGCACAAAGCCATCGATGAAGCCCATGAGGCCCGTATAAGTGCCAATGATGAGCCACCAGTTGTCGTCAAACTCCATAAAGTCGCCAACGGCCAGCCAGGCCACAAAGACAGACCCAGACAGCACCACGCCCACAGAGCCACCGACGATATACGCCCAGATATCAATGGCCTTCTCCGTCCTGGCCAGCAGCGGCGGCATCGTCTCCACCACTGGATTTGCTCCCATATCGCCTGTCATGCGTCGCAGATTCAGTTCCAAGTCACGGTCTACCTTGTCAATTGATTCCAGGCAGCGGCTCAGGTAAGCTTCGTGTTGCTGGCGTACATTTTGCAAGAATATGGTCGTGAATGTCAACTCCAGTGCCGTCGCCGTGTTGACGTACAGCTGCCACGTATTGGACCAATGCAGCGGAATGCCCCAGAAGGCCCAAACCAGAATACCCGCCCAGTAAATGGCCAGCACAGTGAGCGAGCCCAGGATTCTCGAGATGGTGTTAGAAATCTTGCTAAATCTCCCCTCTTTGGTCTGCATGGCGTTGGATATGTCGCGCCGTGTGCTCCGCTGCGATCTCTTGAGCTTGAGCAGTTGCCTGTCAGAGAGCAGCTGCATCATGCGTTCGTTTCCCTGTGAGCGCGAGAGCATTTTCCCAGTCGTATTAAGCAGCTCAGGCGTTGCATTCTGTTGCTGCCGCATAAGCAGTGTAGCCGAAATGTAACATTGGATCGACGAACTATCTTGGAGGATGACCTGCCAAGTGTCCGTTGGGCCATATACTACACCCAATACCGCCCAGACCACTAGAAGCAGCATGGTGAAGAGTAGAGCCCAGCGAGAGCCCGCGGCCCGCACAACTGTATCGAATGTGCCTCTCTTCTTCTTGGTGTTTCCGGGAGGGGAAATAGAGCCAGCTGGAGAGGACATATCCTTGACATGCTCTTTTTCTTGTGCCACTTCATCGTCGGTGCTCCATCCCGATGAGCTAGCTGGCCGATCATTGCTAGGATGGTAGGTCGGTAGTGACTGGGAAGTAATGTTGGGAATCACCGCTGAAGCTGCTGGGCGTGTGATATACTGAGCAGTCGGTGCACTCTTGATGTTATGGAAATATGTCGTCAGACCGTGGTGGATGTAAGTGAATGGGTTCCCCATGTTGATGAGGTTATGATATAATTATTAAAAAATAAAGCAAATTGTATGGAACACCTCCAGGGCGATGCAGAAATCAAAGGGAAAGATAAAGGACTGCAAGTAAATACCAAAGATGTGTTTACAGAAAGCACTCGGGATAAAAAAGCTAGAAACCCATACCAGATGGATGTCTCTGCTTTCAATGGAGTGCAAGTCAAGGGAAATAAGAATGACTGAAGCGTCCATATCCAAGTAAATTAAAGTAGAAAGGCATTCCCTTTGCCATATTTCTGCTTTGTAAAGTACAGAAACACATTTCTTACGAAATTCTCCAGATGTTACAGAGTCGGCAGATGTGAAGGTCAAACTGAAGTATAACACTCATCCGTGACGGGTAGATCATGATAGGGGCTTCTGAGTGGAGAGCGGGGAATGGAAGTGCAAATGCCGATGATATGATTCCTGCGTCGCTTTGATGTTGAGTTGTTTGGAAGGCTCCTTGTTTTCTGGTCAGCCCATGTAACAAAAATAGAATGGAGAAGAAAAATGGAGCCATTAGGAAAGACGACGAGGAATAGATACAACTACAACAAGAACCAGAATTAAACATAACCAAAAAGTGATCAGTCAGACAATCTATGACCAAAGAGGATCCATGAAGAATTTGGCCAAAGAAGCTTACAAGATAGAAAGATGCCATTCAAACAGACCACTTGCAGGGGTGTAATACAAAAGAGGTAGTTACCCTAAAGAGCTACAGTGCTCCCACACGGTGCCTGTGTCGCCCGGCAGAGCCTCATGATGAAACCCCGGTCTTTTTCTTTTCTTTTCTTTTCTTTTTTGAACTTCCCTTCCAACTCGCATGTTGCAATTGTCGGCTTGGCGTTGTCTTGGCACCCAGAAATATTCAGAGCCGCATTACATCTCCAAGGGAGATCTACAAATATTCAAAGCAGCTGTGCTTTGTACTCTGTACTATGACAAAAAGCAACAGAAGTTGAATCAAACAACCAAAGCAGGCTGCGACGAGGCCTGTCGCGGCTTGGCGGCTCGTGGAGACCCGCCCGTCTTGTGTGTAAATTTCCGATTACGGCCTGTTTCAGATTTCAATACAAATCAGTGGAGCTGCCTGGTATCCCCCCACAACTTAATATGGCGGCCGACGTGTACTCTGTGGAGGAACTGTGCCCATATCCTATTTGTACTACGAGTACTCCATACGGAGTATCGGTTTTCTTTTGCCAACAGAGTACGGAGTATCGCTCGTCTTTTTTTGACAAGGCTCGACG
The DNA here is from genome assembly GCA_002215975.1 of Dryadomyces quercus-mongolicae. Classification (NCBI taxonomy): domain Eukaryota; kingdom Fungi; phylum Ascomycota; class Sordariomycetes; order Ophiostomatales; family Ophiostomataceae; genus Dryadomyces; species Dryadomyces quercus-mongolicae. The sequence continues at coordinate 134,079 of NIPS01000037.1, read as the reverse complement.
TGGTTTAGTGGCGGTGTACCTTGTGCAGACAAGTGGGCACGGTGCTTGGTCGGCCCGCTTTCCCGTAAAACATGGTTGGTTGCATCTACGTCGTGATCGGCCACCGGTCGTGGCTACGTATTCCATATTACGGAGCACTTGTACCGCAATCTCTCTTCTTATCTTTGTTCCCTTTGAGCGGTCAGCCGATCTGTTAAAATGTTTCATGCCCAGACCTGCCTTCTGTGACAGATCGGCACGGTAAATTTTTTTGAATCATGCTATTCCTGTAAGCTGGATTTGTAAACGTCTGTGTGCTCGTAGATATGATTTATCGTGTAATACTCTTGTGTGCTGTACTTTTGAATTCCGTCCCAGGACGGGATTCATTCAGTAATACTCCGTACTCCGTACAAAGATACAGGGTACATGGGTGCGAAATACTATGTAATCCTCTATACACTTATCCTGTTTTAGGGCAAAATGACTGCTGATCGTCACTGATGACTGGGCACCCGGTTCGCCAAATGTCCCGGGCTGAAGCCACCCATGTGTTCGCGCAGACGGGCATTTTTTTTATCTCATTGATTGGCCGGTGTGAAATAACAAAAATACGAAGTGCGCTTCGGCATGGAATCTTGCGTCTTCCAGGGACATCCATGTCTTTCGTTGGGTCGTATTCTTGGTATTCCTACTGGAATCGGAATCGGGTTGTCCGAACGAATGTTTTTTGCGAATGTGTGCATAATCTGACTACAAAGTCCATGGCAGTCATACTCGTACGAGCACGTCGTACTCGGAATCCGAGCTCTGGGCCGCAGTAGTTACTGTGCACGGAGTACGGAGTATCTTGCGGTCTGACAACTCAGGGCCAAAGCTCCGACAAGTGTCTGATGGGTAGTGGACACGCTCTTTGCTGTCCTGCTATTCTGCTGTCCTGCTGTCCTGCTGTCCTGCCGTCCTGCTGTCCTATACAGGATATATTTCACTGCTCCGTATTCCTGCAGGCCCCGTAGCCTGGGGTTTGCGGTACGTACTCCGTAGTTTTTTAACGCTCCGTACTCGTAATTCGTATTCTGACTTACTCCGTAAGCGGGTCAAGCACGCCTACTCATACCTACGACGTCCTTGGCCCGGCCCCATGTTGCGTTGTACTGTGCCGGGGCGCCGATACCGTCCCGAAAGTTGGTCCCGAGTTTTCGTATATCACCACCTTTGAAAATCAAAAACACCATCTCAAGGCGCTTATTCGCGGTCAGCTAAGGCATGCCCAGGCCGTCAATCGCGGAACAGAAAGCGGAGACGAACAAAATGATGGGGGAGGGTGGAGAAAAGGGGGATGGTTGTCATAAACTAACCTACACGTTAGGTGGTATTTTGAGCCTTTAGGCGGCCAAAAAGCCCTTTCTGCCTTGCTAATCCCGTTTCTCCTCTAGGGGCACAGTTCCGCTCCTCGGTGGTTAGCCCCATCCAGTTAGTAATGCTTTTTTTTTCCTCCTTTGCCCACTTCATGAGTTCTTATTAAAGGAAGTGTATGCCGTTGTTCCTGCAAACTTGACTTACTTGCTTTCTAAAAGTGTCCGAGTAGCAGTCTTCTTGGTTGTCTTTATACCTCCCTTCAGGCCTATCATCTTCTCCAGTTGTGCGTTTTATATTTTGGCTCTTTTTTTCTTCTTCTTTTTCTCTTTCTTTTTTCTCTTTTCTTCTTTCTCTCTCTCTTTTTCTGCTTTTTCTTTTTTAGGCCCATCTGTTTATTGCTTTGTTTCTTGGCATTGCTTGCCGGATAGCAGTAGTCAGCATAGTTGACTGGAACAGACAGGCGGCTGCTGAATGAAAAACGTTTGTTGACTGAGCGGTAGAGATGACTGCCGAAACTGGAGAAACTGGAGAGAGCCATGGGTCCGTCGCCCAGCCCCGGCCGTCTCTCGGGGGCGAGTCGTCACAGCCACCGTCACACCTGAAAGATGAAGGCACCGGCCACTTAAGTGACAGCAGCGAGAGTATTCATAGCAATGGCACAGACGAGTCCGACCCCCTGGAGCCGCTGGAGCTTGCTCTGACACCCCAATTCGAGACCCAAGAAGAGATCGACGCACGGGAGCCCGTGTCCCATGTCCGGACAGCAACGAGCATAGGGAGTTCTGCCTCCCGCCCGCCCGACTTTGAGGTCACTTTTGAAGAGAACGACCCCGAGAACCCACACAATTGGCCGCTGTGGTACCGCTGCTGGCTTCTGGTGGCCGTGTCCTATTCCACATGGGTCGTCGTCGTGTACAGCACCAGCTACACTTCTTCCATACCCGGCCTGATGGCATCCTTCCATGAGTCAAACGAGGCCATTGCCACACTCGGTCTCACCTCGTATCTTCTTGGTCTGGCTACTGGTAGCGTGCTTCTGGCGCCCATGAGTGAACTGTTTGGACGTCGGCCTGTGTATTTGACCTGCATTATCTGCTTTACTCTGCTGGTCCTGCCGGCTGCCTTTGCAAAGTCCCTGGCTGGGATCATCGTCGTGCGATACTTTGGGTGGGTGGATGCCATCTGCATTATCTTACATGAACAACTCGGCCTTGCTGACCCAGATCGACATTGTGCAGAGCATTGTTTGGCGCTGCCTTAATTTCCAACAGTCCGGCGACGGTTGTCGACATCTCCCGAGAAGAGCATCGTGCCATATACATCTCGCTTGTGTCGATTGCCCCCCTGAACGGACCTGTCACGTAAGTGGTCCAGCATGCCCAGTATTTTATACGATACCTCCTTTGCTAATACTTTTCATAGTGGTCCCATCATTGGTCAGCAGCCCGACTGTCTCTCTTTTTCATTCGTGTCCTTTATACTGACTAGATGGCAGGCGGCTTTGTCTATGAATACATGGGATGGCGCTGGGACAACTGGGTAGTCCTGATCCTCGCCGGTGCCGCTGTGGTAGTCATGGCCACGGTCAAGGAGACGTATGCTCCGGCCATTCTCAAGGCCAAGGCTGCTCGCATGCGCAAAGAGACGGGAGATGACCGGTACTGGTGCCGGTATGACCAGAAGATATCGATTACGAAGCTCGTCAAGCTCAACATGAGCCGTCCATTCATCCTCAGCCTGACGGAGCCGATTTTGTGGTTCTTCAACGTCTGGTTCGTTTTCATTGGTCCCCCAAAGTTCGGCCCATGCAATATGTCATACTGACGTCTTTTTCCTGCATTAGGATCTCCATCGTGTACGGCATTCTGTAAGTGGTTACCTCGCCTGTCCAATGTGTGGTGACGCAACATTCTGACTGGAGGACTAGATATCTGTGCTTCGTGGCTTATCCGATCGTCTTCCGCGAGAACCGGGGCTGGAGCTCGGGCATGTCTGGTTTGTCGTTCGTCGGAATCGGCATCGGCACCATGCTTGCCGTCTTCTCTGAACCGTTGTGCCGCCGTCTGATCAACAACCACGAGAAGGACCCCGAAACGGGACGGGCACCTCCAGAGGCCTCGGCAAGGGTCATGCTTGTTGGTGCCATCCTCACGCCCATCGGACAGTTGGTCTTCTCGTGGACGTGTCTGCCGGCGTCCATCCACTGGGCCATTCCGATTGCCTTTGGCATTCCGTTTGGCGCCGGCAACACGCTGACATTCATCTACGGATCCAACTATCTGGCCGGTTCCTACGGTATCTATGCCGCCTCGGCACTTGCTGGCAATGCTGTAGTGCGGTCTATTTTTGGCGGCACATTGCCGCTGGCTGGAGCCACCATGTATGCCAAAATGACGCCGCAGTGGGCGGGCACGTTCTTGGGTCTGCTGGAAGTCTGCCTGATTCCCATTCCCATCATCTTTCTCCGGTACGGCAAGCAGATTCGGGCAAGAAGCCGTGTCATCCGGCAGATGCAAGAAGACCTGGCCAAGAACGAGAACAGACGGGCCAAGCAGATGGCTCGTTTGCAGAGGAAGAAAGATAGAGAAGCCGCAGTAGCAGCCGCAGCAGCAAGAGAGTCTGAAGATGGGCCGGAGACAACCGAGAGAGATGTTGAAAAGGGAGTTTTTGTACCGGCTACCGTGGATGTGGTCGGAAAGTAAGACTGAAAACACGGTCTGAGATGATATGTTTTTATGCATTTGTGAGCGAAGGCATCGATTTTGGGTATCAATATATCAACGGATAGATAATTCTAATGCAGTGCATGACAAGAAAAAGCGTGCAAGATGATCTAATGTTCAATTCCTCTTCTTTTTGCTGCCTGCCTTGGTCGTTTTCCCGGTCGGCACCGGATGGGCAGACCTGAGATGTTGGTGCAACTTTGTGTTGGAAGAAAACGTATCATGGCAGACCTTGCAAGTGGCCGCAGTGTCTGTCTGCTCGGCTGCTGCTGCTGCTTGACGCGCTGCCTTTTTATCTCTCTTGGCTTTGGCTTTGCCCACTTTCTTACCCGGCGGGTTGGATGTTTGATTTTTCTTCATGTCGAGAGCATCCAGCTCGGCAGCCAAGTCGTCCTCATCTGTGTCCTCCAATGCATCATTCCCAGCCGTCTGAAATCGCTTTTCCACAACTTCTCGTGGTGCATATTCGTCATTGTCGTCATCGTCGTCAGCACTGTCGCCATTTTCGTCACTAGCTTGGCTCTGTTCCTCTGCTCCATTCTCCGGCTCTTGGTTGCTTGCTGCCTCTTCCTCTGGTTCCGGTTTCAATTCCGGTTCCGGTTCCGGTTTTGGTTCCGGTTCTGGTTCCCGTTGAGGTACTGATTTTGGCTCTGCATCCAAGTTCAAGTCTTTGTTTTCCTTCCTCATCTGCCTCTTCAGCTGTTGCAAAGCCTTGATGTGTTTCTTGCTCTTCTCGTGTGCCTCGAACTGCTTTTCGCTCTTGAACGTCTTGTCGCAAACAACACACTCGATTTCCTCGCGCACTTCAGACTCGGCCTCGCTCGAGAACCCGCCCGCATACTCGTCAGCCGCGTCACCAGGGCGAGACTGCGCCCACTCAGGCACCACATAGCTCGCAGCCAGCTTTTCCTGATTGGCCGCCCGCTGCCGTGCGGCCTGGGCAGCAGCCGAGTCACGGAGGATCTTTTGGCGCTCGCTTTCGGACTGCACGTTGGGCACGTAGCGCGGGTCACGCTTCCTGACAAAGGCAACAAGCGACCGCACGGCATCGTTGAACTCGCGGACGCCCAGCTCGCGGGCCTTTTTGTTTTCCTTTTCCATCAGACGTCGAACCGCCCGATCGGGCGCGTCCGACAGCCGGTACTTGTCTTTCCACCGGAAGGACTTTTTCGTGGCAAAGTTGGACCAGTCCCGGTAAAAGGGCTTGGCGACGGTGTCAAAGCTATCGTTGGCCTTGCCAAAGGGAGGGTACTGCACGGGCACATCCTGGCCGTCCCAGCTGCATGCCGCCTCCTCTTCCAGGGCCAGTTGAGCAAAAGTTGCATCGAGGATTCCGAAGAAGCCAGTGGGAGAGTCGTCAAAGGGGATGCTCGAATTGAAACGACCCATGAGGGAAAAGAGATCTTCGGTGGGTGTCAGACGAACATCGTTGTAGTACCGCGGGGATGGGTCGTCTCCGTCTGCATCTTCAGGGCCGGTCTCGCCGCGCAGGATTGCATCCCGGTGCGAATCATACCAGGCGCGTTCCTGGGGATCCGAAAGAATCTCATAGGCTGTCTGGACTTCGGCAAATTTGCGGGTGGCGGTCTCTGTGTCGTGGAGGTTTCGGTCCGGATGGAGTTCCAGTGCCTTTCTACGGTAGGCCTTCTTGATTCTACAACCACATTGTCAGTATCTGCAGCACATGAAGTTGTTTTAGAGCTCTTGAAACTATTTGCTGGTTTTATACACACTCTTCTTCTGTGGCCGTCCGCTCGATGCTGAGAAGTTCATAGTAGCATGTTTTTTGCACAGCACCCGGTGCCCGGGAGCCGGGGGCCCGGTTCGATGACTGCTCTGCTCCCATACCTGAAGATGTCGAGGATATCTTACAGGGGAAGATGCGGTCTAAGTCGACTTGGCGACAGAACTTTTTGCGATGGACGCGGGGAATTCCCGATAAGATATCGGTGTGCTGACTAATATGAAAACCCCCCATCCCATCAGCATTCCGTCTGAAAGTGCCACCAAGTAATAGTGCATTTACAGCGCAGATCTAGAAAATTCCAGGGCAAGATAATTTCTAGGGATAAAATGCAGTGGTTCATTTTAGCGGCTTTATTAGACAAGCTTTTCTGTCCGCATGATCGACTTGACCGGACCCTCAGCCTCGACTACTACACAGTAAGAGACGGCCAGTAATACGAATACTTTCTGCCCCCCCCCGAAAAAAAAAGAAAAAAAAAACTCCTCCAAGGGAGCCTCCGGACCCGGCGACAAAGCCGACATTTTCAATCGGCGCTGCTGCAGTTACGGTTTTCCTCCTTCTTTCTACTCGAGATGCGTCTTGTCTTTTTATCCCAAATCGCCATGCACCACGCAGAAATCGCATTATCCATAGAAGAGTTTGCTCGGCCATGAAGTTCGCGCGAGAATTCAAGGCCGCTCTGCTGAGCGGAGGTGAGAACAGAGATCACAGGACGCAAGACGCAAGACGCAGGACGCAAGACGCTGACCTCGCAGACTATCCCGAGGAATGGTGCACGGCAGCCATCCCGTATCCGACGCTGAAGAAGTGTCTGAACAAGATCCGCGCTGAACTGCAGGAACTGGGTCTTGATGCCGACTCGCTGCGGCAACTGCTCCAGGCAGAGGCCGTCTTGTCGCACGGAGACCATATCCCACTGGCTAAGTACAAGTTGGATGGTACGTCCAGGGCTTCCCAAAGATCTTTGCTTTTTCAATCTGGCTGACTGTATTCCAAGTGAGCGATTCGAATGTGCACCCACACTTTACCATATTCGTCGACCTGGAGGACGGCGCCGTAGTGAACGCATCTTTGTCTCCGGCATCCCGGGCCTTTTTACAGAAACAAGCCGAACTTCGCCGTAAATCTGCGGCGGGCGCACATGTCGGCGAAACCGAGGTCGTGGCCATCGAGTTGCCAAACGGCGACCAGAAGAATGCGACCAATGGCATCCAGTTCTTGCCCGTAACAGACCAGGAAAAAGGCGTGGCCACCGCCACCATCATCGCCACGCCCACGCCGGCTCCGACCAACGAGGTGGAGCCCCCCAAGACATTGCAACGCGTTGAGGTCTCGCTCTCTTCCGACAGCGAGTTCTTTCGGCTCATGTACGAGGACATGGCCAAGCTGGAGCGCATTGGCCTGGCCGAGCAGGCCTCCATTGTGAGCGACGTGGAGATGTTGGGCAAGCAGGTGGCCGAGGTGGCGCGGCCGGAGCGCAAACGTCACATCCTGATGGGTCGCAATCGAGACGGCAAGCCGGACAAGTACACCAGCGACCTGCGGCGATGGCGCGAGCTGTTCGAGTTGTACCTAGATGCACAGGTGTTCTTCTCGACGCGCGAGCGTGACCACGGCAAGGCACGGTCGTCGGCAGAGGCGTCGCGACAGCTGAACTGGTTCCAGGAGCAGGTGCAGAAGCGTGGGCTACTACAGAGTTTTCAGCTGCCGGCGAGCCTGGTGACGTACCAACGATTCCTGCTGCTGAACAAACGGCTGTATCTGAACCTGCGGTTCCGCGAGCTCAACCAGACGGCACAGGCCAAGATTCTTAAGAGTAGGGTTCCTTTTTGTTTTGTTTTTTTACTCTTCTTTTCTTCTTTTCTTCTTCTTCCTTTTTTTTCTGGTTGCTGACCTGACAGAATTCGACAAATGGACGGCGCTGGGCGTGTCCAAGACGTTTACCAGTGCGCTCTCACGCCGGAACCACGATCATTTGGTGAAGAGCATGGCCAAAGATGTGTGCGCGCGTATCGCAGAAGATGTGGTGGCGGTGGTGCCGCGGCTGGAGGACTACACGTGCCCTGTGTGCCTGAGTCTGGCCTGGTTGCCGGTGCGGCTGCGGTGTAGCCACGTGTTTTGTGTCCGCTGCGTAATCAAGATGCAGCGTGACAACCAGCGGTTCTGTCCGTTGTGCCGCGGCGAAGTGGTCATGGAGGCCAACCTCGACAGCCTCGACCCGGAACTCGAGCGGTTCCTCAAGCTGTACTTCCGGCAGGAGGCCAAAGAGAAGCAGTTGGCCAATGAGATGGAGCGCGGTGTCGAGTTGTTCGGCGAGGATTACAAGCCAACATCCTGTGTGTTAATGTAAGGCGACAATGATAGAGAGAAGGTGGTGGTTTCTGGTTATTCGGCCATTTGTCTCGGTCCATTACCTCTTGTTTTTGCCTTGGCTGTTTTATATACCCATTCTCCGAGAAGCGCATAGATAAATTAGAGGTGTAGTTGAACGAATCTGTTTCTACCAATGCAATGCAAAATGCAAACTGTGAAAAACTGTGAAAAACTGTGAAAAAAAAGAGGAAATGCAAAAAATGCATAATATTCATAAATGGCAATATATACTGTCCCTGATCCTCCCTATTCCTGCTCCGGAACTTTGGCTGCCACATCCAGCGCCTCCTGGAAGATATGTCGCAGATCGGCCGTGTCTTCGAGGCCCACACTGACGCGTAGCAGATCCGGGTCGACACCCAGCTCGGCACACCAGTGCAGCTCGTTGTAGTGCGCCAGCACGACGTATGGTGACGTCAGGGTAAAGTTCGTACCGAGGCTGGGGCCCTTGGCTGTCTCGATGGCATCGAAGAAAGCCTTGGCCTGGCTCTGGCGGTGGAACACAAACGAGAGCAGCCCGCCGTAGCCGCCGACACGGCCGCCCTCGCCGTGGCTGCCGTGGACGCCGTGGCCGCTGCCGATGCGGCACACTTCATAGTTGTCGCGCCACGGCCCATACTTGGGGTAGAACAGGCTCTTGATGAGCGGGCTGGCCAGCAGAACCTCACAGACGGCCTCGGCATTCGCGTTGATGCGGTCTACCCGCGCGGCAAAGTCCCGGCTGTTGCGCTCCATAAAGATGACATCCTCGGGCCAGTACGCATCCCAGTCGTACTCGGCGGTGGCGGTGGCCTTGAGCGTGGCGTAGTAGCGGCTACGACTGTTCAGCACGAGACTGCCGCCCATGACGTTGCAGTCGCCCGAGAAGATCTTGGTCAGGCTGCTGACGACGATGTCGGCAAACGGCAGCACGTTGACATTGACAAACGTGCCGATCGTCTCGTCCACGACAACGGCGAAGTCGTATGCGTCAGCCAGCTGTCGAATGCGCGTCAGGTTCGGACACGACAGCAGTGGGTTGCCTGGGAACTCGCAGAACAAGGCCAGGAAACGCTCTCCACCCTTGAGCCGTGCCTCGAGGTCGTCGAGGTCTTCTTCGGAGGCGTGACCGTAAAACTGACAGCCGGCACCGAACTTTTGCAGGATCTTGAGTGTGTCGACATAGGGGAAGCCAAAGTTGACGCTCCGGAGGTGCGCCTTGTCCTTCCGGCCGGCCAAGAGATACTGATGGGCATTGAAGACGGCATTCATCCCGCACGGGACAAGATACACGTCGTCTTCATGAATGTCGGCCACACCACGGATGTTGCTGCCACCGTCTGTCGCCGTCGTATGCGGCTGCTTGTCGAGTTCCACGTCGTTGTCCGCCGTCAGGGCTCCCGTGATGCGCCGGCGGATAGCCGACCCAGCACGGTGTACAAACGACAGATCCAGATTCCGCCCGAACCGCTCTTCCAAGAACCGGGCCGTCTCGTCTTCGTCCACGCGGCTGTCTGCACGGCTTTGTGCAGGATCCGGACTGTGGCCGGGCGACCGCGGCGTCAACGGCCGCTCATGGGGCAGAAACTCATTGGACGGCGACATGGGCCGGCGGTAGCGTTTGGGGCCACGGAAGGGCTTCATGCCTACCAAGGGCTGGGCTGGCACGACCGAGGCAGGAGCCCGAGCGGGTGCCAGCGGCGGAGAAAGCTCGGCCGGGACGAGGCCGGTGGTGGCCTGGCGCACACCCTTTTGGACTTCAGCATGGTCGGACATACGCGTCAGCAGCCCCTTGAGGAATAGTTTGTGGCAGTATTCAGCACGACGGCTGGAGACACCATCGCCAGAATGCTGCCAGTACTGCTTGGCAAAGGGGAAGGCCTCCGGGTTCATAAGGACAGCCGAGATAGTGGGGGCGAGGGGGCGGAAGGGAGAGGCATCTGGTCGAGAGGGGTCCAGGGCCAGATAGATGAGAGTCATGTTGTCCAAGACGGACGGGGGCGATGCCATCTTGCGAGCAAAGGCAAGACAACGCTCGCCGGCCTTGCGACTGGGGAAGAGCATGGCCGTCTGGCCCGGCTGGCCATAGCGCTCAGCGATGCTGGCCGCAAAAGCCTGGATGCTCTTGTGGACGAAGAATCTGGAGGGTCAGTCTACCTTCGACACATGAACAGGACAGTCACCAACCTCGGATAGCCTGTGGTCAAGCATGATATCACCCACGGCTGGCCCTCTTCGTAACCGACATTGGCCTTCCACGTGGGAAGCGACACGCTGACGGCCTGGTCGACGGGTTAGCAGTGTATCCAGTGCCGACAGAAGAGAAAGAGAGGGGTCTCACATGGTCAGTGTCTGGGGGGATGGACTCGCCCAAGCCGATATTTGCCATTGGGAAGGTGATTGAACTGCGCGTCCAAGCAGAATGAAATATGCTAGACACAAAAAATGCCAATTGATGTCTGCTGCTGACTCAAAATAGAATGGCCGGCTCCAAGTTAAAGTGCCTGAATGACTCAACGGGTTTTCCAAGCAATCTTTGGACCGTTGGTGAGTAGTAGTTTTTGGCCGACGATCGGAGGCAAAATTTTCCCGATAAATAGTACATTGTCGCTTTTACGCTTTTACGCTTTTACGATTTTACGATTTTACGATTTTACGCTTCTAAGCTTCTACGATAACCCATGGAGCAAAACAGCGATTGAGAATCGTGTCTCATTATGCACCCCGAGTCCCTGGCACCGCTGTCTCCAGGGCGCGGGAAGTGTCCTCTGCCGGATCCATGCCAACGGCATACAGATTGCTCTGTGTACGAGCTCTGCCAAATCGTGTAAAATACAGAATCTCGCCCCCGTTGCGCCTTTCTGTCTCTCGTCATGGTGCACGAAAAAAAGACACCAAGAAAAACACACGCAGAAGAGGAGATGAAGAGAAGTGAAACACGAAGCCAAGGCAAACACAACAAAACGCCTGTCCAATTTACAAATATGCCCAGTCCAAATTCCAAAAGTCCAAGAGTTCGAAATCAGCGGTACCGCTGGTTCCGCACACCCACACAGCTGATGCTGTCGTCGGGCGCAACGCTATCGTCATCGTCAAAAGCCATATCGTCGTTTTCTTCCGAGTCGCTCGTTGAGGCGTCCCATCGAGTATGAGCCTGGCTCCGGCCCGCGCGACTCGCCGATGGCGGTGCTTCGCGTGTCGACCGGCCATAGCCGCTGCCTCCACCACTCGCCTGCAGAGGCACCTCGCGCGAGCCCCGTGCATACCCACTACCCCCGCCACTCGGCAGAGGCGCCGCATCGCGTGCCGAGCGGTAGCTGCCAGTCCGGCTGGCGGCTCGAAGCACGGCTGCGCTGCGGCTGGAGTTGGGGGGTGCTGTTGCTTGCCGCACAGAGGCGCCCCGAATGGTGGGCTCCGTGCCCTGGCTGCGATGGCTGCGGTGGCTGCGGGAGGACACGTAACTGTCTCGCTCACCTCCGGTGGGCCGCTCAAACGCCGAACTTCGGCGTACCATCATGGGTGCATGCAGGTCCTCGTGGCGTGGTTCCACATAGCTGCCGGCACTGCCGTACCGCGGGTCACCCTCGGCAAGCAGCAGAGGTGCGCGGCCGATGGGGGCTTCGCTGTGTGCACGACCTCCTCCGGCATAACTGCCCGTACGGTATTGCCGTGACATATAGCGGCTGCGGCCGTCGTCGTAGTCGTATGCATCTTCCACCTCGCGAAGGCCCTTGCGCGAGTTCGGGCGCATGCCTTCTTGACCGCTGCCATACCGTGCCATGCCGGCGTACGACGGCGGGTAAGGGTCTGGGAAGGTAGAGCGGCGTTGAAAGGTGGGAATGGCGGAGTCATCGAATTGGCGGTCGCTGCTGGTTGTTCCCCGCGACAAAACGGTGTAAGTTAGGGCGGCACCGGCGACAGCCCCCGCAGCGGCCATGCCCAGCATACCGGCCATACGGGTGGAGTGCTCGCGCATGGAAGACGAGCGACGAGGTGTCTCGTAGGCGGACGTGGAGACGGCGCCGGAAGAACGGCGAATGCTGCCGCTGGTGCCCTCGGCGTGGTAGCGTGTGGAGGAGGGGGCATGGTGGGAAGCAGCTTCTGCGTAGTAGTCTGCCGAGTCGTAGTACCGCGAACTGCTGCCAGAGCGGGCGGCATAAGGACTGGGCATCTCGGCAGCTGGAGCGTAGCTGATGATGTGTGAGGGTGAGGGTGAAGGTTCGGACTCTCCAAACGGGTGCCGCCGCGGAGCGGACGACGCGGCGTAATGGGAGGAGTAGCTGTAAGGAGGTCGGAAAGCAACAGCCATGGCGTTGCTCGTCAAGAGAGTCAAAGTCTCAGTGGATTTCGGAGAAGAAGGAAGAAGAAGGAGCACAATGTAGAGGTAGAGAACAAATGTCCAGAGGCTGGAGGCTGGTTTCGATGACGGGAAGCATTAGGGGAGCAGTTGAGTACTCGTAAGAGGTTGGTGGGGTGAGAAAGTAGCAAAACACGGCAGCGATTCGTCGGCCGAGGGGACAGGCCGGCCCTGCAGTGGATCGGCCGGGGGATGGCGGCAAAAAGGGGGGGGGGGGGGGCGTNTGAAGGATTGAGAGAGAGGGAGAGGGAGGGAGGGGGCGAGGACGAGGACGGAGGGTGGGATGGTCTCAGCGGCAAGGTGGTGGCGGGTCGCCCAGGAGGTGTGGATCGGGTGTCAGGTAGAGAAGGACGAAGTACGGAGTACTCGTACTGGTACTGGTACTGCGTATTCGCGGCCAGGGCTTGTCGCGGTTTGGCGTGGTTTTTTTTTTTGTTTAGCTGGCGACGGCGCTGGCTGGTGACAAGTGCGTGTGCCACAGCAATGTCACCACGTGTGTGACAGAAGGTGGACAGTCACAAGACGAGGCGGCCACCGCGGCTTTTTATCTGCCTCATTCACCGTATTTCATGGCGAAGCCCCATCTTTTCGTGGCGGGTCTTTGCCAACGCATTGATGGCCATGATGGTCGTGATGGTCGTGATGGCCGTGATGGCCATGATGGCCATGAGGATGCCATGCTGGATCTGTTGCCTTGTTTTGAGGCTTGTTGCTGGCCAAGGCTATGTGTCTCTGTGCTGGGGGCCTGTCCGGGAGGCCTGTCCTTGGATCTGTCTGTCCATCGTACTGCGTAGGCTTCTCTTCAGCCCAGGGTACCCCCCCTGTCACTTTGGAGAGTAAGAGCATGCGAGATTTCTGAACCGGCCATTTCCGCTCCGCAGAATGCCCAATCTGACTGGGCTGGATTGGCTGCAGTAGTGTTGCCCTTGTAGACGCGAGCAGCCAGGGCAGAGAGATGCACAGTACTGTGTAGTACTCTCGTACCCTGTTGAAAGATGGTGGCGCAACCTGTTTCTGTTCAGGTCCGGCTGGCCAATGGCCGTGGGGCCGTGCGCAGGACCCTCTTCAGCATGTCTCTTCCCAGACTCTTCTTTCCGGAAGGTAAGATACGTCAGGAGAGCAAACCAGTTTCCATACGGCAGGTGCATTTCGCGTCCTTGGCCTCGTGCAACCGCGCGCCTGCCCTGTCTCGTCTCTTCTTGCTCCGTTGCGACAGCGGTGAGTCAGCTTCCAGACCGGACGGACTTGTTTTGTCCGCTTCAGCTGTCTGTCAGTGGCCACCTGATGCCACCGGCCACCGTAACCCCCCCTGGAATGCGCCAACGCCAGCGCCAACGCCAGCATAGCATACTGTACACTAACACTGCCCGGGCCGGCCAGAGAAACAGGGCGCTTTTGCCCCTCTTCCGCACCATTATAGCGGCCCGGGAACAATTACAGGGTAAAACTCCAAAAAGGCAAACGATACTAGTACTCCATACTCCGTACGAGTACTTCGTCAGATTGTATCTTATTCTCCATCTTACGAGTCAGGGCGACAGAGTGAGCGTTCCTCCATGCAACTCTTACTTCCAAACAAACAAAAGGGACCAAAGAAAAGAAAGACATGGAACAACTCTCGAAGATGGGGCAGAACATTCCTCATCCAATCATCCCACACAAGGCCCCCCCTCCCCCAATACCAGGGCTCTTCGTATCAGCACCAAGAGAACCAGCCAGTCACAAGATGCTTGGTCGATCCGTCTGGATCCGTCTGCTCAACCAGGGGTCATCTTCGTTGATACTGTGTAGGAACGTTGCAGGCTTTCACCACTGGCCTCTGCCTCGTCCTGGTGGAGCAACTGGGCAGACCTACAGTAGTATTGAAACAGGTTACGACTGAAAGCACTCCCTCCGTACTCGCAGAATTCTTCATTCGCCCCGGCTTGTTTGCCCGCTGCAGCAACCTGCGCCAACCAGTACCAACAAGCACCGCTTGCATCCTGCCTCCTGCCTCCTGCCTCTCGCTTCCGTTACGTGGTGGCCTGTGGAGGTGGACATGGCGTAACAACTCCAAAGACGAGGCGAGGCGGCCCAACGGCCGCCCGTCCCTGGCCCGGCCAAGCTCCAGCGTCCAATCTCCTGCCGCTTTATAAACAACAGAAGCTCCATGAAGCTCCACGGCTCGCAGACGCACCCACAACCGACGTGGCGTAACATCCCTGGCCCGGTACAAGGTAGACCCAGGCCGCCCTTCTGAGCCCCAGACCTGTTTTTGTCTGCATGGCATCCTTGCTCCTCCTCCTCCTCCTCCTCCTCCCCCTCCGCCCCTCCGCCCCTCTCCCTTCTCCCCTCTTACGTCGTATGGAGACTCGTGTTCGCGCTCGTGCTCGTGCTCGTGCTCGTGCCCGTGGGGCGCCCAGGTAAGATGGGGGGGCATGAGAAAAGAAAAGGGCAGCTTCGCCGACCGTACGGAGTAGCAACCATCCAGCAAACTAGGCAAAGTAAGCCTGCACGCCCACCCAGCACAACAGCACTATTACCTCCTTGGGACCGCCTTCTCCTATCTCGGGCATGTCTGCTACGATGCCTTTGCAGTTCGTTTGTCCGCCTGTTCCGCACGAGACTTGTCATCTGTAAGCTGCATTCACATCACAATTCTGCACTGTCATACTGCCTTCCAACGACCGCCTCATCGTCGCCTGGTTTGCCATGTTCTGCTCTTTTCTTAGCCTACATCCGAATCCACCTGCACCTCCACATTGGCCAGTACCAGCACGGAATAGGACCATACACAGTACTGGCTCCCGTCCCCATAGCACACTCCTCCCCGTTTCGTCCGAGAACCGCTGTCTCTTGCCCACCTTTTGCAGGCCCCCTCCCCTCGCATAAGCCTATCGGCTGCAAGCATAGCTCGCCCGCACCGCGGCTGCGAGAGATGGAGCAGGGAGGGGGAAGGGATACACAAAAAGGAAGACCGTGACAATATGGAACAAGTTGAAGTGTCCCATGCAAAAGAACCACGCCTCACGGCGGGTTCTTGGATCCGGTGTTGAACGCCCCATGTTTTGGTTGCAAAAACAGCAGATAGCGCAAAGCACAACTCGACCCAAACACTCCAGACAGGGCCGATTGACTGGGAGAGTTGCTGCGATGTTGTATCACAAACTCGCCCGGCCCCGACCCAGCCGGAGATGGATAACCAGCCCAGACGGAACCCGGGCCGAATAACAGTTGTTATTCGGAACCCATGTCCGTCCGGCTTGCTCCCTGTCTTCCTCCCCTCTGTGCCCTCTCCTTTCCCCAATCTTATCGCCAGTACAACAACAAAAAAGAAAGACATTTAGATAATGTCCCAAGCATCTTCTGCCGCATGGCAGAACTTGCTGCACGCGACACTAGCCGACAAACTGTAGTTGCTGATGGAGATCTTGTCGTCAACATACTCGTCAGCAAAATTGTCCGGGCCCTTGGCCATGGCGCCGACAAAGACGCAGATGCTCTGGTTGTTGTCCAGACTGTCGACATAGTCCCGCACACGTGTGATCTCCGCATCGAAGCTCAACGTCACTTTCCTGCAATTGGGTGGGAGATGGTCGGTGATTGGATTCTTAATCACCCGGAGGAGCTTTTCCTGCGAATTAGTAGACCGGATGGACAGCCTGTGGAGCAACTGCACCATCAGGCCGGCGAACCGCTTGAATGTTCGCGGTATCCGGACAGACGGCGAAACTTCGATTAGAACATCTTTTGCTGTGAGAATGTAGATCTGCAATCTGCCGGCTTTGTTGATCGGGGAGTCGAGCAGCGTGAGTAAACACTAATATCACCACTTAGTAAAAACACGTTCATGTCTTCCTGGAGCAAAAAGAGAACAGTGCAGAGAAATTAGAAGCAAACCTGGTGAGTAATGTCCGGCCGCGCATCGCTGATGTCTCTGTTCATTTTGCGCATGACACCAATGTGCTCGTCGCTGTTGAGGAGGGAGTACTTCTCGTCCCGGTGGCCCATACGGCCACCCGCACCACTCTGTGAAGCTGCCCGGTAGGTCTCGAGGCTGGCATTGGCGAGGACAACAATGAGCCTCCGCGTGTCCTTGTCGTTGGACGCAATAGGATGGTGCTGCTCCGCAACAAGCTGCGGAAGAGCCGGAGGCGGCAGAGACTGTGTTCCTGTCATGGGGGGTGAGTGTTGTCAGGACGTTGTGTTCTCGTTGGTGGACTTTGGTAATTTTTTTTTGGGGGGGGGGGGTTCGCGTCTGCCTTGTTTTTTTCAAGGGTTCCCTTTTTCAACCTTGTTGAAAAAAGGGTGCAGCTGATGTCCAAAAGATGCTGGGGGCTCCGCTCTGCACAGAGTTCTGCGAGGTGGGAAGGGATAGGAATGAACAGGTAACACGGTTTGCTGTTTGTCCTGCCACAGAGAATGGCAAGAAATACTTGGGGTGTTTCCGTCTGAACTACTTACGTTGTCTCTTGCCAGCGCGGTACTCTGGTGACGCCATTTTCAACGTTTGTAAAATACAAGAAGAACTCCAAGACGCACGTGGCAATGCACACTTGAAGTCTCGCTGGAATTGTAGGACAGCAAATAGGATAAGAGCAGAAAATAAAGGGGATAAAATGTAGATTCTGCCCAGAAAATTTTGTTGAGGCAACGCGAAAAAATGGGTAGTAGCTTCTTAATCTACGGAGTAAAGTCACGGGATCTAAGCCGGCATCGCAAGATTGACCGCGCCCGAGAAGGAAGCGCGCGCATTACAATGTTGCATTGCACCCTCTATGGCTCCCGCTCATGTCTGTTGGTTTTCTTTACTCCGTACTCCGTACGGAGTACTCCGTAAATTGTCCGTATTTGCCTGGAAGGAAGGAAGGCTTGCACATCGGCGTGCTTACTTGCTTCTCCATGTGCATCAGCCATGTTCTGGCCCGTTGGTCCTAAGGCGGTGAGAATTTTTTTCTGACTAAGCATGCAACATCGGCAATTGCGCAAAGCCACCTTGTCCAGACGTATCAGAGTACGAGATTCGCTAACACGGGGGGGTCTGTGTCCGAAGGGCATAGAACCGCAGTAGGCATCAAAGAGCAGAGAACAGCAGAAACAGTAGAAACGGCAGAAGACGACAGAAAACGGTAGAAAACAGCAGGAAATTTTCCCAAGCACCAATTGCTTCATTCTTTCATTCCATCATGGCTTCTTACACAAGACGAGACCTGGCATGGTTGCGAAGATCCCGTCCTCTTGTCTTACGGGGCAGACGTCGATGAAAATGCCATGGGATGGTCATCCAGCAAGCAGTCATGCTGGATGGCTATCCCACGACCCGTCCGTGCTTGCTACATGGCGCTGGCATTTGAAACGTCTATCATACTCGTATTATCAGATATTCACAACCTATGTGGCAATGGCTGCCTTGAAATCGCTGCTAGCGTAAGGTGGCACTGACAATTATGGGGACAGCGGCTGTCGAGCCAAACCCCAGGCCCGGCGGAGTCTCTTCCCTCCCCCTGGTTCCATTCTTATTTTCTTATTTTTCGCTCCTTAACCTTACTTCCACATGCGTCTGTGCATCCGGTCTCAAAAAGAAGGTACGGGAAATGCGGGCCAGCCAAGGCACGAAATGTGAAATGCCATCCACCCTGTGACAGGCACTTCCTCATATCCAGTTTCAACGACCCAATGCGGTTGCGGGATCTTCGCTTCCTATGCAAGTATGACTTTGGCTTCTCCATCCTGACTTCAGCCACTTCCCCTTCCCTGCCCTGGCCCTCCGGGATGTCCATCGTATAATAAAAAAAGGAGGCTCTGCTCCCGCCTTGTTGGAGATCCCTCCGGTCTCATTGTATCCGAAGCGGGCCTCGCCAAGAAGCATAAAGAGCCCCCTCGTAGCCACTCTCAAAAGCCAAGCTTTCTTCTGTTTCTTCTCTTGCTTCAGCATCCCCCCCTTTCGATATAACAACTCAGTGCCCGGTTGCCTGGTCTGTTCCCGGAGCTCTTCTCTTTTCTTCTTTTTCTCTCGTTCTTTTCCCTGTCCTCTCTTTTACTTGTTCCTTGCTAGTCAAGAAGAGAAGATCACGTTGATCGTGCATCTTGATTTACGTTCTTTTTTAAAGTCTCAGTTTTAATTCTTTTCTTTTCTTTGCCGGGCAGGTCGCCGCTCCTTTATTTCTTCTTCTTCCTCCTGTTCTTTGTTTGCAAAAAATCAGTCAAAATGGTGGCCATCAAGTTAGTTTATGCTGCCACATTGTTGTCTCTCGCTCTCGCGGCGCAGAACAACAATGGTCAAAACGGAGATGTCGCAAACACCAACGCCCAGGCAAATGGTGCCAAGGCAAATGGCCAGGCAAATGGCCAGGCGAATGCTAACAACGGCAACAACGGCAACAACGCTAACACTGGCAACGCTGGTAACAACGGCCAGAACGCCGCCGCCTCCTCTGCTGCTGCTGTCGCTACGAGTGCTGCCGATACAAAGGGCCAAGGGAAGAACAACGGCAACAACCAGAACACCGTTGTCTCTTCTTCCACTTCTGTTGCAACAGCAGTAGCAGCAGCTTCGGATTCTGCTACTGGCAATACAAAGGGTAACAAGAACGGCAACAATAACAACAACAACGCCGCAGCCTCCTCCACTTCTGCTGCTGCCGCTGCGTCTTCGGTTGCAGCCACTTCTTCTGCTGATGCTGCTGCCTCGAGTGCTGTCACTGCCAACGCAAAGGGCAATAAGAACGGTAACAATAACAACAACAATGCCGCTGCCTCCTCTTCCACTGCTGCTGCTGCTTCGAGTTCTGCCGCGGCTTCTGCCAATAACAACGCCAACGCCAACACCGGCAACAACAATGCCGCAACTGGCACAACGGGCAGTGGCTCCGACAGCACTACTCTGCAGGCCAATGCTATCCAGTCCGGCTCTTTCTTCGATGGGTCCGATGGTCTTGGTGCCGAGGATACTCAGGCTTTGTCCCAAACTTCGCAAAACAATTTCATCAACTTCTGTTCTGGACAGACTCTCACCAACGGTCTCCAAGTTACCGGTGGCTCCTGCAACGGTATTGGTGAGTGAACTGATAAATTCCACTGAGAATTAACGCTGTATTCTAACGGGAAATCAACAGTGATGGGACAGATCCCGTCGAAGAATAACATGGTCACGTCGATCATCACCAACCCGCAGAATGGCGATACGATCAAGGCCGGACAGGACTTCAACATCACCGTGCAGACGCAGAATCTTGCGGCTGGCTCCTTCACCAACGCCGATGCCACGTACTATGCTGCCCCGCAAACTCTGAAGAATGGCCTGGTTATTGGCCACACTCACGTCACTGTCCAGGACCTAGGCAACAGCTTGAACCCTGACAGCCCTCCTGACCCGACTCAGTTTGCTTTCTTCAAGGGAATCAACGATGCCGGCAACGGAGACGGCCTTTTGGCCGCTGCCGTTTCTGGTGGCCTTCCTGCTGGAAACTACCGGGTGTGCACTATGACCTCGGCCTCCAACCACCAGCCTGTTCTTATGCCTGTTGCTCAGCGGGGCGCCCAGGACGACTGCACCAAGTTCACTGTCCAGGGCAACGGTGGTACCACCAATACGGCTGCGAACAACGGCTCTGGGTAAGTAATCTCTTTATGGAGCAATCGAGTCTCATTCTAATATACAATTTAGGGGCCAAGCTGCTGCTGCTGCTGTGGAGTCGGCCGTCGCCCTGGGCCCTGGTGCTCTGACCGCCAGTGGTGGAGGTGCCGCTGCTACTTCTGCAGCAGCGGGAAACAACAACAACGCCAACAACGGTAACAACAACAATGCCAACACCGGCAACAACGGCAACAGAAACGGGAGAAACAACCGATTCCAGAACAAGAACAAGCGACTCACTCATCTCGCTCGCCGAACATTCGTCGTCTAGAGTGGCAGTGCGGAGGTGTGCGGGCAGGTAGAGACCATTGGTCGTTGTGCGAGTATGAATGATTTATTTTCTCTTTTTATGTATTTAACGCTATCCCATTATTACTTTTTCGTGATGTCCCACGAAATATACCTTGGTTGGACAGTTTAGTTAGGAGTATGGTCTACGGATCAATTTGATATTGCTTTGAAATCATACATCTCTCTATTCTCTCTTTTCGTCATTTGACATAATATCAGCTGCACATATTAACCGCCAACTCAAAATCAGCCCCACCGTACTTTAAAGGGTGAGTTTTGGTGCAGTGTGATCAACGTTCTTTTTGAAACGTATGCATCTAGTTGAGACATCGCATAATGACGCTTGTGGGGCATTATCATGGGGATGAGGCTGTGTGCGGAGGCAAGAAAGCCGAGCGCTAATCAGGCAGGAGTACACTTGAACGGCCCCCTATAATTTAAGGTTCTCGATGCAACCCTTCCACCTGTCAACCCGTAAAGACCTCATCCACGGAACCTTTGGAACTCCGAGTCACGTGCCGCTTTGAAAATGCGTGTATCTTACGCAGTACTTCGTGGAGCATCAGCATGCGCAGGCAAAAGAGAAAACTCTAGAATGCGCATTTTCAACGTCCTATTCATTTTCTCTTTGTGGCAGTTAAAATTAAGGCACAACATTGAACTTTGGGCCTATTTTTGGGGGGGGGGGAACAAACATCAAGTGCTGAGGCTTTAGATAATGTATACTTCGTACAGAAGTACTCCGTACTATGGAGTATGTGATTGGTTAGCGCACGAATTCTTACATAATCCACGAGAACATTTTTTTGCCGGCCCAATCGTCATGATGCTGCTTTGCCGGCATGACAGGTCTCCTACGGTGACGAACACAACAAGATGGCCACACACATGGTTGCTGCCGCGAAGCGGACGTTCCGCGAGCTCCACGGAGTCGTGGTGTCTGCTGGCAAGATGCAGAAGACAGTCAAGGTCCGCGTTGGTGGCCGCGAGTGGAATGCTCAAGTGCAAAAGGTTGGCATTGCTTTCCAAGGGCGTCTTGTCCCATGCCATTTTTGCTAACTGCCACGTCTCCAGCATTTCAACAAGCCACAATCCTACCTTGTCCACGATCCGAATGACAGCCTCCGTACAGGCGACGTTGTGGCCATCAGCCCCGGCTGGCGCATGTCCAAAAACAAGCGCCACGTTGTTCAGCGCATCATTGCCCCCGCGCAGATCCCAGTGGAGGAGCGGCCACCCGTACCGACGGAGGAAGAGCGTTGGGCAGAGGCCCTTGCACTGCGGGCTTCCAAGGACGAGCGGCGGGCAGCAACCAAGGCAGAACGAGAAGCTGTCGCAGAGGCGCAGATCAAATCGCGGCGGGAACTGCGCAAGCTGGAGAAGAAGCAGGCCAAACTGCAGCAAAAGCAACAAGAAACACAGACAGAGCAGGAGCCGTCGGAGCAATAGGATCATTTTGCCAAGGTGTAAAGTGGCGCTTGTTTGGAACGGCATTCTTATTTCAATGTATACTACTCTCTCTCTCTCTCTCTATGCCACATGGATGATGACCGAAATCAAACTATAAACGCAATTTCATAACCCATTGTCTTAAACCCCAATGATCCGTGGCCATCCTACCTACCAAGCAAATGCAGGACGTCGTCAAAACTCCATGCAACTCTATTCCTCCAATAGGTAACGGATAAACCACACTGTGGTACTCTTTCTGCTCCTATCCTCCTCTCTCACCAAATTCTCGTGCCCAGTCTTCGTGTTCTTTCAGTCCAGATTTGCTAACACTAGGCCGGATAGTGCTAAGGCTGGCTATAAAATCAGAAAGCTCCATGGGTCGGATCTCGTCTGTCTTCATCATGAGAAGTGCCTCTCCCAGCGACCGCAGTGGACCCATGGCGGCATCTTTTGCCAAGGCGGTGATGTCCGAGCCAGAAAAGCCTATAGTGGTTAGATGGACGAATATAAACCAAAAGGGGCAAAAAGGAAGAGCCGTACCCTCTGTCAACTCCACAAGCTGCTGAATATCGCTTTCGTTCAAATTATGTTTCTGCTGCCCAAGTAATGTCCGCAGTTGTACAGCCCTTGTTTCAGCTTCAGGAAGAGGAATGTACTGTCGTCTCACAAACCGCCTTCGAGCTGCCTCGTCAATCGCCCATGGTAAATTGGTTGCCGCAAGGACGAGTACTCTGCTTGCGTCACCATTGCGACTCGCATCTTTATCCTCACGCCCCGCGGCAGCACGTTGAAGGTCGCTCCATTGGATCAGAAACTCCGTCTTGATCCGCCGGGTTGCCTCGTGTTCTCCTGAGCCGGAACGTTGAGAGAGGATACTATCAATCTCGTCCACAAAGATGATGCTGGGGGCCAGCGTCTTGGCTAGTGTAAATAGTGCACGCACCAACTTCTCCGACTCGCCGAGATACTTGCTGGTCAGGCTGCTTGCCGAGATGGAGAAGAATGTTGATTTCGACTCTGTTGCCACAGCACGTGCCAACATCGTCTTGCCTGTACCTGGAGGCCCAAAAAGTAGCATACCCGTTGCCGGCTCACGGAGGCCCATGAACAAATCAGGCCGTAGGAAGGGATATACGACAGCTTCACGAAGAGCCTTCTTCGCAGGTTCTAGGCCTGCAATGTCATCCCAATGAACCACATCGCCCTGAATGACTATCTCGTTAAGAATTTGCTTGGCAGCTTCGCCGTCAACTCCGGAAGGCAAGTGTTTCAGTATTGTTTGCTTCCGTTTTTTCCAGGTCATATCGCTTCCGTCTTCGCCGTCTTTTGTCGGCATTTCAGT
Source organism: Dryadomyces quercus-mongolicae (assembly GCA_002215975.1). Lineage (NCBI taxonomy): Eukaryota > Fungi > Ascomycota > Sordariomycetes > Ophiostomatales > Ophiostomataceae > Dryadomyces > Dryadomyces quercus-mongolicae. Next base: position 110,862 of record NIPS01000037.1, on the reverse strand, counting down.
ATCATCTTGTTTGTCCGAATCTTCGCTAGACGAGGGATCCAGCTGCACGTCGGCCAAAAGATGAGACACATCGTTTGATGCGCTTCCATTGATGCTAGCGTCAGTGCCGGAAACATCCCTGTTCCGTATGCGTTTTCGTGGAATCGTGTGCGCTTTTGGCGTTGTTCTATCACCTGCTGGGGGCGAAGATATGCCATAATCATTCACGCTGGTGCTAGAGTGCGCATTTCGCCTCAAGTCTGCTCGGTTGATGGGTGTTGCACTGCTACTTATCCCGCCAAACGTACGGCTTGAAATTCCATGTCTTGGCTTCATAGGATTGCCAGAGCCGTGTTCCAACTGCTGCGCAGAAGTTGTTCTTTCCAAGCCTGGCATCGTGCTGCTTGTTGCAGAAATGGGCCTCTGTTTAGAGGAAGAGCGTTTTGCGGGAGATTCTCCGGCAGACTGCAAAGAGCGGCCGAGAGCACTGGCTGCTGCATTCAAGGAAAGCGAGGATGGTCGGTGAGGAGCGGCGTACTCTCCAGAACGACGCATTTCGGCCGTTGCAGTCGAAGCCGCGTCGAAACTGGTCCTGCTAGCCGCAATGGGTATTGAATCGGAAGCGGGTCGCTGTGGGACAAGGCGTCGGGTGTTGCTGTCCCATTGCAATGGAACTGGCGATGTTGGAGTTGATGCCACGGCAGCTGATGCTTCAGAAGAAGGAGAGGCTCGCTGGCTATCCGATTTAAAAGACGGCAATCCAAGAGCAGACCATGCTAAAGTTGCAGCTTTGCCTGCGCCAAATCGCTCCGCTGACTTGGAGGTGGAAGAGCGGGAACCCTTATGGTGGTGGCTATCTCCAGAATTGCCTGTTCGTAATGTTGGACGCAATACGTGCTGTTTCTCGTGGGTCGGCGATCTAGAAGAACGCTTGGTGAGGATACCTCTCCGCGGCGTGGATCCCTCCTGGTCTGGGTCTTTGGATGGCGTCGTAGGGGGCTGCAACCCAGCTTTGTTGCTGCTCGCATCATTTTGTGGCGCTGGATTTCTCTCGAATGACGATGTGCGTGGCTGTGGGACGGACCGCTGTGGAGGGATCGGCGGTAAGGGGCGTGATAATTCTCCATATGTCACAGCTGGTATTGTTCCTCCGCCTATCCAACCTTCGTTGCCTGTGGAGTTTGATCCTTCTCCAGACATTGGTGCATCGGGTACTGCTTTATTTAAGGTGTCATCTTGGAGAACGGGGCCGTCTCGGCGAGACAGCTTCAGGGCCTCGAGAATGTCGACACGTTCCTGAGCTTGGTATTCCAGCTCACGAAGACTATTGGCTAGGGATTTTTCGGAGTCAGAAAGGGTTGCATAATCGGGAAGCACGGTTTCTGAACACTGGTGTCGGATTTGTTCGACCGCCGCTCTCCAACATCGCATAGCCTCCTCTTCGTTGCCCTATCACACGAGTCAGCGGTTATGCTAATGGGCTCCATTTATGCTAAGCATCCCACCTGTCCCTCGTAGTAAACAGCAGTCGAGCATTTCAGATAGCCTTCCTCGTATATCTTCTGCAGGCTAGAGGTTGTTGTTGTCCTGCTGCGCAGCATCTTGCTGCCACCGCTGCTTCTGGGAGCATGCGAATTCCCGGTTCGTGTTTGTGGAGTAGTGTGACGCGCGTGCCTAACGGCCTAAGATCGATATGCCGATTTCCAAGAAGTGGAAATGTAGAAGCCAAACCCGCAGGCCGAGGGGAGAGAAAACACAGGACGAGAAGTAAGATGCAGATAGTGGTATTTCGGCAAGACCAGGCTGTCTTGCTCTGTGTTGAAAGAAGCAGGAGCACGAGGTATGCCCTTGGCACTAAGGCGGGGCACCTAAGTGACGTAGTTGTGTTTTAGTCCATTTTCGCATATATGCATGCTTATTGCATAATCGATACGTACTTTTACAGGCCACTTGTAATACGGAGTATTACTCCATGCTCCGTACTTCTGCATTGTACCTCGGAAGGGCTGCGAAGATACTCCGTATATTTTAATTGACCTGTTTGTGTCTTATATTCGTAAGCGCCATATACAACTGATCTATTATCCTCCCTATGAAAGCAGCACCCTGATCTCAATACTTGTGCGTGGAAAGAGTGTTCGCAGTGTCATCTCTGGGTCTTTGTTGCCGTCTTCTCCAGAACGAAGCCGATCTACGGCATCGAGGATTGCTTCTACATGCTCGAAATCGACACAGAACATCTCTGCAGCTTCTTCCGTCACCTGTCTCGCCTTCTGGGGGTCTTGGAGCGCCTTCAGATTCTCAATGGCATCCACCAACGCCGATGGCAAGAAGTCGTCCAAACTCTGACTGACCTCCGCCAACATTTGGGGGTTCAACAACTCCAATGCCGTAGCCGTTTTCAGATCCTCCTCGCTTTCTGCTTTCAGCGAGCCCATGGTCGAAAACATCCTCTCCAGACCTGATCGGCGACGAAAGAAGGCGTATTGGCTCTCCACAAGAGCACGCGCCTTTTTGTCCACATTGTTCTGCAGTTCAGCAGCTCGGTTCGCCGTGAAATCGTACAGGACCAACGTCTCACGAGCGGCTTCCAAGCAATTGATCGTGAATATAAGGTTCTCCAGTGGCGTATTTGCCTTTTCAGCCATACTCTCACATCCCTCCAGGTATGGATCCAATGCCTCCTCCAGAATAGGCGCAAATCCAGTCTCCCGACTGTCTGGAGACGTTATCGACGTCTCATATGTCTTCATAATGGAAACGAGCTGTTTCATGGCATCTTGTAGGAAATCGGGTGGCGACAGGTCCGAAGAAGCCTGTGCGAATTCTCCTTGGAGCGTGGCGATGTGATCGCGTATCAGCGAACGGAAATGCCGTAGTGCCTCGGTCTCGAGACTTCCGAGGGTGTCGACGAGAGAAGGCCCATCACTCTGCTCCTCAGACGCGTCACCACCACTGTCCTTGTCATCGCTGAGAAGCTTCCTGAAGGTGAGGCGATAAAAGTTTAGTAGATTTGCGAGCCTGTATGCCAGGATGGTGTCTTCGTTGACTTGAATGGCCTGTGCCATGCGTTGGCGCAGGATTCGTGTGACGCCTGATAGATTGCGGTCGACCAAGTTGTTGAGTGCCTCGATGGGATTAAAGACGTCCTCATCCTCGCCCCCTTCATCAGCCGCAAGACGCCAAACCTCCATCTCCCGTCCTTCTTGGATGCCCCGAGCGAGTTCGCCACCGTCCCCAACGAACAATGACTCGAGGGACTCTCTCTCGCTGACCGTGGCAGAATGCACCCATGCTAGCATGTCTCCAGCATAACGAAGCGGGTCGTGTGCTGCCATCTCGATGGGCTTGACCAAAGACGAAACTTCTGAGCCGTTCTCACTGGTACCCGTGAGTGCAGTATAAAAGGCGTCGGAGAGGATGCTCTCTCGGGCTTCGGCAAACGTGTTGAGATAGCTCTGGAAGAGAGCAGGACGCTCTGCTAGAACACGGAGAGCCCGACTCATGGACGAGCTGATTTGCGGATTTTCGAGATTGAGGTGCTTGAACTCCTTCTGAACCCACTTGTATAGTTTTTGGAAGCCGAGATTGATGTTCTTGGAAATCTGTTCCATGATTTCCGGGCCAAGAGACGGGTTATCTTCGAACCCCAGCAGAATTTCGCAGTCCTTGCTAATCTTCTTTGCCTTGTTCAAGACAGAGAAGAACTGAGCATCCACAGGTTCGGCAGTCAGTGTCAGCGAAGCTATCTCATCCTCTGAGAGAACAAAATGGTCGACAAAAGCACCGAGCAGACGTCGTCGCGTTTCCACATTGCGCCGCCGATCAATCAAACCGGTAGCCTCGTCCAAAACCGGCTTGGTAGCATCATGTGCTGCGGATATCTCGGCTTTCATGTTGCCGTACGTTGTGTTCAAGGCATGAATGGTGCTGCCAATTCGACGTAGTTGCTGGCGACAGTCAGTAGAAGTTAAAGCACCCAATGATGTTATAAAACAGACCTCTGCAACCCGGCCGAACTCGGCAATGACCTCCCCATTGCTCTCAATAACTTCCTTTTGGATGTCCAGTCGGAGTCGACGCCGTGTTTCCGCATTATTCTGGACATGTCTCTCGTCCAACAAGGCCAAAGAGTCCCGGAACTCAGAGTCCGCATAGGACGACGAAAGGACGCTGGAAACCTTGTTTGCGAGAGGATTGCTGTGCCCTTTGGGGGGAGGTGTTGAAGATGCAGCTCGCGACGTGAGTGAGCTAGATTCTGTGGCCATTGTTTAAGAAAAATGGTCGCCAGTGGGCGAGTGCATGCCTGATTGGGAGTGTTGCTCAGCAGCCACTTCTATATTTCCATTCTGTGCATGCAAAAGTGTCTTCCTCCACCTGCCATTGCCCACACCAAAGTCGCGATGCGATGCAATGCATTGACCTGTGCTGGTGGTGGAGAAAGGCATCGACAAGCTGGCTCCTTTCCTCTTCACCGCCTTCCTAAATGGACCTTAGCCTGTCCAGGTACGGCCAGTCAAAACGTCATCGGTGAGCCTAGTCAATTATTACATAATCTGCCGAGCTTAGTCGTACTCAGAGGCACGGGACGCTTCTCAGTCACCACTGTAAGATACGGAGCAAGTCATTTGCCCCCCTCACAGATCCAAGGCAGCACACCTCGACCAACCACCTGACCAAACAGCGACAGGCATTTCCTACAGGCGTTTCTTGCCTTATCTAGCTTGGTCGACCTCCGCGCATTGGCCAACTGTTCACCGTCGACTATGTCGACATCTTGAATGCGCAGCGACCGACTCCTTTGTGCGGCGACCGTTCGTGAGAGCTGTGGCTCTTGGCAACCTGTGTCTCTGCTACCTCGAATCCTTATTTTACCGAATCCTACCTCACCTTAAGGCGTCGTTGCACGACCCATGATGGCGTCTAACATCTTCTCTCGATTTACTCCACCTGCCCGGGAAAACAGGTCCTTCTACGAAGAGCTCAGAGGGGAACCGACCGATGGACACGAGGTAGATAGCGAAGATAGAGCTGGGTTTGCTTTGGACGAAGAGAACTTGAACCAACAGTTCCAGGACTACGATCTTGAAAATGCCGAAGGCTTGGGCATCGATGGCAGTCAAGCTACAGTTGCAAGCGCAGCTGGTCCTGCGACATCGGACCCCAGAGATACGCGTCTGCACGAACAGCCACGAAGAAACGTGTCGCGGCCACGATGGACTGCCTCCGGTGCGGATGATGACGGCGAAAACGACGATGTACCGGGCTCACTACTCGTGGAGGCCCACGGAGCTGACCAGGCGCCTCTGCCGCCGATGCTGAAAGCAGCCCCCCTACGCTCTAATGTCTCTGAACGCCGGACGCCCCAGCCAAACCGAGGGCTTGGAGCTATTCCTGGAGCAGCCACCAAGAGAAATCGTTCCCAGTGGGAGACAGCTCAGAATCAGCAACGGCTGCACCGAGATGAGTCGACCGATGACAGTAGATTCAATGCACGCTCGCAAACAGGCAATCGCATAAACGACGTCGTTGGGAACACCCCTGGCAATGCTCTTCTGTCATACTTACGCGCCACTGGTGGTAGACGAAATGGAAATCCACAGGAAATGGCCATGTGGAGATGGGTCAACGTCACTAACCTTGACAACTTTATCCGGGATGTCTATGACTACCATCGTGCCTGTGGTCTGCGATGCATTCTCATGGAACGCTTTCTACATCTTGTGTAAGCTGTTGGAAAAGGAGTACTGTCTATGGGACGAGTAGCCTGGCTAACCTTGCTGGACAGAAACGTTGCTTTTGTGGCCGTCTTTCTGACATTCTTAACCCAGTGTGTGGACTATTCCAAGATCCGCGGAAGCACGGAGCTGAGCCAGATTTTGGTTCCGCAGTGCACGAGAAATATGTCCTGGGTTTGGAACCTGGGGCTGTGGCTCTTTGCGTTTTATTTTATCTGGAAGACGATGCAGTTCTTCATTTTCGACCTACGCCGACTGTTCAATCTACGGGACTTTTTCGTCTATCTTCTTCAGATTCCTGAGCATGACATGCAGACCGTTTCGTGGCAGGATGTGGTCGTCAAGATCATGGCGCTCCGAGATCAGAATCCCAAGACAGCCACAAACATGACACGGAGGCAACGAGAATGGATCGGGAGTCAATCCAAAGAGAGACTGGATGCTCACGATATTGCCAATCGTCTTATGCGCCGCGAGAACTACCTCATCGCTCTGTTCAACAAGGACATCCTCAACCTCACCATTCCACTGCCATATTTGCGCAACACACAGTTGCTCACACGCACACTGGAGTGGACCCTTTGGTTTGCGGTCCTTGATTTTGTCTTTGATGAGCGTGGACAAGTCAACCAGGACTTCCTGAAGTCCAGCCGTCGCAGTCTGCTCAGCCAGAAGCTGAAATCACGCTTTCTATTCGCCGGGTTTATGAACTTGCTCTTGGCGCCCTTTGTTGCTTGCTACCTTGTTGTTATCTACGTCCTTACGTACTACAATGTACGTGAACCTTGTTCATTATCCAACCAGTCTGTTTTCTGTCTGCTTACCTCTTCCGTCTTGCGTCTAGGAATATCAAAAAAACCCTTCTGCGCTGGGGGCTCGCGCCTATACGCCGCTAGCAGAATGGAAGTTCCGCGAGTTCAACGAGCTTGAACACCTATTCGAAGAGCGCCTGAACATGTCGTATCCCTTTGCAACGCGTTACCTGGAACAGTTCCCGAAGCGGAAGACAGAACAAGTGGCGAGGACAGTAGCATTCATTGCCGGATCTGTGATGACAGTGCTAGCCATCGCCTCGTTGGTAGACCCCGAGCTGTTCCTGGGGTTTGAAATTACGCACGACCGGACCGTTTTGTTCTACGTCGGTATCTTTGCCACAGTCTGGGCTACTGCACGTGGCATGGTCTCGGAGGAGAATAGTGTGTTCGACCCAGAATATGCGCTACGCAACGTCATTGAATACACGCATTACGAGCCAGATCACTGGAAAGGACGACTTCACAGTAACGACGTGAAGTTGGAGTTTTCCGAGCTGTATGAGAACAAGATCAAGATCTTCTTGGAGGAGATCGTTAGCATTCTCATAACACCACTTATACTCTTCTCGAGTCTACCCAAATGCAGCGACCAGATCGTGGACTTCTTCCGGGAGTTTACAGTTCATGTGGATGGCCTGGGATATGTCTGCTCTTTTGCAGTGTTCGACTTCAACAAGGATGTTAATGGCAACAGCAATAGTAACAACCCCAAGCGGCAACAGAAGCAGCCACAGCAGCAGCAGCAGCAACAACAACAGCAGCAGCAGCAGCAGCCCGATGCGTCTGGCATTGGCGGGGATGTGCGCGACGACTACTACTCCACGAAGCATGGGAAGATGGCAGCATCGTACTACGGGTTCCTCGACAACTACGTGATCAACCCAAAGACAGGCATTCCGGGACACCATCCACCTGCCGGACGGCACCATTACTCGCAGTTCCATCCGCCTCCGGCCTTTCCTGGCCTAAACTCGCCAACACTGGCAGCCGACATGCAGAGTTCCCGCATACGTTTTCGGGGCACATCACAGCCTGGAATGCTACGAACACCGCGGGTTGCGTCGGGGGCATCAGCGGCACAGCCATCTCCAATGGCATCGATGCTGCTTGATCCACACAACCAACCGTCTGCATCGGCATTTGCTAACCGCAGTGCCCACAGACTACGGGCGCGTGGTGGCTATGCTGGCGATGACGATATCATTGAGGAGTCCGTAATGGAAGGCGGCGGCGAGCTCCATGATGACGAGCAGCAGCAGAGTGAGGAATACCAAGGCAGCGGTGCCTTGGAGGAGTCAACATGGCAAACGTCCCCACCCAAGGGTCCGTCGCGGGAAAGCAGCGGATTGGCAGATGAGACAGATGTGGGTGTGCTCGGCCTGATGTACCAATTCCAGCAGGCCCATATGAACCACAAGCCAGGCGGAGGACGGTGAGGGTGACTCAATAGACAGGGGATACTAGGAGGCAGGAATATGAAACGGAGCACGGAGTACGGAGCAATGGAGCAATGGATCAATGGAACAATGGAACAATGGAACAATATATCTTACATAACGTCTATTTTACAGTATGGAGAAAGACAAGAGTAGGCAATTGGATCAAGGCCTCAAAGCGCTAAACGTTCGTTCGGGTTTAGTGCATCACAGGGACTGGGCGGTGAAGTGAATCACTGTGGCGCCGCGTCTGAGGCGTGTTTAAGTGGTAGCCGCGACCAGAGAGACCCTAGAGCGGTCAACCAGCCAATAGGCTTGACTCGGTCTGGCGCAGCAATATTCACGTCTCCTGCCTCAGTAAATCTCGGTGGGTTTCCCAGCAAAAAAAAAAAAAAAAAGCAGTTGACCCTCCGCCTCAACGACGTATTCCGTGTTTCTCAGCCTCGCTTTACGTCCCAAGACCAACCGCTTCTCGCAGCCCTGTGCTGGCTTCCAGGCCTCGTATTCTGACCTGTTTTCTTTGTTTCGCCTGTCTCGAGGCTGCCTTGGTGGCGCGCAGCGCGATTACCCACCTCAAATCCGTAAAAGGCAGCTCGCCGCCCTTATTTTCCCATCTTTCACAATCCTCCTACACACTTCTTCTTTTTTTTTTCCGTCTTGCTTTCTCTCGCTCCCGCTTCGTGTCCTGGTCTCCGTTTGTTCTCAGCGTCGGTCTTTTGCGTCTTTTGCTCTGAGCCATCTTCTCTTGCCTTTCTTTTCTGTTCCCATCCCTGCCCTGTCTGTCGCCACTCGCAATCCAGCCCGTAACACGGGAAAAAAATTACATGACTCTATTTTGAAATCCTCCCAAAGTTCAGCTTCCACTCTCCGTCAATCGACTTCCTCCCCACCTCCTGCTCAATTCGACTCGAACGAGAGCGCCAACCGGACGTCTCCAGCCGGACACGGACTGGAGGAGCACGAACCGGAAGAGCAGCAACAACTACTCGATAGCTCTGACAACCTCCGTTCCTACTTCTTCCTCCTCCATGGCGAACAATTTTGGCAACGGCTCGGCCAATGGCCTCCACAGCATCGATGCCTCGGCGGTGGAAAACGAGCCCGAAGACGTGGTCCTGGCCAAGATCAGCAGCGCCCTCGAGCTCATCTACAATCCTCATACCTCCAACCAGACGCGACAAGAGGCCCAGAAATATCTAGAAATCGTCAAGGACACTACCCAGGGTCCCTCCGTGGGCTTTGCCCTGGCTTCCAACCCGGCCAACCCCCCGGTCGTCCGCCACTTCGGCCTGTCTGTGCTCGAGCACGCCATTAAGCATAAATGGGCATACTTCTCACCGGACCAGGCCTCATGGATCCGCAACTGGGTGCTGGAGCTGGCACAGAGTGTGTCCCGGAATGATGCTCCTTTTTTGCGGAACAAGGTTGTCTTGCTGTGGACGGAGCTTGCCAAACGGTGCTGGGGCAGCGAGTGGATGGACATGGACGAGCAGCTGATGCAGCTGTGGCAGCGACCCGGCGACAATGTGCACAAGGAGCTCGTGCTCTACGTGTTGGAGACGCTTTCCGAGGAGGTCTTTAGCGGTGACGATGCCGTCGTGGCTCTGCGTGAAAGTGTGCTCAGCAAGGCCTGCGTGGATATCTTCACGCCCTCGTCTGTCCTAAACGAATGCTTCCCCAACCGCGTGACGACACCGGCGGTGCGTGCTGGCGATGACGGGTGGCTCCCGCGCATATCCGAGCTCTTGCAGAGCTGCCTCGGGGCCGGTGTGCAGAACAATGATGAGGCTCGTACTTGTGCGGTTCGTGCCTTGGCTGTCTTCACTTCGATGCTACCCTGGGCCATTCCCAAGGCCATCGTCGCCAGTCAGTGTGTGCTGTGCCTATGTGAGAGCTTGGCAGCGCCAAATGTGGCCGTTCAAAAGGCCGCACTCGAGGCTCTGCACGCGCTCTATTCACGGAGTCACTTTACGGATGATGAATTCGTCGACATTGTCGTGCCCATGTACGACACGAAATATGTTGATCTTTACAGCAGGCTTTTCGAATGGGCCAAGGTCGATGCGGATGATATCGACGACGATAAGTATCAGTTTTCCAAGAAATTCTCCGAGGCAGGTCGACTTCCGTCCCCCATCTGACACTTCCGCCTCTTGTCCTAACCTTTCGTCACTTGATAGATGCTCTCTTGTCTTGGCGGCTATTTGGACCGCCGATTCTCCAGCCTTCCACCGGGCGTCGACGTCCAAAAGTTTGTCGAATTTCTGCTCCAGGTGGTGCAAAGCGAAAGCCTCGTCGTGTCCATTCCCGTGCTGGTAACGTGGACCCGTCTTCTGACCCATCGCTCGATTGGACCCTTGATCGCCGATACACCTTTGATTGGCCCTCTTTTAGAAGTGTGCAGTTCGAGACTCATCCGATATGAGAGCCTGCCAGAAGACACGCAAGATTCCTCCTACCTCTTTCTCCTTGAAGATACCGACACGATCCCTGAGCGTCATGCATTCTTGGGGAACTACCGCCGATATAGTTCCCAGGTGATTGAGACCATCGTCCAGCTAAAGCTCGTGGGTGCATTCCGGCATATCCTTTCCCAAGGTGACAATTTGTTGCATCACCTTTATGACAATGGCCAGGCGATGAATGGTAAGTCTTTGCTCTTTTCCTCTCAGCCTCTGCAAGATACTAATCGTTTCCTAGTGGCAAACTACAACAAGCACTCAATGCCCGTGCTGCGCGTTGATGCCCAATTTACGGTCATCGAGTCGGCCTTGAAAGGATACACCAAGTGGCGGTCGTCGACGGCGCCCAAGGAAGAGCAGGCAGAGGTGAGCATGCATGCCGTACTTTTGCCGTTGTAGTCAGAATCTAACCGATATTCAACAGAGACAGCATCAGCAGGCGAGTTTAGAGGCCGAGTTTGAATCCTGGTGCAACCGACTGGTCGATATGACGTTTGAGGTATGTGGTAGCCCGCCCAAAAACAATGTGGAACTGAATCAGTGCTGACATTTCTGTCCAGGACCCCTGCATCCGCAAGCGGATTCTTCAACTCCTGGTTGCTTTTTCCATCACCGCATTAGACCAGCACCGCGGCTTCATGTTGAAAGTGCTTGAGCACATTCTTGTTACGTGGCCCAGTCCAAAGGGGTCGGAAAACAGGGCTTTCAACGACTCCGTCAAAGAATTGCAGTCCGAGAGCATGGTTGAGCTTCAGAGATTGGCAACAAAACAGCCAGATCATCTGCTGAACGTCTACGATCAGCTGGAAGCCAAGGTCAAAGAGTTGGTGCAGTCCGGCACGCTTGATGAGAAGCGACAGATAGCATATCAGAGCTTTCTGTTTCTCATCATTCACCGGGCAGGTGGCATCGACCTGAGAACAAGAATACAGAAGCTGCAAGTTTTTTTGGTGCCTGTGCAAGCACAGTGGCAAACACCAGAGCTGGAGCGGGCGCTGTCATCGTACAGTGGTTTCTGCGAAATGGTTGGGCTCGACAAGGCGCAAGAATATGTCGCCCGGAAGCGCATCGACCAAGCGGCAGATTGGGGCTCGGTTGAACTCGACGCCGAGGGTCTCGCGCTCCAGGCCGATCTCGAGGCGCGCCAGGCACTTCTACCGCTGCGGTCGACTAAGACCTTTCTGACTGCTTCGGTAGAGAGGTTGGACCGGCATTCGGATGCTTTTCAAGCGTCTTGCGTCCTGTGGCAGGACTCAGTGCCACTGATTCTTGAGCGTTTGCTTGAGTTTCTGGACCACGCCCACGCATCACACAACCACAATAACTGGACTATTCTGCCTGATGATATGCGCCCTTCGGTCGGACGACTGCTCACAGATCGGTTCTGGCAGTCGGGCATATCCGAAGGCAGTAAGGACGATTTCTATGCTCGCGTACTTGACCGCAAAGGGACATTGGAAGGGCTGGCCTCCTCGATCCGGTCGACGGTCCGGTATGTGCGAGAGACAGCGTACTCGATCCTCCTCAGCCTGAGTCGCTTTAGTGTGCAGTTCTACAGCTTCAACGGGCTTCCGGGGCCGTTGTCGCAGGCGCTGTTTTCCAACGCGCTCTTCTTGCCACCACACCAAATCATCGGGCTGCTCAACTTGGTGCGTTTCCTCGTAGACAACTGTCCGGTCGAATTCCGCAATACCTTCCTCCCGCCACTCATTGCGTCCTGCTTCCAGCAAACGTCTGCCAAGCTTGTCCAAGAATGGAGCAGAATTGATCAGGTGCAAGAGCTTCAGTCAGACGCAGACTCATTGACGGAGGAGATGAAAGCCGAGAGTATCCTGCGTCAGTTTGGCTACTGCGCTGTGATCATGATGGCGGACTTTCTTGATCCCACAAGAATTAACGGTAAGCCTAGTCGTGTTTTTGGTGGGGTTTTCTCCGATGCTGATGACTTCCTATACAGTTCTGCTTCCAGAAGGGGCCCAGACGGCGAAGAGGTTCCCAACGCTGCGACGTTTCTGTTTGATGCAGACAGGCATCGTGGAACCCCTGTTACTTTTCTGCAACAATGTGATCCGCATTCACGATGGCCGTTGCTGCAGCATCGTTCTCCGTGTTTTGCGGACCATCATTTCTGAGTTTGTGGGAGCCGACCCGTCTGCAGAGTCTTTGCCGCCAGCTCCCCCAGCGGCACCGACAACGACAGCAAGCGGAGATGATGAACAGGGAGACGGGGCATCTGCGCGGACGCCGGATCTATTTCCGGTACCGGCTGAAACGGCGATGGCTGTGCGGGAGTATCTGTCTTCGGAAGTGATGAAAAGCTGCATTCTGTCGCTGCATGAGCCGTACTTTGTGGACCAGCACCGCGAGTTGGGCTCGCTTATAGCATCAATCCTCGGCCACTATTGCCCTCTCACGGCAACGCCTCGCCAGGTTCTCCTGTCGCTGCCCGACATCAAGCCAGAAGACGTTGATTTTACAATCGACCAGGTGTGCCGACCGGGCATGCATACCAGGCAGCAGCGAGCGCTTGTGCTGGACCTGCTCAAGGATCTGAAAGGTGTCAGCGTGTCTGAGATGGGCAAGCTGAGCAAGACGGCGGGGATCAAGCGTGACAGTGCCCGAAGCAGCAAGAAGTCGAATCAGCGGAGTAGGATGGCGCAGCAGTTTATGACCGCGCCGGCCTCATCGACGACTGGTGGAAGGACGGACAATGGCGGCTCGCGGACGGCAGAGGGAGGACGCCGAAGTCCAGACCTCGAAGGTGTTGCAGGATTGTTCAACTTGGCCGAATAGGATGCCAAGAACGTGTTGCAGACAAAATCCAGAGGTGTCAGGGTCGGGAAAGGACGACTCTTGAAGGAATTTCGGCTCTGTGTATGGTATTTTCTGGTGTGGTTGATTCTCCGGTAGGGCTGGTGCTGCCGTGTATTTGGGGTAGATGAGTTATGGGGGAAGAGATGTGCAGTCTCGATGAGGAAGAGGAGGATATTGCATGCTGGACATGGGAGTTACGGGGCGTGGCAGAATGGCCGAGCGGCCATTGTCTATGAGCGGCAGTGCTGCAGCATCAGAGATCTTGTCTGATGCTAACGGCAAGAGAATGTACTGTGGCCAAAAGACTTATGATGTGTAAAGAGTAAATATATAGAGCAATTTAAACAAGAGAAGCCTTGTCGTGAAGTAGTCCGATTAGTCATATTATACAATCACCGAAAGTGATTCACGTTTGAGTTGCATGTTTTTTGAATGTTTTTTTATTCGCGAATGTCTGTCGCAATAATACAAGAAAAGGAAGAAAACAGATTCACTACAAAAAAATACAGCAGAAAAAACAAACACAATTCCTACATGTCGTGGCTAGTAGCCAGCACCTGCTGGGCTTATCGTGACAGACATGCGCCGAGGTTAAATCATATATTCATGGCTCATTTGCCGCGCAGAACCGCATTCTGCCGTCGCTGTCGCTGTCGCTGTCGTCGCTGCTCCTAGAGACAAGACTTCCGGATATCACTTTGACTTGGACGCACTGGACGTATGTCAGCAAGCGACAGGCCCATTTCACTGTCCAGGGAGGGTCGACTCGACTTACCGCTTGCGGTCTCCTGAGTTGCCGTGCTGGTTCCATACGCCCACGAGTACACGCTGTGTTGCGTCCACGTACTTCTCCGTGTTGACCTCCTTGACCCCGACACGCATGCCATCCTTTGAAAACGTGATGTTCTTGCCAATGTTTTTGGAAGCGCTTTCCTGGATCTTGGTTACGCTGAGGTAAATGTGGTAGCCCACGAATCCGATGCCGCCTAGAATCAAGAACAGAATAATCAGAGGCGTAAGCTGGCTGTCGTATTGCGCCCGCAGATGTTAGCAAGCGAAAGTCGAAAAAAAAAGACGGGGAGAGGGAGGGTCTCGTGCAGGGTTTCGTGCAGGGTCATACATACCCAAGCATGGAGCGGCCGTCGTATTTATCGTGCTTGGCAGTTCCCCACGACATATTGACTGCGAATGATATTGCAAAGATGCAAGTCCGACTGGAGAAAGTAGTGTTTGCGTGGAGTCGTAGGATAAAAACGATGGATACGTCGTGCAATCGTTCGCCTTGCAGATTCTATGAAGGATGCAAGAATTAAGAAGATGTACTCAGCGTGTCGCCCTTGGAACGGAGGGGTATGGCTGGAGAAATAGGGCAGCAGAGACAACGAGGTACATGTGAAATGGGAGGCCTTTTTCTACCCGCCAAGGAAAAAAGGCAGAAAGCCCAGTGAAAAAAGTAAGACGGGCTATCAGCTTGTAAGCTGAACGCGCAGGCTGAATGCGGCACTAAGGTCCACTAAAACACTGCCTAGAAAAGGTCGGGGCGCATACTCCGTACCAAGATCAGCGTCGCGTTCGGGCGGAGGGCTGTTTCCGTCAGGGGGCCCTTTATTAAGCGGAGCAAGAGACAAAAAAAGTAATGCGGCTCTCGCCAAAGGGCACTAGCCACAAAGTGACAATGCACAGCCACATACCAGTCAGAAACACGTGAAGGCCACACTGGTGGACTGGTGGACTGGTGGCGGGGCAGAGCTCAACAGAATGCTTACTACGCACGGACCACTCGAGAGGACAGGTCACACCGGTGGGAGAAGTGCTAGCAAAAAGAGCAATGATGCAAATGCCCGCTTTCTGTCTTCTTTCTCTATCTGTCCTCTCGCGACGCCACGTCCTTTCTTTTCTTACTGTGCCCATCCGGTGTCGGTCGCCTAAGCTGCTGCCTGCGGTTTTTGACACCGAGTCATTGGCACCCTATCTTTGCAGAAGAGGCATTTGCGTTTCCGTCTACGCTCCCTCGATTCTTCTTCTTCTTCGCCAATCTCACACAGCCTGAAACCGAACCTGTCTGCCGACTGTAACTGCGACTGCGACTGCGACTTGTCAAGGTATCCTACGTTTAACGATCTGCAACCTCAGCTTCAACCAGGCCCCGTCGCCTCTTCGCCATGTCTACTCCTTACGGCCAACCCTACGGTGGCCAGCCCTCGCCCTATGGCGACCAAGCTGGTTTCCAGGATCCGCAGCAGCAGCAACAGCCGGGTCAGGGCCCGCCGCCTGCCGCTGCGCATGCGGGCCACTCCGATCACAAGAAGAAGAAGAGGGCCTACGCCGCCGATGCATTTACTGTGGGAAGCGGGGCTAATTCCGCCATCGGCGGGCAGCTTCCTGCCGGTGGTCAGTACGGCGCACCCTTGTCGCCTGCCAATGCTCCTGCGTACGGCGGTTATGGTGCGCAGCCGATCCAGGACCCCGCTGCGCAATACGGCATGCCCCAACAAGCTGTCGGCGCCGGTGGAGCCGCTCCGGCTGGCGCAGGATACCAATATCAGGAATCCTACTATCCCGGTACCGGACCGGTAGCTGCGGGTGGTGTCGATGCCGTAACGGCCGGCATGGCTGGCATGTCTTTCGGCGGCCCAGGCCAGACTCCCGTACAACAGGCTCAGCATATTCCCCCCGCGCAAGCTCCTGGCCGTGCTGGGCCGCTCAACCAGCTGTATCCCACGGATCTCCTGAGTCAGCCTTTCAACGTATCCGAGCTGGAGCTCCCGCCACCGCCTATTGTTCTTCCTTCCAACGTAAGGCTTTGTCCCATACCCAGAGAAGAGAGAAATCCAACTGACTGTTTGCTTTTGCTTGGTTACAGACTAGTGTTACTGCGTCGCCAGATGCTAACTGCTCATCGAAATATGTCCGCTCCACCCTCAATGCCGTGCCTACGAACCACTCGCTTCTCAAGAAGTCCAAGCTTCCCTTTGCGCTGGTTATTCAGCCCTATGCGGCACTTCATGATCTGGACGATCCCGTGCCAATTGTTCAAGATCAAGTCATTTCGCGCTGCCGGAGGTGCCGGTCTTACATCAACCCCTTTGTGACGTTTGTTGACCACGGCCACCGCTGGCGCTGCAACATGTGCAACCTCACAAACGACGTCCCTCAGGCTTTCGACTGGGATGCCGCTGAGCAGAAGAGTGTCGACCGGTGGCAGCGCCATGAGTTGAACCATGCCGTCGTCGAATTTGTTGCCCCACAGGAATATATGGTCCGCCCGCCCCAGCCACTGGTGTACCTTTTCTTGTTCGACGTTAGCTACACGGCCGTGTCCACTGGTCTGCTGGCTACGAGTGCCCGTACGATCTTGGACAGCCTGAACCGGATACCCAATGCGGACGGCCGTACACGCCTCGGCTTCATTGCGGTGGATGCCAACCTGCACTATTTTGCCATTCCGCGTGACTCAAAGCCGGCTGCCTCGGGCGAGGAAGGCGCCCCGGAGGGTGAAGAAGAGGAAAGCGGTGCGGGTGAGACGAGCATGCTGGTTGTCAGCGATCTGGACGAGCCGTTCCTGCCCGTGCCACAAGAGCTGCTGGTGCCGCTTACCAGCAGCCGGCAGAGCATTGAGCTGTTCCTGTCTCGGCTGCCGGGCATGTTTGCCAACAACCAGAACAACGGCTCATGCATGGGTTCTGCTCTCCGGGCTGGCCACAAGTTGATCTCGCCTCTGGGTGGTAAGATAGTTGTGTTGAGCGCATCGTTGCCCAACATGGGCACTGGCAAGCTGGAATTGCGTGAGGATAAGAAGATTCTCGGTACGTCCAAGGAGGGCTCTCTGCTGCAGACAGCCAACAGCTTCTACAAGAGTTTCGCCGTGGAGTGCTCCAAAAGCCAGGTTTCTGTGGACATGTTCTTGTTCTCGTCGCAGTACCAGGACGTGGCCTCTCTCAGCAACCTACCCCGATACACCGGTGGCCAGACCTGGTTCTACCCGGGGTGGAACGCCGGGCGGCCCGAGGATGCAATCAAGTTTGCGTCCGAGTTCAGTGACCATCTGTCATCGGAGATTGGCCTGGAGGCGGTCCTGCGTGTGCGTGCCACGACGGGCCTACGCATGAGCACATTCTACGGAAACTTCTTCAACCGCAGCTCTGATCTCTGTGCCTTCCCGGCCTTCCCGCGTGACCAGTGCTACGTGGTTGAGGTCGCCATCGACGAGACGCTACAGAAGAACGTGGTGTGTCTCCAGACGGCCGTGCTGCATACAACGTGCAACGGCGAGCGCCGCATCCGTGTGCTCACGCTGGCGCTGCCTACGACGACCAGCATGGCGGACCTCTACGCGTCGGCTGACCAGTGTGCGATCACGACGTTCTTCAGCCACAAGGCTGTGGAGCGGGCGCTTGACGGCGGTCTGGACTCGGCACGCGACAGTCTACAGAACAAGCTGACGGAGCTGCTGCAGACGTTCCGCAAGGAACTTGCAGGTGGTAGCATGGGCGGTGGGCTGCAGTCGCCGTCCAATCTGCGGGGCCTGCCGGCGCTGTTCCTGGGACTGATCAAGAATGTGGGTCTGCGCAAGTCGTCCCAGATCCCGTCGGATCTGCGCTCTGCAGCGCTTTGCCTACTTTCGACACTGCCGGTGCCGCTGCTGATGCAGTACATTTACCCGAGACTGTACTCGCTGCATGACATGCCAGACAGCGCGGGAATTCCTGACCCCGAGACCAGCCAGATTGTGCTTCCACCGCCACTCAACTTGTCGTCGGAGCGGTTTGTGCCGTATGGCCTGTACCTCATCGACGACGGGCAGACGCAGTTCCTCTGGGTGGGACGTGATGCGGTGCCGCAGCTGTTGGAGGATGTCTTTGGCGTGCCGGACCGGACACAGCTGCGCGTGGGCAAGGCAACGCTGCCGGAGCTAGACAACGACTTCAACGAACGGGTGCGGGCGGTGGTGCAGAAGAGCCGGGACTTCAAGTCTCGGGGTGTGGGCAGCATTGCAGTGCCGCATCTGTACGTGGTGCGCGAAGATGGCGAGCCCAGCCTGAAGCTGTGGGCGCAGACGCTGCTCGTGGAGGACCGGGCAGACCACAGCATGAGCTTCCAACAGTGGATGGGGAACCTGCGAGAGAAGGTAAGGCTAATGTTTACAACATAGCGCAACGGAAGAGAACCAGGCTAACTCGTGGATTTGCAGGTTGTGCAGTAAAGGACGCGAGAGCTTGGCGGACTGGACGCATTGGGGGGATGGATTGGACGAAAAAGGGAGGCGAAAGCCGGACACAGTATTACCCACCATTTTATTGAAAGTGGAACAGAGAACAAAGGAGAGGGGTGTGTGTGATGTGAACAAAGGAGTGAGCATTTGCTTGTATAGATGTGAATGGAGATGTTTTGGCGTAAGATACGACACGATGCATTTGTGTCTTACCTAATACGACGTGGTTCATATTACGAGTACCCCATACTCGTACTGGTTGTAAGACAATCTATCTGTTCTGGCAGGTGCCATGGCAGGTTGGCAGGTTGGCAGGCCTCCCAGCCTTCTGGCCAGAGGCGCTAAGGGGTCAGGGGACACAAGGCAGCCGAGGGCCTGCCAGGAACGGCCAGGGGAGCACTAAGTGGGCCAAGCCGAAACGCGAGTTCCCTGGCGGTTTTGAGTTCCGGGCCCCAAACTGTGAGACAAAGATATCTTAACGGAGTCTCTTACGGAGTCTCTTATGGAGTCTATGCGACGCCAAGTGGTCAGTGTCCACGACATGGTGGGTGTTGCCGGGCACGTGTACGGAGTACTTCGTACCCTTACCTCCGTACAGAACTCATATCTGTTTTATTTTTGGCTTTGCCGGCGCGTCGGTCAGCCATGAAACGGGGCCTATGTGTTCCGTGTGATTGAAACACACGCGCCGGCGCCTCAAGACAAGCCATCATTGGGCTATGAATATCTTGCCCAGTAAAAAGAGGCTCGATTGGGGTGCTTGTTTCTTTCCAAGCCCCCTACGCTACTCCAAACCTGTAGGCGGCAAACTGGACGTGTAACTTGGACCCTCGTGCAGGCTTACCCCCTATTGGCCTGTGCCGTGTGACGGGTGGCTCTTTCTGCTTCGCTAGCCTCTTTCCAGTTTCTGCACCTGCCGCTTCTCCCTCTGCCCACTCTTTCCTCTTCCCGTTATTGATCGCCCCATTGCCCTTTCCTTTGCGAACCTCGCTTTCCTCCTGCTTCCTTCCCCTCTTCAAGAACACCTCTGGTTTCTTTTCTGCCTTGTCTCTCTGTCTCTGTATCTCTTTCTCTTTCTCTTTCTTTCTCTTGCTATTTTTCGCTATTTTTTCGCTTCTTTTTCGCTTCTTTTTCTGCCTCTTTTTTCTCGTCGTCTGCACTGCCTGCTGCTTGCATCACAACCCCGGCCGCCCCAGCCCGCTGACAAGGACCACCCCTCTCTCCTGCTGCACTATCGCATCCAAAACAGCGCGGGGCAGCTTCGTCGCAAACGGCCCACTCTCATTTTCAACAAATCCCCTCTCCTTCTCACCTGCCATCACCAACACACACGACTCTCAATTTACGACTGCCCCAGACACAATTATCGCTCTACTTTTTCCAGCCACTTTGCCAAGGTGAGAAGAACTGCCGTACTCCGCACGCCTCGTGTACAATCGGCCACGCCGTCCCAACCAGCCCGGCCGTGCCGCGCATTCAACTGCCCCCCCGCCCCCCTTCATCTTGTCCTTCTCCTCTGGAGCTCATACAAACACCCCCTCAATTCAAGGCCATCAGAGACACCGAGCGCTAGCACTGCCCTGCCTGCGGCCCACCAGGCTTCGCGTTGCCCGGTCCTGTCGTATCTATTCCTGCTAGTGCAGATGCAAATGCAGATGCAATTGCTGCTCCTGTCGTTCTTCTTGCTCCTGTTCTCTTTCTTCACCTCCCCACCGGTCATCCTGCATCTCACGAGAACACACAGATCATTAACTAACAAGGCCAAAAGGACTGAGCATCGTCTGACATCCTGTTCCAACTTGTTTCGCATTCCGCCATCTACTGTTCGAGACCGCTTGATCTGCGCCGTTCCACATCTTTCTGGAAGCTTTCTCCCGCCCGGCTAGAGCAAAAGGTCTGTCCTTTGGTAAGATACGATACGAGCCCCTGGAAGTCCGCCCGTTCCGCCGTCATTCACGAGAATTTCTTTTTTTGCCCTTTTTTGTTCTCCAGTCCCTTTGACCCATTCTGTCGTGCTTGTCCTCCCCCGGCGAACAGCTGAACCGTCTGTTCCCTTTTCCTCTTTGACACAGCCACATGCTACTCCACTTCGTGTCTTCGTCTTGAATTCGTGTCGTCCCATCTCCTGCAACTGACTCGTCTCTTTTCTTGTCTCGTTCTGTCAATCACATCCTCTACGAGCAGCCGCTAACACTGAACCACTCCAGTCGCGTTATTCCCCATCACTCGATCGTTCATATTCGGCCCATCAACAAAATTCGCGTTTCTGTGGGCCAACCGCTTTCTCCAGCTTTTATCCGCCGGTTTCGTGATTCCGTGTTTGAACGGGGCAGAGTGCAAGGTGCGTGTGCTTAGACTTTGTTGCAATCCCTCTTTATTAGAGGTGCCTTAGTACTCGAATGGATCCACTCACAACCCACAGCACCCACATATACTTTCAACGATACAAAACCCTGGCCTCCGCAACCTACTCGCCTCCAAACAGTCTCAGCAAAGTTGCTTCAGCTCGGAATACCATATACTCTGCATTTTAATGAGCTCATCCAGGGCTTGCCTCAACAGTGTATCTTGAGTCCTAGCGAGTATAAGATACATACACGGTCTTCCTTGGCCGCCATTCCTTTTTATTCTACCAACGAGTGCTTCTTTCCTCAAGCGCAGCATCGCTTTTCAAACTCCCTTCCTTTTTCCCTTTTCCACAGCTCGGGCATCTGATCCAGCATGTCTCGATCCAACGCTCCGAACCAGCAGGGTTCGCGCAAGATCTCGTTCAATGTCAGTGAGCAATATGACATTCAGGATGTTGTCGGCGAAGGCGCCTACGGCGTCGTTTGGTTAGTTCTTTCGCACTTGCTCCGCAAACCTATACACGAATTGACACGAATCTTTCCATGCACAGCTCAGCCATCCACAAGCCTTCCGGCCAGAAAGTGGCCATCAAGAAGATCACCCCGTTCGACCACTCCATGTTCTGCCTACGAACTCTGCGTGAGATGAAGCTGCTGCGATACTTTAACCACGAGAACATTATTTCCATTCTTGACATCCAAAAGCCCCGCAGCTACGAGACTTTCAACGAGGTCTATTTGATCCAGGTGTGTTCCCGCCTCACCAGAGCTGGCATGGCACAAAAGAGAAAGCGCTCGTTCCATTTCCTAACCTGTGTCAATTTGCATTTAGGAACTCATGGAAACCGATATGCACCGTGTCATCCGCACGCAAGACCTGTCCGACGACCACTGCCAGTACTTTATCTACCAGACTCTCCGTGCTCTGAAGGCGATGCACTCAGCCAATGTCCTTCACCGCGATCTGAAGCCATCGAACTTGCTCCTTAACGCGAACTGCGATCTGAAGGTTTGCGACTTCGGTCTGGCTCGGTCGGCTGCTTCGCAGGAAGACAACTCAGGTTTCATGACCGAATACGTCGCCACTCGTTGGTACCGTGCCCCGGAGATCATGTTGACCTTCAAGGAGTACACCAAGGCCATTGATGTGTGGTCTGTTGGCTGCATTCTGGCCGAGATGTTGAGCGGCAAGCCCCTGTTCCCAGGAAAAGATTGTGAGTGCTTTGTTTCTCTCCGTGCTCTATTGCCACTACCGTAAACTAACCGAATGCAGACCATCATCAGTTGACCCTGATCCTGGACGTCCTTGGTACACCTACCATGGAAGACTACTACGGTATCAAGTCACGACGAGCCCGGGAGTACATCCGGTCTCTTCCATTCAAGAAGAAGGTTCCTTTCCGGACACTGTTCCCCAAGACGTCTGATCTTGCCCTGGACCTGCTGGAGAAGCTTCTTGCGTTCAACCCTGTCAAGCGTATCACGGTGGAGGAAGCCCTGAAGCACCCGTACCTGGAGCCATACCATGACCCCGATGACGAGCCGACAGCGCCGCCTATTCCGGAGGAATTCTTTGACTTTGACAAGCACAAAGACAACCTGAGCAAGGAGCAGCTGAAGCAGCTAATCTACCAGGAGATCATGCGGTAATTGAAGGCCATGACAGCAAGATACGGTAGCATGCGGTTGGCCAGTCGTTTTCGTGTCTATTGGGGAATTTGTGCATGAAGTCGCAGCTGGCTGGGCTAGGGAAAACATAGAAGACTCGGATCTTATGAAAGGGGGAGTGAAGTGTCGAATGATTTTGCCGGATATAAGCCATTAGTATTCTGCACTTTTTTTTTCTCTTTTTCTTTCTGTTATTTCTTTATATCTCTTTGATATCATCACTCCTGTCTCTAAGCCTTTGTCATGTGATGTAAATTGCCGTCTTCGAAAAGACAATGAGTAAGCAGGGTATATTTGCAGAAGAACCGGCCGCCCAGTTCACGATGTCCTGCCCATAAATAATCAATGTTTTCCAACAGCTATATTCATCTTGAAATTATGCCCAATATCCCATTTGAGCCATGCCATTCAATGGGCAACGCCTGTGGATAACAAATCCAGGAACGTAAGTTTCAAAGTAAAAAAAAGGGGAAAAAACAGGGTTCTTTTGAACCTCATCCTCTCGACCCGATCACCCACACCTCAACTCCCAAGACACCAAATTTGTCGCCTTCGTCGCTTAGTGGCTGGTTGCCAAATGTCAAGCATGTGGAACTGACGCCCCTCTCGAGGGAGTCGTCTAACCACAGACCGTACTTTCCATCACCACCACCAATGCTCAGGCTGTGGTTCTCACAGTACATAAAATATTCATTAACGCCGCTATAAGGGTAGGCGTTGAAGCGGATGGAAGGACTGGATTGTGGTCGCGGTGGCGGAGGTAGTGCGGTAGACGAAGCGGACGAGGTGACCGAGGAGAGAGACACCAAAGATGGCGTGGAAGCCAGGGATGCAGCAGTTGAGCTGGTGGCCGTTACACCAGCGCCAGGCGGAGCTGGCAACCCGGGGATGAGCAGATCCGAATTCTGATCGGCAGCAGAGGAAGAGGGGTGTGAGAGGGTTGGGGCGCCTGGAATGGTGATACTGCGTCCCGTCATCTGGCGTCCCGTCATCTGCGTTGTGTCGGCAGAGGGCAGTGGCGGCAAAGATGCGAGGAGTGAGGCGCGCCATAGAAAGCATTCGCCGGTGCCGAAATAATGGGGTGACCGATGTGGGTATTCGGATAGGTATGCACCAAAGACCTACTCCGTAGAAGAACACGGCAACAAGTCAGCAAAGATGTGGGAATCAGAAGGAGATGGGAGGCAGGGCGTACTCCGCCTTCTTGGTCCTGGACAACGAGCACGAAACCGTTGCGATGCTCGGTATAAACAGAACACTTTTCGTAGAGGGTGGCGAGGCTGGCGCCATCCTGGTCGAGGCTGTAGATGAGTTTCCACTCATCCTCTATGCGGAGACGTTCCGGGACCATGATCCGGATCTCCTCGGCAATGGCGGCGGACAGCAGACGTGCCGACGCAGGCGTATCCTCGTTGAAGCCCGTGAGAACGAGCGGCTCGAGTGGGGGTGGTTGCATGGGCGAGGCGGTGCGGGGGTACGGCGACGGCGCAAAGCCGGTGCCGGCGCTGGCGCCATTGTTCTGGTGATGCGGCCGGGAAGAGGAAGGGAAAGTGTGGTGCTGGGGCTGGTGCTGATGGTGGTGGTGGCTATGATGGCCATGGTAGGTATATTCAGGTGGAGCGGTAGAAGAGGGGTCGAGGGAACGGGTGCCGTCGGCCGAGTCGGCTGGCTGGAGGTGGCCGGCCGGGTCGGAAGAAAGGCGGCGCATCAAGCTGCCAAAGGCATTGTAGAAGGAGTTGGAGAAGGACGGAGGACTAGCAGAGGGCGAAGTAGGAGTGGCAGCGCCGGAACGGGGAGGCGAGTGGTGCTGCCGGTCGGCGACAGTTTGGTGGGGGTGGTGGGAAGACGAGGACGGACCGTCGTGATAGCTCATGGTGGATCTATTGGTGCATGTGCGAGACAGCGCCGGTGGGCAGATGGGACATGCAAAAAAAAAAGAAAAAAAGAGAAAAAAAGGAACACGACAATGCAAGATAGGAGGAGAATGGATTTGAGTCGGTCAGAAAGTTCATCTGTCGGATTATGACATTACGGTGGAACAGGAATGGTACAGGGCGCTAATCAGCCGCAGCGCGGGGCTCTTTCCGGGGGTGTCATGCTTGCTGACTGAGCCGCCATGAGCCGCGCAATCCGGAGTGCAGCAGTAAGTAGCAGTAGCAACAACAGTAGAGCAAGCTTCTTGATCATCGTTCAGTTTTCTCCCCATTGTGCAGCCATGAATTGTGCAATCCCTCGCACAACACCCGTCGGGCTCGGCTCATCTGCACATACGTCGGGCTCGAAGCCAAAGGTATTGCGCAGATAGGCCTGGGTAGTCGGACCAATGGTGGCCACATACGTCGTCCGTCTGCTTCCTGCGGCCGCCCACGTCTTACCTGTTGCCGGGTCCAGCAGCCCAAGGCCGGTCAGCATACTGTCGCAGCCGGTGGGTGAAAACACCACAACCCAGCGGGCCGGCCGGTCCTGGGTAGTGTCCAGCGCCCGTTGAAAGTCATCGGCAAAGGACTTCATGACGCCGGTGCCGTAGACCACAACTTCGTCCACCTGAATGCGCGGCGGCGGCGGCGGTGGAAGCGGTGATTCTTGTGCATCTTGACTACCGCCGCTTCCGCTGCTTCCACCGCCTCTGCCGCCCCCGCCATCACCGTCGCCCATTAATACCTTGGGGATGATGTCGCGGCGCTTGTCGCCCACGAGAAACAGGAGGGGTGGCATCGTCCGTGTGGGTGTCGGTTGAGCGTTGGCATAATGCTCGCGAATGAAGTATGCCAAGTCCTCGCCATTGCCTGTGTGCTCGCCCAACACCTGCAGGGGAGGTTTCTGCGGCACTGCCTTGAGAGCGCGGGTTGTGGCTGGCCCGACACTGTAGATGGGCACATCCTGCAAGTATGGCCACAATGTCTCGCCGTCGTCGTCGACGTCGTTGTCATTGTCGCAGCCGTCGACGACAACACGTGTGAACGCCTCGACGGCTCGTTGCGATGTAAATATCAGGCCACCATATGCACCGTCAGCGAGTGGTCTCTTGAGGGAGACATGTCGACGGACCAACAGGTCTCGCAGTTGTGCAATGCCGACATCTTCGAAGCGATGCTCCAAAACGGGCACAAAGATGGGGTCGAAAGAGCCCCCACGATCAGTGGTCGGGGCTGAGAGAAGCTCCTCGTAGGCATCGCTGGGCGAGGACTTGGTCTTGAGCAGCAGCACCGGTATCGGTGGCACTGGCTCTGTCGACGGGGCCATGGAGCTCTGCCGCAAGGAGGTTGTTCCCGGTATTATTTTAGTAATAAAAATCGAATGAAAAATAAAGCGGAAAAACATGCAGGCAAAAAACGGCAAAAACGGCAAAAAGCTATTTACAGGCGCGAAATATAGTTTAGCGGCAGCTGTTAGCGTTGTTGCGCCGCAATCAGCCACGGCGTACGGCGTAGTAACTCGTACTGTGGTATCTTACCTCCGTAGTGGACGGCGCGTTTGAATTTGTCAGCATATCGGAGGCAAACTACGACGAAGCTTCTCTGATGCACCTAGAACCTCGTTCCTATCGCGTGAGAAACAGCACCCCGTACAAACAGGCGGCCATGACGGACTCCGAGACGGCGACTACGGTCCCAGAAGCTCCCAAGAAACTGCCCAAAGGCGTTGTTCTAGGCAAAGATGGAAAGCCGTAAGCGAACTCCATTTTTTTTGCTCCTCGTGTTCTTGCGTGTTCTTTGTGCTCCTTATGCTCCTTATGCTCCTCATGTTCCTCATGCTCCTCATGTTCCTTGTTTCGGGATGCCGCTCACCAACAACAGATGCCGATCGTGCACGTCCTTTGCATCATGGGCCTCACAGACCAAAGCGTCTCTGAAGACGTCTGACGGTCATGCAGGGACAGCGGCATCGGCAGCTATGGCTGCAACCACGGCTGCCGCTGTTTCAGCTTCAGCCGACTGCCCGGCTGATGTTGAGACACTCGGGCGGAGCACTTGGACGCTGCTGCACTCGATGGCTGCGCAGTATCCGACTCGGCCAACAGCAGAGCAGCAGGCGGACGCCAAGAACTTTATGGGGATTTTATCGCGGTTGTATCCGTGTTGGGTGTGCGGCGAGGGACTCCAGACCTACCTCGAGCGATCGCCGGTGCGGACAGCCTCGCGGGATGAACTTGGGCGTTGGCTGTGTGCGGCACACAATGAGGTGAACGAGAGGCTTGGCAAGCCCGCATTTGATTGTAACCAGTGGGAAGAGCGATGGCGGACAGGATGGAAGGACGGACGGTGCGATTGATAGTACAGGAGGTGCTCTGACGCGTGTGTCAGAGTCTCCCGACGCGCGTAGGACGAAAAGACGAAAGGACGAAACGGCGAAACGGCGAAACGGCGAAACGGCGAAGACGGAAAGTCGAAAATACGAAAAGAAGAAAAAGCTGTATGATAATACGATACATTAGCATGGCATGTTGGATAGGAAAGGCCATACTCCATATCGGCTCAAGAATTTAAACGGCGTCTCTCCTCCGTCGGCGGCGTGGGCAAGAACTCGTACGAGGAGACCCCCAAGAACCGGGCTCCCTGTGCGCAGATAAGAGCCGCTCCGAGGATCTTATGACAGCAACGAGATCGGCAGCACATGTAGGACGACATACGCCCACTGTTACAGAGTACAAGCCAGACGGTGGCGGTGAGGGAAGGACAAGAAAAAGCAAGCAGTGTCAAAATATGCGTATACAAAGTATAGGCGGCGACAGCCCTGTCCTGCCCAGCCTAGAAAAGACGATCGCGATGTGCCCGGCACAGCCTGGGAAACTTCCCGATGCAACAGCGCGAAATTCGGTGCAGCTGGGCCCCATCAGAGTACAACGTCGTAGTATCAGGAAGTTTGCCCATGTAAATTATGCAACTTACCCCTCCCAAAAGTCAAACCAGATCGAATGGCCTGTTGCCCTCCGGTTAGTGTCTTTGCCGCATCTGTCGTGGCTGCCCGCCAGGTCTGCTCAACACATTGTGGTGTGACGCTAAGCTGCTCTCGGCTAATGCATCTCACACCACCCACCGCTAGACGGCGTTACAGGCCCTGTCTAGATCCCACACGGCATCGGTCGGCCTTTCTCTCGATGCGTCGGCGCTGCACTTTCCACGCAAGCCGTCTAGAAGCCCAAACCGTGTGCTGATCCAACTGGTCTTGCTTCCAACCTGTTTTTTTTTACAGCCTACTCACCAACTCGTATTTATATGCGAGCTGCTCGGCAGTCTTCCTTTCCCATCTTCTCTTCCTTTTTCAGATCAGACTTTCCCATTTTCTGTCTCTTCGTCTCCTCGACTTGATATCTCTTTTATATCGCATTGGGCTTCACTTGCCTTCTCTCATTGCTTCCTGTTGTCTCCCTTGCTTCGGCCTCTCGTGAGACAAACCCCTCAATCGCTTCATACCCCTCCTTTTTTTCACCCAGCAACCTTTCGGGAGCTCCGTTTGAAGCTTCCCAACCCCTCCATCGCCATCATGTCTGGCACCCAAACCCCCGACCTGCGCAGCCAGGCCCTCGCGCGTCCTGTGACGGTCGTCGAGTATCTCTTCCGCCGTCTGCACCAGCTTGGTGTTCGCTCCATTCACGGTCTGCCGGGTGACTACAACCTGGTAGCCCTGGACTACCTCCCCAAGTGTGGCCTCAACTGGGTCGGCAGCGTCAACGAGCTCAATGCCGCCTATGCTGCCGATGGTTATGCCCGTGTCAACGGCATGGGTGCCCTGATCACCACCTTCGGTGTCGGCGAGCTCTCGGCCCTCAACGGTGTCGCCGGTGCCTTTGCTGAGCACGTTCCGGTCGTCCACATCGTCGGCTGCCCCTCCACCATCTCTCAGCGCAGCAACCTGCTACTGCACCACACCCTCGGCGACGGCGACTTTGATGTCTTTGCCAACATGAGCTCCCAGATCTCCTGCGAGCTCACCAAGCTCAAGCACCCGGCCGAGATCGCCGACCAGATCGACCACACCCTGCGTTCCTGCTGGGTTCGCAGCCGTCCCGTCTACATCATGCTGCCTACCGACATGGTCGAGAAGAAGATCGAGGGCGACCGCCTCCGAGCTCCCATCTCGCTGGCTGACCCCCGCAACGACCCCGAGCGTGAGGACTATGTCGTCGACATCGTCCTCAAGTCCCTGCACGAAGCTCAGGACCCCGTCATCCTCGTCGACGCTTGCGCCATCCGCCACCGCGCCCTCTCCGAGGTTCACGACCTCATCGAGAAGACCCAGCTGCCCGTCTTCGTCACGCCCATGGGCAAGGGTGCCGTCAACGAAGCCCACAAGACTTATGGAGGCGTCTACGCCGGCATCAGCTCCAAGCCCGAGGTTATTGAACGGGTCGAGTCGTCCGACCTCATTCTCTCCATCGGCGCCCTCAAGAGCGACTTCAACACATCCGGTTTCTCCTACCGCACCTCCCAGCTCCGCACCATCGACTTCCACAGCACCCACACCGTCGTTCGCTTCTCTCACTACCCCAACGTCACCATGCGCGGCGTTCTGCGCAAGGTCATTGAGCGTATCGACATGGCCCGCCTTCACGTGAAGCCGCTGGTTCCCAAAGCGGCCGCCGACCCGAGCCCCAACGCGGACGGCGTCATCACCCAGGCCTACTTCTGGCCCAGAATGAGCCACTTCTTCAAGGAGGGCGACGTCGTCGTCACCGAGACTGGTACTTCCAACTTTGGTATCTGCGACACCAGATTCCCGCCTCAGGTCACTGCTCTCAGCCGTAAGTCTCCCAAGCTCCCATTTTCTGTTATCCGTTCCATGCTGACACCCGTTTGCAGAGGTCCTCTGGGGAAGCATTGGCTGGTCCGTTGGCGCTTGCCAGGGCGCTGCTCTGGCTGTCAAGGATGGCAAATCCGACAGACGTACCATCCTCTTTGTTGGTGACGGTTCCTTCCAGCTGACCGCTCAGGAGGTCAGCACTATGATCCGCCGTGGTCTCAACCCCATCATGTATGTTCTCTGTCTCTCTTCTCTCTCTTTCTCTCTTGTGACACGCACTGACTGTCCAGCTTCGTGCTCTGCAACGATGGCTACACCATTGAACGTTTCATCCACGGTATGGAGGCCGAGTACAACGACGTGGCCAACTGGCACTACAAGGAGCTGGTCACCGCATTCGGAGCTACCGAGGCGCAAGCCGGCAAGTTCCAGGTCAAGTCGGTCGACGAGCTCAACAGCCTGCTCACCAACAAGGACTTCATTGCGGCCAAGCGGCTGCAGTTTGTCGAGGTGTACATGCCAAGAGATGATGCGCCGCGTGCGCTGATCCTGACGGCTGAGGCTAGCGCGAAAAACAATTCGAAGACGGAATAAACTCTGCCAGCCATCGGGTAGATTAGATGGCGTTCTAGCCTCCGGAGGTCCTGGATGACCCAGAGATAGCATGGAGTATTCCGTATTACCGAGTAGAGAATTCCGGTAATTAAATAGATGCTACGGCATGACTAATGAAAAAGAAAATCTGTGCTATTGCTTTCACGTGACTACGAGAAACTAGCTAGCTCGCGGGGACGAGTAAGGTATTATCTCATTATCTCACGCGAGTACGAGTATTAATAGTCGGCCTCATACGCGAAGGCCTTTTCCCC
This sequence comes from Dryadomyces quercus-mongolicae, assembly GCA_002215975.1. Taxonomy (NCBI): domain Eukaryota; kingdom Fungi; phylum Ascomycota; class Sordariomycetes; order Ophiostomatales; family Ophiostomataceae; genus Dryadomyces; species Dryadomyces quercus-mongolicae. Next base: position 80,780 of record NIPS01000037.1, on the reverse strand, counting down.
ATTGATTCCTTGTTTTCTTGCTCCCTTGCTTCCCCCACCACCACCAAGCCGTATTGCGCGAAAGAACTAACCACGATGAGTGTGGAGCCCAGTAAAAGAAAGGGCTCTCCACTGGACGCGTCCCAAACGTTTAAAAGAAAAAAGGTGAGTGCTCTTGTTTCAATGCCTCATGAGCATGCAAAATGGCTTATAGCCTGCCGGTGTTTGTTTTCGTGGATAGGGCAGCAACAATGGAAAGTGGACGACTCCACATCAGAACCGTGTCAAGGCACTGGCTGTCCAGCGCGGCACCGTCGAGCCCGGGGACGAGGGGGTCTGGGTGACCTGTGCCAGGGGTATGGAGGGCCGGGCAGCCAGAGAATTGCAGCACCTCTTTAACGATGTATGTACGACGGTATGCTTCCCGCTCACTCTCCTTCTCTGACCATGCGGGACAGTACGCCGAGAAGCTGTATGGCATCCGGCCAGCCGAGGACGCTTGGCAGGGGACAACTGACAACGTGGAGGAGGACGGCCCCTCCGACATTGAGTCCTTGGTACAGAAGGAGCTTGCTTCGCTCAAGTCAGCTGCTGCGGCACCGGATCGTGTCTTTACACCCATTCGCCTCAATGTGGAGTGCCTCCTGTTCACAAAGACTCGGTCTCCCGTCAACCCAGTGGAGCTGGCAGGTCGGATATGCCGGGACGCCATGCAAGATGCGACCGCGAGCGATGGCACCCCCGTTGCGAGGACAGCCAGGTATCTCAACCGGCTCACGCCGATCACAGCCAGTGGCCGCGCGAATGAGCGGGACGCAGAAGAGGTTGCCACCAAAGTCCTGCGCCCATGGTTCAAGATGGTGGCAGACCGGGACGGAGAAGCCGGCAGCGCAGGACATGCGGAGGAAAAGCCCGCTCACTCGGTATGCAGCCCCGTGCTACTTCTCTTACATTGTTCTGCTGTAGTTTCTGACGGTGTATGAACCATTGTCTTGTATCAGTTTGCCATTCGCCTGTCGAGCCGTCACCACAACCACCTCAAGCGAGACGATGTGATCCGCTTGATTGCCTCGCTCATTGACGAGAAGCACCACAAGGTTGACTTGAACAAGCCAGACAAGGTCATCTTGGTAGACATTTTCAAGGTATTTTCTGCTCTTCTGCTCTTCTGCTCTTGTTGCCTGCGCTGACATGAATGATGCAGACGACCTTGGGGATGAGTGTTGTGGACGGAGACTGGAACGATCTAAAAAAGTACAACCTCTTTGAGATTTACAATCTGTCTAAAAAGGCGCAGCCAAGCAGCGCGGACAGCGGCACGGACAAGCCGGAGGCGAAGAGCGGAAAGACGGACAAGGCCGAGAAGGAGCAGAACTAGTGCTGCGGGCTTGTGAGCCCAACGGGTCGCAGAAGACAATCGACCTGACTTAGATCCAAGGTGTTCCAGAAGAAACAAGCAATCCTGCCGGGAGAACTGCCAGGGTTTCGGCTGAATGTCAATTCAGCTGTCAAGAGTGCATGACGTGTTTGTGGCCGAGAAACCTATGAGGCGAAAAAAAAGAGACAACGGAAAAGATGAAAAGAGAAAAGGGAAAAGGGAAACCAAAAAGCGGAAACCGAAAAGCGGAAACCAAAAAGCGGAAAGCGGAAAGCGGAAAGCGGAAGACGGAAGATGGAAAGCGGAAATTGGTAACGACGTTGTTGCAACGGGCCAGAACAGTGGCATCGAAGGAATGGGAACCCATTTCTATGCATGGTACAAGCACTTGCAGCACTTGCAGCACTTGCAACACTTGCAGAAGGAGGCTGCCGCAGCTAGGCCGTCTTGCGTTAGATTTGACGAGGCAGGCAAAGTCAGCGGCTTCAAGTTGGGTTGCCAACTACGGCTGTGTTAGTGTCCAGTCCAGCAATCCGCACCGCCCGATGTCACTAAACAAACGTTTACGCGGGGCTCGCTTACAGTAGCCAATCAGCAGTCTTCCGACTCGCTTGCCCCCTGTCGGTCCCAACAGGGAGGCCCGGCTCTCAGCTCCGCGTAGAAAGGCTTGAGATGCGGCCATTTACTCTTTGCGGTTCTTTTGTCCGTTGTTCTTCGGCCTATCGATTTCGTAAGCCCTCCCATGACGTGTGCTGGCGGAGTCTGTCTTCTTGTCTCTCGCTACCTGTAATGCCTCATTCGCTGTAGTCCATTTTCTCATCCTTCGCCTCACCGACTTCCACACTCTAGATCCATTCTCTGCGTGCTCTGCGTGCTCCGCGTGCTCTGCGTGCTTTGCGTGTAACTCAGGTTCGCCTCCTCGCTTCTTTTCAGATTCAACTCTTCGCTACGGAGACAACGTACTCCCCATCTCATGGATCCTCGTTCCCAAAAAGACTGTCCGATGATCAGTCACTCTGCAAGAGACCCTTCTGCTCCTACCGCTCTTTTGTCCCCCCCGAACCTGGACATCATAACCTTAACCTACCTTGCATTCGGAGAAAAAGGCGTCTGACCTTGGCCACCAAACAACAACTGTCATGCTCAGATTGCATTCTTCCGCTCACCCCTGCTTACGAGTACTCCTTACTCACACCCATCCTCCATCCTCTGCCCAGTTCCATCGCCTCTCTCTCTCTTGCTAAGCGAGTAGTGGGTAAGGCAATATTGTCTTTACCCTTTGGCTCTTTGATTTATCTTCGTCTCCATCCATCCGCTTCAGTTCAGACAGATCCTCGCTTCTCTATTTTCTACTGTCTTATAGCCTCGGCTCTCTGGCTCCGGGTATAAAGCAACAGAGAAAAGAGTGTCCCGCAGGCAAGATCTCGTGTCTATTAAGAGCAACCTTCGCCCCAGAAAATCATACAGCTTATTCTCGATCACCTGCCCGATTCGGTGGGCAAAGATCTGCTCTCAATCACCTGCCCTATACAGCGGGAAAAGATCACCCCCCCCCTGCCCCCTAGTTGCTATGCTTCCAACAACATTTTCTCGCGTATCTCTCACTCCTATTCGTGTCCATAAAAGATACCATGCAGAAGACACAACCCTTGCTTGACTTACAATCTCTGGAAGCAAAAGACAAAACTTGCTCTTATTTTCTCCAGCATCCCCTTCATTCTCACCGCTCCAACTTTGTCCTTTATCCATGCTCCTCCTGTCCTTGTCAGCCTCCAGACAACCGCTTCGCCATCTCTTCTTGTGTCTGCCCGCAAGCCTTTGAAAAATACAACACCGCCGTGTCTCCAGAGTCTCAGAGACATCCGAGACCACATCCTTCGCGTACCGTCGTACCTAAATTGGCCATTCGGCAACGTCCCACGAGGTTACGACCCCGTCCCGGCAGTCACCAACAGATCTCTGTCAGACAACTCCAGCCGTCCTGTGTGCCACCAATACTGTCGCCATCCATGTATCAGCCACCGCAGCCAGCCGAGCTGTCTGTACAGGACATCCGGGACGCCATAACCTCATCGGTTTCACCAGGTACCACCATTGCCTCCATCATTCTACTTCCCAGCCGCGAAGTACATCGAGTATATGAAGCCCGGCTCTCCAATGGTCTGAGATTGCAAGTTGTTATTCCACCATCACCCCTGTCGAGGCTGCTGCGCTCCGAGCAGATGATGACCCAAACTGAGGCTATTGTGGTCCGCTGGCTGAGAGATGCTGTGCGGTGGGCCGCAACCGACGACCTGCCTTCGCCCGGAAGTAACAACAGCGCAGCATCGAAGCACAGCATCCAAGTGAAACAAGATGCTCTATTCCCAGCCGATGAAATCGATCTTCTAGCCTTCCTCCCCACACCGGTTGTCATATCCCACTCGTCTCCTGCATTGTCAGGCTCTCCCAGTTCCATTCCACAATTCACAATGCCCTTCAACATCTTCAACTCACCATCCGGGACTCCCATATCCGCAATACCCTCTCCACTCACACCAGAAGAGCGAATGGCCGTGGACTACCAAGCCGGCAGGCTTGCCCGCCGGTTTTCCCATTTTACACCAGCATCCGGAAAATTCGGACCTGCTTTAGCAGTCCTAGCACCACAACCCAAAAACAATATGGCATCCGGGATGGCGAAATGGTCTGTGGCTTTCCATTCCATTCTCGAAAGTATTCTACGCGATGGCGAAGATGTAGCCGTCGCCTTGGCTTATCCTACCATTCGAAGACACTTCCGGCGTTTGAGCTATGTTTTGGACGCCGTCACAACCCCAGCTTTGGTTGTGGTTGACCTCGTGGATGATACAAATCTCATGGTACAACGCATGAAAGGCCCAAGAGAGGAAGCATTCATGTCTGAACAAGTGCCTTCTGCAGATATTCATATCAGTGGCATCCGCGATTGGAGTCGCTGCGTATTTGGCGACCCATTATTTGCCTCGGTATTCTGTGAACAGCCCAGTGCATATTTCCTGTCTGGATTCAATGGCGCCAAATTCGTTCCAAGTCTGGGCCAGAGAGAATCTTGGGCAGGTTCTGAGAGCAAGGGCAATAAGGCTGTGCGGTTACTGTTGTATCAGTGCTACCATTCCATTGTCCAGATCGTCAAGGGCTTTTATCGCCCAGGCCAGGACCAGACGGTTCATGAACTTGCGGCAAGAAAACGGCTCACAGAGATTCTGGGCAAGCTCGACAAGATTGACGAGGAGCCCATGCTGCGGCTGCGGCATCAAAGGCCCACTGGAGAAATGTCTCCGGCAAAGAAACCGAAATCAAGTGCTGATGGCTCCTCTTAGAACAAGGGGAGGTTTCTAAATACATAGCATTCATCTATCAGGATGGTTCATAGGAGGATCCTTACCTCCACTTGACGTTTACTCTTTTATCTTTATATTTTTTACTTCCATTGTAGCAAAACAATACCACTGGGCATATGTAAATGGACTATCCAAAATGGCAAGAAAAAGAAAATCATACTAGTTGTTCAGAAATACAAGTAACAAGCTATCCTATTCATTTGTTTTCTCTATCTTGTTCTCTTCCTCGTCGTCCTCTTGATCGTCATCGCGTGGAAGAGACAAGCCCATCATTCCTAGGATGTTGCCAGCAGGGCCTGCCATGCCAGCCTGGCTTTTGAAACTCTCCAACAGATTCCTGGCCAAGTTATAATCAATATCCACTTCGCCATCATCATCACTCTCTGCTGCACTGGCAGCCTTGTCGGCAACGTCAGATTCTTGCGTGATTGCAGACTGCTTCCCTTGTTCAGGCGGATTGATCCGCAGAGCGCCATGTCCTTTCAACTCAGCCTCAAACTGCGCAGCGAGATCAAGAATTTCGTCGTCATCGGCATCGTCCGAATCGTCTGCACCAACGCCCAGATCCCGTTGCGCTGCGGTGGTGATGCCTCCAGAATTCTTAGGCGCCATATCTGAGGCTTTCATTGCTGCTGTCGGGGATGTTTCGAGGGTTTCTGTGTTTGATGAACCCTCTACATCTGGGGGCAGTCCCATCATCTCCCGCATTAGCCGAGAAAATGTTGCTTCATCAAAGCTCACATCGCTGTCGTCGTCGTCGTCGTCGTCGTCGTCATTGTCCATTTCATCCATATCGACGCCTTCGACACCCGCTCCGCTGTCATCCAGGAAGGACTGGAATCGGGATACAATTTTTCGAAGATCCGTCTGCGCTTGGGGGTCACCAAATCCAGCAGTAGACGCGGGCTCTCCCGTCCCGCCTCTCTGGCCACTGTCCAGCTCTCGTTCAAAATCTCCAAAGTTGATATCGAGCCACGACTCATCGTCATCGCGATCAACATTCTCCCACGACTGAATCTGATCATTGGTTGGAAGCAGTCCTGTGCCATCGCCGTCTTCGGCAAGGTCTTCGAGGACAAGGCCAACCTCGCGCACGACACGACTGTTGTTTGTCTCAGCCGTGCGAGCCATGAGCTCGAATCCACATGTGATTTTCATACCCAAATTGGCCATCACTCTGGCCTTTCGCGCATCTGAATCTACCCCCTTCCCGGCTGCTTCTTTGGTATATGATGCAAACTCCTTAGACCAAGCCTCTGGGGGCGTGAACCGGAGTCCTCTTAACTGGGCGAAGAGGACCCTAGTAAACTGGACCCCGACAGGAACCAGGTCTACCGGAGGAAACAGAAGAGATTCCTGCTCTAAAGACGAGGCGATTTGCGTCATGGCGGCCGGATCCCGCATATAGAATGCCTCGGCAGCTGGCGCGATGGCCTGAGGGCGATCGTGTAATATGAATGCTATCTTTCGCGGGATGAGAACCTGAGAGTAATGGATCGAGGCCTTGATCTGCTCGGGATATTTCCCCAGTCGATAGAAGGCCTCTGCCTCAAGATCTGGTATATGACACAAACTCTCAGGGGATGATTTGATCACCTGTACTGCGTCCACCAGCGAAATGGACGGCGATTTTTGCAAGGGTATTGAGGCGTCCATGGCTTGTTTGCTGGCCGGCCGAATCAGCTTAAGCTGTCCATTGTGAATCCAAATCCGGTGGGCATCCATCTCAGGGTTGATCCACTTTGGCACGGTGTTGGCAGCTTCCACGAGCAAGAACTCGCCATCGCTATCACATATTCGGACCCAAACACCCGAAAATAACTTGCTGATTTCGTGCAGTATGTACACGATCAGCCACTCATCCTCGACACAGTCACCATAGTCGGTTATGCCATGAAGGTATAGCAGGCCTAGATAAACGTGTCAGTGAATATATTGCATCTTGCTGCTTGTTGGGCATTGCTCTTGTGGGTACCTTTTTGACTGACAAGCTTGAGGTTAAACGCTTCCCGCTGCCAGATGTAGTTCTTGGTCAGCTTTTCTGAAAGCTGTAGAGCAGCTTTACGCACAGCCTCAAGCCTGGTAACTGGCTTGGAGTCTGCAGTTTCGCCTTGACAATCCTCTATCACGAATATCATGTATTCAGCCGAATTCTCTGGCAATATTCGCTGCAGTGCAAGCGGATCGAGGCTCCCGCTGCCTCCGACCGCCTCGTGTTCCATTATTTTGTCCTTCTCCCAAAGAAAGAAAAACAGTATCGTGTTGGAACTGTCAAAAAGTGGCAAGCCGGGCGGAGAAGGCAAGGCGCAGGATTCTGGATGCTATGGAAATGCATATCGCACAAAGCGATTTCTAAGCCGCTAGGGGGCGTTTTCTTTTTTTTTGGACCGTTTTTGGCAACGGGGTCTCACTAGCGTATTACTGCTGTAAGCCTGCGGTTCATTTTGCAGACGCGTGTTTAGCTCCAATACCGCGTCTCCCAAAATCGACAGTGCTTTCTCCTACTATCGCACATACAATCTACGCAAGCAAACACTGCGGTTTTGCTTTCATAGCTAATATGCCTGGACGTACGAGCAGCATGGCCGCGGATGGCGCAGGGCCTTCGCAGAGAAAGCGATCAAGACGCGCCATGGAAGACGCGCCTGCGAACGACGACGATGACAACATGGAGGTTGTTGCTGTGGCGGAGGCGAGCTCATCTCTGCAGCACTCTTCTGTAAGGTGGCCCATAAGCTGGCTCTGCTCGGAGCTGGAAGCAGCGCAGGATGTCCTACTAACGGCATGCTTTCCATCAGAGAACAAAGCGAGTTCGCATCTCCGATGTACAAACGAAAACTCGACGTGTCTCGCCCGAGGATGATGAAGAGACTGCAGGAGACAGCGACAGTGTCGAACGCGAGCAAAGCGCGCCTGGATCCGATGCCGACGGACCGGAACAACCAGCAGCATCGCAGTACGAGATGATGCGAGACATGGGCTTTGAGCATCTGCTGCACGAGGAGGAGGACGACATGGTGGCAACACAACGGCTTCAGCAACGCACTCAGCAAAGCGCCAATGTTGCAGTCGACATCAGCGGAGAGAATCGCAAGGCTGAAAACGGCATCATTGAGCGCGTCACTTGCGTCAACTTTATGTGTCACACGAGGTTAGAATGCGAGCTTGGCCCGCTGTTGAATTTCATTGTGGGCGAAAACGGCAGCGGGAAGAGTGCCATCCTCACAGCGATCACTCTTTGCCTAGGAGCCAAGGCGAGCTCTACGAACCGCGGAGGAAGCCTGAAGAATTTCATCAAGGAGGGCGAAGAGCGTGGGTTTTTGGCCGTGCGCATCAAAAACTGTGGAGAAGATGCGTATGAACACGATGTATATGGAGATTCCATTATCGTGGAAAGGCATTTCTCGAAAACCGGAACCAGCAGCTTCAAGCTGAAATCGGCTACGGAACGGCTCATCTCTACCAAGCGGGCTGACGTCGACGATATTGTCGAGTATTATTACCTCCAGGTGGACAACCCGTTGAACGTGCTCTCTCAAGACAACGCGCGACAGTTTCTCAACAGCTCGTCGGCAAGTTTAAAGTACAAGTTCTTTGTTCAAGGAGTCCAGCTTGAGCAACTCGACAAGGACTATGAGCTGGTGAAGCAGTTTCTTGATGCGCACGATGAGCGGATTCCACAGCTGGAGGAGCGTGTGAAGCGGCTGAAGGTGAATTTCGACGAGGCTGAAAAGCTGCACAAGAGCATCCAAGACAACCAAGAAATGCGACTTCGAAAACGGCGCTACATGAATCAGCTGGCATGGTCGCAGGTTGTAGAACAAGAGCGCGAATTACAAACCTGCGAGCGAGCAGTCGAGGAAGCCTTCAGACACATCGCAGAAGCCGAGGAAGTACGAACAGCTGCCACGCAGAAACTGGAAATCGAGGACGAGAAGCTGCGCCGGGCTGAGGAAACGTTGAACACGCTGGAAGGGGAAGACGAGGCCTATAAAGAACGTGTGGAACGCGCTACAGAGGAGTATGAGACTACCGTCAAGGAGCTGCGGGAGCTGCATACGGACGAGCGAGATATCCACAGCCGGCTGAAAGTGGTGGCCGACCGTGCCAAGGACCTCGAGAACAAGATCAGCGAGGAACAGCAGCGGCTCGAGGATGCCAATGGTGATGTGCATCGGGAGACGCGGGAGCGGCTTGACAGTGCTAAGGTCAAGCTAGAGGAAATCAACCGAGACATCGTCCAAGAAGCCGATCGCCTTCCGGAACTCCAACAGAACCGTGCGTTGGCTCAAGAAGACGCGCGGAAGCTGACCAGAGATGTGCTTCTCAAGAAGGAAGATGTCCATGCGAGAGAAGCACGGATCCGTAGCTTGGAGCACAGCCGAGGTTCTTCGTCTCAGTATGCCGGATACGGCCCCCGGATGGCGGAATTGGTTTCTCAAATCGAACGGGATGGGCGATTCGCACGGAAACCAATTGGGCCGCTGGGCTCAAAGATCCGGGTGCGGAAGCCAATCTGGGCGCCGATCATGGAGAAGACGTTTGGAGGGTCGCTAAACGGGTTTATTGTGACAAGCCGCGATGATCAGCAACATCTCAGCGGGCTGATTAAGCGTTTGGGCATGTCCAACATTCCCATCTTCATTGCCAATTCGCAACCCATCGACACGGAAGGCAAAGAACCCGACCCGCATTTTGATACGATCCTCCGCATTTTAGAGTTTGACGACATACTGGTGCGGGACCAGCTGATCATCAACAACTACATTGAACAGGTGGTTCTCGTGGAGGATCGCAGAAAGGCGCAGGATGTGATGTTCCGCGGAGCGGTGCCGCGCAACGTGGCGGCATGTCTCACGCTGCACGACAAGAAGCGCGGCGAAGGACTCCGGTTGACGAGCCGTGGCGGAGGGAACGTGAGCACGACGCCGGTGATTCCGAATCTGTCGCAAGAGCCACGCATGAAGACGGATGTCGACAGTCAGATCACAGTGCAAAAGGACATTCTGGCCCAAAACCGGGAGGAGCTGAACAGCCTGCAGACGCGGCTGAACGAACTCCGGCAAAGGGAGCAACAGTGCCAAAACGACATCCAGAAGCAGGCACGGCGGATGGAGGCGTTACGCAATGCCGAGCGCAGAGCCAGCGCGACGACCCGGCAAATCGAGGAGGAGCTGGACAAGTTTGACGGCGCGGACGGACGACTGCGGGCGTTGCAAGACGAGCTGGAGATTGCGCGGAGCGAAAAGGACCAGTTTGGCGGGCAGTACGGCACGGTCAATGTGAAGAAGAACGACCAGAGCAAAGTGGTTGAGCGGGTCAAGAGACAGCTGGAAGCAGAAAAGGAGGAGCGGCGAGACTTCCGGAGCAAAGTTGAGAAGTCGTTGCGGACGGTGGAAAAGCTGCGGGATCTGCGGCGGGTGGCGCTGGTTGCAAAGAACGAAGCATTTGAGCGGATCACTCTGCTGGAAGAGCGCAAGGAAGTGGTGGAGAGGAAACGAGAGCGGCAGGCGGACCAAGTGAAGAGCTTTGAGGAGCAGGCGACAATGGTGTGCCCGAATCGGGTAGTGATTCCGGAAGGGGAGACATATGCGAGTGTGGAGAAGAAGCTAGATGCGTTGAACCGGCAGCTCGACTTGCGACGAAAGAAGGTGGGCATGACGGACGAGGAGGCGAGCAACCGGTTGGTTGCGGCCAAGGAGGCGTATGAGAAGGTCAAGGAGATCTGTGAAGTGAGCAAGGAACATGTGCTTGCGATCAAGAGCGCGCTGTGCAAGCGGCTGGCCAAGTGGCGAGAATTCCAGCGGTTCATTTCGGCGAGCTCTCGGACGAGCTTCATCTACTTGCTGTCGGAACGAGGATACCGGGGCAAGCTGTTGTTGGATCATCAGAACAAGAAGCTGCAGGTACAGGTCGAGCCGGACGACACGCGGCGGACGGTGTCGGGACGGGACACAAAGACGTTGTCGGGCGGCGAGAAGTCGTTTTCGTCGATTTGCCTGTTGTTGGCCATCTGGGATGCGATGGGGTCGCGGATGCGGTGTCTCGACGAGTTTGATGTGTTCATGGACAATGTCAACCGTGATGTGAGCACCAACATGCTGGTAAGTGTTTCTGCTTCTGTGTTTCTGTTTGTCTCATTAACACGTCTAGGTCGACGCGGCTCGTCGTTCGGTTGGACGACAGTATATCTTTATTACCCCCAATGCCATCCAGGGCAGCGCCAGACACGCACCCGACGTCAAGATTATCCGTCTCACAGACCCGCGACAGCGGACACTCGATGGGGGACATTAGTTTCGGCAGGCATTCTTTTCATGTTGTTGGTTTCTGTCTTGACTGCGGCTGGCGTTTGCTATTGGTTCAATGTATGGAAAAAATACCCGGCAGGCAAGCGGCGGCATAAGCAATGGGTATGTGTATTACTGTGTATAGCGCAGGATGGACATGAGATTTTGCTATTGTATTTTTGACATTTGATATTTGATATTTGACATTGCACATGGCACATGGCATCTGGCATTTGACATCTATATGGGGACGCCCTTGCTGCGAAGGACATTGAGGCCTGCACTGGCAGTGAAGCTGAGCCATTGGCCGGCGGCACCGAGGTAGCTGCGAAGTTCCTGAGATTCGTGGAAGCGGCGGTGGAGGAAATCGCGTGTAGCAGCAAAGTCTGGGTTGGTATCGGTGGTCATGAACAGCTCACTGGAGGCGTAGATGGCCGAGAGAGAAGCACGCTTGGTGTACCAAGACGGGTCGACGGCGGTGTCGCCAGCCTGGGCCCAGATCTCGTCGACGAGCAGGGCGAGCTCACGCAAGGAGGCAGGCATGTAACTTGGCTGAGCCATGATGGCAAGGGCCTGTCATTAGGTCATCAAGTCATTAGCAATCTAGCAATCCTGGCAGATCTGCATTCTTCCACATTTCCACTTACTTCCTGCCAGCGGCCCACCACAGCCTCGTTGCCCATCAGACGCTCCCAAGTGAGACGTTCAGCACGGGCGATGACGTCGGCTGGCGGCAGCGGAGAAGGCAAAGATGCAACAGGAGTGGCATCGCCCAGGATGGCAGACGCACGTGTGGCCAAGGCCGTGCGCTGGCTGACTAGATGCCAGCGGACGAGGCTGAAGACACCATCGGGCAGGATGGAGGTGCTGATGTCGGGGTAGCCAGCGTCACGGGCACCGAGAGCAAGCGTGCGGTCAGAGAAGCCGTGCTCGGGAATGTGACGGTAGGCAGCAGAGAGGATGGCCTGCTCGTCGGGGCTGAAGCGGTCTTGTGGGGGAGGCTCGGAAGGGTGGTCGAGGGATTGGTAGTAGCGACGGCGGGGACGACCTGCCTGGAGAAGCTGCAGCTGCGGCTTTAGCAGCTGGTTCTGCAGCTGGTTCTGCAGCGGACGCCTCGGCAGGCGAGATGCAAAAGAAGATGTATGAATAGCAGCCGCTCTTAGACGACCGGCTGCTGCTGCTGGTTGTGGCCAGGCGATGGCAGCAAGCCTCCTGGCAACCGGCGGCATGGCGAAGGATTTGGAATCGAATGAGAGCGAATGAGAGCGAATGAGAAGCGCCAATTGTGTCGGAGAGGGAAACGGGGACGTCCGTGGTTCTTTTTCTTCCTGGTTGGACTCGAGCTTGCATGCGCAATGGGTCGATATTTTGATGTTGAGTGGGTCAGCACTTGTACGGAGTAGGCCAGCCTAGCGGGCGCGGTCGGAGAAAGAATAGTGCGGCTCTATGGCAGATTGGTCAGCCTCCGTCTTGGGTTCCGTCTTGTTATCCGTTCCGTGAGCATGCACACGGCACGGCACACGGCACAATAGACGGGATTACGGTGAGAACTTTGGTTTTGGTCTGTCTTGGTTTGGGTTGCCTTTGCCTTTGGGTTTGCCTTTGGGTTTGGTCTTTTGATCTTTTGATCTTGGTCTATCTTTATTTCAGAACCTCTTTGGATGAGAAACGCCTTACCTCTCCACGCCATTCTTGCCAAGCAGTCTAGAAGAACCGCTCGGGGAGCAGGCTCTGTGCAAACGAGGAGGCGTGGGAGACGGGTAGGGGAGGGGGGTGGCAGCAGAAGCGGATTGGTGAAAGTCACCAGATACGCACAGCAACGGCCAGGGTTTAGAGAGGGGTTTCTTCTCATTTCGCCGTGGTTGGCGGTCTAGGCTTTCTTGTGCATATTCTTCCATGCCTATTGGAAGAAGAGGTGTTGCGTATGTGTGCCTTCTTGTACATAATCACCTTTGATCGGTTGAAATGATTGTGTCCGGTTGGCTGAAAAGAGGGGCGAGCGGTTCGTTGGGGACACAGAGCACTGAGTAAGAAGCAGATTCTACAGCGAGGGTTGCACGGCAGTCTTGTCTTGCTGTGCCAAGACTGGCAGTTCTGACTGGTCAGGTAATGGTTCCATCCATGCAGAGATTGGCAATGCACATAATCGGAATACGGAATACGGAGTACTTACAGTAAGATACGGAGTATCTTACTTGCAAAATACAGAGTCGGAGCCTTAGCCGCGAGGGCCTTGATGGTTACAGAACCGTGCTAACACCCTGCTGGGCACGCTATACGTACCTAGTACTCCAGCGTTCCAGGCTTTGCCCTGGAGGTCCGGGTGCGAGCCCCGCCACACTGTGATTCGTCCACTGTGGATTGGCCGTGTTCGATCGTACCTGCCGCTAGCAGCCAGAGCCATAATAATAACGCCAATACATGGACGGAGTACGACTTGCTCTGCTGCCTGACGCGTCTCTGCAGCTGCTGTCGCCCTACTACGGAGTACTGATTACCTGATTACTCAGAATCGAATTTCCCCCAGTTCTTTTCCCTTTTTTTTTCTGGCCTTTCTGGCCTTTCTGGCCTTTCTGACTCTTCTGACTTTTGGCAGCTTTTTTTTTTTTTTTTTTTACAAGCAACGTGCTGTTCAGCTCCACTAACGCGCACGCGCCTGTTGTCTGCTGTCAGCTGTTCTGCTCAATCCTATTCTACCTCTTGCCTTCTACTCTACGGAGTACGGAGTACTGTTTTACCGTTCTCCTCTACTGTTCTCCCTCTACCTTCTACTACCTACTCCTCCGTACTGCCTACTGTTCTCCTCTCCCTCCCAACCAACAACAACCTGTCCAACCACCTCCCATCCACACCCCCCCTCCCAAATCCTCCATCCCCGTCATCCAACCCATCCATCCGCCCCGAACTCACGCCATTCACGCCATTCACACCCTTCACACACCCTTCACACCCTTTCACACCCTTTCCCACACTCCCTTCCCACACCCCCCAGTTCCCAAAGCTTCCAAAAAAGCTACGACAAGTACGAGTACGAGTACTCTCGTATCCCGTCACGCTGCTCGCGTCCCTCTCGCGTTCAGTTCCTTCGCCTTTTCTCACCTCCTCGCTTTTTGCCAACCAAAAAACTCATACGAGCACTCCCTTCCATCCATCCATCCTCTATTGTACAAACAACCACAACAACAACCCCCAATCCTTGCCCTCTCTGCTCGCCTCTCCAGCCACTCCCATCCACTCCCTTCCACTCCTACCTGTCTGCCCCTCCCCTCCGGATTTACTTGAGCGGTTATCATCATGGGTAAGTCGTCATGACTCAGTAAAACGTTGTACTGTGCTCCCTTCTTTCCCCCGTCCTCCCCCCGTTCTGTCCCCGTTTCCCCCGTCCTCCCCGTTGCGTCTCCGTTACTTTCCTCAACCGTTATCGGTTCTTTCTTTCTCCACGTCCTTCAAAACTCACCCTCCCACTCACTGCTCTTGAACCGTTTCTTTCCTCTCCCACCTTGCCCTTTCGTTGATCTCTTCCCCGCCCTCTCTTCCTTTCCCCTTATCGTCAACCACTCTCGGTCTTGGGTCTGGCAGAACCTTCCAACCCTTTCTCTCTCTTAACTTTCTCACCACACCTTCCGCCTCCCCCTTCTTTTACTCTCTTGGTCCTCTGTCTGCTAGGCATGTTGCCCTTGTTGCTTCTTTTAACTTCCTTGCCTTGCCTCCGTTCTCCGAGCCCTCCCTCCTTCTTCCTTCCTCCCCGGCAGTGCTGTGCCGCCCTGTGGTCCGCCCTTTACCTTGCTACAGTTGTCTAGGCTCTGCACTCTGCACTCTACACTCTACACTCTATACCCTCCGTACCTTGCCGTACACTGCCGTACCCTACCGTGTTCCCCCCATATATCTCCGTGCCTTTCCTACACTATGTAGCAGTCTGCTAGGCCTGCCTTCTACCTCCTCCATTTTCTCCTTGTTTTTCCCACTTGCCTTGCCTCTTCTACCCAGTGCTAACATATATTTCTACTTTCAGCAGACTCGGGAGATACCTACCGTCCGGTAAGTCTTGCAAAATATCAACTCTTGCTAGCACAAGATGCTCCTCTGCAACCCTTGTCCTTTTGGACAACGCACTCCCCTGCGCTCTCCCCCCCCCCCTGGTGCTCCCCTGCGCTCCCCACGCTTGGTCCTTTTTGTCTATTCCTAACATGTCCCAGCGTGAAAGATCTCGCTCGCCTCGTCGTGGTCGATCTCGCAGCCCTGGTCGTACTGCTGGACATCGTCGTTCTTACTCTCCCCGCAGCAACCGCTCCCGAAGCCCGGACTACCGCCGCGGCTCGCGAAGGTCCCGCTCTCCCATGTCTGGACAGACTCCCACCGCCGGCGCTCCAGCCGGCTCCGTTTACGGCAGCGGCGCACCTTCTCACCGGTCACATGACGATCGCCAGGCTGCACGGGATCAAATGATGTCTAATATTCGCGAGACTTCACAGCAGGACCGCCGCGTCTACGTCGGCAACCTCTCCTACGACGTCAAATGGCATCATCTGAAGGATTTCATGAGACAAGGTTTGCTTTCTCCCTCCAGCCCTTTCTCCTCCCAAAATATGTGCTAACCTCTTGTCAGCTGGAGAGGTCATCTTTGCCGATGTCTTGCTACTCCCCAATGGAATGTCGAAGGTGGGCGACTACGTGTCGTAGCTCGGATGGCTACGTTCTTTCCTTTAGCACGGACTCCTTTGCCCCTTTTGGATCATTCTTTTTTTTGTTTTGATGGGAATTGTTGGATTGACGGGTCGGAACCTTGTTCCTGGGTTATTGTAGGGATGCGGGTAAGTTCCCTCTGCCATTTCTGCTCCACAAACAACTCCACTTGCTAACCCTTGCCTTCTAGAATTGTGGAATATGCGACGAGGGAACAAGCCCAAAATGCTGTTGCGACTCTCAGCAACCAAAATCTCATGGGCCGTCTAGTATATGTCCGAGAGGTATATATCTAACTCCCCCGACCTCCTCCCCAACCTCTGCTAATCGTCCTCTGTAGGATCGCGAAGCCGAGCCTCGATTCAACCAGTCCGCTGGCCCACGCGGTGGCTACGGCGGTGCAATGGGTGCTCCCGGCGGCTACGGCGGTGGCATGGGCGGCCCCGGTTTCAATGCCGGCATGGGTGGAAGCAGACAGATCTATGTCGCGAATGTACGTCTTCCCCCGTCTTGTCCCAGTCATCAAGCGCAACTTACTACTGGAAGTGGTAATTCTCATAACTTGACATACTTACTTTCATCTAGCTCCCGTTCAACATTGGCTGGCAAGACCTGAAGGATCTATTCCGCCAAGCAGGTGAGTCGCGAACTTCTTTATGCACTTGCAATTTGCCTGCCCTTTAGTACTTACCATGTTTAGCTCGCACCGCCGGTGTTGCTCGCGCTGACATCAACATTGGACCTGATGGTCGATCCAAGGGCTCTGGTATTGTTGTTTTTGAGAGCCCTGATGATGCGCGCAATGCAATCCAGCAGTTCAACGGCTATGACTGGCAGGGCCGCATTCTGGAGGTACGTGAGGACAGATTCGCCGGCGCTGGCTACGGTGGCCGTGGCGGCTTCGGCCGCGGCGGATTCGGCGGTGGCTATGGCCGAGGCGGATTCGGCGGTCGCGGTGGGTTCGGCGGATTCGGCGGTCGTGGAGGCTACGGCGGCGGTGGCGCCGGCGGTGGCGCCGGTGGTGCCGGCGGTGCCGGCGGCTTTGATGCCGGTGCCGCTCCCAATTCTGCGCCAAACCCATTTACCGACTATGCGACTGCCGGCAATGAACGAAGTGAAACCATCTTTGTCCGCAACGTAAGTGACGCAGCGTTCTCCTTTTCTCCTTTCTCCAAGTGCATAGATACTGATATTCTGGTAACAGCTGCCCTGGTCGACAAGCAACGAGGATCTGGTGGAGCTCTTCAGTACTATCGGAAAAGTTGAGCAAGCTGAGATCCAGTACGAGCCAAGTGGCCGCTCCCGTGGCTCGGGCGTTGTCCGGTTTGACACTCCGGAGACTGCAGAGACCGCTATCACCAAATTCCAGGGATATCAGTATGGTGGACGGCCGCTTGGCCTTAGCTTTGTCAAGTACCTAACCCCTGGGGTTGGCGGTGACAGCATGGAAACCGACCATCATGCCGGGTTGACGCAGGATCAGATCATGTAGAACGCGGCGGGCGCAGCATTTGCGGGCTCTGACCGTTGTTCTTCCTTGTCTTGTGTGTCAGCTGTTTGATGATTAGACTCGGCCTCGACACTGAAGCGATTTTCTTCGCACCATCACTGCCTGCTCCAAGGTATTCCGATGACAATGTTTCTGTCTTTTGCGGTTTTCTTTTTTTGTCTTTGAACGTTTGCCCTCCACCTCTTCTCGTCCTCTTTTCATTTCAGACTCGTCTCGTTGAAAGACGGACAAGAAGGGGAGGCAGAAGAATGTAATGATGCCTCGAGTCTCTCGGTGCCCCGACACCGACGCTGCACGTGTGACGCAAGTTGCATGGCGAGAGACCGAATATCAGATTGAGCAGCCTACTTCCCGGTCGCTTATGGATCGGATCGGTTTCACTGGTGGAGGAAAGGTTACAAAAAGTTGTTTTTTTTTACTTGTTTTATTTTTCCATTCGCACATGTCTTTCTGTCAACCCTTCCATGTGTGCCTACAATCTCTTCTGATTTGGATCCGCTCACATGGAACGAAGACCGAAGGGCTTTCGTCATCTATTTAGAACTTGCTAAGAATAGGATGCAGTTCTTTGAACAGGGGTGGTGCTCGGTCTAAGGATGGCGTCTGGGGACAGGCTGTCTGGCTGTTCAGGTATTCGGGGAAGAAGCAAAGGTATGGCGGGGTGGCTTTGTAGTGCACGGTAGGTCTCGTCTGCTTGATGGTAGCATTCCTGCTACGCTTAATTTCTCGACCGTAGAAGGTTGGCGGATGGCAGATGGCGGATGGTGGATGGAAGATGGTGTTGCAAAAACGCAGCAATGCAGGACATTGTCATATTCATAGAACAGCCTATCGAAACCCAAGAGAATTCCACTTTCACAGGACCTCTACCGCCTACTTTGTGTGTATGCGTGCGTTGCATATTCCGTGGAAGACTCTATACTATACGGCCAGAGGCTTACTTGAAATAGGATTCCCGATTTTTTGCTTTAACTTGACAAGCGCCTGTGCAACAAAACACATCTCCTGGGTTCTGCCATGCCGAACTAAATGGTCACATCAAGGCCATCATCATCATGTCGTCAGCTGTGGGCCAAATGGCTCAATGAGTCACCTGAGCCACCTGAGGCATGAAAGCTGTTCTGACGAGGGCACTTTCAACTTTCGACCCATCATTTGTTCCAGGGCATGTTCCTAGCAGGCTGGCCGCAGCCAGGTAAAACACACACTTCATGACGTCGTGGCGGCTGCCTTCTTCTTCTTGGCCTTTGCCTTTTTCTTGCTCTTATCGCGGGGCTTCAGCAACGTCATACCTGCTTTGCACGTTTCGGCATATCTGGCGTAGAATTCCTCCAAGGCATCTGGTTGCACGGCCGTCGACAGGCGAATCTTTTCTTTCCGAATCTTCTTGGATTTTCCGTTTGTTGCTCGAACAATCAGTGGCTGCGGCGCGTCTGTTGTTGATGCTCCCACACCAGCTTCCGTCAAGTCTCCTTTCTGTACTGGGGCCACTATTGTAAAAGGTAGAAATGTCAGCTTAATGGTGCTGAACATGAGGATCAGAGACATATACACGTACAGCGCCGTTGGCTCAGATATATTGCGCCGTGTTCTTTGCCTTTCTGAGCAGCGAACAGTTCGGCAAGACGAGAAAAGAACTTGCACTGTCAGTATAACAAATTCGAGAGACAACCGAAGACATCGTTACCTCGTCATTGCTGAGATACCCCATTTCATCCAAGACTGGCACAGTACACAGGCCGTATGTGGACTTCTTGAGTGTGTGGTTGTTGTGGTTTGCGTCTGTATTTCCAAGCCCCGCAAATAAATTCGAGTTCGCCCATATTTGCTTAGTCATATAGCAAGAAAATCGTAGATTTCACATGTCACGATTGGCTAACGCGACCTCTTAAAAAAATTTGCCCTGTTTTGTCTACAGCTCGAGCTCACGTCTAAAGCCATATCACAGGTACAGAAATTTCCCTCTGGTCAAGGAGAAATATATACAATGGTCTCCCAGAAAATGAAGGGACCATCTCTGTCTGAGGGCTTTCTGCGTCATCTCGGCTTAAACAATACCGAATTCCAAGGACACGGCAACGGCAAAGCCAGATCTCGAAGGCAACTAGGAAGAGAAGAAAGACGAGGACAGGGACGAGATGGCGGCCAGTCACTGAACAAACGAGTTGGAAAACTGCCGCCCAAGCCACGATTATCTGCAAACACCACAAATAAGACAAGCAAACTGCATGCGAAATCTGTTGAGCCGCCCTCGGAAGAAGAGACAGATGATAGCAATGAATCCGATGTCTTCGACATGTCTGAGGAGGAATCTAGTGGAAGCGACGAGGAGGCTGGCCCCAAAGATCCGGCACCTGCAGACATCTCAAAGCAGGTCCGCGAAAGGCTTCAGAAAGACGACGCCGAGATTGCAGAGCTGGAGCGCAAGTTGGGTATTCGAGGACGGAAGAACCTGCCGAAGTCATTCGAGGAAGATGGCCTTGGCGATTTGATGGGCACGCTTGGTGGTGGGGACGATGAAGATGAGGAGCTCATTGCCAGACGAAAACGAAAGGCCGAAGCCGAGGAGTGGCTCCGGAAAAAGCGCAGAAAGGCAGTCGCAACTTCGGACGAGTCGGACGACGAAGACGGCGAAGACGGCGAAGGCGAAGAGAATGAAGAATGGGACGAAGGAGACAGTGAAGATGGCAAGTCAGGCAATCTGGCCAGCAACTTCGACAGCGACGAAGGCGCGCGTGTCGACCACTCTGGCCCGAGCTCTGGTCATTCCGTTCCCAAGCGGCAGCGCGAGAACCCGTACGTTGCTCCGGTGGCAGAAGCACCTGCGGGGAAATATGTCCCCCCAGCTCTACGTCAGAAAAAGCAGGCGCCAGATGCCGATTCTGAAGTGGTCTCGCGAGTCCGGCGACAGGCACACCACTTGGTTGCCCGTCTCTCCGATGCAAACATGTTGACGATCCTAGGAGAGGTGGAAAAGCTGTATTTGGATCATCCAAGACAATACGTCACTAATACAGTGGTTGATAAGCTCCTTGAGCAGATCGCCATTGAGGGTGCACTATCCAACAGTGTTGTCATACTGGTTGCTGGATTCGCCACAGCAATGTATCATGTTAAAGGCATCGATTTTGGGGCACACTTTGTCCAGCAAAGTGCCACTCTCTTCCGGCAGCATTACGATGTTCTTGCGAAAGATGCAATTGACGAGGCTCGGCCCCAGCACCATTCTTGGGCCCCAACATCAAAGGTCTTGCTCAACCTCCTGGGTCTCATCGCAGAGCTGTACAATTTTCGCATGATTGGCCCAAACTTGGTGTACGACTACATACGCATGCTACTCAATGACTTCACAGAAAGCAATACCGAGTTGCTGCTCCGGGTTTTCGAGGCAAGCGGACACCGACTACGTCAAGACGATCCCCGAGCCCTCAAGGATATTGTGTCCTTGATCCAGCCTGCCATTATGCGTGCTGGCGGAGAGAACAAGCTGTCCGCCCGTACCAAACATATGATTGGAAGAATCCACGAGCTGAAGAAGAGCGATAAGAAAAAGTCTCGCGATCCGGGAGGCGGTAGCTTTGGATACGCAGAGCGGATACGGAAAACGCTGATCAACTTGGCAAATACGCGGAAACTCGAGGCTACCGGATCTCTGCGTGTTGGACTGAGCGACATTGAGCAAGTCGAGACGCGCGGGAAGTGGTGGCTGGTTGGAGCAAGCTGGGCAGGCTTGGATGATGTCTCGGCGGGCAACAAGGAGGAGAACGGCACAGATCAATCTGTGCAGGGCAGCGGGCAGCATGGCAATGTTAACGGCACCAAGAAAAGAAGCAAACCCCAAAGCGGTGCGGGGAATGACGATGTTCTTGGCTCATGGGGAGACGCCATTCCGGACGTTGATGAATTGGAACAGCTTGCTCGTGAGCAAGGCATGAATACGAATGCCCGACGGTCAATCTTTGTTGCCCTGCTTTCTGCGGCAGATAGCAAAGACGCCCATGCACGGCTGCTCAGATTGGGCCTGAACAAGTACGACAAGAGAGAGATTGCCAATGTTCTCATCCGCTGCGTGGGCTCGGAACAACACTACAATCGGTACTACGCTCTCGTTGCTCGGCAGGTCTGCAGCACAGATCATAGGATGGGTCGGGTCTTCCAGATCAGTTTGTGGAAGCTGTTCCGGAGACTGGGCGAGCCGATGTTTGGAGAACTGGCCGATGAAGACGACGTGATGGAGGGAGACGAGGCAACTGATCTCCGCCGGGCAGTGAATACGGCAAAGATGTACGGCTACTTGATCGCCACTGGATGCCTAGGGCTGGACATTCTGAAATGCCTGCAGCTGGTGCATCTGCAAGCCAAGACCCAAATGTTTGTTCATGTACTGCTGGTCACCTTATTCGAAGAAGCACGCAGTGGGGCAAAGGCCGGCGGCGGCAGCAGCAGTAGCAACACAATTCGCAAACGTTTTGCCACCGTCAGCAGCAATGCAGAACTACGCCGGGGTCTGAGTTATTTCCTGGAACATGTTGTGCGCAAATCCAAGCTTGTGCCACAGGGACAGGCATCCATTGTTGCCAAAGCTTGCGAGAAAGCACAACAAGCACTAAGTAGTGATGATAGCTGAGAAGGACGGATGGACCTTTACCCGAATAGCCTGAAGAAAGAACTTGCGATTGGTATCAAAGTACAGAGTATGGAGTAACATGGACGACAAGTATCTTACGATATACTCCGTACGGGGTCAGTGTACTCCGCAAAATACCTTACAAGACGGCGTTTTCTTGCCACGCCCATCTTGTTTCCATGCCCAAACCCCAAAAACAGAATGCAGTGACTTGGAAACTTGCCAGATGTGTCCGGCTTGTGTTGACAGCCCACGGGACATGCGAATTATATAGTTGTGGTCTTGGCATGCGAATGGACGGTGCTGGTAGAAAACGCCGTCCTACTTCTCGGGATCACCATTCGGTAACGGCACGATGCTGTTTTGGGGAGGGCGCAGATGGCGAGGAATCTAGCTTGGGCTATTAGTCAGCAACGTTGACCGGTCTAAAGGGCAAAAAACCCTTGGTTTAACCAAGTTTAACCAGCGTTGTTTTTGTTTATGTCATCGCTTCGGGCAGGATAAATAATTTACCTTTTACCGAGACCCGAGAGCGCCCGGAGCATTCTCTAAAACTAGCAATTCGCAGCAGTTGCAATTGCAATCGCTCGACTCGTATCTTCATACCACTAACCCGTTCTTTTTCGCGCAAAAATGCTGTCCAGCCGCCTAATATCACGGACTGCTGCTCGTTCAGCTTTCCGGAAGCAGCTATCGTACGTCTCCACGTCTCTGATCTCCTGTCTTGCTTTTTTTTGGAGATGGACGCTGACACGATTTTGATTCTAGCTTCCCGGCGGCTATCCCGACATATTCGTCTGCTCTCCGATGGAGCCGCAGCTTCGCGTCCGAGTCTACCGAGGAGAAGGACCTTGTCATCATTGGTGGTGGTGTGGCCGGTTATGTTGCGGCGATTAAGGCCGGCCAGGAAGGGCTGAAGGTGACCTGCATCGAGAAGCGGGGAGCCCTGGGCGGTACATGCTTGAACGTGGGCTGCATTCCGTCCAAGTCTCTGCTCAACAACTCGCACATCTACCACCAGATCCTGCATGACACGGCAAGCCGTGGCATTGAGGTTGGGGACGTCAAGCTGAATGTTGCGCAATTGATGAAGTCCAAAGAGCAGTCGGTCACGGGCCTGACCAAGGGCATCGAGTTTCTGTTCAAGAAGAACGGTGTGGAGTACGTCAAGGGCACGGGCTCGTTTGTGGATGAGCACACCATCAAGGTGGACCTGAACGAGGGGGGTGAGACGACTCTGGTCGGCAAGAACATCCTCATCGCGACGGGCAGCGAGGCGACACCCTTCCCGGGCCTGGAAGTGGACGAAAAGCGCGTCATTACCAGCACGGGCGCGCTGTCGCTGGAGAAGGTGCCCAAGTCGCTGGTGGTGATTGGCGGTGGCATCATTGGTCTCGAGATGGGCTCTGTGTGGTCCCGGCTGGGAGCCAAGGTGACCGTAGTGGAATTCCTCAACCAGATCGGCGGCCCGGGCATGGACACGGAAACGTCGAAGCTGGCGCAGAAGCTGCTGAAGAAGCAGGGCATTGACTTTAAGCTGAGCACCAAAGTGGTCAGCGGCGACACGAGCGGCGAGAACATCAAGCTGGAGGTTGATGCGGCCAAGGGAGGCAAGCCGGAGACGGTAAGTGGTGGGATGGAATATGGAATAGCCCATTCTCGTCTTTACGCGCATGTGGTGCAGAGTTGACTTTTTTTTTCTTTCCTACAGATTGAGGGTGATGTGGTGCTCGTTGCCATTGGCCGCCGGCCCTACACGACGGGTCTGGGGCTGGAGAATATTGGTCTTGACGTTGACGAGCGCGGCCGGGTGGTGATCGATTCAGAATACCGGACAAAACTGCCGCACATTCGCTGCGTGGGCGACGTGACCTTTGGGCCAATGCTGGCACACAAGGCGGAAGAGGAGGGCGTGGCTGTGGTGGAGTACCTCAAGAAGGGCTATGGACATGTTAACTACGGCTGCATCCCGTCGGTGATGTACACGCACCCTGAGGTGGCATGGGTTGGACAGACGGAGCAGGACCTCAAGGCGGAGGGTGTGAACTACAAGGTGGGCACGTTCCCGTTCAGCGCCAACTCGCGTGCCAAGACGAACGTGGACACGGACGGCCAGGTGAAGATTCTGGCGGATGCGGAGACGGACCGGCTGCTGGGTGTGCACATCATTGGCCCCAACGCCGGAGAGATGATTGCGGAGGGTACGCTGGCTCTGGAGTATGGTGCCTCGACCGAGGACATTGCACGTACGTGCCACGCCCACCCAACGCTGTCGGAGGCATTCAAGGAGGCAGCCATGGCGACATATTCCAAGGCCATCCATTTCTAAACACGTCTGAGTCGAGAGCGGTTGGCTGGATAGGAAGAGAAGGAGAGGATGGAGAGATGATGCTTGGAGTGGCATGGATTCATGGGGCGGAGATCTTTTGCCAGCGACGAGTATCTCACTCCATGGAAACTGTGAAGATTTGCTTTCTCAATGTATCTTGTAGGCTTTCTTTTGTATCTGTCATACAACTCGAGGTCCTAGAGCTGGCCGCCTGGCCACAACCAACTCCGGGTGCTGTACATCAATGTTCAACCTTAATAAACGGAGTAAGTGTCGGTGGGGAGGAACTGTGTACGGAATACTCCGTAGGTACGGAGTAATATTTTCCTTTTTATGACTGGCGCCGTCGGACATACGAACGGAGCTTTCGCATAATTCTCAGTATGCGCGAAATGCGGCGCCGGACAAGCCTTTTCCTTGTGGTTTTTTTTTATTACGTTTTTTTGCGTTCTTTACGTTGTTTGCGTTGTTTGCATTTTTCGCTTTTAAGCCCAAGGGAATGGCGCACGGCTATTCAGGATTCGAGACTTTCACTAAACATAGTCATTCGTTGCCATCGCGATGGTCGTTTGGCCCTGCTACAGCATCTATAGCATTCTACCCGCAGCCTCGGTGCACAATGGCCATCGTTCCTTCCCGTCTATACTCCATACAAACATCGTATCGTATCTTACTCTATACCACCTTCTTCCGTACTCCATACGTCATAGTAATCGCAACCATCGCGTCTCGTACGTTTCGTACGTCTCGTAAAAGAATGCTTCGTGGCTTCTTCCGTAGCCTCCTATCCTGCCCTTTTGCTAACCTTTCCAACCGAGGAAGGCACAACCGGCTTGCTTGGATGCAATGCCCGAGGGCTTCCCCATACTTTTTGCAACCCCCTCTCCCTGCGGAGCTAACAGCAGTGCGCTAAAACGGCCCGGGTTTTACGTCAAGGTAAAAATTTCTACCAGTCCTTCTAGTCCCTGAGACCCTGTGCTCAGAAACCTGGTTACAGGGCGTTTTTTGCGTTTTCCCTCTGTTGTTAATCCCACGTGCCTCGCTGTCCTCTCGCTCTCTCGCGCTCTCTCTCTCTCTCTCTCTCTCTCTCTCTCAATTTTTTTTTGCCCTAGCTCCCCTTCTCAAGGTGCCGACAGCGCAAGCATCACAAATTTCCAGCCACCAAATCCAACGACCGACGAACGGCTCAGGCAATTCCTCTCATCTACGGACTTTCCAGCACTTTTCGTCCTATGTCGTAATTCCCTTGCCTGCTGCTTCTATTGACATTGCCGAGCCTCCCTCCCCATTGCTCAGCTCGCGTCTCTCGTATCTTACCTCTCTCTCTCTCTCTCGCCTTTTCTCCTCCAGCCAACCAAACAACTTCTTGATCGACAAAACCCACCACCCCTCCCCCTCTCGCGAGCACGCTGACTGCTTCTCCTGTTTGGCGATTGCTTGTGCATCAGTAGAGCTCGCTGTCTCTTCCCCGCCCCCGGGGCGCATATCTTCCACCCTCCGCTTCAGCATCCACGGCCAGCCGTTCATCTCTTGATCTCCATCGCCTCCGCAGTAGACGATTAAACAGATTCTCTTTCTCGCACATACATACGAACATATACCATATATACATATACAAACACAAACGCGTCCACACACACAGACACACACAAACGCCAACACGGTAGCAATATATTACCATATTCCTGGGTTGGAAAGGGGGGGATAGCCGTCTTTTCCCCTCACTCGTCCCCCAACGCAGCTTTCCAATCGCCACACTGGCTCTCCAAGACAAGGCTTTGGGCGGCGCATCTGCTGCTGTGGCCCAGATGGCCCAGCCAAGTGCCGAGCCTGATGAGGATTATGAGTATGCTTGCCTGCCGTATCATGCCCCTCCGAATCAGAAACTGACATTTCTCAATAGCTACGAAGCATTACCGCCGAACTTCTCCCTGTCCCAAAATATGGCCGCGGGGGCCTTTGCCGGCATCGCCGTATGTGCCACACCAGCAGCAATCCCTGTATTCGCAAGGGCTGACAGGAATATCTAGGAACACACTGTCATGTATCCAATTGACGCAATCAAGGTATGCTGCGTCCAAAGCCTGAAGGGAGGTCCCCTTTAACAACCCTCTCTCTCTCCAGACACGAATGCAGATCATCAGCCCCGGTGGCGCAAATGCATACTCAAGCTTTATACAAGGAACATATCGCATGGCTGCCAGCGAGGGCGTTGCGAGTTTATGGCGAGGCATTTCGAGCGTTGCTATTGGTGCAGGTATGTTACCGTGCGCCTCCGAAGAAACGCCAATAATACGGAGAGCGCATACTGATATGGGCCGCTGCTTGGCTACTTATAGGACCTGCCCATGCCGTGTACTTTGCAACATACGAAGCTGTCAAGCATCTGATGGGTGGCAACAGAGTTGGAGAACACCATCCGTTGGCAGCAGGTCAGTACTCCATGTATCCCATGTTTCATGGCTTTTCTACCTAACACTAAATGTCCAACATCAGCAACAAGTGGAGCTTGTGCCACCATTGCCAGTGATGCCCTCATGAATCCTTTTGACGGTAAGATCCAACCTACCTTGCGACCAGCCCGGGCGACAGCGATGGCAGTCTGCCCGGCAGTTCGAAAGTTGCCGCCTCGAAACCCTCGGGACTGACGTTGTCTTGTGTTATATTAGTCATCAAACAGCGCATGCAGATGGAAGGATCCGGCAAGATGTATCGGTCCATGCTGGACTGTGCGAAATACGTCTACCGGAACGAAGGTGTAGCAGCCTACTACGTGTCTTATCCGACAACTCTGTCCATGACCGTACCATTCACAGCCTTGCAATTTCTCGCCTACGAGTCTATCTCTACCGTGATGAACCCGACCAAGAAGTACGACCCTATCACGCATTGCTTGGCTGGGGCCGTTGCTGGTGGCTTAGCAGCCGGCCTCACTACGCCAATGGACGTCATCAAGACCATGCTGCAGACACGCGGCACTGCCAAAGACGCCGAGCTACGGTCTGTCAACAGCTTCATGTCCGGCTGTCGGCTCCTTCTTGCACGAGAGGGTTTCCGTGGGTTTTTCAAAGGCATGCAGCCAAGAGTTGTGACTACTATGCCAAGCACGGCAATTTGCTGGTCAGCATACGAAGCATCAAAGTACGTTTGCAATGAAGGAAGACATGCCCAATACAACAATTCATCATGCATCCGCTAACACAAAGGGTTTCTCTTCTCACCAGGGCATATTTCATCCACCGAAATGATCATTCCTGATTACAGGAACACATCTGTTTCAGCGAATCATGGACTCTTATACCCGTATCTCGCCAGCCAGAACAGGCTTGGGTGCGCCGGTCGCCCTGCTCGATCTCGATCTAACAGCACAGATCTATCACAAGATCTATTCCAGGAATTGTATATATAGATGTTATGGGCACGACTTTTTTATGTTTCTGCGAGGGCCTCGGTGACGGCTCGGAGGTAACAACAAATATCTGCGAGGAACTGACGCGTTGCTGACAAGTGACCGTCAGCACTGCCGCTGCTCGGGTTCGCGGTGTGTGGGCAGTGACATCACGCAGTGTATTATTGGACGTATAGACCGGTTGGCTACACATGTGTTATGTCTGTGGTATGTGTGCGTTTTCCTTTTCTCAATGGGCTTGGGAAATACCAGAAGAGACGGCCTCGGTACATAAGTGATGGCAAAAAAAGTATTAATTTTGGCGCTTGCATTTATTCATATCCCCCCTCTCCTACTCTTTCTTGCAGTTGCTTTACTAGTAGGATGTGCCCCAAGTGTCTGCTCCTGTCGAAACATTCGAATGATATCCTACAATATTCTGTCTGTGCCGTGAAAACTCCATACCCTCGACGCCATGAAACTAAACAAAAAGCAAATACGTCCGAAACACAACGGTTTACCGCTACTGTGTCCGTCTCGCCTCATCTTAGTGTCCAAAAGGAAAGCCATTGGATCCGAAGCGGAACTTGTACTGCTGACCGCCCTGCTGGAAAACAAACGGCTGCCCGCCAGCACCGCCGAAACCGAAAGGATTGCCTTGGTGCTGGCCTGGCTGCTCGTGCGACATGGGATCATCGCCCTGGTCGAACCGGGCCCGCAGCTCGGGGTTGCTCAGCACTTCGTATGCCTCATTTATCGATGCCATCTTCCTTTCCGCATCCTCCTTGGTAAGGCCTTGCTTGGCTGCCTTGTCGGGGTGGTGCAGCTTTGTCAGCTTGCGGTACGCAGACTTAATCTGCTTCTCATCTGCATCATGCGACACTCCCAGAATCTTGTAGTAGTCCTTGGTCTTGCTCCGTCTAAGTTTGACTTGGGCTTCGTTGATCAAGGGATCAATCACGCTGGCCTTGTCGGGGTGCGCTGTCTTGGCCTTGTTCAGGGTCTCGACGGCGGCATCAAAAAGCTCAGCATCCACCTCGTTCTTATGTCTGTACAGCAATCCATAGAGTGAGGTATCATCGAGATTCAGAGCATTCTCACACCATTCTTTGGCCTTCTTGCTATTCATCTGCACACATGGTTAGCCAACTAGTTGGGTAGAAAGAAGCAAGGTACAAGACACATACCTCATAGTAACATTGGCAGGCAAGCCCAACCAGCCGAGAACTAAGGTTGTTGGGCGAAGAGGGAGGAAGAATTCCGGTGGTGCGCAGCTTTTGGATCTGATCCTTGACTTCCTGGATCAGTCCAACATTGTCGCTGCTTGGGACCAAGTTCTTTACACCCGTCGACGGCTGGTTCTTGCTCAGGGCTTTGTCGACCTTGGCTAGTGTTTTCTCGACCGCTTTCTCCTGCTTGAGCAATGCCCTGCAAGGCTTGGAATCTGGATCAGAGTGCAAGCACTTGCGTACTTGAGTCATTCCCTTCTCGAGATCCCCCAGAGCATAGAAGTTTACGGCAGAAATGACCAGGTGCGGCGACACATCTCCCGGGTTCAGGTACAGCACATGCTGCAGATCGCCAGTGCCTTCTTCAACTTCGCCTCGGGCAAAGCGGCACCTCGCACGCTGCTGCCGCAGTGACAGAGCTCGGTTGGCCACTATGATTGCAGTGCTTGCCTGGCTCACGCATTCCTCCCAATTGCCGGCCGCCTCGGCAGCGTCGGCAAGGCTGGCTGCAGTTTCCGCCTCCTTCAAGGCTTTCGAAAGCTCCTTCACCTCTGATGTCGCCTTCACCTTGGAAAACTGCACGCGTGCGCCATCCCAATCTGCAACTCTTTGCCGAATCTTTCCCAACTGAATATGTGCAGCCTCGAAATTCGGTTTCAGGGACAAAACCGCGCTGAAGTCATCGTTGGCCTGGGCGGATCGACCCAGACTGAGATATGTCGTTGCGCGTTTGAAGTAAGTCAGGTAGTCGGCCGGATCACGCGCGATGGCAGCATCGTAGTAGCGAAGCGCTTCGGTCGTCTCGCCGCGGGAGAGATGGTTTTGGGCGGAGGCAAGTAAAGAAGACAAGGGCGTATCATTCGGAATGTCATGCGCCGATAGCGCCGAGACGGTGCCTACAACAAAGGCCACAGCCGACAGGCTGAAGAGCATGGCGGATAAATTGTGAGATACGTCGTCGCGAGCGGATGATATGTTGACAAGATGGCAGTAAAGCAGCTCAGCACAGATGAGGCCAGCTTATTTCACGGGGCAGCAAATGGCATCAGCCTTGATGCAGCCAGTAGCAGAAATTGTAGTCTTTGTGTTGCGCAGTAAGCACACGCGTTTTCCGTCTTCTATGGGCCACGTTGCAGATGAGTTTCGTCGTTCAGCATTTAATACTCCGTAGCACACACGTATACGGGTACGCACGTGATATCAAATCAATTACACAAAGAAAGTGGTTGCTTGTCACGTGTTGCTTGTGTAATCTAAGTATGGAGTTATCTTAATACAGACGGGTCGACATCAGGTCCAAGGCGACGCGACTTAGACCCGCAACCACACAAAATACACCCTCTGCGAGTTGTCACCATGGCTTATAGTCGCCCATCCGAAGCTATATTTTCACCATCGGTCGCGAGACTAGCTTCTTCGACAGCAAAAGACTGGAACTATGTCGACAGTTGGCTGGCATCCAAGCTTCAAACACGTCCACCTGCTTTTGAACGCAACCCCGAGACGTTAAAGGCATTGGTTGCTCTGGCTGCCTTCAACGAACCTGCCGACGACGAGCGTGAATTGTTCACTCGCATTGAAACGACAGCATTGGAGAAATTTCCCGTCCGCACAACACCCAAAGACTCGGATGTTTCTGTACCTGCCATCCTCGAAAACATAACAACTACTATCGAACAAGAATTGCCGAGGGAAGGCCAGGCTGCCCTTGATGCCATTTGCAGTGCAGCTGTAGAGCTGGGCATCGCCTATCCAGAACCTGAAGCGCTTGGGTGCGAAATAGCGCAAATGCAAGCGCGATTGTTCCAGCTCGATGAAGTCGCCAAACGGGTTGCCACTCTACAAGAACACATCGAAGAAGAGTCGGCCAAGGCTTGCATACTGCTGCAAGAACTCGAAGATGGTGAATATCGGCCTGCTGCAAACTTGGCGAAAACCAATCTGGACTTGCAACGCAAGGTGAAGACGGGGACGGCCAGCCTACAAGAGACAAGGGAGAGAGCGGCAAAGATTGGTACACATGCCAAGCTTACTGTTCAGCAAGTGCAGAAGGAAGAGTCTCTATATCTAGACCTTCTCGCACACAAGAAAGACCTCGACACACAGATCAAGTCGTTCCAGGGCTTGCCGCCGGATAAGGACCTTGCCCGGCAGCAACTAGAAGCACTCCGCAAGGAGCTGCACAGCATTACTCAAAAGCGAGATATCGTTTTCGAGGGATTGGTTGAACGGGAAACGCCGAGAAAGCACAAATGATGTGTCAATCTGACCCCTGCTAATTGTACTCTGTAAAACTGCCTTATTGACGTCCATGGATACATGCGTAATGGCAAAAAACACCCACCGTCGAAGAAATGATCAAAAGTCGAATGAAAGCAAATAGGGCCCATCAGTTGGGCAAGCAGTGGGCAACGAAATGCTCACTAATGACCACGTTTTACCCTCCCAGAAACAGCTCCGCCAAACCTGCCTAATTGTTTTCCGAGACTTGATTTTGTTCTTTGTTGGGGGGCAGTTGTTGCAGGGGATTCTTTCGCAGGCGCAGCAGACATGCCCGTTGCCCGGGACGTGCTTGTGTCTTTGGTGTTCCTGTGTTCCAAAGTGTCGTTGACGCGGAAATCAGCTCCGAACCCCATGGAACCAGGCCCGTCATCAAAGGAGTCTCCTGTGCCGCCGCCGATTGATCGCTGCGCTCTTCTTGCACGCTCTTGGACACTCTTAAATTTCTCCAGCAGTTCTCCCCAGCGGATAATGCCATCCTCTCTACCTTTAAGTCGATTTGGTCGATCGTAATTCGAACTATTAGACGTGGTGGCATTCCTGACAATATTCTGTTAGCAGACATGGCCAAGACAATGGCCAGTATGTAGAAGGCTCACGGTCGCGGTGCTGTGTGAAGATAGCCAATCGAACTGACGCTGTTTAGGCGGTTCTTCAGTGCAGCAAAGGCAGAAGACTGGGGCAGAAGCATAAGGAGTCCGTAAAGGCATTTGTAGAGATGCGGAAATCTGTCAGGCTCTAGCAGCTGGAGACGTAAATCTGGACATGTGTCAAAGTCCAGTCTAAATGCAATGCAGTAAGAAACAAGATACGAACATGTAAACACGGGCGACTCCAACAGCTGCACAAGCTTGTCGATTTGAATGAGTATGTTGACTGTCATTTCCAGCTCGGCGCTGTCATCCATGGTCAGCAAAACAGCGGGAAACAGGGTTGGGAACAAAGAGTAGTCATACAATATTTGGAGAAGATGGTATGCCTGTTCGTACGCCTGGGCAAGTAGACAAAGTGAAAATGTAGCCACTGCATTGTAGCACCACGAGCGAAACAGGGCTACAAAGAAGGTCTGTCCGTCCTTGGTTTCGAGGTTTCGCAGCCGCTTGCGGAGGTCAGACAGCTCTGGGGCAGTAAGAAGATTGTTGTTGAGGTTCTGGACCATGATGCTAGCAAACTCGACGTCTTCTTCCCGCTCAATGCAGTTGGCCAGGGTCCTGTAGATGCGCTCGGCGCTGAGGCTCACGCAGAGCTGGCGGATGATCAGGTTGCCTCGGGTCTCGAGCAGCTTCCGGTCAGTGGAGAATAGCTGGAGCAAATTGACCATGAAATTAGAAAAGTAATCGTCTTCACTATTGCGAGAAATTTGCGACAGTAGCTGCAAGTCTTTGGTAACGACAGCTTCTGCTGGATCGGACAAAGTCTTGAGCAAGGCCGGAAACGTGCCGTCGTTGAAGGCGAGGACTCTCCGGGGTGCCTTGCGGTGTAGCATAATCAGCCACGTAAGAGCAGCAACACGCGTTGCCTCATAATCGTTCAGGAATAGTAGTGTGAGAGAGCTGACAGCCGCAGCATAATCTAGGACAGGTTGCTGCGGGAGAAGTCCGCTCTGCGACAGACTTGTAAGGGGAAGTTGGAGGGCTGGCGACGGAGAATGGCGAGCGGCACTGGAGATGGAGGCAGTAGTGCGGGCATGTATGGCTGATGCGGTAGAGCTTGAGCCGTCTAGGCCAGGCGTGTCGTTTCCGTCGGCCGTCGCAGGAAGAGAGCGGATCGACAGGTTTTGCTGCTGTAGCATGGACGGCGTTGTGTCTGCGTCAGTAGAAAGGGAGACGACATAGTTCATCAACGAGCTGTTGACGCGGGCAGCAGCTTGTCGAATGGATTCGACGCCACTTGCCATGGCGGGCAGCAAATGGGCAAGGATCTTGGGCGTGAATGGCAGCACCTCCTCCGGGCAAATGTCCAGAAACTCGACGATCCAGCGCAGAGATTCCAAGATGCCATCTTCACCCTGCGTGCCTTGGGGGAAGTCCAAGGTATCTGTCAAGATGACCAGTATGGCCGCATAGTTGATCTGCACGTCTTGGCCAGGAACCCAATCATCCTCGCTGTCGTCATCGTCGTCGTCGTCGTCGTCATCGTCGCCACCATCGACATCATCACCAGGAATATCGCGTGCATTGGCAGCCCCGACAGAATCGCCATCATAGGTGTCGCCCTGGGCAGCAACACCGACCTGCAAGCTGCCACTGTCGAGAGAACTTGCACGTTTCCGCCTCATGCCGTCGCGTGTTCGCGACCGTCTGCTCTCGGCAATCCCCTTCTTGATATGTGAGATGCGCCGAATCTCGCTGAGGAACTTGTCCAGACAGTTCTGCGTGGCGATGTGGACGTCGCGGTTGGTATCGCTGAGGAAGGTCAGCAGACCACCCAGAAACTCTGGCAGGTATGCCACCAGCTCCAGGTCGGGGATGGAGTCCAGGAGTGTTATCCAGCCAACAAGAAACGTTCTTGTAAAGGGGTTGAGGACGAATATGCGGTCCTTAAGAAGCGGCATGAACCGTTTAAGGGAGAAGGCGGTAGGGAGAGCAGTTTGGTCATCGTCCGGAGAGAGGTCGTCCTTGCCGTCATCGATGTCTGGAGTGGTGAGGACAGAAACGTAGGTGGCTGCGGATTCGGATACGATGTCCTTGATAAGGCGGTCCAGCAACTCGGCTCCGTTCTTGACGGACAGCTCAGAGTCTGCGCCGAGCTACAATTCCGGAACAACTATGTCAGTCGCTGTAGTGTCACGGGTTGGTCGCCCGTAGGCCTTATAGGTAGATAGTAGGCACCTTGCAGAGAGCATCGAAGATGTGGTTGAAGTATATGAGGATCTCTCCCTTGGCCACCTTGGCAATGTTGTACATGGCCTCGCAGGCATAATACCGTACACGGGCATCTTGATCCACGAAGCAGGCCAGGACAGGCGGCACAATCGTTTCTAGATAGCGAGGCAATTCCTGGGCGCACGTGAGCCGTAAGCAGATGCGAAGACAATTGAGGGGGAGGGGGGGAGCCAGGCACAACGCACAGAACCCAGAGCGATGGCAGCGGCAGCCAGACCGATGAGGCCACCATTGCGGGAATGTTGGTGGACGGCATAGGCGTATTCATTGCAGAGCTGGTCGAGGATAGCCTCGACGGCAGCCGTATCTTTCACAGCGACAAGTTCTCGGATCGAGCGCTCGAGGCTGATGAATGCAAACGTCAGTACTCCGTACTCAAAGATGCGGTCGATCCACAAATGGCAGACGGATGAGGAAACGCACTCCAAGGCTCCCACTTTTCGCTTCTCGTACAGCTTTTCGTTCAGGGCGCGCTGGATGGCGGGATCCATGGCTGCTTGAGGGCCGTCTCAGAATCGGGGCGGGTCTAATATGGGAAAGGCAGATTGGCCGCGGCATACCAGATACTGGGAGAGCAATTTGGAGTTTGGCTGGGGGGCAAGGCTCCTGGTCAACCAAAGCACATGATTGGTGCCAGCAGCTTTTCAGCGGGGCGCCGTTCACAGGTCAGGCCTAGCCGATTGGCTGCGCACCGAAAACTGCAAGATACTCCCAGGAGAAAGGAGAATACGAGCATGACGTCTCTTTTACTTGTACGGAGTACAGAGCTCTGTTTCAGTTGATTAACCATCCCCCTCCTCTACTCGTATCCTCGCCGGGCCAAGCACCCCGGCAACCGGAACGCTTCCGCTGGACAGACGGACGTCTCGTGTGAAAGCTTCATGAAACTATTCGTAAGATGCGAGTACTTGTCAATCCTGTCTGGCAGCCCAGCTCCTCAGAACTATTTTGTGCTTGTGCTGCTGCCTCCCTGACTGTTGCCATGGTTGCCACCCTTGTCCGCTCCCTGAGCGCTGTGGCCTGTCGATGTCTCTTTGTTCGCACGCGCAGCAATCTGGGCTCGTCTTGCAAAGTCGTCCTTTTTTCAAGCCGTGCATCGTCAGTCAGCTCCTCTGTGGCGGCTCGATCGCCCAGCGCGTGGCCTTGCACATACCTTGTCGCCTCTGGCCTTTCGGATTCTTGCAGCTGCAGCCTCATCCATCTTTCCCTTCCCCATCGTATGCTGCCTTTCGGTGGTTTCTCGATAAACTTGTTGGTCAAAATAGCAGATGCGCGCGCGTCCGAGTTGGTGAGATATGATGCACACAGCCCGCGGGAAGTCGGCTTTTTTGTAATGAAAATAAAGTACGTGGCCCGTACAGCGTATACTCGCAGCGAACAGAAGACAAGTGACGGGTTCGCTACTTGCGTCGGGATCCCATGATCTTATATACACCCATCACCCTTACCGCCCACTTCGACGAGCACTCGCATATAATCAAACAAATAAAGAGGTTTGGCAGTGGTACATTTCTGGGAAGTGTGGGCCGCACATCTCATACGAGTAATAAGCTTCTAGCCAGGCGAGACTGGATGATTTCGACCGCAGGCCTGCAGGGCTTGGCTTCTCCCGCGGACACGCAACCGGCCTGGCGGGAGTTTTGTTCTAGCGTGTACGCAGTACAGTGAGACTTGTGACTTATTACGGAGTCCAGGGTGCCTGTTAGATGCCCATACAGAACATTGCAGAAGCGTATACGGAGTACTATATATTGTATATAGTATCTTACTCAAATACTCCGTACTCGTACTCCATACTCCGTACTCCGTACACGCCCTCGCCTTGTATCGTCCAGGGTCGTCCAAGGGAAGCATGGGATGGGGGAATCCCAGTGACGTGCCAGCTGATAAGGGGCACGCACGGCGTGCAAATACGACCGGTGGAGGGGGTGGTGTGGTTATCCAACCAGGCGGTATCCATTCAATAAGACAGGACCCGAGAGAAGGGAGCCGAGCTCGCACAAGCTGGCTAGGGGTGCCCAGACAGTTGGTTATTACTCGTAGTGAAGCCACTGCGTCTCAGCCCACAGTTCTGTCCCATTGTGGAAGAACCGACGAAAACAGATGAGATGCCGATAAAGCGACCAGGTACTCCGTACGGCGTGCAAGTACTCCGTATTAATGGATATAAAAAGGCACGAGTACGAGTAAGATACTCCGTAGAGCTAGTCTATGTGGAGTACCCTATATGTGCGAGTAAGCAATGGAAGCATTGGGAGATGCCCCCGGATGATATTACTGGTTGTGCAGAGTACGAAATACGGCGTATGGCTAAACACGAAGTGCGAGTACCCCGTAAAGGAGTGTCTCAACTCGCCCGGCTCGCGCGGTACCCTAATCCGTACTCGTACGCAGTACAAGTACTATTAGAGAAGGGGCACGACGTTTTGTACGAGATACGGAGCAATACCCTGTATGGAGTACAGAGTACGGAGTACGGAGTACATACTCGTAGTATGCACATCCCCTGTAAGAAAAGGGGGAAGGGTAAAGGTGGCCCGCCCCACCCCAAATGAAAAACCCGTCATTGTGGCTCTACGTCGTATGTCGACTCGTAGCCACGAGTATTTTCGTACCAATCTACGGAGTATTAGCTCGGCTCCATACGTCGTACTCCGTAAGAGACGTCCCAAGCGGCTATTGGAACTCGTAATAATACTACGGAGTGCTCGCATTTGCACACATGTACCGGGTGGAAAGCTGTTGTGAGATCAGAATAAGATGCAGCAGCAAGTGTTGAGAGGGAATACGGAATGCAGGGTACGTCCATCACTGGTTTGAGGGGAGGTACGAGTACTTGTACGGAGTACCTCACACAATACTCCGTACCCTGTACTTGTAATATGAAATACGGCGTAATGATCGTATTTGTGCTTGGTACGAAGTACTCTGTACCATAGTATTCTCGGGACCCCCTGCAGAAGAAACAAGACAGTGCAGGCGGCATGCCGAAGCGAGCCAGTCCGCCGGCTCGGTACGAAGGCCGGTCCAAGAAAGCATGTCTCTAATAGTACCCCCTTCCTTAGCAAGAAACAAAGAAATATGTGGCTGGCGTGAGATCCACATGCACGAGTATGATCAGGAACCCATGGCATCGTTATTACAACGTATTACGGAGTACTCCGTACGACGAATATCCACCGGTGGGCTAGAAGACATCTCGTAAGATCATGTCTGGAGCTTGTCCGATATGAGTACCCAGAAAACCTAGTATGAGTACGTATTATTCCGTACGGAGTACGAAGTACTCCATACTCGTGTTATTGTTCCTACGCTGATCACCGTTCGCAGCCAGCTAGCAAGGATCGGTCAAATTGACAAGCGCAACAGATTTGTAGCCAATATGTCGCATACGTGCATAAGGCGGACCAGCCAGACGGGTCTGCACAGAAAGGAGGCAGTTACTTTACGGAGCAGGAGTACTATGGAGTACTCCCTACGAGTTCTACCCTGCAGTACCTGCACTGCAGTGCGGCCCACCTATGAAACACGGGGTGTCCGGCAGAGGACGATCGGCTAACCAGGATGTTCCAAACAAGAGAACTCGAACAGGAGAACGACGACTGTACTCCGTACTCGTACGCGTGGCATTTACCCATCGCCCTGACAAAAAAATACAAACTTGCACAGAACGGAGTACTGAGTACTGAGTACTGAGCATACGAGTGCCATCCGAGTACTCCGTACCTGTGCGAGTACCCATTTCCCATCATGTTTTACTTCATACTTCGTACACAATATATTACTTCATATAGCCAGGCATCAGACATCACAGACATCACAGACGCACCAAGCCACCTAGGCTCTGCCCTCGGCCACTGCACGCTGGCACTGTGCCAGTATGGCGGCCTGCCGGGAAACATCGGCAAGCCGACCAATGACCTCCTTGTTCCCATCCACAAAGCCGTACAGCGCATAGGGAATGCCGACTTCATTGCAGAATTCCTGCACCAGTTTTTGTGCGCGTCTTAGATTGTGGCGCGGCATACGCGGGTATAGATGGTGGATGGCTTGGAACTGCAGGCCACCGTGGAAAAAATCAAACCACCGTGGGCAGTCTACGTCCATTGTTGTCCGTAGCTGCCGTTGCGGAAACGACTCGGTTGGGCCCAGGTCGGCAGTGCTCATTGCAAAGTGCGACAGCGTAATCTGCACGTGCAGAGGCATGGTGACAATGTGGCTGACCATGACATACACAAACCGGTCCCAGTTTGTGTCAATGGATCGGTAGAGCACCCCGTAGCCGAACCACACCCAGAAGAACACCTGCCCCACAGCCTCCAGCCATCGGTGCCATCGTGCCGGGCCTTGGCGCGGGCCCCGACCCTGGATGATGTACGTCCAAGATAGTCGATACAAGTTGAAGCGGCCGAAACAGAGAATGGGGTAGTATGCCCATGACTGGAAAGAAAGGAAGAACTTGGCCGCAGCGTCATACTCCATGATACGCTCATAGTATGAAGACCGTAGAGAATGCAAGAAGCGATGGGAGACGGCAAAAAGGGGCATGTGCTCGATATCTGGATCATGTTCGGGCGAGTTCGTGACAATGTGGTGCACGTTGTGGTTGTCTTTCCACCAACAGATCGATAGGCCACCCAGGAAATCAGCAATAAAGATGCCAATGCACGTATCGATTTGGAAGTCGTGAGTGATGCCCATGTGTCCGGCATCGTGAGCCGCAAACACCAACTGGTGCCAAAAGAAGCCGAGAAAGAAGGCGCTCAGAGCAAACCATTTCATGCGTAGGAAGATGATGGTCAGCGCGAAGAGGAGGCTGTACCGCGATATTTCCCAAACATAGGCAGAGTATCGGCAGGTATAGAGGCCTTCGGCCTTGATTTTCTCGTGCAACTCACGATACTTGAGTACGACATTCCGCTGGGTTTCCCCGTCGAGAGACGGGTATCGGTCAAGGTCGAGGCTGATTTCTTCTCGTGTTTTCGCGTCCAGAAAAGCCGTGGCCACAACGGGTGGCTTGCCCGGTCCGCTTTTTCCCCCCTGATCGGCCTTGTTTTTACCAGCCTCAGCCTCGTCGTCTGAAGACGATGATGTCAAAGGAGACCCTGCTCGCAGTCCCGGTTGCGTCCCGGGCTGAGCTCCATGGGCACGCCGGTGTATTACGATTGGGTCTGTCAATGCATCCATACAATTCTCTTCTTTGGCAGTTGTTTTTGCTTTTGTAGTCTCGCCGTCGGCATCGTTCTCGTCGAAAATCGGCGACGGGGATATCGAGCGCGGGCTTGACCGGCCACTGGAGTCTGCAGCAGTCGGGCCTGTCGCATCCGTCGTTTCTGCCTTATGCTTTTCGCAGGCATTGTGTTCGCGGAATACGCCGCCCTGGATCGGTGGGAGGAAGTTTTTCCAGATACCCTCTATCCTGCCAATTCTGTATCGGTCCATGGTCCGGCAAGTCTCGAGTGAATGGTACCTGAAAAAAAGAGGATGTCAGTACTTTGTATAGATCCCACCCAAAACCCCAATACGAACCCATTGACCTCGTCGGTGGCATCCTTGCCCACCATGTGCATAATAGACTTTCTGCCGCCTGGATGGTAGGGAATCCAGGCATCCAGTTTCATGACATATTGGTCCACGATGACAATGGATCGGCCCTGTGCAATCAGTGTCTCGACCTCGGCCCTCGACATCAGAGGATAGGTCCGTTCACGACGGGCCGTGCCTCGAGCAGGGTCAGCAGGAGCCATGAGGAACAGCAGAGGCCAAAACGAAAAGGAATAGTGTCAATTGGTTGTGTCAACGTGTGGTAAGACTGGGCGTTGACCTGAAAGGAACGACCGGATAAAAAAAAGGAAGACAAGCGGAATGAGAGGACGCCTTTCCTTTTCAGCCGATTTCCAATGCCGCATAAGTTGGGAAAGGTGGGTGGTAGCAACATACGAGAAAGAATAGAGAAAACGCACCACAGCCCACACCGCCAAAATTTCAAAGTAGGAGTACACAAGCAGTCCGTTGTCCCCGCAGACTAGCCTGTAAGAAAGGTATAGGAGCTGTATAGCGAAGCTCTAATGCCCCATGGGTTAGTCGCACCAATGCCCAGGTACGTATACGCGTCTGCACCCAATCCAGTCAGCGCTCGGGAAGTGTAGATGCCGAAGAGCTACGTACGATACTCGCAGCCAACATCGGAGGGGAAAAAGGCGAAAGATCCACCTACCGCACTTGTAATAAATCCGGCCACCATGTTTCTCAAGAAGTCCCAGTGCGGCTATGGCACGGAGGACGCGACCAACATCGAGACGATCGCGAAAGTCGGCCGTGTAGATGCAGATCAGCCGTGTCCGGGTCGCCTCTTTCATGTTGTCGTTGTCCGAGTCAGCAGCCACCGGGTTCCTGGGCGCCACTTTGGCGGCAATTCCCAACTCGTTACGAATGGTAGCACGCACCACCGTCTCCCAGACCTGGTTGACGGCGCTGGGGCTGACAAACAGCATCCACTATATTAGAAAGCACATTTTGTTAGCCAAGAGTCTTGACACTGACTGGTGGCTTGCGCGCCTTGTCTCACTTTTCCACAGGCAACACCCAACTGACCTGCCAGGCTAAGAATGTCACGGACGGCGGACCGTTGGGCACGATCGATCTCGGCAGTCGTTGCGCGTCCAGGCAGTCCTAGCCCCATCTTGGCTGTGCCTTCCAGGAAGTCCTTTAGTAGTTCCAGTCTCTCTTTGCCGGCCTGCTCGAAAAGCTCTGTCTGTGCATCTTCGGACTCCGGGCCTTCGTCCTCGCATCCGGCTATCCTCTGGTTTCCAGCTGCCGCCTTTTCTTTCCTCTGGATGAACGGATTGCACACGTAGATCCACGGCGTGTAGGCATCTGCCATTGTCGTAGCTGGTGGCAGTCGAGAAACAAAGTCGTCTACGCTTTCCCCAAGCTGCCATGCATACGGCACGTCGGCAAATGGGTTGCAAGCCTGCGTACCACGATCGTGGAATACGCCTGCATCTGCACGGAAAACTCGCTCCTGAAGACGAGCTACGGTCTCGTCGCATCCTTGTTTTCTCAGTCAGGCTTTCTGCTTCTTCGTTTCGCATGCTTAGCAACGTACCGTAGAAGTCGGAATCTGATTCGTTGTCGGCCGCCATTTGCTGAACGCGCACGGTATACGACAGCTAGGTGAATGTGTGCTATCAGTAGTAGTCAGTCCTTCTTGTCTGATCGATTTCTGGCGTTGCAGTCTGTGAGTCTTCCAAGCTCATTTTCTTTGTGGGCGCCTGTTAAAACCCCGCCCCGTTCGGGACAGGTTTTTTTTTCGACCTCATTTTTCTGTTCAGGAGGCAAGCCTTGCACAAAAGCATCCCCTTTTCGGAAAATCTTGCTGCCAACGTCTCCGCCATGTCGGCTGTCATCCCTTCCATTCAATCACTGACGCTGGACCTTCCGCCCAGCTGCATTGAGTTTTGCCCCGCTCATTCGGAATACTTTGTCGTCGGAACTTATAGCCTTGAACAAGATGACCAGAGGGCTGCTGGAGATCTGTCACGGCCACAGAACCGAAATGGTAGCCTCGTCATCTTTCGTCTCCATGACGAGAAGATGTAAGATTTTCTTGCTGTACACTAAATAGTGCCACGATGCATGCACATGCTGACAATCCCGGCATAACAGAGATCTTCTGCATACAATCCCACAGCCCTCTGCTATCTTGGACTTACATTTCAAGGACATTGAGGGCAAGCAGGATATATTTGCTGTTGCCTCAAGCACAGCAACTTTAACCATATACCAGATACGGCCGCTCCAAAATGACGATGGCCTCTTGAAAACACTTGATGTCATCCGCATCCCGGGTATTGAGAAGGACGTTCTGTTTCTATCATGTGTCTGGCATCCAAACTTGCCTGACATAATCGCCGTTTCAACATCGACGGGAGGGGTTTATGTACTCAACCTTCAGCAACCAACCAACCCAGATGATATTCCCGCCCAGCCCGTGATACTACACAGTCTGGAGGCGTGGACGGTAGCCTTTCAGCCTTACCGCCCGGGAGAAGGTCTCTACTCTCTTTACTCGGGTGGTGATGATTCCAAGTTGCGATACACGTCGTGTACCACAACAAAACAACCGGCATTACAAGACGACTTGCCAACTGAAGCCGCGAACCCAGTCTATACAGTCAATGGGCACGATGCCGGGGTTACTGCAATCCTGCCTCTGCCCATTGCAATGTCTGATGGGAGCAAGCTGGTGGTTACAGGAAGTTATGATGATCACATACGGGTCTATTTGATACGA
Organism: Dryadomyces quercus-mongolicae; assembly: GCA_002215975.1. Classification (NCBI taxonomy): domain Eukaryota; kingdom Fungi; phylum Ascomycota; class Sordariomycetes; order Ophiostomatales; family Ophiostomataceae; genus Dryadomyces; species Dryadomyces quercus-mongolicae. Next base: position 38,541 of record NIPS01000037.1, on the reverse strand, counting down.
AATCCCCTTGAGACCGGCGGGATCCGCCAAGAAAGGTGTCTCGCAGATCAAAATCTCGGTGGGGGTGTTTGGAGACTAAAAACGGTACGCTATCAAAGCGACGAGCGAGACGGCTGCTGGCGTCTTCGTGTGTTGGCATCCTGTATGCACGCCGGAACGCGGGTGGTAGACATTGACGGCGACACCAAAGGCACCTGCCGGATATCAGTCATGGCCCGGTTTGAAGAACACAAGAGCATGAATTATGGCAGTGATTTCCAGCCTGGCTCGTCACTTTTTTGTGTCTCTACAAGTTTTTACGACAAACTCCTCTGTCTTTGGAAGGTCGAGACAGTGTGAATCAAAAAGTGCGTGCAGCTATGGTGTAGGTCTGGTCGTGACCAATGCAAACTTGAAATCTTGAAATTGCCACGAGTCTTTGATAATTGGAAACGGTCCTGAGATACCTAGGCTTTCCCCTCATCGCTAAGAGCCAAGTCCGCAGCAGCATCTGGATCAACTGATCTCAAAAGGAGCACTAACCGGTAGGCGCTGCTGCCATTTAAGTAATAACGATGAAGCTTCTTTGAACGAAGAAAGCCAAGCCTCTCGTAAAGCCTTATAGCCGGCAAGTTTGTCTCTTCAGTTTCAAGGACGACTTCGTCGGCGTCCCGTTCTGCCATGGCACAAATGGCCCGCCTGACGAGAGCTGTAGCCACGCCACAACCCCTGCGAGGCGTCGAAACGGCGAGCATGGCAATATACCCTCGTCGGGTTGGTGCGCTGTTTGATGCATGTGTCTCCAGTTTGCATACGATAACACCAACCAAAGATGCATCTGTCGGATCAAGAGCCTAAGAACAGCCGCAATGCGTTAATAACAACACAAGAAGAGTCTCGGATGGCTCGGGTGGTTTGGGCGGCTAGCGACCACAGTACCATAAAGCAGAGATGGCTCCACTGGTAAAGAAAATAGCGGTACACATAGATGCTATATGGCTCACTCAAGTCCTTTGATATCAGTGCCCGGATTGCCGGGAGATATTGCTTTTCCAGGCGGTGTTCGTAACGAACATATTGCAGATCCGAGGTGGTCCGGGGTTCTTTAGGTCCGGAATCAGACACCGCCACGCATGACGACGCCATTGTTGACACAGAAAAAAGCTGTTCCGGCAGCTTTCGTACGAGGACGATGAAAGACGAGCCGTAGAAAGTGACCAGGCGTAGAAAAGAAAAGCTCCAGTACTACCAGTGGGCACTGTGGAAGTCGTCTTTCTCTCCCGCTGCCGTGTATTTCATCTCCCCCCCCTTTCCAAGTCTTTCATGCGAGTTGTGGTTGTCACTTGCGCCTGTCTTTTTGTCCTTTTGTCCCTTTGTCCTTTTCTTTCCGTGGCCGGCAACCCAAAAAAGTCCGTCACATGCAAGTTCTCGGGAAGGCGCGCCAAGTGCAAGTAATTTGTGTGGGGCCGGCACAACCGTGCTGATTTGTTGGCCGATTCGGTGTGTGTTAGCTCCGATGCCCGCCAATCTCTTTTCCATTCTTAACACTAGGCAGCTGGAGAGAGCATAAGGTTCTCTTGAAACGTCAACAACGGCTGACAGGTGCAACGAGGCGCCAACTTTCTGGGGAGGCATGTTAACAACCCGCCAAGAAATCAGATACATGTGTGGAAAATCTTAAGAGTGACTTGTCTCAACATTTCTGCCATTCGGAAACGCAGACCAACAGATAACGCAACACGCAAAGGGGGAACTATATCGGCAGTACTCCGTACAATGTCTTCTTCGTCTCTCCGCCACCGCACACCAGCTGCGGCTAAAGCCGCGCCGCCCGAGGAAGCCAGCCATCCAGAAAGCCACTCGGACAGTAGAAAGAAGGATCGGACTGTACACTCAAATGGCCAAGGCAAAAAGCGTCGCAACACATTCATATTCTTGCTTGGCAGTGTCTTTGGGCTCGTGGCAGCTGGCTTCTTTGCAAAGACCAGTGATCTAATCGACTTCCCCGAGATAGGCGACCTCAGTATGGACAGCTTTTTCGATGTACTTCCAGCTGGGTTGGTGAAAGATATGCGAGAGCTTGTGGTGAGAATTGGCTCCCTCCCCCCGGCCTTTTTAGCCAGCCGCGGTCATGTTTCTCTGATGACTTCCACACTGACACCTCGGCTGCGTTACAGAATGGAGAGCGCGACCTCTTGGATAGCTACGATGCATTCTCTGTCGGTCTCAAGGTCAAGTCTGAAGGCCTTGGAGTCAATCACTCCATCATTATGATTCCAGGCGTCATTTCTACGGGCCTCGAGTCATGGGGTACCGCAAATGTCTCGCGACAATACTTCCGAAAAAGACTCTGGGGAAGCTGGAGCATGATGCGGGCACTTGTGTTGGATAAAGAAAACTGGAAGAAGCATATAATGCTCGATGAGAAGACCGGCCTCGACCCCCCAGGCTTCAAGCTACGCGCCGCGCAGGGCTTCGATGCCACCGACTTTTTCATCACCGGCTATTGGATCTGGAACAAGATCTTTGAAAACCTAGCATCCTTAGGCTACGACCCGACCAACTCGTTCACTGCTGCGTATGATTGGCGTCTGTCATATGCCAACCTTGAGGTACGCGATCAGTACTTCACTCGCCTCAAACTATACATCGAGATGGAAGTGCAATCATCGGGCAGGAAGATCATTCTCGTGTCTCACAGCATGGGAAGTCAAGTTCTGTTTTACTTCTTGCATTGGGTGGCCTCGAACCGCGGCGGTCGCGGTGGACATGATTGGGTCGAGAAGTATGTCGACTCGTGGATCAATGTGAGTGGCTGCATGCTCGGGGCCGTCAAGGACCTCACGGCCGTTCTATCGGGTGAAATGCGAGACACTGCACAACTGAATTCCGTTGCTGTCTATGGTCTTGAGAAGTTCCTTAGCAAGGAAGAACGAGCAGAGATTTTTCGAACCATGCCTGGGGTTTCATCCATGCTCCCCATTGGTGGTGACGCTGTATGGGGTACAAAAGAAGACGGTGCCCCGGACGATCTGCCAGGACAGGAGCAGAGTTTTGCCACGTTGCTCAACTTTCGAGAGACTGTAAATTGGACTGTCCCGCATGATAATCTCACGGTCAGCAGAGCTCTGGACTATCTTTTTGATTCGGCCCCGGACTGGTACCGAAATCAAATAGAATCTAGCTATTCTCGTGGAATTGCCCACACCTCTGCAGAAGTGGAGGCAAACGAGGACGACCCAAGGAAATGGATCAATCCCCTGGAAACCCGACTTCCTCTCGCGCCTAGTTTGAAGGTATATTGCTTCTACGGCGTTGGGAAGCCGACCGAACGGGCATATTACTACAGGTTCCCCGAGCTCCCCACCACAGCCAAGCCCAACGTCACTATCGATACGGCCTTCACGAAGAGCGAGGCGGTCGATCATGGTGTTATCATGGGTGAGGGCGACGGCACTGTGAATTTACTAAGCACGGGCTACATGTGTAATCGGGGGTGGAATATCAACAGGTACAACCCTTCTGGTGTCAAAGTTACAGTCGTCGAAATGCCACACGAACCGGATCGGTTTAATCCTCGAGGGGGTCCGAACACGGCCGACCATGTCGACATCCTAGGACGACAAACATTGAACGAATTAATTCTCAAGGTGGCTGCTGGACACGGTGATACTATCGAAAATCGAGTTGTCAGCAATATTCACCAGTATGCCGCCAAGGTAAAAGTGTATGAGGAATGATATAACAATGTAGTTGGTCATGAGTGATGAGGGTACAGGAAACACCTTTATTTTAATGTTGGCAAACGCACAGGGTAGGCCGGTGGGATAGATAAACAAAACAACATATTAGGTTAGGTGTATGTGTGCGCGTCGCTCTTTATAGGACGGGGTGCTTTTTTTTCTTGTTAATTTTTATAAAGTAGTTAGACTTACAGATTATATTTTTCGAATAATCCACGGTTTAAAAAAAAGATTTATGAAGATAAAAAGGAACAAAAAGAAGCCAGGAAAGTAAGATGATATACCAGTTAGTCTTGTGGCATGGGCACAAATGATATTTAGTTTAAGGAGACATGAAAATACACACAGAAAATGCCCGAAGGGCGTAACAAATTTCCTCCAATGTGAATTTGCGATGCACGCAATAAATATATATACACACCGAAACAAGCAACAAACATGACCCAAACTCCCAGGTTTTAAAAGAAGGCACCGGTCGCATCTGCTAAGAATATAGCACAGTTTCAGAATCGTCCTCGTCTTCATCCTCATCACTGAGTGTTTCGACCTCATCAATGGCTTCCTGGCGTCCTACAGCCTTACCACCAACGGGGCCATGGTCAGACACGGTGATGATTGCTTTGCCCTGCACATGCTTGATAGCGCTCCTCCAGCTGTCCCAGTCATCATCATCCCGAATCAAAAACCCGATCAGCATGCTCGGGTCCATCTCGCGAATATGCAAATGACGCAGCCTGCGAGTATGGCACGAACCAACCTCCTCCTGCGTGTAATCTTCTGGGTGTTCGTGGTAAGGAAGAGCTGGCCTAGTATGATGCGGATCCAGGTAGAAAAGAAAGGATCCCTTGATATCAAGAGGCCTCTGCGAGCCAACAAAATAATGCGATGAGGAAGGGCGGCCACTTGATTCCGGTGCATGGAATTTGTCAGCAGCAAGCAACAAGAACCAACAGAACATGGAGTACTCACCCAGCAATGCCCACAGACTGCGGCATCTGCAGCGTCGATGTAAGTGCCTCCCAGTATACCGTGTTGACTTTATCTATACCAAGCCTCGTACACACGAGTATTAACGTGGGGTGAAACTCGTCGTCAGGCCCATTGGGTCTTGCAACATCCATAAAACTATCTTCATACACATCAGGCAAGTCGCCGGTGGCATAAACACGGAGAGGGCCTCCTTGCGTGTTCGTCAATGCCCTGTCCAACAGATGTCAGTAACGTTCGAAAATGGCTGCGTGAGAATAATGACAATCGACTTACTGTATACAACGCGCTGTTGCCGATGGACCAAACCACTCCCCGGGGTACTTCCCGCACGCCACGGCACCGTGCTCTACAAACCGATGGATGGAATATGGTGCTCTGGGATCGTCTGCAAACAGTGATATGATCTCCTTCTGTGCAGTACCACCATCAGAAAGCCGCCAGTCTGTATCAAAAACCCATGTTTAGTATGATGAAATGCGGACTTGAAATGTGAAGCACACAAAACCTACCACGGCCCATTTCGCACATGGCCAAGGCATTCGCAAGAAGACTCTGCCCAGAGCGAATCATGCATCCCCACCCACTGTCCGAAGAGAACCCATTTTGGTCACCCAACGTCTTCAGTCTGGTGGTAAATGACATAGCTGCCGAGGCCTTTGGGTCTACAGAACGAGCGATCGGTTCAAACCCCGATCGATATGTCATCCAGAACCGCGACTCAAAGTCATCAATAAAGGCTGGTGGCCAACCACCGCCATCACCGACTCTATCCTCATCATATGCAAGTGAAGAGCTGAAGCTGCTCGGAGTCGAGTCGGGTGGGGTATCTGGGGCAACTGTCATGGGTGATGCAGCAGGACACCCGGTATCCGATGGTATGGTAGTCGGAGATGGCTCTTCGTTGGCAGGCGGACTCTTATTTCTGTCAGGTGGCTCAATTTTATATGACTGCCCCAGGCACCACACTGGTTGGTTGTCCCGTGTATTGTTGGTAGGTTCGGGGTCCCAGAGCATTCGGACAATGCGACGGCCATAGCGACTGATATCTGCCGCGCCGGCAACGGCTATTTCCATGGCTGAGCCAGCAGGAGACATCAGGACAAAGTGAACTTAAAAGAGTCTGGTTGAAATGGGCTGTCTGTGTTGGGTGGACCTGTGGCAACTCCAACAGGAGAGCCAGGGCAGATGCGGTGACGACAAATAACCATACAACCCAGGTAGACGGAAAGATCGTCCAGACAAATAGCAGTCAAATAGGCAGAAGACGCGACAATTCGGCCGTTGACGGTGCGTCATAGACGTAAGTCGAAGAGTAATGAATGTCGGCGGCAGAACACGAGAAGGAAATGACGTGGAAGTCATACAATAATACAGAGTACAAGTTACTTTGAACTATCAGGTGCCCCGCCTTCATGTGCCGTGCTTACATGTTAGTCATCGGTCGGCCTAAATAAAAATTAGGCTGGTTACTATATTAAGGCGAAGCTTTCCCGCAACCGAAAAAAAGCAGGTTATCCGGAACGTATACTTCCATAACCTAAGCGCAGCGATGTCGAAGAAGAGAAAGGGGCCCTTTGGAAAAAAGGCGTCTCGGATTCGGGCTGCAGCTGCAGCTGGCGCTGCAGCTGTAGCGGACGAAAGAACCGCAGCAGCCTTCACAAGAAACAATTCTTTTGGACGACAACCATGGAAGAAGGAGGCAACCGGAAACAACATACCTAACAGCATACCAGGTGAGGAGTCGAGATATTCACCCAAACTTATGCGGTACATTAATGTCGGTGTTCCCAGGAAATGTGATGCAAGAACTAGCGAGGAACACCCGGAATCAGACGGCACATTGGGACCAGAGTACCAGGCTCAGAGAACGGCCCGTTACTTTTATCAGCGGAGGATTCATCGAGCCGTCGAAAGAGCTGAAGCCCGCAGCAGATTGCCCACCACCCAATACCGCTCTTACTTGCCTCGATGAACCAAAAACAGAAGACATTGAGACCACTACTGCATCTACGCCAAACCCGTTGGTGTCTACTGAAACCACTGATACTTTCCCCATTCCGGTACAGGATGGACCAGCCGAGGACTCTGACTCGAGTAGTGAAGTTATTTTGTTCAAGGGCAGGGGTGGCAAGCAAAATAAACAACCCGGGTCACCATCTCACACACCTATTCGAGCCGCTTCTCCGCCTGAACATCTGGACTGTTCCATACGAAACGACGCAGCTAGCGATGACGATGATAGCAATGCAGCGATGGACGATTATATTTCCAATCTACATCTTGACGACATGCAAGACACAATACAGCAGAGCCACATGAATAACCGGGAACTTGGAGGCTTCGATAACGACATAGTTCTTGATGAATCCGAACAGGTTGACGAGCACACCATGGGCGCTCATACGGACGCCAGTAGCTCCGAAATCGAAGAAGATCCGGATGACGATGTGTGGAGACAGGCAGAAACAATGGACGACGAGCACCTGGCTCAACTCTTCGCGAAGCAAGAAGAATTTGGCATGGGAGGCGGCGAGCTCCTTATACTAGACGCCGATTCAGTGAAGAAAGCCCCCAAAAGAAAGCCCAAGAAGACGGACCAGTCTGTACTTGCTTTTACCAAAGGCTTAAAATCAACAGACGGCTCATATCCCAGCGCTGAAGATGTTGCCTATGCCTTTGAAAAGCTTAATATCCCGGACTTGGAGCTCGAGGCACAAGTGAACAGCTTGTGGCAAAAAGATCGGCAACGAAAGAAAGAGAAGAAGCGTGTTCGTGAAGAACTGCGGGAAAAAGGCCTTCTTGGGAAGAATGCAAACCCTAATGATCCCCGGGTCAAATATCCAAACGGCATCCATATGGACAATATAAAAACCGAGTTGCACGACTTTCTGCTCAGTTCGGAAGACAGGCAAGTTTACAAATATTTTATATCCTCATGGCATTTGGAATTTCCAGACTAACCAACATTCCAGCATCGCACTCCCTCCTATGGATGCCCGTGCACGCAAAGTGATTCACGAATTAGCCCATGCGTTCAACATAACCTCCAAATCTACTGGTTCTGGGGATCAACGGCGACCCACGCTTTTTCGAACAAAGGCCACCTTCAAGTATAATGAAGCTCACTTCCAGAGTATCTTTGCGCGTATCCGACGCCGATATTTGCCGCGGCTGGATGGTAACCGGGACAATTCTGGAGGAGCAGGACGTCGTGAAAATGCCGGCGCTGCAACCGTAAGACACGGCGAAATCGTCGGTGGTTCGGCGCCTGAGATTGGCCAGACAAACAAAGGAAGAACAATGTTGGAAAAAATGGGATGGAGCAGAGGGATGGCACTTGGGGCCATGGATAACCAAGGCATGACCCAGCCTATTGAGCATGTTGTTATCCGATCCAAGGCTGGTCTCGGGTAAGAACCCGTAGACAAGATACAGAACGCAGAATGACTCGATTTCACAAAAACGAGTCCGGCTGTGATGAATGGTTGGATTCGTAACACAACAAGTAGCTGGAATCTCATGCGCACGAGTTCATTCCGAAATCCTAATGTAGGTAATGTACAGCCGCGAACCCCATAAACCCGTGTAGAAACATTGTCCCTGAAAATAGACTAAAAAGCAGACCCTTCCGTAAACGCATTAAGGGACTCCGGGGTTCTAAGCCCGGTCAATCTCATCATGACACCCAAATGCCAAGCAAACCCATGTCCCCAGGGCAGAAACTCAAAGCAAAACAGGAAATACTCTATTTGGTGGAAGTAGAGTACTTCGTCACGGCCTTCGTGCCTTCCGACACGGCGTGCTTTGCCAGCTCACCGGGCAGGATGAGGCGGACGGAAGTCTGGATCTCTCGGGAAGAGATAGTGGACTTCTTGTTGTAGGCAGCGAGCTTGGATGCCTCGGTAGCGACGCGCTCGAAGATGTCTGGAATTGTCAGAGAAAAAGAAAATGTGTCATGGAGATCAATTTGCTTACCGTTGACGAAAGAGTTCAGGATGGACATCGCCCGGTTGGAAATACCAGTGTCGGGGTGGACCTGCTTCAGGACTATTTGTGGCGTTAGAAATGGAAAAATGAACGCGGCTTTTGGGTGATATGATGCATACCTCTGTAGATGTAGGAAGAGTAGGTCTCTTTGCGCGTCTTGGTGCGCTTCTTCTTGTCGCCAGATGCGGCAGTCTTCTTGCCAGCATCCTTCTTCTCCGGCGCCTTGGACGCAGTGGCAGGGGCCTTGGAGGCGGGCTTCTTGTCTGCGGCCTTCGGGGGCATTTTGGCGGTTTGAAAAATTGAGAAAGAATGAATCTAAAAGTTGGAAGTTGGTAGAGTTGGTTGAAGAGTTTGCTGGCACAGAGTCGTTGATGCGAAAAATATTTGGTGGGAAAAGACGATGTACGGATTTTGGGGGGCACCAGCCTTTTTGTATCTGGACGCGACAGGCGTGCTTGTTGTTGCTGATTGCTTTCTGAAGGTCTGCTGATTTGGCGTTGGAAGGCGTTAGTTAGTAATGTGGCCCGTGCGGTGGTTGGGGCATGCAGACGGGGCGCGCTTGTGCTTTTACAAGATAGACATTAAATAAAATACAAGAAAAATAGGCAAACCCCACCTGTTAAGAGTCTTGATTGGTTCATTTACCAAAAGCATGCAGGATGCGATAATTCAAGTAAACGAGTATTTTGTACGGAATACTCCGTACTCGTAATAGCCCGTCTCCATGTTCAGAGAAGCGCGTCGGAGTACGATACGTAGTCGTACTCCGTACTCCGTACAGATACGCGCCCTCCAACTGCCGCAATGATACTTGACCCGCATCGCGGAGCTGTCACGGATGTGTACGAGTATTCTCAGCTATGCCAAGCGATCCGTGACAAGTGGTTAGAGGATGGAAGATGTCATATTCCGTACAGACGGCAATATTTCAGCTTCTCAGCTACTCAGCTATCTACGGTGCGGCCCGGCTGCTGCTGAGAATCGCGAATACTCGTGTTTCCCATGAATAGCATAGAGAGTATTTGCTATTTTCTAGAGGTCGATTTTTCAAATGCTGCTTCGTGAACAAACAGTGCTCCTACTCTGTACTTCGCACTTCGTACTCGTACGCGTATCTATTATCATTGGGACACGATAGAATAATACATGAGATCCCAGGTACGACAGTAATAGAAGACGCCAGAGAAAACCAATAGTAAGGTACGCCGTACTCCATAGACAGGGAGGCGGAAGAAGCGTGTATTTTGATTCGTAGTCCAGCCGCCTCCACTAACTATTTTATCTGGGGCGCAGGAGTAGGAGGCTTGCCGTTATTTTTTAATATTTTATTCCGCGTTTCTTGGTTTGTTTTTTCTCTGCTTGGGTGGTGTCCATTTTCGGACTAGCGCCCATAGCATGGGAGGCTGATCCGTGTTCGCGCGTCGCTGCACACGAAAACTACTTAAAATGCACGCCTCCCCCACCAATGCAATCTTCCCAACTGCATCCAAATTTCTTCTCGCCCAGCTGCTCTCATCATCAGAACTTACTCGAAAATCATCACTCCCTTTTTTTCACCTTTTCACTCTTAAATCAAAATGACTGGAGGCGGCAAGTCCGGCGGCAAGGCCAGCGGTTCCAAGAACTCGCAGACGTAAGTTGCGACGCGATTTCCCTGTGTTTACCGACATTTTCGGTTGCCCTCGCGTGCCATCTTTTACGGTTTTCTGACTTTCAAACAGTCGTTCTTCCAAGGCTGGTTTGGCCTTCCCCGTCGGTCGTGTTCACCGTCTGCTCCGGAAGGGCAACTATGCTCAGCGTGTCGGTGCCGGTGCCCCGGTGTACCTGGCTGCCGTCCTTGAGTACCTCGCTGCCGAGATTCTCGAGCTGGCGGGCAACGCTGCTCGCGACAACAAGAAGACCCGTATCATTCCCCGGCATCTTCAGCTGGCCATCCGGAACGACGAGGAGCTGAACAAGCTTCTTGGCCACGTCACGATCGCGCAAGGCGGTGTTCTTCCCAACATTCACCAGAGTATGTTTATTCACAGCAGGCTTGCTTTCTCTTTTACAGTGCTAACATAAATTTAGACCTCCTGCCCAAGAAGACTGGCGGCAAGGGTGGCAAGAATGCTAGCCAGGAACTGTAATTGCTTTGTGGTTTTTGTCTGGTTTCTTTGTCCTGTTCGGGATTGTTTGGGTGTCATAACAAAGGGGTCATGGATTCATACGGTTTGGTAGTCTTTTTTACGTCGGGTTTGTACATTAAAGCCCATTTCACGGGAACTGGTCATGAATGAGATAATTTTCCGAACATTGTTATGGCTCAGCGCGACGCGTATCTTGCCGGGTTTAGCATGCTTGCGTTTAACATGACATTGTTTGCAGATGTCCGTGTTCTGGTTGGATTTCTATTTTCTGTTTCCATCCCATTGCCATTTATGATAAATAAGTTACGCAGTACAATGTTTCCAGCATCATCATGCACACACAGCACAGCGAATGGGCGTCGTGATTGGTGTGATTGGTAATATTAGAATTTTAGAGGAGGGGGTGCTAAATTGAATCAGTGCCATTGGTCCTATGCTGTCACTGGGAGTTTTCTAATTGGAATAGCACTTACCGTCGATAATAGGCGCTGGAAGGTTTCTCTCATATTTGGATCCTGAGAAAACGTTAGATGGCTTCATTGGATGTCACAAGATGGGAACTAGGACGTACCTCCCGGGGCAGTTGGGTAGGCATATGGCTCCGGGTGCTTCCATTTCTCGAGCAGCTTCTCTGTCTCCTTGATCAGAGCCTGCGTAGAAAGCCGTCATTAGTCGCAATGCATCAGTCATCCTGTCGGCAAGAGTCGGCTTACTCTTTGTTGTCTTGGATTGGTGATGTTCTTGTTGGCCTCGAAGAGGGATCGGATGTACAGGGCTTGGCCGCGCCACAGATTTCTATGCACTGCCCAGTCGAGCGTGAGCTTCAACGACCGCCGATAAAGCGACCTGCAGAACAAACGTCAGCGCAAACCCTCCCGATTTGATCCACGAGTAGAACACACAGAGCTGCTTGTCGTGTAGACATGGTGATGCCCTGCCGTGTCCACGTATGTATGGGGGCCCGAATTTGCGTATTCGTAGGAACGGAGACTGTCCGCGTCGCGTCAATTGTTCGGGGTGTACGGAGGACGAAGTATGTGCTTTGTGATATGCTCTGTGCTTCGTAGACAAGGTGGAAATTTATCGCAATGTTGAAGTTTTGATGCCTTGTGGCCTAGCGCCATATCCGGCTGTGCTCGAAATACCCGCCAATTGATTGGTTGGCTTCGTCCTCGGCTCTACCGCTTCCGTAAAACACCAGCCCCATTTGATATTCGGCTCGCATTTTATGCACTCCGTACAGAGTCCTCTATACTATTAAGTGATTCATGCTTTTGAGTAGGCAGATTCTACGGAGTACAATACGTTCTATAAATTTGCATATATGATAATTAGGTAAGATCATTGAGACGCCATTCTTATACCAGGATTTTACGGGGCTAAACGTGTCGGGTGTGTATTTACGACTCTTCTTACACGTAGTCTAAATTCATACCATACTTACTCACAGCTTTCTTGACCTCCTCTATATGGTGTGTTCTTAATTTATATACGCGTTCGATATCTTCTATGCCACTATACTCTTCGTCCTCTCCTTGAGGCACGCGGTTGATCCTTGCAGCTAGAGACTTCCAGATAATCGATAATAATTGTATGTGATAATTGCATTGTAAGTTAAACTACAGACCATTCACAAGGCCGTCATCTTACCCTTGGTACTCAGCATAACAACAAGCTGCAGCCTGAAGAGGTCAGGAATAGTAATATAAGACATCTCACACCTCAGATATTCAAGTCATAATCCCGGACAGTCACATACCAAAAATGTCTGGGTTGGGATTCCCTCAAGAGCATATTTCAGAGAAGGCCAATCTCAACAAGATAAAGCTGTAATTAACTCACCTCAAATGATTCACCACGCCTGGCCGAAAGGCCAAATTGCCATGACACATATTCACATGGTCTGAAACAGCGTTTACCACAGACCAGATCTATTGTCAGGAAAGAAAGGTTAGATATTCCACCACTATGCTCAATACTTATGGTATATAAACCTAAGAACACATCATACACAGTAGACCAAGGCAACTAAAATTCCGTATGTCTAGCTAGCAATTACTTTCACGACGTGTTTAGTACCTACTGCCCGCGCCTTGTTTCGATTTTTTTTTAAGAAAGAAACAAAGAAAAAAAGCATTGGGCACAATCCACCTGGTTCATATTCGCATCGGGGAGCATTAAAGATGGACAGTGTCAGTACTCGTATGCCTTCGCCTTGTATGTGGACCATCCCCTGCTACGACTCCTTCCGGACCTGCCCAAGTGATACGATACGGGATCAGTGACTTGACAGGGTAGGTTTGAATGATAGATTACGTCTCCGTGAGATGTTATGATATCTTAAACTCCTCCTATGTCTCTGATGCTCACACCACAGCCCTTGAGTCCTCTCGTGGCTAATTGTGTTTAACACTACCTCGAAAACCTTTTTTCTGAATTTAGAGACAGGCTCCGATTGACAGAGTACGGAGTACAATACCTTTCTATGAGCAGCAACGGACGATCAACCCAATACTGATAAGGGAAATACAATGCCAGAGTTGTCGACAGATAATAAGGCAGGCAAAGGTATCTTGACTCGATCCTCCACGCTTCCGGCATTTCGTCATCATCACGCTCACAGTTACCAAGATTCATTAATCTTTACTCCATAATGCTAGGTTATTCGTCTGTTCTATTTACTCAATATTCCATAGCTCGTGCTACGCTTTACATAAAAGCAGTGCTGACTACCAAAACACGCAGACTACTTACAACACTCTCACAACACACTTACAACAGTAGTAATAACATTAAGAGCATTGTTAGCGAAAGTGAAGGTGGTAAAAAAAAAAAAAAAAAGAGAATATACTAATAATATTGAAAATAAAAGCGACGGCGACAGTAATGGCGATAGTGGTATGTGGTTATGGCTATAGGTTCTTATAGGGTAGAAAGACTAATCCTGATTACCTAGATGTAAGGAACCTTTCGATCTCTATCTTATACGCTATTTAAATTACTTTATTTTGTTTGCTTATATTTCTATAATAAAACAAGCATAGTAAAAATATAGTTCAAGAACAGCGGGATTTATACATTATATGTTTTTTATACGCTTTATAGTAATCTATAAAAAAAAGAACTACATATAATACACAAGTAGGTGTTCTAGGTAAATAGGCGATTTAAAAAGAGAGATAGCCAAAGATCTTACGGAGTACATGTTGCCCTTGTATTCTTACTTCAGTATTAAAAACAGAACAAAAAGGAGCATACACTCTAGCCTAGTAAAATTGGCAGCACTTTAAAAAAAATACACATAGAAATGTCTAGATTTCTATATTGTATTAAAACCTCACCGGAAAGTCTGAACATTATTGACGAGTCTGCAGGTTTCTATTGTATACATATGATATATAAGAATGTCTGCATTATATAAATTACGATATTCTATCTTACTTAATACTAGGTTTACATTTTTTTTTTTGCTTAAGAAAGTAATTTAGGCATACAAAGTTTTTAAAAAGGTATTAATTAACAAGTGGCGTACTTGGCGGTAGAAAAATAAACGCACGTTTCAATAGGATACTAGCAAGAAGTGTATCTATTAAACTCGTTAATCATGTATTACTATAACCAAAACACCTATTCACAAGCAACCTTTGAGCAGGCTTGCTTTATTCCCATTTTTAGCCTTCAATAAATAAATAAATAAAATTTGTAGCTACTCCGTACTTGTCAACTGTATGTAAAGTTAAATATTTACTTATTATAGCTGTTTTTATGTACTTGATTAAAAATATTTGTAAATCCTTCTTTATTTTTATTTTAACTTCCTTTTAAACGTTTTTAATACGGTCTAAATTAAGGTTATATATTAGTTTATAGTTATAGATACTAGTAATAAAATAGTTCTCAGTAATTTATATATAAGATTAGATACCATATTATATTAAGGACAGTACAGTAAAATAAACAATAAACATGATAAATCTACAGAGTAAGAATAAAGAAAGAGGAGAGTTATATGTGTATATTATATATATAAAGTAAATATAGATAAGTAATCTTAAAGTATTGTTTGTATACACCTTAGTATCTTACATACATGGATAAATACTATAATAAATAAAGATGGAAGAAGCTATTTAAGACTTAATATTATAACACTTGCTACTTTTAAAACAAAAATAATATTAATTTTTATTTATTATATTCGTTAACTACTATGATTTAAATAGCATTAATCATTTTCTAGCTCTTAAAAATAGTAGACATTTTTAAGTACTTTACACGAGATAGTCGATAGTAGGCATCTTAAACGGCTTTTAAAGGCTTTTTTTACTATATATATATTATGCTACGGTATAAGAACAGGTCTAGTTTAGAAAATTCTAGCTATTAAATATAGATAATACAGCTTTTAATATTTGTATAAAGAAAACCTTTTAAATGTAAAAGCTGGAAATGTAAACACACTTTATAAAATACAAGAATTAGCAAACGAAAACAAATAATATACCTGTAGTACAAAGTAAAGTGCTATTAATTAAAAACATAGAGTAGCTATACAATAAATAGCGTTTACGTTCTTGAAATAAGAATATATTTATTTACTACTTGTGGAAGCCTTGAACGTGTTTAAGCTATATTTACTATAAAAAAAGACGACAAATAATATAACTCTATAGTATATTCTATAAGAGAAAATCGTCATTATGTCCAGATATTAATTTCTTCTTATTAAACTAAGCTTTCCTTATTATTTATAAAATTGATTTATAGACGTAGGAGCTATTATATTAATATTTTACTTAAACTGCCTCATAAAAACAACTTTAACTTTTATTAGAATTGTATTTCAATAATAACTACCAAAGTAGTCTATAAGTATTAAATTTAAAGGATAAATATCTTATTTTATACACTAGCTCTTTTGATTATTTGCTATATATCTTCTACAGAATATAGAAAAAATACTGTAAGTTATTAGTAGCCTTAGTTCTCCTTTAATTTATTTTTAGAATATTCAATATAGTACGAGTCGTATTGAATCTACTTTTGAAAAGCACAGTTTATAAACACTATATTAATAGATAATTACTAAGCTCTACAGTATTATACATGTTTAGGATTACGCCGTGCGAGTACGGAGTAGAGTTATTATGTCAGTTTAAGATATATTTAGTTCTTTTTGTGGCTTTTTTTTTGAAATTGTTACGATAGTTTTAAAATAGATGCATAAATAAAAGATTGATGGGTATAACAATAGATAACGTGCATAGTTTATAGCGAAGAAGGGTGCTGAATAAGTGTACATGTTCACAGGGGTAATAATTGTTAAGTAAAGACTCACGAGTAATCATTTCTAATATAGGACTAGCTTAAAGGTACAAAAAATGCTAGTAAATTGCTAGTAAATGAAATTACATTAAAACCCAGTACGATCCTGTAATAAACACCCGATTTCCTGCTTAACGGTAACCTCGGTGCGTTGGGGTTTATGTCAGGCAGGGAGGAGTTGAGATCCTCCTGAACAATGTTGAATAGCTAATCGTAGGTTGCTTATATAAGCCCGTTGTTGGCTGCTTAGGTAAGCACGCTTGGTTGCGTATAAGACTCTATCCCGGATAGGTCCCTGTCGTGGTTGACGTATGATGACGCTTCTTCTTTCTTGCTGTGTTGGGTCGTACTTCTCCGGTCGTACTTCCCTCTCGTTGCTTGGTTGCAGAGTGTTTATCAGCCGTGCTGGCCAATACCTTGTTTGTAAAGTATTGCTTAGATTGACTACTGAAGAGAGTAAGGAAAACTATCTGAGTACTAGTGAGTGCGTGGGTTTATATAGACATATCCTTCCTCCTCTTCAGCCAATGATGTTGGATCACTGACTTCGATCACGCTCTCGGTGATCCGGCTCACTGAGCTCACTGGTGATCCCTATCCTTATCATCACGTGATGCCTTCTCACGTGGTTCCTTGTTGTTCCGTTGCGTACCGTGTTTCGAATGACTATCCCGTTAGTCATTGGCCGTAATCCCCCTTGGGTCGTCATGTCCGTCCTCGGGTCATAACAGATCCCCGTTATTATCGATAACTTTTTGAAGCCTTTCAGGCATTGAATGGCTTAAAGAAAGTAAAAAACTAGGCGGTACTACCTATACTGCTTCACGTAGCCTTCGCCGGTTTAATGCTTGCATATCGTAGTTACTTTCTAGCTAAGACTTTATATACCGCTATACATTTTCTATAGTATTTAAGTCAAGGCTTTTAGTAGGCTAAGCAACCACTTGAATCCTATTAGCAGTAAAAACATTACGACTTAATCGTAATGTATAGGAGGAGGCATTATCCTACTGAAAAATGTGTGAATCCACAGGAAGGGTGAAGAAAAATCTACTGATTAATAGCAAAATATAATTTAGATATTTCGCTGAATCAATCTTACCAATACTAGCATCCCAAGTAAACGATCCTCCTTTTTAATTACCTGTAAATTGCCCCTAAAACATCTAGCTTTGTGGTCGTCTTTTTTTAAGCTAAATCTTCGTATATCCTCAGAGGCATAAACCGTAATCCACTTCTTCTACATGTAATTATTAATAGCCTAAGTCTCGTTAGAAAAAACCACACTCTCCCAATCTTTTAGCTAAGGGCGTTGTTGAAGCATAGTACGGGCAAATGTAAGCCGCTCTTGCTTATATCGATCGGTAAGCTAAATTTGCCGTGGCTGAATTCGTCGTCTAAAGCCAAGGGACTTTAACGCAGTAGTAATTGCTTGCTAGCCGTGTTAATTTAAGGGAGGTGGAAGGTATACTAGAAGGTCTTACCACGGTATTTAACAATGTAAAATATCAATCCACTCCTTTAAACGGTGCCTTTCGGGAGTGCAAATTGCTGGCCGCCGTCCTAACTTTTTTTCTGTAGTGTTCGGGGACTAGTAACAGCAATCTGCACCTGCCTCTCTGTATGCTTCGTCACTTCAGCAATTTTTTTATAGGTCCAGCCAGTATATTTTCGAAGGGCTTGAATTTCAATCCTGTCATCCCGTGATAATTCAGGCGCCTTTTACTTTGGTAGCGGCGGCGGCGGCGTGTTGGTAGGCAAATCCATCTTTGTATTTCAGGAAAGAGGAACAAACGTCCCTCTTTTTAGACAAATAGATGGCGTGAGTCGGCTTTCAGCCAGTTAGAGGTCGCGATTATCTATCCGCGTCCCTTCTCTCACATCGAAATACACTACAATAAGTCTAATAAAACACCTATTTCAGTTTCTTTAAAGCCTTAATTTAGTAGAGTTATATATAATGTGCTTAAGCAATACTAATCTAAAAGAGAGAGTGATTATTTCTAGAAAATGCTTAGCTATAGGAAGGAGAAGCTAACAAGGTGCTCCTAAATGTTTAACACACTTTTTTATAGAGTGATCGCACGACTTCGTATATAATATACAGACCCTAACTCTGTACTCCGTATATTCGCTCAGGATAATAATATCTTTACGCACACCATTGCTTTATACTCTACATGTAGTTAAATCAATAGGTAGAAAGAACAAGGTTACTTTAATTAACTAGCCACCCTTATATATAATATATAATATATATAATTAAATTAGCCCAAGTATAATTTTTTCTTACTTTTATTAACGCTTCATTTAAAATAAAGAAGTTATTTTACAAATTAATTACTCCTTTATATATGAAATACTTTTTGTATAAAGATACTTCTATACGGCATTTCTTAACATAGTATATTTACTTCATTATTTACATGTAGAGAATACTTCGTGCACCTCTCTCTATTCTTCTCCTTGTAGTATAAGTATCTGTATTAGTAAGGTAATGCTAGATGGTAATTAAACATATATATATATAGCCTATTGTTTCCTTCTTGCTGTACCGAGCTTACCGTCTGTTTTGCAAAGAAACCTACACAAGACATTATACCTGTAAAAGAGAATAGCTATAACTAATCTACTATTATACCATAACTTCTTCAAAAACATTCCCTAATTTATTACTTATTACCTGTCTAAAGCTTTTTTATAGTTTAACACTTAAACCAAATAAAGTATAAAATAAATATATCAAGTTTAAATAGCTTAAACTTTTAAAAGCCATATTTTATATTAATATTTGGGTTGAAATAGGGTTTCTGCTTAAAGACTTATAAGTTATTGAAAAACATTCAAAAAAAATTACAATATGTTTTGTATATATATCTAACTAGTTCAAATAGTGAATATTATTAGAAGTAAGTTACAATTTAAGACTAAATTTCTTATTCTAATAGTTATATTATCGTTAACTTAATTTTATGTGTAAATTATATCTCGTATGAAATTCCAAACGTACGTGTCTTATAAGGGCTACAAACAACACTTGTAAGCTAATTTATTTAAGGCCTTACATATATTATAACACATATACTTTTAAAGTTAAATAAATATTAATTAATAACTTCTTAATTATATGTAAGAGGGCTTATGGTAAATACACAGTTGCCTATAAACTTTAGTAGTATATGGAGATTTTATAATTAAAATCCTTATATAATTAAATAATTTCTAAAAGCAAAAAGAATATATAATTTTAGCTTACTACCTTATTTATATATATCTTTTCATAAACCATTGTATTTTTAGAGTTAAGTTGAATTACTCTTATTTGAGCCATTTTGTAGGCTATTCAAGGTAGTAACTAAAATAGAGATATGTCTATGGAGAAACCTTAAGAGGTAAAACTCTATCCCCATCTTGACTGAGCGCTCAATGAGGTTAGAATGAATGATGTAAGTAGCGGAATAAATCAAAAGTGAAATCAAATAGGTATAGTCATGGGCGCACGCTGTTGCGCTGTTGCGCTGTTGTCATCTTCTGGAGAGTCCATGGCGGCAGGATGGAGAGTGTGGACACAGTTAATAACAATATAACGTAAAGTGTATGTATAGAGTACATATTATTTTTAAGAATATTTTAATTTCAAGGTGTAGAAGCCTTTAAGCCACATCCCTATCTATTTCCTTAAAATATTTATAGTTTATTATCGTTTTAAATATTTAAAGGCTATACAGTAGAGTAGAAAATCTTAGATAGGTTAATAGGTACTTCTAGTAAATAAACAAATGTTTTAAATAGACTTTCCAACAAATATAATTGTTTACGCCCTACCGTTATAGTATCATATAATAACAGGTTTTCGGAAGCTTTAAAAAAATGTATCTAATATAATCAATCATCTTAGAAGATGTAGAAAAGGGCTATATGTAGTTTGTTAGACGATATATTAACAAGCCTACAAAAGCTTCAGGAGTATTCCACATTTTTGGATAAGTTTACAACAGCTTAAGGAGACGATAAATCTACGGAAGTCTTTTATTAAAGGGTATATATAGCAGTGTAAGCAAATGTGTTTTTATTACTTTATATATTATACGACTTTAAGATCTAAACGTTGTTAGTTAATAGTAGTATTTAGTAATACAATTTACTCCGGGGTTTCTAATAAAGGCGTATAGTTTTAATAAAACTAGCCTGTTTCATTACTTACATATATGCAGAGTGAACTATTAGAAATTATATTCTATTAGTTTAATATAAATGCTTATCTAAGTATTTTTAAATAATAGTAAAGTGAAGGTTAATATTAAAATTGAAAGTAGTAGAAGCTACATTTTTATACTTTAATCCGTTGATGTACGTGCTTAATAGTTTTGGATTTTATAAAAAAAGTATATAATAGCTTACTTTGTAGTAGGTTTATTAATACAATGAATTAGAAAGGAATATAATTCCTAAAACTAAGATTACTATATAGTTCTCTTAGCTTAAAATTATACTTTGTATATATTTAAAGTACAACTTGATTTTAATATATCTATATATATTCTAAGTAAGATTTTAAATATAATTTAATTAACCTACCAATAATATTCCCTTTAAATATTTACTATACTAATAATAGCATATTAATAAATTATTCTTATTACAGCCGCTTATAGGCTATTTAATGCTATTAACTAAGTATAAGTATATTCTCTCCTTCCTTAGCTGTATTAAGCGCTTAAGAGTGTTAAAATAACTAGTGTAGATAGCAGAAGACTACTACTATATATCCCCTAGGTGTAGGAAAATTAAGCGCCTGCTAACAATAAATTAAAGAAAATTAATAGGTATTGTTTTAGTGTAATATACTATTGTTATCCTTTAAGAAGGTTTATTATAGTACGTAAGAGTACGCGGGGATGCCAATAAATAATGTATTTTTTATAGGCATAGCCCACATACACCCCCATTGAAAAGGCCCCATAAAAGTAAGCAAGGCGGAGTATATACTTCTTACTACTTACTACCTACCTACCTGCCTACTATCATCACTTTGTATGCATTCCATTAGCATCAATAACATCCTGCATCCGATCAGGCATAGTCTTCAACTTAGCTAGCCAGTAAGTAGGGGCAATACTATTCCAGGCCTCCTGAACACACCGCTTTAGTTCTGGATAAGAAGGGTTCAGTGCCGTAGGCGTACTGCCGCCACCGTAGGTATCTAAAAAAGTCTTTATATGCCCCTAGCAATTGTCGATTGGGTTCAAATCCAGGCTGTAAGGAGGCCAGTCAAGCCTTGTGATGTTTAAGGTGTCCAAGACAGCTGTTGTCTGTGCTGAAGCCATGCCCTGGCGCACCGTCTTGCATTAAAACAAGATCCTTGCCTTGGTCCTCTTGAATAAGAAGCCATTCGTGAATCACAGGGACGATATGCTCGCAATAGGTATCACTCCCAATATAGCCCCAGCTTTTTTCCTAAAAGACGCCAGGCCCCTGAGTCTCTCCAGCAAAGCAGCCCCAAAACATCCAGCCTTTCTTTTTTTTTACTTTCGCAATCACACAAGTAGGATCAAGCTCTTTATTTGGCCGCCGAGTTACCCAGGTTTTTCGATGCCGACTAGGAGTTACCCACGTTTCATCAGACCAAAGGATTGTAGCCCATTGTTCAACAGTCTAGTGAAGGTGGTCTTTTGTAAATTGAAGCCGTAGTTTCCTGTTTTTTTCTGAAATCGGTGGCTTTGCCCGAGCAACGTATCGTTTGAAGCCGTAACAGGTAAGAACACTTCGAATAACAAACTTGCCAACACGGCCATCGAAAAGGGTTTTTGCTAGTTGATCGTAGGACATTTGGCGAGTAATTGCCGATAAAGTAACGTATTCAATCAATTCAGCTTCTTCATCCTTTAAAAGAGATGTAGGCCGTCCACAGCGTTGTAAGACTGTTGGCACAGCTATTACTGTACGGACCTGCCTCTCAGAAAAGCCAGTGATTACAGCTAACAGTCTTAAAAGCATCAAAATATAATGTGCGTACACGAAAGCGGTCGTTATTCGTAAGGTGCCGCCTAGTTAGAGGCATTGTAGGCGGCGGCGGCGGCGGTGGCGGTGGTGGTAGTAGTAGCGGTGGGAGGCTTTTTTTTAAAAAAAAGGTAAGGATAAAAAGTCTGAAAGGTTCCTTCGATGTATCTTTTTTAAAAAGGGTGCCACTTTTACACCAAAATGGGGCTACTCCACAAAATATTTACTAATTAAGACTTACATTATTTACATACCCTCCCTCGTATATTCTTAGGTAGCTAAAGTAATACACTACTAAAGAATAGGTTTTACTATTTGGTTTTTAAAAAGAGTAGCTTAAAGAGTAAGAACTATTTAAGGCCTATCTCTTTCTCTATTGCTAGAGGGTGGTCTCTGGGTTCTAGCTGCCTTCTAGAGGGAGGACAGGGAGCTAGTCAAGATAGATCCTGGCCCCTTGGCGATAATAGTATATTATATATTTATAATATCTTTACTCTATACTTTGTATATACATACTTTTAATAAACTATTAGAATATATTGTAAGGGCAGATATAATATAAGTAAGTAGTGTTTTAATGTTTACGGAATAAGTGAATTATATTTTATATACGCTATATGGGATCTTAGCTATTCCTTTAATTTAAAGAATATATATTATAGTAATAGAAGTAAATGCTTTAATATATTTAAACTATATGTATAGAAGTCTAAAGTAGTAATTTAATATATATTTTTATATATGCTTAGAAACATTAAATACTATTAAAGTACTAGCACTTTTACAAACTTACCCGTAGGTCCCTAAGCAATAGTTTAAAAGCATGTTTTAATAAAGAATAGTATTACTACTTCCTTTCTCTAAAAAGAATATATATTCTACACTATAATAATATATAAATTTAGTAAATAAACTTTCATTAGGATCTATTGTCTATAAAGTTAGTTGTATCTGTTAAAATGCTCTATATAAACTTAATTATTTAGTACTATACAGAGGAGTACTTCTTCTTTAAATGCATATTTTAATGCTTTCTTAGAACAATTAAATGAAAGGATAATCAGCTTAATTTACAAGTCTATACTTTACTAGCTAGATCTAATACATTCTCCTTAAGCTGTAAAAATATTAAGGGAAAACAGATATTATTTATTTAGCTAGAGCAGTAGCAACTCAAATGATAAGGAATCAATAGAATTCTATCGTAGAGATTATCTATTTACTTTTGCGTAATGCGTAAAGTAAGTAAAATACGGAGTGTTATATAGTTTATCACATTTTTAACTAATTATATGTCATTTAGCTATGTACTCCGATATATTCTAACATTATTACGCAATTGGTTAAACCTTTTTTAATATTTTCTTATTGTTAAGAAATAGTGCTACTATTTTAGAGCTTATATATAGAGCCCTATTATTTCTTGTAGTAAGCTAAAAAAATATAACTATTACTTAGTTATTATATACTTATATTTTGTAAATATATATTTTACTACAAATATAATCTACCGTAAGAAGTTTTAATATATAAAGTAGTATTTTAAATTTAAAGCACTCTTTACTATTTTAGTAGTTTAAACTTGTTAGTCAAGCTAAACTACCACCCAAAGCACCCGGTCAGCCGCTCACACAAACGGAGTCCGGATCTACTAGTTGATAGCACTACATCAATGTCTAGTGATTTTTTAAAGAAGAAAATATCGCCTTTTACTATATATAAATAACGAAAAGTGTTCTAAAGGCCCTGCGTACTTAAGATATTATATCTTTAGAGAGAAATCACTTATTAGCTTTATCATAATGATAATATGTAGTCTTTTACTACTCAATATAATAAAAAAATCAAGTATTATTATTAAAAGTATACTACAGCTTTAATAAAATTATTAATCGACTGAAGTCTATTAGAAATTCAGAAGCTATATATCTTTTACAAATAATGTTCTATTTGAAATTAGGCCTAGGTAAAAATGCATTACGGAGTAATTGTTACGTAGATAGGAATATAAAAATATATGTTTATATCTAAACCTATGAAGGACATATAACGATTAAATTATAGTATAGATAAAGAAATCCTTAAATGATTTGAATTTATTTACAATATTATTACAGAATACTATTAAAAAAGGTTCCCTTTATTTAAATAAGAATAACTATATACAATTTAATAATAAAAGTAGGTAAATAATCTAGCAGAATATTTCATTTAATCTTTAGATAATTAATAAAAAGAACTCCGAAATCTATTTTATTAAAGTTATAGTGTATGAATGAATTAATCGTGTAATAATCTGTACTGAGGCCTATTTATAGTATGTGTACAAATTTTGTTTTAAATATCGGTATCGTATTGATAAAACTAAGACGGGTTAAACTATTATTATATGCTCGAATATTACGAAATTTATTAATAAAAAACATAAGTATGTTAAACTCCTTTCTTCCCCTATATACGGAGTAATATAAACACAAAAAAAGAATATAATCGCGATGTTTTTATATGTAAGAATAAGCAAATTTTCAAATATAAACCTATAAGTTACTACTATTTTGTATTTTTATATATAAATCACATCATTCTTGTTTTAATACTTCACAAATCATAAAAATATTACAGAGACATTGGTAAGCAAATAATAGGTGTTCTAAATAGGCGTTCAAATATCCCTATATATTTAGGTACTACATGTTAAGGGTATAAAGACTTATTAATAACTAAACTTATGTACAATAGTTTATTCGAAACATAAGGTTTCACAGCTTCATTTCTGAAAAGTCATCCTATCTATCCTAATCCAGCCAAACCAATACTCCGCTGGTTCATCCGTTCCGGCCGCCTAGGGATGTATTCTCAGGCAGCCGCAATAGACCCCCAGACGACGACGACAGCGCATAGCGCCTATGACGATACTTGTTTGTTTTCTTTGATTTTGTTAGCACGCGTTTGATTTATTTATACCCAAGGGTTTATGGTGGACTCTGCCGAGCGCTGTAGGGCGCTGAGATGAGTAGTGTGGACGGCAAAGACACACCTGTAAATTAGTTATAGCCTTAAATAGCCCACAGAAGGCTCCAATAAGAATAATTCATTCATTCATTTTCCCGATCCAGCAGTCAATGGCACTGTTTAAATTGCTGAGAGTTTGAATTAGACCCCGTAGATATATCTGATAGAAAATCCAAGACATTTCGTTCCTGTGGTGGGATCTCAGAAAACACTTCCCACGAGGTCGTTCGAGGCTGGTGTTGGGCGAATCAAACCTCACGATAGTTTGCTCCAGTTTCTTAACCTTGACAAAGATATGATCAAAATGGTTGAATAGCCTGGAGGATATGCTCCTAAGATTGGGTTAAGCTGCACCAGTACCGTCTCTCCATCCAACCGGTATCAGAGCAGCAGCGACATCGTCCACGCCTCTTTCTGTAGCCAGCATATTGAACTGAGATGCCGCATTCCTGGTGTCCAAAATCTCAACACGCATGCCAAGGGCTGTGATATGCCGTTTGGTCTTGGGACTCAACGGCCGGATCTCCGGACCTACTCCCAGAATAAGCAGATCTATCGTATTCATGGTGGCACACGGCCGTTAGCAAAAGATGCTTCATTGCTTCATTTTTCAAGTGTCCGGCCAGGTCTTGCTTTATCATACCTGGTCTGGGCCAAACGAGGCTGAGGAGCCCAAATGCACTGTCGTCCACTTCCCATTGCCCCTTGGCATTGACCAAAGTTTTAAGCTCTCCCCATGGCCGCCATGCAAATGCCTCGCCTCCTACAAGCAACAGGCCGCTTCCTCCCGTAATCAGCTTGCCATTGCGCAGACGAAACCCCCCAGATGAAAGAGACTCGACCGAAATAGGTGGCACAACGTCATCGTTAAAGATATTGAGTTGGCTGAGATCGGTAGTTTGCGACGCACTCGCCGTATCTTTGCCATTCAATATGCCGGCATGTTTCCGGAAGTGAGCAGAAGTGCAAGAGAAGGCCCTGGGGCAGCAGATGGAAGGACTGATGACGGCCGAGCCAGCGCGTGGACAGCCAGACAATGCGGCCGTTCCCAGAGTCTGCCTGAAGATACTTCTTCTGATAAACAACCCGCAAAAACCTGACATTGTGGCGGCGTATGTCTCAGTTTCGTTTTCCGATGTTGACTTGGAGTGTCAATTGTGTCAATTTCATGTCTATTCGGACGGACTTTTCAACCACATTCGTCGTAGTGGCAAAAAAAAAAGGGAAAAGATATTCGCACAGCACCCGAAATAGACTCCAATGCATCTTCACCAAAGGAATAATCAAGAGAATATCGTGTCTATACACTCATGCCAAAGGAGTTTCGGTATATTGTCCCCCCGCCACGAAAGTCACAAAGTCATAAATTCACGTTGTCTGTATCAGTGTTGATTTTTTGCTTTTCTTGCGGACAGGGCCTTTCCCGATTCAATGATTTCGCCATTTTGACTACCGAAAACAAGGACACATGCATCTAGTAGCTGGCATACCGTATGCTCCCATCCAGCCATCCAGTTTTCCACAGCACATTCGCCAGGATCCCCCCCACCGTTGTTCCAGAAGCAATCCGCATAGAGAAAGAATAACAGTCCTTTATTTCTTCTTCTCGCTCTGGCTCTGCTCCTTGAGCACCTTCTTGACGATCTTCTGCTCCTCAATCAAGAATGCCCGGACAACGCGGTCCTGCACGCAGTTTGCGCATCTTGAACCGCCATAGGCACGCTGGACTGTCTTCTTCGGCTTCGAGATCTGGGCGTATTCGCGGGGGCGCAGGGCGGGGATCTAATGCGCAGGAAGATTGTCAGTCATCATTCAAGAGAACAGGCATTGGCGCCTCTGAAAGGACAAGCTGCCAAACTCGGCTGCCGCTGCTGCTGCTGCTGCCTCATGCAAATTTTCTCGCTCCGACGAGGTATAGAGAAAAATAACTTACGCCAGGCAGCTTGGAGCCGCAGTCACCGCATTTCGGGGCCGTTCCACGCTTCTTGATGTGAAGAGTCCGCAGGTCGCCGCCGGGGGTCTTGATGATCCGCGTCCGGTTGGACGTTGTGTTGTAGCTGGTAATGTTAGCATGTCTGAAGCCAGCACATTCGCAGAAGAGAAGACTGCTACTCACGGGTTACGCCGACGGTAGACAACACGCGTGTTCGCCATTGTTGCTGATTTGCTCTGGTTGAGGTTGAGAAGGAAAATTTGAGGATAGAGAAATTGTGCGCTAAAAGAGAATTAGAGAATTTGACGAAAAAAAAAATGTGGTGCGTCTTCAGAAGGGTCTTGTCACATGATCGATAATATTATATAATATTACTTTAGGTAATAGATGTGGGCTCTGTTAGCACATGATCCAAGCAAGATATGAGTAAGGCCTTCCCCGGCGAAACTGCCGGCCAGATAATAACTTAGTTCAAAACGGAGTACTCCATATTCCGTACAAGGAGGGAATACCTTGTCATATTGAGGCCCAGTCTGGCTCATCTCTAGGTTTCCACGGCTTTATGTTCTTGATGTTTCTCTTGCGACTTAAAGCAGCATGCTCAAGAACTTTCCTACAGCCTTCGCCCGTGAAGGATGCCTTAAAATTCTTCACTTCTTGTATGCCTACTGCCAGAGATTCTTGGCACTTGATATTGAGAAGCTCGGCTATTTCATATGCATGAACCAGGTATCGTTAGTCACTCCGTCAAAAGTAACGCAGGCGCAAGAAAAACAAAAGAAAAACAAAAAAAAACATGTGGCTGGGTCTTACGCGAGGGAGAGGGGTCACCGGTAAGCGGATTGACCATCCTTGGGATCGTGCTTCTCAGGTTCCGTAACTAAAAGCTTGGGTCAGCGCCATTCTGATCACTTCATGTTGAATGAGACTCGATGTTGCCCCTGGTTGCTTACTTTCAGATGAATCTCTTTCAGCGTCTCCAGCGCATCTTCCAGCTGTCCTTCGTCCCACTCTTCAAAGTGAATATCCTGCTGGTTGCGAGCAGGAGCTCGCGTTGCTGGGCGGTTGGCTGCCATTTGTGGTGAATGATATGGGCAAGAAGACGGAAGACGGAAGGAGATGATGGACCGGGCTGGCTGAGCTCACTGGCGATGAGCAAGCCACATTTGCGCCACATGTCTATTAGCGCAGGGATGACAAATGGACCGTATATAGCCCAACCGCCCACACTGTCCAGCCTCCCGCATTTGCGACGCCTACGTTTACATCTTTCACAAGCTTCTCGCTGAGAAAACAAACAGCCGTCTTGCATAGATCATCACAACTAGTGGCGTTCTAAATCGAGTCCGCGCCTTTGGGTCGCAGTCAGGTCCTCCTCTCTTCGAACTTGCCCCCGTCTTTTCCACCATTTTCATTCTGCTTTTTTCTTACCCATCCCCCCGATCGCTCACCCCAATCTCTATCTTTTTTTTTTCGAGACTTTCCTCAGCTATAGCAGAACTCGTTTATCACGAACCTTTTTCTCTTCGCATCACGGACCAGTCTTCCGCGTGTTCTCCCCTGCGGCTCTTGCCTCGCGACCCGTTTCTAGCCCGCTTTGCAGTGACATCGCTGTCGCCAAACCCCAGGGTTTTTTTGTCAGAAGCGTGCCGCCGAAGCCACCGACCGACACCTACACCACCCCAATATCTTCGCTGCCAGCAGCGCAATCTGTCGCCCTGGCTTCCTCCGCCCCCCCGCAGCCTCCGGCTTGGAGTCTGGGTCCTGGGCCTTCCGGTCCGGCGCCTACTCCCTCCCCACAGGCCCAAGGTACCCCGGTTCGCGCAAATGGTACCATCAACAACACACTGTCATCAACAACCCCCCATGTCAATGTGCCCTCTGCTCGCGCAATGATGTCGCCTGTGACACCAATTTCCTCACCTGCCACAATCGGCCTAGGTGCGCCTCCCGAAGGCATCTACCGGACATTTGAGGACCTTCTTACCGCCGTCCAGCGCGTCGCGAAAGATAATGGATACGGCATCGTGAAGCTTCGCGCTTCCAACTACCGTGATGCAAAGCCAACCCGGTACGACCTCGTCTGTGACCGTGGTGGCGTGAAATACAGCAGCACAGCCAAGAAGCGAAACCCGTCGACCCGAAAGGTGGATTGTCCTTTCCGAGCCAAGGCCGTGTGCGAAGTTTCGCTCGCCAACCAATGGCGATTTGTTGTACAAGATGCCCGCCACAACCACGAGGCTCGCGTGCCCACAGCACCGCCTGGGCAAGAAAATGCTCCCGTAACGCAAAATCTCCGAAGCATCACGAATAAAATTGATCGCATCGGTCACGACGTCAGCCAGGGGTTCTTGGAACTGAACGCGCGCTTTGACAAGGTCATTGACAATTTGGAGAAGCGGCTGGAGGCAGTTGAGCACCGTATGAATGGGATGGGACCCATGGCAGGTGCTATCCCCCAGAACATGGGCAACGGGATGGGCAACGGAATGGGCAATGCATCCAACGTCATGGACAGCCGGTTGAACAATGTCGAGGCCCGACTAAACGCGATGGAAACACGCGGCCTGGAAATGCCTCTCGACGATGTCGACTCGCGGATCCTCTCCTCTGGGGTGATGTAGGAAGCCAGTGCTTCAGGTATCAAAGCGTGCATCGCCAAAGGGAAAGTTGCTTCCTAGGCAAGCCAGAAACAATGGTCGTCAAAATATGTCGGCGGATATTGCGGGTATGCATCCGGGGGGCTAATAAATAGGGAGCCATATTACTATTGTTGGGTCTGGCTCTGATTATGCTGTATTGTCCTTTTCTTGTTTGTTTTATCACTAACCCCCCCACCGGCCGAGGTCGAGACTGGGCAGCAAGTCTATCTCGACGAGATCTGGGCAAGGCGTGTAACCTGGGGGGTTTTCCGGCCTTTCATGCTATGGGCTTGGGACGGGGTTCGCTGGGTTTTCTTTTTTTTCTCTCTCTCTCTTTTTTTTCTTTCTCTTTGGGTGTGTCAAATATTCTGTTAATCGCTGTTTTTTGTGTCTATGGGATGGGCAGGGTATATCAATACCCGAATAGTTCTTATGCTGTGTGTATAGGGTATAGTCGTGGCATGCAGACGGCGCAGTCACGGGCTCATGTAGCTTCTGGGTTGTTCCCTTTGATAGAGGCGTCTCTTGTGTCAGACAACGAGGCTGGTGACTTCGTGGAAGATACGTTGAAAAAAAAAAGCAAGTTTATCAACACAGAATGCAGTAAAGGAGGTATGATATATGTACAAGAGCAATTTAAGGAAAGGGATGTTATATCTCTAATAAAAACAAATTAACTCCACGCGGAAGTAAGGCAGCAAGACCCTGGTTTCATTATATCATGTCGAATTCACAAAGCAACACAGATCCAACCATCTGGGGGGTATAGATTCTACATCTCTTGTACCCAAATCTGACATGGGTTAGCATGGAAAGATAAGAAGGGGGGCAAGGCTGAAGACCATGAAACTTACTTCCATCTTCCCTATATCCAGTCGTTGTCTCCGGGCCTGGGATTTTACACTCATGATGACCATATCTAGGTCGTCTTGATCACCCACGGTCACCATGTCGCCATCAGGAGCATCGTCGTCGCGGACCTTGACCTTGAAGCGGCGACGGATGCCAAACTTATCACGGATCCGGTCCTCGAAATCGGGGAATTCGACAGCAGCGCCGACCATGATATACCGAACGTCGTCGGCATGGACCTTGACACGAATCTTTCGAATTTCAGGTCTTCTGGACTGTCTGCGAGACGAGCCTGACATGGAGTTGGTACCCGGACGCCGGCCCGAGACGATTTCAAAGTCGCCCTCATCGAAAGAGCCTTCGTCGTAGTCGCTGCCGGCGTCTTCTTCTTCGATATACCGGGGCTGGGCTCGTCTGCCCTGTTGCGAACGGCTGCCGCGAGAACTGTTGCTGCCCTGATACATGTCATACACCTCATCCGGGTAGGCATCATCGTTATCAGGCAACCGGCGATCTTGTCCGGCTCTCTGGGAGAATCCGCGTGATGGTGTCGCCGAATTGGACCGTTGTGGCCTCGGCCGTGTGTCTTGTGGAGATCCTGTTTTTTCGAACCGTTCATTGGGACGTGCTCTATCGATATTGAGCTTGGACGGCATCGGCTTGGGTCCGCCGTTGCGAACTGAAGTTCCCCTACTGGGACCAGACTGCTTGTCGCCTTCAGGGGGCGGCGTGGGTGGGAAGACATTCCGTCCAACGGGTGGTTCAGACTGAAGTCTCCGGCTCTGGATATCCGACTTGACGAGGTTGGTAGCCGCAAAGGAGATGTTGTCAGCCGGGCGGTCATCCTTGTCAAATTTCCCAGCCTAGAACAACGGTCAGTGGATGAACTGGATGCACCTATCCGGAGAGAGAAGACTTGCATTTTTGATCTCTGACCCGGCAAATCCAGTGAAGGCATTGGATCGATCAGAGGCAGCAACCAAGCGGGCCTTCCCCAGATAATCCTTTGTCTTCAGGTTGCGAACTTTGGCTTCATTGGGTCGATAGACGACGCCAACGGGGATGGAAAAGACCGTGTAGCCCTGGGAGTTGTGGTTAGTGGCGTACAGGTGATGGTACAGAGAATTGGTGTGCGCAGCATACCTCGGCCTCCTCGCGAATTGCTTCGTCAATAACGTTGTGGTCCTCGACGACCTTCTCCTTTACAGCAAAGGACAAATCCTGCATTCCGGCATCCTTCTGCTGCAGGTAGATGTAGCATAGACCACGGTTGAACAAGACCTCGCAGGAATACAACTTGAACATGAGGCCGAGCTGGGCATAGTCAATCATGGTATTGCCCCGGAGGTAGAGCAACGTGTCATTGAAATTCGCCAGGGCTTCTTCGAAGTCGCCCAGGAGGAAGTTTGAGACGCCTTGCTGGAAGTAGGCCACCGCTAGATACTGGTCCAGGCGAATGGCTCGTTGATAACACTCGACCTGCGTGCCAAGGGGAAGGAGGGCGTCAGAAGGTCTCTTTTCATGACGACAACAGGGCAAAGGAGAAAGTACATACCGCTTTTTCGTGCTCGCCTAGTGTTGCGTGAATGACGCCCATGTTGAAGAGAATCTTGGAGGTGTCAGACACCTTGTCGAATTCCTTGAGAGCTTCATCGAATTCGTTGTTGTCGTAATTGCTCAGGGCAGAAACCCAAGTTTCTATTTCCTGTGACGGTCAGCAAATGTCGAGCAGAGCGTACTCAAGAAACTGTGTCTAAAACTGACCTGTTTTAGAGACATGATGAATTGAGGTCACGGCCGCAGCCTTACGGTAGTGGGATGACGAGAAAGAGCCGACAGTGAGACGGAGCTGAATGGACTTTTGTTCCCCGTTCCGTGGAGATGTTAAATTGTTAAGATTGGTTGAGGCGTTTGTGAATGAATAATATTGTAGAGGAAGAAAAGGAAGTTGGAAGAATTTGGGAAGAAGAAACACGGAGGCTGGCTTTCTCGTACGCCGTTTCATGCGGGCTGGGGCAGAGAAGTACTCCGTACTCATGGTGGTCTCGGCTCTGGGAGCTGGAGACAAAACGCTGATGATGCCTGGGTAGCGCCGGCGTGCAAGCAAAGAGAGGGGCAGGGGGTGTGGTTGGCTGTTGTGCGTGGGTCGCACTAAGCGGCGTAGAAAAGTGTGATTTACCGTATGTGATATTGGCAAGGCCAAGAGATGTCCATCACCGGACACCAGAGGCCAGCAGGGAAGCCAAGAGAGTTCAAGAGGTTCAATGGACACAACCGAGGTCTGTCGTCGTCGACGTGGTGCGAGAGAGTCTAGAAATCGAACGAGATACGGAGTAACAAGTACGGAGTATTCATCATAGAACTAGCCATTATGAGTATCTTACTCAGATTACGGAGTATTCGTATTTTGCCCTATACCTTGCCGCCAGTGTCGGCGGTTAAGGGCTTGTACCCACTTGATGCGCTATGACATCGCTTCGCCGTTCGTCGGTTTCTTGGACCCAGCGTGATGGCCCGTCTATCCGTGCATTGGCATGATCATCGGTCGCAGACGTCTTGCAAAACCCCCTTGCTTCGTATATCTGTCTCATGCGGTGTCCACATCCGATATCTCTGATTGGCCAGATCACCCGTGCCTGACCCACTATCACCTGTCGTCTCTTGCAGAATGTGTTTCCGACGGCGCGTAAGATTCGGGGACTGGACCTCCTGTTACGAACGCTGCTCAACGCTGCACAATACTGCATGGTCGCATCTACTGTTGCATTCTGGCTTCTCGTCGGCATCGCAGAATGATGCACCCCTGCTTCGTCCTATCGAAGTTTCTCTTCTACACCACCAAACCCTTCCGAACCTCATCCTTTCTCTCGTCCCACAGCGTCTTTCCCGTGCATGAGCATACCATCTTGTCATTGTCCCAAACCCCCGCACTCCTTGCAATCACGCCTACCACCGTATCCACGTTGTTCTGCAGCATCGCACCTTTGGACTCGTCTGATGGCGAGACCACCAGAGCGTGGCCAATCACCTCCCACACCTCAAATTTCTGGTCCAGAAAAGCGTCGCCGTGTCCGTCAGGCCCGACTTCAATGGTCCCGAGGTAACCTCTTTGCTCTGCCCAGACAGGCCCCACAGATGCCACGCCATCCTTGAGGTTGCCGTACTCACGGATGCTCGCATGGTAAACACCAGGCGTAACTCCTTGCACCGTAAGGTCAATCACTGTAGCCGCCGGAGCTACCTGCACCATCCGTGCAAGACCCCGAACATGCCGTTCTTTGGGCTCGGCATTGCCAAGGCGCTCTTGGCCACCAATCTCATGGTACGTCTCGAGGATGCTCACGGCCGCGCCTGAAAGAATTAGCCTTGGCCATCATGGCTTTATCCTTTTATCACACACCCTGCACCCCTTATTCTTGGCCGTTCGGCATGACCACTTACTGTTGGTTGACCCTGACCCGCGCAAAATAGCATCTCGGCCAGTGGACTGAATGGTCTTCACAATGGTCGACGGAGGGGCTGTGGCCGTTAGACTGAGTCAAGAAACTAGCCATAACCAAGAAGAATGATTCTTACCCGTGCCCTCGATGGACACTGACTGCTTTTCGAGGCTGACGTCTACTTTCAAGATGCCCGGTGTCTTATACAGTGCATCTGAGACGTCCTTGACGCAGCTCTCGCACGTCATGGGCACCGCAAACAAGGTCTGTTTCCATGTGCATGAGAATGGGGACGGAATTAAGCCTTGGTGTCAAGGACAAGGACTGGGGGTGGACTAAGACGCACGCGAAATGGATGGGTAATCGTCATCTTCGATCTCGTGGCCTTCTCAGTGCCTGAGAAAGCTGAATTGCGACGGTGAAGACTGTAGGTAATGTATGTTGTTGCAAAAGCAGTGAGCGCAATGCCAGATGCTGCTCCAATGAGACGCTTGTGCGAGTAAACCCGTTTGATTGGCATCAGACACGAGGGGCTGAGGGCATACAACCAGAAGATATACGATTGGATCCCGCTATTCCGTGCTCCGACTTGCTTTGAAATCGTCTGGGACTAATACTCCATAGACTAGCCATATATAGAGTAATCAATTGTCCCATAATCTTGCATAAATTTTTTGCGATCCCGTGACCTGCACGTGATCGTTTTTGACTAATTTTAACATTTTTTTCGCGTCAGCCCAGTCACGTGTTGGCGCGTAGCTTGACTGACTAATCCTTTTTAATTTTTTATTTACTTCCTCGCGCCTCGCGCGTATCCCCACCGTTTTTCTGTCCGCATCCCCCACCTCCCTCCCTACCCCCCCCTCCCTGCATCCCATGCATCGTGCTTTTTCTCTCCAGATTCGACCTGCAAATGGACCAAAGTAAGTTTGTTCTATCCCTTATGCATTGGATGCTCTAGATTATTAACTTTCGTGCTTGTTTACTAGGTTTTCCGGCGCCATCGGGCGATCCTGCCGCCTCCAANTTTTTTGCGATCCCGTGACCTGCACGTGATCATTTTGACTAATTTTAACATTTTTTTTCGCGTCAGCCCAGTCACGTGTTGGCGCGTAGCTTGACTGACTAATCCCTTTTTATTTTTTATTTACTTCCTCGCGCCTCGCGCGTATCCCCACCGTTTTTCTGTCCGCATCCCCCACCTCCCTCCCTACCCCCCCCTCCCTGCATCCCATGCATCGTGCTTTTTCTCTCCAGATTCGACCTGCAAATGGACCAAAGTAAGTTTGTTCTATCCCTTATGCATTGGATGCTCTAGATTATTAACTTTCGTGCTTGTTTACTAGGTTCTCCGGCGCCATCGGGCGATCCTGCCGCCTCCAACGCTCCTAGCCTTCGCTTTTGCTCTAAATGCAATAGGGAGGTGCCTACTTCCTTGTTCGAAAAGACGATAAGCGGTACAACGAAGAAAACCTGTATAAAGCATGGCAAGAAGAGAGATGCTAGGGAGACCCCTCTCCTCTACAGTAGCTGGGAGGCTTTTCTCTCAAACCTAGAGGATTGGCACGATCTGGTTCGTTTTTCTACAATGCTATTTTATAGAGAGGGCTTACAGCTAATATTTATTACGTAGGAGGACTCTGACGTGGTTTCTATTAACCACAACTTTCGATTTGACAATCTTCCTATCTCAATTCAAGACACGAATATCAACAATTGCCAGCCGCAAATTCAAGCTCTAGCGGACCAGCTTTGGAAGGCAGGCGGCTACCGCTTCTCTTTTAAGATGAAGTATAGCAACCTTAACACGGCCTCCTTTCGCTTTTTGTGTGCTCAAGACGTTGTTTTCAATCCTCCAAAACAAGAAAACAAACGAGACGGCCGGAAAATGAAGAGATTCGACTGCACAAGCAGCCTCTCTTTTAAACTCGACTTTCAGAGCTCTACTCTAAGCCTCTCTCTTCGCCATAAGCATCATCCGTCGTATGTCGATGTTCAATTGACGCCAGAAGTAGTCGAATTCATCGACAGCCAGATCTATTTTCGTACGCCCTCGGAAATCTATCATGACCTTTTATCCCAGCAGATTACAGGGCACAGGACTGTCACGCAAGCACAAATATACTACCGTTGGCGGAGGGCTAATAAGCAGCTGTGGATGCGAGACAACGACCAATATCTCTCTGCACAGAAGCTGCTTCAGGAGTACCCAGCAAAGGTCAAGTCTTTTGAGTACAGCTGCGGTAACAGCCGAGGTCTAGCATTTTTTATCAATGAGACGATCGAAATGCTAGCACGAGACGCAAGCGAAGTCTCGATGGATTCGACATTTGGCACAAACAATGCAGCAATGGATTTGTTTGCTGTTTTGGCTGAAGTTAATGGATCTGGCATACCATTAGCATACCTTTTCCTACAAACCTTGCCCTCTGAAGATGGTACAAAACACGCAGATCCTGGTGCTATTTCTGTAGTCCTTGAAAGGTTTTTAACTACGTTAAAAACCTTCGGACTACAGCCTCAGTTCTTTGGCTGTGACAAGGATGTGTCCGAAATTTCTGCTATCAAGAGCGTATTTAGTAACACAACAATTCAGTTGTGTTTCTGGCATGCAAAAGGGCTGTGAAGGCAAAGATCAACAGTTCAGCAAAGACAAATACCCAAGGAAAATACTATCCAGAAGAGGCACAGCAATTAGTGCCTCATCTAGAGATATGTTGGGGCTCCTTACCAGTACGGCGCCCGGCTGGGCTACACCGGTATAACAAATGTGCTTGTACGGCGCCAACCAAAGAATTAGTTGAAAAGGGGAGACTTGAGGTAGCATCGAAAGAGGACAAAAACACCCTTCTTGATATTTTTAGCCGGCATTTCAACAGGCACCCTTTGTTACCGGATATTAATGGCACTTTTCACGATGCCGATACCATTCACCGACAATGTGCTACTGAAGTATACGACTGGTGTTTTTCTCGCAATTGGTACCGACTTTGGGCATATTTATATGTCAATTGGTATAAACCTGAGCAATGGGCGCTTTAGGCACGCGCCGCAAACTCGGGTGAAATCCCTGTCTTGAAAACAACCATGATTGTTGAATCCCATTGGCGAAAGATCAAGCACGACTATCTTCATCGCTTCAACCGGCCACGAATCGACCTAGTTGTCTGGATTTTAGTTGAAAGACTACTCCCATCTATGGCTACTCGCATGCATGCGATACTTGAGAAAAATCATCGCATTGGGGCTGCACACTGGCGCAAACCGTTCAAAAAACAATGGAAGCGTATGGCTAGCACTCTGGTCGAAGATGAGGCGCTTCAAAAGTATCACACAAATCCGCTATCGTGGACTTGTGGCTGCCCAGCATTTTTGATTAACCGGTTTTTGATTTGCAAGCATATCGTCCATTGCTTTAAGCCAATTACAGACAACACAAGCTTCTTTGATACTGTACAGCGTCAACGAACATGTCCTTTTTGGACCAGTGATCAGCTTGATATAAGAGATGAGATCAGAGATAATCAGCCAGCTCAGCCAACTCCGGTTATTGATCTTCTTGACGATAGCAGCTCTGACTCGGGCTCTGATTACCAGGGTTCGGACTGGGAGGATGTGGAGGACGTGGAGGAGGCACCTAATGGAGAGGCTTTGTTGCAAAGAGGCTTGCATTTGCTACAAGAGCAAAGAGCTGAAGGTAATACTCGGTTTGTGGAAGGGTTCGAGAAGATGCTTCAGCCAATGGCGAGGCTTTTTGGTGATATCGAAAAGATGCAAAACCAGACGGTTATGCCAAGGACATGGGCTCGTAAAAGACACCATCTAGCTATATTTTATCGTAGGCCTTTGCCTAGATAGTTTTATATACTCTACTCCCTTTCAGAATATGTATTTGGTGTAAATATTAGTGATTCTTTTTAATTAAAAATATAGAATACATTTTACAGCTATTATCTCTCATCTCCTATCTTATATATTAGATAAATACTCATCTTTCACCTTTATCTCTTATTAATTATATAGTATAAATACTCATCGTCTACCTTTATTACTAGCTATATAGTATAAATGCTCATCTCTCATCTTCTACAGTATTATTTTACTACATATATAGGCTTAATACTTATCCCTCATCTATTACTTATATCTCCTTCCTTGAGTCCTATCTCCTTACCCAATACATTACTAGGCTTATTCAAGCTGGCGTTTTTTTATAAAAAAAAGAGAATAAAATGATGATAATGATGATTTCAAATGCTATTTACTGAATAGCCTCTTGTATTTTATAAAATACAAAACGCGGGTATCAACGTTTATTACATACAGTCCTCTCTTGACTCCTATCTCCCTTATATATCGCCATTTTTTCGCCTCTTATACTCTTACGTCTTGCCTCCTCTCTTCTCCTCTCTTACCTTATATGTTCTTACGTCTTGCCTCCTCTCCTCTCTTTATTTTACGTCTTCCATCTTCTCCTCTCATCGTCTCTCTCTCTTGTCCCATCTCTCC